>OX335674.1:616666-1233333 GCA_946894065.1 Acleris literana
ATTATTTTAGTGCAATGAAGTGTTTACATACATACATAAGGTCTGTTCATCCTTACTTGTCTTATATAGTAAACAAATTTCTAACCTCAAAATGAACCTATTTTGGCTAAAACAGCTATTTTAAACAAAATAAAGCAATCATAGACACTACATTGGCCAAGTGATGTCCAAAATGTTGACTCGATTTACTTTATTTACGATAAAAGAGCTGTTTTAGCCGAAAAAGGTTCATTTTGAGGTTAGAAAGTTGTTTACTATATAAGACAAGTAAGGATGAACAGACCTTACAAGCTTATACACAGATCCCAGCGGATACCCAAATAATATCCTGGACTCGTCCTATTTAACGAGAGGCAGTACAGGGGACTACAGGCTCACTAAAACACAAAGCTGACAGTGACAGGTTAGAGGTCCTCACCGGGTCATTATTCGAGCGTTTCAACCGCCTCACTTTTGTGGACATATTTTTGAAGAATTGGACGTATATTTTGATGCGGTTTTTGGATATTTGTTAGGTGTCCGGTAAACTTAAACACCTAACCAGAAACGAAATCGAAATCTGCAGCCACTTCTACAAAGCTGTGACCACGAAAGTAATTCGGAACAAACGCCCAAATAATGACCCACCACTAACCTGTAAGGTGAGAATTTAGTGTACATTGCGTAGGTTATACCAGTGATTTAGAAAATCAAGATGTTGCAATATGTACATAAATTGTAACCTATCAGCTTTGTATTATAGGAGCCAAGCTGCCCGCGGCTATAATAGCGGGCGTCATGAGCGTGTGTGACGTCACCTGTCGTAGAGGCGGTGGTGCAGCCGCGCGGCGTCGAGCGCGGGCTGCGCGGGCGGCGGGCCGGGCGGCGACGCCGGCGACAGCAGGCTGCCCGGCGGCGTCGAGCACGGCGTCATGAACATCTCTGGGCACACGCATTATTGTACTACCTTGCTCTACTATTGTGCTACTTGCACTTTTACTTTTGAGTTATCATCCGGGTCGAAGGACCAGAAAACTACCCTCATCATTGCAAAAAGAAATGACGCATACAAGTTGCATGTAGATTTTAATAATAAAACAGTGACATAGTATTGCTAAATAGTTTACATTTGAACAGAAATCAAAAGGAGTCCATAGACAATCCAAAATCACCTACAGTGTAACAAAAATAGTAACAAATTCCAGCCATGACTCTATTATTATTTTCCAATTGATTAAAGTACCTTCGTCGTCGACGGCGGCGCCGTCGGGCGCCACGTCCGGCGCGTGCGCATTGGCCAGCCGGAGCCGCCCGAAGTCCAGCACGAGCACCGACGAGTCGCGGTCGGACAGGTTCTCCACGAACAGGATTTGGGGTGCGGAGATGTCTAGTTCCACTTGCCAAGACCGCCGGTCTCCCTGAAGGAGAAAAATTGGATTAGATCCACGAAGCACTAAATTAGAAACTTCGGATGCCCCATCCCGTTTATTCGTTATTCAAGATCAAATCGAGAGAAAGGGATGGAGCTAGTGTAACTTTTAATTTAAGCCCTTTACGCACTATCCATCTTAAAGGACAGCAGCGCCCGACCGTCAGGCCCGATGGTGCTGTGCACTATTCTGCAAAGTATCCATCATGCTAAACGTTGCTGATGTTGGGGCTCGTTGGACAAAAAACCAGTCGTGCGAGTCCATCACGGTTATAATAATAATTTTACTGTCATCCAGCAAGCCGACGCACTATCGTTTTGCGTCGTGCATCGTGCATGGACAGACAGCACGAATGGATAGTGCGTAGAGGGCTTTAGATTTTCAAGGTAAAGCCGCAGAATGGA
Organism: Acleris literana; assembly: GCA_946894065.1. Classification (NCBI taxonomy): domain Eukaryota; kingdom Metazoa; phylum Arthropoda; class Insecta; order Lepidoptera; family Tortricidae; genus Acleris; species Acleris literana. The sequence goes on from OX335674.1 coordinate 618,480, forward strand.
TGAATTTTCTATACCTGCGATGTAGCTCTCCTACAGTATCATTGTTTCTATGGTGTCATGAATGTCAACGTTTCCAACTTATATCCACGAGTGTAACTCATTTTATCTTTGCGCGTATATGAGGTATGAGGCAAAGTAGTTTAATGCTAGGAAAATACTAAAAAATAACCAAGAGCAGTGACCTGAGATTCCATTTACTAACATTGTAGGCGTGCTAGGCGGACAATGCGAGCGGTACGCAGCCTGTCATGTCGCCTCAGGCCTCGACTGGTGTCAACGCGTGCGATCTACAGGATCATACATATTGCACCTGTTAGAGTGTACTCACAAGGTGCGGGTGCAGCATGTGCTCCCACTGTGTGATGAGCTTGGCCTTGGTCTGGTCGCGCACGGCCGCGTACGCGTGCAGCGGCGCGCCGGGTGCGCGCGCGCTGGCGCCCCACGGCTCGGCGAGGAACTGCTGCGCCCAGCGCGCCGCCGCCGCGCAGTACACCACCTCCAGCGACGCCGATTTCACCCATAGTCTGGGAACACACAGGGTAAATGCGATGAGAATTAACCGCCGCACTCAAAGTCACTTAATGACGATTGAGTTGTTGCGTAGTGAAGATTTTTCATGTTTGAAAAAGGAACGCGTTAATTTTGTCTTAACGATGTCTGTGAGTCCGGCGGTAAGGCCTTTAACTGACGTGGTATACGTCTCACAGACGTCGTGACTATTATTTTGAACTTTATGTTGCCATCGCATAAGTGTTACTTTGGGAACGCTCTGAAATCACCTCGTCAATTAAAGGTTAATATCGAGCGTCAAAACTTGTCAATTTCCAGGAGGCGAAAGGGAAAGAGCTATATCAGTTACATATCTCCGTCCCGTTTGTGAGTGTCGAACAAGGATTCGTGTACAGTTACAAGGGTCTGTTTACACTCACAAAACAGGTAAGGTTCAGTATCCGGGTGACCGGATACCGGAAGTTTAGTTACGGACACGGCGCGATTATGATGAACGTTACTTGTAATCGGCGTTGAGTCCGAAGGGTTTCTTCTCGTAAACGAGCTGGAAGAGCGGCTCCAGGGGCGCGGGCGGCGGCTCGGCGGCGGCGCGGCGGCGGCCGGGCGGCTCGGGCGCGGGCGGCGCGGGCGCCACGAGCACGGGGAACAGCGACTGCGGCGCCACGCGCTCGCGCAGGCACACGCCGCCCAGCGACACGCGCAGCGCGTGCGACCCCGCGCGCACGCGCCACTCCACGCCCACCAGCACCGAGCTGAACTGCAGCTCCAGCCCCACTGCTGATGTAGCGCTGGGTGGAGATTCCCTAATAAAAGTTAAAAGCGCACAGTTAAAAAATGACCTAAAGTGGTAAACTCGATCAATATTCAGTGTTTCTAATTAAAAATAGGCCCTTATCCAAAATCCCTAGAAAAACTGCAAATTGATCCTTTTTTCTGCGGATCGACTCAGTTTGATGCGAGGATCATTCCACTATATCGAAAAAACCTGGACGGCAGCCTTTTTTATATTTTATCAAACGATGTTAGGTCCACTAAAATTGTAATGATCCTTCGGATCGTTGATTTTATTATAATTTGTGAACACCTATGAAATCATCCAAACATCTACCTATGAAAAAAAAACAATAGAAAAAATTAAAATGATATACTCACTCATTACTATCATCGTCAGTGGAATCCATACACAAATTCAAGCAGCCCTTATTCAGCACGAACTCGAACTGGCCGAACACCGTGTCCCGCTTCAGCATGGTGTTGTTCTCCAGCGAGTCCGTGATCACGTCGAGGATCTCCTCCTCCAGGTCGGGCGGCGCGGCGGGCGGGGCGGGCGCGCCGGGCGCGGGCGGGGCGGGCGCGCCGTACCAGCCCCACCACTGCGGGAACCAGTGCACCAGCATGCTGCGCCCGGAGCTGCTCGGCTTGTCGAGGGTCGTCACGGGGCTCGCCTGAGGCACCTTGCGCATCGCTATCTGTGGCCCGAAACGACTGCATTGATTTACTCGTTTACGCACAGAACACAACTGTACCCTTCTTCTATTATAGAAATCCTGAAGCAAAACTCTAACCCCCTTACTAATAAACGTTGATTAACGATGGTATAGCTATACAATGTTTTGTCCTTATCTGTCAAATTCAAATGTCACAGTGACAGGTAAGGACAAAACATTGTATAGCTATACCACCGTTACTCAACGTTTATTAGTAAGGGGGTAAGTAGCAAAGTACAGGAGTAGTGCGAGCGAAAATGATGCGTCAATAATGACAGTTTTATTTTGACGTGGATTGAAATGGGTCAAAAACTGGCATAAAACTCAAGACCATAGTTAATTCAAATATTGCTGTCCAAAATATAAATTAAAACCAAATGGGAAGGAAGTACGGAGTAGTAACTAGTAGGAGAAGTACATTTTGAGAACAGGGAAGTGCGAGAGGCTGTAAAAGTGATTCGATGGACACGGACGTGGCAGCCAGGCTGTTCAGCGTCCACAGACACACGTCCACTACTGACACCAGCGGCGAGCTAATAGAACTGACCTCTCTGAGCGGCTTGAGCAGGTGCAGCGGCTCGCGCCACTCGTACTCGTCGCGCGCGGCCTTGCGCTCGGGCGGCAGCGTGGCGGCCGGGTTGTTCAGCGTCCACAGGCCCGCGTCCACTACTGACACCAGCGGCGAGCTAATAGAACTGACCTCTCTGAGCGGCTTGAGCAGGTGCAGCGGCTCGCGCCACTCGTACTCGTCGCGCGCGGCCTTGCGCTCGGGCGGCAGCGTGGCGGCCGGGTTGTTCAGCGTCCACAGGCCCGCGTCCACTACTGACACCAGCGGCGAGCTAATAGAACTGACCTCTCTGAGCGGCTTGAGCAGGTGCAGCGGCTCGCGCCACTCGTACTCGTCGCGCGCGGCCTTGCGCTCGGGCGGCAGCGTGGCGGCCGGGTTGTTCAGCGTCCACAGGCCCGCGTCCACTACTGACACCAGCGGCGAGCTAATAGAACTGACCTCTCTGAGCGGCTTGAGCAGGTGCAGCGGCTCGCGCCACTCGTACTCGTCGCGCGCGGCCTTGCGCTCGGGCGGCAGCGTGGCGGCCGGGTTGTTCAGCGTCCACAGGCCCGCGTCCACTACTGACACCAGCGGCGAGCTAATAGAACTGACCTCTCTGAGCGGCTTGAGCAGGTGCAGCGGCTCGCGCCACTCGTACTCGTCGCGCGCGGCCTTGCGCTCGGGCGGCAGCGTGGCGGCCGGGTTGTTCAGCGTCCACAGGCCCGCGTCCACTACTGACACCAGCGGCGAGCTAATAGAACTGACCTCTCTGAGCGGCTTGAGCAGGTGCAGCGGCTCGCGCCACTCGTACTCGTCGCGCGCGGCCTTGCGCTCGGGCGGCAGCGTGGCGGCCGGGTTGTTCAGCGTCCACAGGCCCGCGTCCACTACTGACACCAGCGGCGAGCTAATAGAACTGACCTCTCTGAGCGGCTTGAGCAGGTGCAGCGGCTCGCGCCACTCGTACTCGTCGCGCGCGGCCTTGCGCTCGGGCGGCAGCGTGGCGGCCGGGTTGTTCAGCGTCCACAGGCCCGCGTCCACTACTGACACCAGCGGCGAGCTAATAGAACTGACCTCTCTGAGCGGCTTGAGCAGGTGCAGCGGCTCGCGCCACTCGTACTCGTCGCGCGCGGCCTTGCGCTCGGGCGGCAGCGTGGCGGCCGGGTTGTTCAGCGTCCACAGGCCCGCGTCCACTACTGACACCAGCGGCGAGCTAATAGAACTGACCTCTCTGAGCGGCTTGAGCAGGTGCAGCGGCTCGCGCCACTCATACTCGTCGCGCGCGGCCTTGCGCTCGGGCGGCAGCGTGGCGGCCGGGTTGTTCAGCGTCCACAGGCCCGCGTCCACTACTGACACCAGCGGCGAGCTAATAGAACTGACCTCTCTGAGCGGCTTGAGCAGGTGCAGCGGCTCGCGCCACTCGTACTCGTCGCGCGCGGCCTTGCGCTCGGGCGGCAGCGTGGCGGCCGGGTTGTTCAGCGTCCACAGGCCCGCGTCCACTACTGACACCAGCGGCGAGCTAATAGAACTGACCTCTCTGAGCGGCTTGAGCAGGTGCAGCGGCTCGCGCCACTCGTACTCGTCGCGCGCGGCCTTGCGCTCGGGCGGCAGCGTGGCGGCCGGGTTGTTCAGCGTCCACAGGCCCGCGTCCACTACTGACACCAGCGGCGAGCTAATAGAACTGACCTCTCTGAGCGGCTTGAGCAGGTGCAGCGGCTCGCGCCACTCGTACTCGTCGCGCGCGGCCTTGCGCTCGGGCGGCAGCGTGGCGGCCGGGTTGTTCAGCGTCCACAGGCCCGCGTCCACTACTGACACCAGCGGCGAGCTAATAGAACTGACCTCTCTGAGCGGCTTGAGCAGGTGCAGCGGCTCGCGCCACTCGTACTCGTCGCGCGCGGCCTTGCGCTCGGGCGGCAGCGTGGCGGCCGGGTTGTTCAGCGTCCACAGGCCCGCGTCCACTACTGACACCAGCGGCGAGCTAATAGAACTGACCTCTCTGAGCGGCTTGAGCAGGTGCAGCGGCTCGCGCCACTCGTACTCGTCGCGCGCGGCCTTGCGCTCGGGCGGCAGCGTGGCGGCCGGGTTGTTCAGCGTCCACAGGCCCGCGTCCACTACTGACACCAGCGGCGAGCTAATAGAACTGACCTCTCTGAGCGGCTTGAGCAGGTGCAGCGGCTCGCGCCACTCGTACTCGTCGCGCGCGGCCTTGCGCTCGGGCGGCAGCGTGGCGGCCGGGTTGTTCAGCGTCCACAGGCCCGCGTCCACTACTGACACCAGCGGCGAGCTAATAGAACTGACCTCTCTGAGCGGCTTGAGCAGGTGCAGCGGCTCGCGCCACTCGTACTCGTCGCGCGCGGCCTTGCGCTCGGGCGGCAGCGTGGCGGCCGGGTTGTTCAGCGTCCACAGGCCCGCGTCCACTACTGACACCAGCGGCGAGCTAATAGAACTGACCTCTCTGAGCGGCTTGAGCAGGTGCAGCGGCTCGCGCCACTCGTACTCGTCGCGCGCGGCCTTGCGCTCGGGCGGCAGCGTGGCGGCCGGGTTGTTCAGCGTCCACAGGCCCGCGTCCACTACTGACACCAGCGGCGAGCTAATAGAACTGACCTCTCTGAGCGGCTTGAGCAGGTGCAGCGGCTCGCGCCACTCGTACTCGTCGCGCGCGGCCTTGCGCTCGGGCGGCAGCGTGGCGGCCGGGTTGTTCAGCGTCCACAGGCCCGCGTCCACTACTGACACCAGCGGCGAGCTAATAGAACTGACCTCTCTGAGCGGCTTGAGCAGGTGCAGCGGCTCGCGCCACTCGTACTCGTCGCGCGCGGCCTTGCGCTCGGGCGGCAGCGTGGCGGCCGGGTTGTTCAGCGTCCACAGGCCCGCGTCCACTACTGACACCAGCGGCGAGCTAATAGAACTGACCTCTCTGAGCGGCTTGAGCAGGTGCAGCGGCTCGCGCCACTCGTACTCGTCGCGCGCGGCCTTGCGCTCGGGCGGCAGCGTGGCGGCCGGGTTGTTCAGCGTCCACAGGCCCGCGTCCACTACTGACACCAGCGGCGAGCTAATAGAACTGACCTCTCTGAGCGGCTTGAGCAGGTGCAGCGGCTCGCGCCACTCGTACTCGTCGCGCGCGGCCTTGCGCTCGGGCGGCAGCGTGGCGGCCGGGTTGTTCAGCGTCCACAGGCCCGCGTCCACTACTGACACCAGCGGCGAGCTAATAGAACTGACCTCTCTGAGCGGCTTGAGCAGGTGCAGCGGCTCGCGCCACTCGTACTCGTCGCGCGCGGCCTTGCGCTCGGGCGGCAGCGTGGCGGCCGGGTTGTTCAGCGTCCACAGGCCCGCGTCCACTACTGACACCAGCGGCGAGCTAATAGAACTGACCTCTCTGAGCGGCTTGAGCAGGTGCAGCGGCTCGCGCCACTCGTACTCGTCGCGCGCGGCCTTGCGCTCGGGCGGCAGCGTGGCGGCCGGGTTGTTCAGCGTCCACAGGCCCGCGTCCACTACTGACACCAGCGGCGAGCTAATAGAACTGACCTCTCTGAGCGGCTTGAGCAGGTGCAGCGGCTCGCGCCACTCGTACTCGTCGCGCGCGGCCTTGCGCTCGGGCGGCAGCGTGGCGGCCGGGTTGTTCAGCGTCCACAGGCCCGCGTCCACTACTGACACCAGCGGCGAGCTAATAGAACTGACCTCTCTGAGCGGCTTGAGCAGGTGCAGCGGCTCGCGCCACTCGTACTCGTCGCGCGCGGCCTTGCGCTCGGGCGGCAGCGTGGCGGCCGGGTTGTTCAGCGTCCACAGGCCCGCGTCCACTACTGACACCAGCGGCGAGCTAATAGAACTGACCTCTCTGAGCGGCTTGAGCAGGTGCAGCGGCTCGCGCCACTCGTACTCGTCGCGCGCGGCCTTGCGCTCGGGCGGCAGCGTGGCGGGCGGGTTGTTCAGCGTCCACAGGCCCGCGTCCACTACTGACACCAGCGGCGAGCTAATAGAACTGACCTCTCTGAGCGGCTTGAGCAGGTGCAGCGGCTCGCGCCACTCGTACTCGTCGCGCGCGGCCTTGCGCTCGGGCGGCAGCGTGGCGGCCGGGTTGTTCAGCGTCCACAGGCCCGCGTCCACTACTGACACCAGCGGCGAGCTAATAGAACTGACCTCTCTGAGCGGCTTGAGCAGGTGCAGCGGCTCGCGCCACTCGTACTCGTCGCGCGCGGCCTTGCGCTCGGGCGGCAGCGTGGCGGCCGGGTTGTTCAGCGTCCACAGGCCCGCGTCCACTACTGACACCAGCGGCGAGCTAATAGAACTGACCTCTCTGAGCGGCTTGAGCAGGTGCAGCGGCTCGCGCCACTCGTACTCGTCGCGCGCGGCCTTGCGCTCGGGCGGCAGCGTGGCGGCCGGGTTGTTCAGCGTCCACAGGCCCGCGTCCACTACTGACACCAGCGGCGAGCTAATAGAACTGACCTCTCTGAGCGGCTTGAGCAGGTGCAGCGGCTCGCGCCACTCGTACTCGTCGCGCGCGGCCTTGCGCTCGGGCGGCAGCGTGGCGGCCGGGTTGTTCAGCGTCCACAGGCCCGCGTCCACTACTGACACCAGCGGCGAGCTAATAGAACTGACCTCTCTGAGCGGCTTGAGCAGGTGCAGCGGCTCGCGCCACTCGTACTCGTCGCGCGCGGCCTTGCGCTCGGGCGGCAGCGTGGCGGCCGGGTTGTTCAGCGTCCACAGGCCCGCGTCCACTACTGACACCAGCGGCGAGCTAATAGAACTGACCTCTCTGAGCGGCTTGAGCAGGTGCAGCGGCTCGCGCCACTCGTACTCGTCGCGCGCGGCCTTGCGCTCGGGCGGCAGCGTGGCGGCCGGGTTGTTCAGCGTCCACAGGCCCGCGTCCACTACTGACACCAGCGGCGAGCTAATAGAACTGACCTCTCTGAGCGGCTTGAGCAGGTGCAGCGGCTCGCGCCACTCGTACTCGTCGCGCGCGGCCTTGCGCTCGGGCGGCAGCGTGGCGGCCGGGTTGTTCAGCGTCCACAGGCCCGCGTCCACTACTGACACCAGCGGCGAGCTAATAGAACTGACCTCTCTGAGCGGCTTGAGCAGGTGCAGCGGCTCGCGCCACTCGTACTCGTCGCGCGCGGCCTTGCGCTCGGGCGGCAGCGTGGCGGCCGGGTTGTTCAGCGTCCACAGGCCCGCGTCCACTACTGACACCAGCGGCGAGCTAATAGAACTGACCTCTCTGAGCGGCTTGAGCAGGTGCAGCGGCTCGCGCCACTCGTACTCGTCGCGCGCGGCCTTGCGCTCGGGCGGCAGCGTGGCGGCCGGGTTGTTCAGCGTCCACAGGCCCGCGTCCACTACTGACACCAGCGGCGAGCTAATAGAACTGACCTCTCTGAGCGGCTTGAGCAGGTGCAGCGGCTCGCGCCACTCGTACTCGTCGCGCGCGGCCTTGCGCTCGGGCGGCAGCGTGGCGGCCGGGTTGTTCAGCGTCCACAGGCCCGCGTCCACTACTGACACCAGCGGCGAGCTAATAGAACTGACCTCTCTGAGCGGCTTGAGCAGGTGCAGCGGCTCGCGCCACTCGTACTCGTCGCGCGCGGCCTTGCGCTCGGGCGGCAGCGTGGCGGCCGGGTTGTTCAGCGTCCACAGGCCCGCGTCCACTACTGACACCAGCGGCGAGCTAATAGAACTGACCTCTCTGAGCGGCTTGAGCAGGTGCAGCGGCTCGCGCCACTCGTACTCGTCGCGCGCGGCCTTGCGCTCGGGCGGCAGCGTGGCGGCCGGGTTGTTCAGCGTCCACAGGCCCGCGTCCACTACTGACACCAGCGGCGAGCTAATAGAACTGACCTCTCTGAGCGGCTTGAGCAGGTGCAGCGGCTCGCGCCACTCGTACTCGTCGCGCGCGGCCTTGCGCTCGGGCGGCAGCGTGGCGGCCGGGTTGTTCAGCGTCCACAGGCCCGCGTCCACTACTGACACCAGCGGCGAGCTAATAGAACTGACCTCTCTGAGCGGCTTGAGCAGGTGCAGCGGCTCGCGCCACTCGTACTCGTCGCGCGCGGCCTTGCGCTCGGGCGGCAGCGTGGCGGCCGGGTTGTTCAGCGTCCACAGGCCCGCGTCCACTACTGACACCAGCGGCGAGCTAATAGAACTGACCTCTCTGAGCGGCTTGAGCAGGTGCAGCGGCTCGCGCCACTCGTACTCGTCGCGCGCGGCCTTGCGCTCGGGCGGCAGCGTGGCGGCCGGGTTGTTCAGCGTCCACAGGCCCGCGTCCACTACTGACACCAGCGGCGAGCTAATAGAACTGACCTCTCTGAGCGGCTTGAGCAGGTGCAGCGGCTCGCGCCACTCGTACTCGTCGCGCGCGGCCTTGCGCTCGGGCGGCAGCGTGGCGGCCGGGTTGTTCAGCGTCCACAGGCCCGCGTCCACTACTGACACCAGCGGCGAGCTAATAGAACTGACCTCTCTGAGCGGCTTGAGCAGGTGCAGCGGCTCGCGCCACTCGTACTCGTCGCGCGCGGCCTTGCGCTCGGGCGGCAGCGTGGCGGCCGGGTTGTTCAGCGTCCACAGGCCCGCGTCCACTACTGACACCAGCGGCGAGCTAATAGAACTGACCTCTCTGAGCGGCTTGAGCAGGTGCAGCGGCTCGCGCCACTCGTACTCGTCGCGCGCGGCCTTGCGCTCGGGCGGCAGCGTGGCGGCCGGGTTGTTCAGCGTCCACAGGCACACGTCCACGTACTGCCGTGCCGCACGCGCCGCCGCCAGGCAGGACGCCCACGTCGGCGCCGGGTCCATCCCTAAACAAAAGGGTTCAGATCGGTATACATCGCCTCACAACACCGCGATTATTTACATCTATAAAATAATTCTAAGATCAGCGAGGGATTCGAAAGTTGACCTTTACACACCAACGAGGACAGAAAAATGATTCCAAAATAAACAAACACACACGGAACACTCACAGGTATGGTGCGGATGGTGGCATCGGACGGCGTAGATCCACCACAGCCTCGCGGCGCCGCTGACCGGCACGGCGGGGCGCAGCGCGCGGAACTCCCGCAACTTGGCGACCTGTTCGAGCCCGAGCGAGCAGCCCACGGCCTCGCTGTACTGGCGCTGCGTGAGGTTGAGCGAGACGGTGTCGAGCGTGAGGTGCGCGGCGAGGCGCGGGCGCGTGCGCGAGCGCAGCGGCTGCTCGGTGCGCTCGCGCCGCACGCGCGCCGTGGCCGTCGCCGGCGCCAGCAGCCAGCGGTGCGGCGCCGCCCACGTCGCGGACATGCGCTCCTGCACAACGTAAAAATCACATCCTTTAAATTTCCCCTTTATTTACCCACTTCAACACTTATAAAACGCTCAATGGATATTGCTCAAGGGAGCGACAAAAATAAATTTCAACTCCGGTCTTTAATAATCGATTAAGGAATAACAATAAAGCATTTGTTCAAGGACAACATACAATAAATCAATTTAATGTTAATTTTAATTTTAATACGTTTAGTTTTAATTTTTAATTATGTACTTAGTTGGATGTAAATAAAGTCTTTATTGTAAATAACTATTTGAATTAGAATTAGAATTTGAACATATAATTGCGATCATTAGTATGAAACCTAAAAAACAATTCAAATTATTTGTTCCGTAATTGGCCACATCAGTACCCTTTCACACGTCACATGGGATGCATTTACAGCGCTTTGAACAAACCAACATTGCTGATAAGACACGCCTCAAAAAACTCTAGCAAAAGGTATTGTTTTAATCGTAACGAGCAGCGACTCACGCTTAGTTCCGCTATAGAACAATCGGCCATCATGTCCTTAGGGCGCATGGGGTCCCAGTAGACGGCGAGCTGCGTGAGCTCGAGCAGCTTGAAGGAGCAGCCGTCGTCGCCGGGCGGCAGCAGCGTGAACCCGCGCTGGCCGGCGGCGTCGCAGGACTCCGCGCGCAGCGCCGCCGCCGCCAGCCCGCACGCGAACCCGCGCGGGCTCGTCGCGCTGTCCTCGTAGCGCAGGTGCACGTCGTTCAGCTTCAGCTGGACACAGGGGGCTCGAAGGTAAGCAACAGGACTAAAATGATATATACACTCGTAAGGCGCAATGTGCAATAGGATGAACATAATCCAGGCAATTTAATTAGAACTGTGTTGCAATAAGAATAAGGTTTATTTTCCTATTTCCATATCTTGAAAATGGCATTATCGAACAAACGTAGTTGAACTTTATTGCCTTGATGGTAGATTCAAAGTCTCACTGACAAAAAACTCCCTGTTTGTAGTATGGTGGGAATCACTCAATCAGGATACAGAAGTGTTTTTGTTTTGTAAACTGTATGATAATAGAGTGAAACAAAAGTTATTATGGGATGACAGATCTGTAAAGAGCGTTGCCTCTGTCCTTAGTTTGTCACTCATACCTTAAGAGCTTTCATTATGTGACAATTGCATAAATAACTACTAATAAATTATGCATCAATAAATGTGTCATGGGATGAATATTAAAAGGGAGGGCCCAAGTGTTAATTCACAAAAGTATATTTCAGTAGATAAAAAATCGGACCGATCAACGTCTCAAAAACGTGATTGCATCTGTGCATGTCATGCATATCTGTTATATTTTGATGTGATAGGCATTTGGTAGTAAGTACCTGCAGGTTCTCGACTATGTTGGCGAGCAGACCGGTGCCGTAGCTGAGCCAGGAGGAGTAGGAGGCGGCGTAGTAGCCCGCGTCGGCGGCCAGCGCCTCGTGCGCGGCGCGCCACTGCGCCTCCAGCGCGTCCAGCAGCGCCACCTTGCGCTCGTGCGCGAACGTCGCCTCCGCCGCGGCATCCCACTGGAACACAATAACTATGTAAGCCCTTCAGAGATAACCAAAGTTCAAAGTTATGTTATCTCCAGATTTTAGAGTAACTAAATGGTCAAGTTAAAACGATTTGTAGTACCTAACCGCGCGGTTACACTGAGCGAATCGCCGAATCCTCCATTGCTTATCGTCAGAGGTCGGAATAAGTAGAGCTAATTTGCCTAAACTTGATGCATTTTCAATGCATGTCCGTGTGATTGCCGGGTTAGAATAGTGCTAATCCATGTCTTCACGTGAATGTCGTAAGAGGCGACCTAGGCTGCGGCTCCACTGAAGCGGAGACGAGCGGAGCGGCGCGGAGCTGTGCCAATATTAACCAATAGAATCTAAATCAACGTGTGCAAGGCGCGCTCGACTTGACCGCATGTGCCTTCTATTGGTTAATATTGGCACAGCTCAGCGCCGCTCCGCTCGTCTCCGCTTCAGTGGAGCCGCAGCCTAAGGGAATATCGTCCCTTTACTTTCTCAACCACGTATCTGATCGAATAGTTTGATAGGAAAGTAGTTTTTATTCTTTAGGGAACATGAGTGTTTTTTCTATTTAACTATTCCATCAGATACGAGGTTGAGAAAGTAAAGGGACGATATAGGCTTGTAGTACTGTTAGGCTATGGGCTTGCAACCTTACACTAATACGCTGGTAAACATCTTAGCTTATTTGTGCAAAATGTTGTTACTGATGTATCAACAAGTATTTAAAGTTGTAGGTAATTCTTCGCTCTGCGTACCGATCCCTGGGATTACAGGCGTAGAGGTATGTATGATGCATGTTCATTCAATAATATATTCTCAACCTACTCACACATGAATGAATAATGCGTCAAGTTTAGGCAAATTACCTCTACCTATTCCGATTTCTTTAACGTGTATGTTCATTCGCAGCTAAGCAGCAGCGCTAACTTTACTAACGATTGTATGGTTGACCAGAAATAAATAATTTTGAATTTTGAATTAGAATTGACTGTAACCGCAGTAATGTGACGGTGGCCACTAAACAGCGCTCCTGCCGCGCAGCTAAGTTGCCAAATACAGGGTCTCCAGGGGAAATGGGGTCAAGCGAAAGTCCAGAGGTGGAACACCTCAAGGGCATCCGAAAATACGAATCAAAAGTCACCCCCATGTATGTAAAGCAAATTTTCGTAGTTTAGGAGTAATGGGATATTTTCTCAATTTCAACCAAATTGCGACCAGAGAGACAATTTGCTCATACTGGCTACATTTTTTTTATATTTAGCAAAATATTATGTAGGTACATATTATGTGACACGTTAATTTTTTTTATTAAATTCGTTATGGTAAGAATTATAAAAATCGAATCACAAAGTAAGAGAAGATCAAGCCTTAGTGTGGCTATACTTAGAAGGCTGATAAAAAAACACTAGTTTTTCAAACCATCGTCATTTTTAACTTTCTACATCATTAATTTTATTGATCTACCATTCATCAGATCATACCAAACAACTGAATCAAAAAGTACTTTTTTTAGTAATAACCAAAGCAAAGCTTTTACGATGAATATTTTTTCTTACTAAAAAAAAAACAATCAATTTACATACTTATACAATTTCTGCTTGATACAAAACATTAGATTCATATTCACATTAAATATCAGCTTACAAAATAACTATCAAGTTTGTTTATCAGTGATGTAATTTTCGTCTGTGATGCATGTCATTCGCCTTATCTAATACATGTAATCTTATCAGCCTCGAAATAGGTCTGTGTCATGTGAGGGCAATGTACAACTACAAAGTATGTAAATAATACTTTATCACAATATTCCACTACATTCTAGTAGCGAGCGGGAATTCGGCAAAGTGATATTAATCAGTTATATAGCTTCTTCAATCTGGTATTTTTGTTACATGCACGGTTACATGGTTGATTATAGCGTGCAACACTTCAACAGAATAATTCTAATAATGAGATTAATGAGTTGTAAATTATCAAGGACAAGTTTAATTGAAGATAAAAATCATTACACTAATTCTTGTGTAGTAGTTTAATCCCATGATATCTCTGCTTTAGTCTGTCAGAATAAAAGAACGTAAATTTATATTATAACTGATCTTTGTTTTTGCCTTGTTCTAACATTCAAGCATTTGTTTTGCTGTTTAAATCAGCAGTGTTCAAGTTCTTATATATTAACAGGGTTCATTATACGACGGTTGCATAAGTAATTATTTTGTGTATGCGTATTATGATTCATCCTCGATCGTCACTGAGAGTGGACGTGTACACACGATAACAGCTGTGCGTCATTCCGTCTTGAATATATCTATCCTTCTTGTACCCGTGGATTGCAGTGCATTAGACCGGTATTTTAAACGAGTGCGCGTTATCTCGGCATAAGTGAAATATTATTAGGACAATGTTTTCAATGCGCTCGCCTGATGAAAGGCGTCACTCCAATCCGAACCTTATACATGCAGGAATAGAGGAGTCAACAACCAACGATTCTACTCAACGCAAGCGCAAGTTTAGCAGTATGGACACGGCCATTATGGATGCTTTAACAAATTTTAAACAAGAAATTCTAGCTTCATTGGACAGCCTCAGATCTGAACAAGATATTAAGATCACAAATTTAAGTAAGCTAATTAATGATGGTGTAAAGGACGAACTGAAACACCTGTCAGACAGTTTCCAGGCTCTTAAGGCGTCCGTTGAGCACACTGACTTGGACGTCCAAGAAATAAAAGACCGCGTTTCAGTCGTTGAGGGAAAATCTGCTAAAATTTCTCAATTGGAGGGTCAAATATCTCAAATGCAATGTTCTATGGACAACTTGAAAAATGAAAACCGCAAGCAACAACAATGGGCTAGGTTATTAAATTTGGAAATAACAGGTGTACCGGAATTAAAGAATGAAAACTTGCCCGACATGGTTTTGCGTCTAGCCTCCCATGCTGGATTAACCTTGACACTTGAGGATTTAGATTATGTAACCAGAGTTCAACGCATGAACCCTACAAGCGGGCTACCTCGTACAATCATTGTGAAACTAAGAAAGAGAATAACTAAGGACAACTTTTTATCCGCTGTAAGAAAGCAGCGAACGGTTACCACGTCAGACATCGGTCTTCCTGGGCAAATAGGAAAAATATTCGTCAATGAACACCTAATCCCACAAAACAAAATGCTTTTCAAATCGGCACGGACAAAAGCAATGGAAAAAGGATATAAATTTACGTGGACAAAAAACTGCCAAATATTTGTGCGGAAACACGACAAATCACCTTTTATTCTCATCGATACCGAAGCGGACCTCAAAAAGATTTCTTAGGTTATTTAACTTATAATTTTAAGATACATTGTTTAATTGTTTTTAATTACTTGGTGACTCTTAAACTTAAAAAAAATACACATTCTATCTCACACACTTACACTCATCCCTTTTATACTAAACATACACAACTTCAATATTATTTTATTTATTATTTCATAGGAGGGTATGACAGTCGCTTTCCTATTGATATGTTAGTTGCTTTTTGTTTGCCGCGACACTTACGCCATATGTTATTTGAAATTATGGTTATTATGATGTTACGGGCTTTATCGAGGTTTTTAAAATCGATCACTCAGTTACATGTTAATTACTTAGACGAACCGTTCATCCATTATCTTAACTACGCAAAAATATGCATGTTCAAATATTATTTTATTTTACTTATCTTGATACATTCGCGAATTTAAACATTTTTTATCAGAATGTACGGGGACTGCGTACCAAGACGCATGAATTGTTTTTAGCGATTCTAGACTCCAATTACGATTTAATAGTTTTAACCGAGACGTGGCTTAGTAATGATATATCAAATGCTGAAATTTGTAACAGTAGGTACGCGGTGTTTCGTTGTGATAGGGATCCTTTGTCCACGGGAAAATTGAGAGGCGGAGGTGTGATGATCCTGGTCCGTGACGGGCTGTGCGCGAGATCCGGGGACGCCTGGCCGCTCGCGCCCGCCACGCTCGAGGCGCTGCACGTCACGCTCCCGCCGCGGAACCTAGCCCCAGCTGACGATGACTCATCTCGCCCGGCCGCTCACCGGCCGGCGCGTGCTCACCACGGTAAACAACAATTGCATATTATTGCTACGTATATTCCCGGTACTACTAATCATCACGCTAACGATATTCTTAAATTCACTGATGATTTTATATCCTTATTTAACCGTTACCCAGATGATTATTTTCTTGTCTTAGGTGATTTCAATTTACCAAATATTAACTGGCTTTCAATGCAGCCTGTTTTCTTAAAAAAAGGGTCCATTGAACTACAAAACTCAAGCATGTATATGATTGGTGAACTCTCATTAAACGGACTAGAACAATATTGTCAACTAAGAAATTGTAGCGATAACACTTTGGACTTAGTATTCTGTAATATAGGCGTAGAAGTTGTCAGATGTAATCAACCGTTGGTTCCCGAAGACAATTATCATCCATCTTTTATTATCGACATTTCATCTATTACCGTGAGACCTTTGACAGAGAAACCATTGGTTAAATATAAGTACAATAAAGGAAATTACGCGAAGATTAACGATTACTTGGAAAATATTAACTGGTCTGAGCAATTTAATAAGTTATCATTGGACGAATCTGTTTCTTTTTTTTATAGTAGTATTTACCAATCTATTACACAGTTCATACCTAAAGTTACTCGTTCTGGTAAGAGTATGTTTCCCATTTGGTATAGCCGCAGCCTAATAAAGATAATGAATGAGAAATCAAAGGCACACAAACGATGGAAAAGATTTAATAACCAAGTTGACTACGATATTTTTTCCAGACTGCGAAAAAGGTTTAAAATAATTCAAACTGAATGCTATGATAATTACATACGTTCAGTTCAAAAATCACTTAAAAAAAATAGTAAATATTTCTGGAATTATATTAAAACCAAGCGCGGTACCTCTAACTATCCCACAGAAATAACGTATAGAGACTCGACTTATGAAACCGGTGAAGGCATTTCTACGGCTTTCAACACATTTTTTCAGAGCGTTTTTACCAAACCACTAACGTCCTACTCACATTACGATCTACCGGAACCTAATAATTCTACTTTACACGCTAATAAGTTATATATATCAAAAGACGGTATTAACAAATCATTAAAAATATTAGATATCAGTAAAGGTCCAGGTAGCGATGGTATCGCTCCGTCATTCATAGTGAAATGTGCTAATGCCCTAACTAATCCTTTATTCATTTTGTTTAATCGATCGTTAGCTGAAGGCTTGTTCCCTGAGAAGTGGAAACAGGCTCATATTATACCAATTTTTAAAAAGGGATCTCGTATCAAAGCCGAAAACTATAGACCTATTTCGATCCTGAATATATTCGCAAAGCTATTCGAAAAGTTTGTTTATGACGCCATCTATCGGACCATTTACTGTGGTGTACCTACTTACCAACACGGTTTTTTAAAGGGAAGATCAGCAACAAGTAATCTTGCACAGTTTATACAATACACCCTTAAGAATATGGATAGCGGTGGGCAGGTTGATGTGATCTACACTGATTTTGAAAAGGCTTTTGATCGTGTTGATCACATCATCCTGCTCCATAAGCTTGAACACCTGGGAATACATGGGGATCTTCTACGCTGGATCAAGTCTTATCTGGAAAACCGTTCGCAGGCAGTGATTGTAGGTGGTTATAGATCAAGTTTTATTAATATCACATCAGGGGTGCCTCAGGGCTCTCATCTGGGCCCCCTTCTCTATAATGCGTATCTATACGATATTTACACGTGTTTCAAAATATCATCTTTTCTACTCTATGCTGATGATACGAAAATTTATTATAGAATCAAAAACCTCGAAGACTGTAATCGATTACAAAGTGACCTAAATAACCTAGCTATTTACTACAAAAATAACAATATATCTGTTAACGTTAATAAGTGTAACGTTATATCATTTACTAGAAAAAGGAAACCCATTAACTACTCATATAATATAAATGGTGGACTTCTGGAAAGAACCACTACTATAAGGGATTTAGGTATCCTTCTTGATAGCAAACTGACGTTCAGTGAACATATCGATCTTATTACTAATAAGTCATTAAGGAATTTAGGTTTTGTTATTCGTAACAGCAAACAGTTTACAGATATGGGTTGCATTAAATCTTTATACTATGCTTTAGTTCGTAGCACACTAGAATATAGCAGCTGTATCTGGTCACCACAATATCTTATTTATAACGATAAAATAGAGCGCATACAACAAAAATTTCTAAAATTTCTTGATTATAAATCGCGTATTTTTAATAAGACATATTATGAACGACTAAAACATTACCACTTTCTTAAGCTTAGCGAACGTAGGACTCTTCTAGATCTGATTTGGTTTCATGACATTATTAATGGTAAACTTGACAACTCTGATTTGCTTTCTGAGCTATACCTGAATGCCTCAAAGTTTCGCTCCAGGAACCCTAAAATGATGGCCAGCTTGCCTTCTAGGACAAATTATGCCCGTAATAGCACTGTGAACCGCATATGTAACACCTACAACCAAAGCTTCTCAGTTATTGACCCGTTTTCGTCTTCAAAGCATGTATTTCGTAAGCATGTTATTAATGAATTAATGTCCTCACGGCTAAAGTGTCAGTCGTAACCTAAAAGTGGCTTCGATTACCTATACTTACTTCTATTATACTCACACACACACACACACTCACACACTCACACTTACAGACACACACAAAACTCACACTTACAAACACACACACATACACAAACACACATACATGGCTCACACGTTTATAGTCACCTCATTTTCTTATTCTATAGACATTTTTGAGTTAATATCTACTGTATTTTTGTTTCTTAATTTAGTTCCTACTCTCAGTTACTAGTAATGTTCTGTAAATTATAGGGAAACCTATTATTGGCCTATGTTAAGTTACCAATTATTGTAATACTTACTTTCAAATGTATGGCTGTTGGTTTTCTAAATAAACGATAAATAAATAAATAAATGATTGCAACCCATCCAAACAGCTGGCGCGGCGACGACGCAGACCCAGTCGATGGCGAAATCTTTCTATACGCCTCGTATCCTAACTTAGCCAATCGTATCTTAACAGGGTTCATTATATAACGGTTGCATAAATGTATATTTTATGTCTACATGCAATATTGTACCTCATCCAAATTTACGGGTGCGGCGACGAGGTAGAGCTGGTCGATGGCGATGAGCCAGGGCGCCGAGCGCAGCTGCCGCACGGGTACCTGCAGGCGCACGCGCCCGATGAACCCGGCGCGCACCTCCACCGGCAGCCCCAGGTGCCGCAGCGCGTCCTTCTTCAGCGGCAGGTTCTCTAGCTCCACCTTGCCTGGAAACAACAGTTGGATTGCTCTTTGACATAGTTGACTACGTAATAATATATTAAGAGGTCACTGAGAGTACTGGGACCCATAGACAAGTTCAATTGCAAGGTAGCCACATACTACACATTTTTCATGATATCATCATCATCATCATCATCATCATCATCATCATCATCATCATCATCATCATCATCATCATCATCATCATCATCATCATCATCATCATCATCATCATCATCATCATCATCATCATCATCATCATCATCATCAGGCCACTACGCAAAGCCAGCCCGGAGATCGTCCCGCCTGCACCTGCGGAGAAATCCGCAGACGCGGGGCAGACACCGGCGCTGCTACCTACGCCTTCGACAGCTTCCCAGCTGGATGCCAGCTGGAAACTTCCCGTGTTGACCACGTGGGGAAGAAGGGAGCAAACCGCCAAGCGGGACGCCCCAGTACCCAGTGCGACCGAACTCGGGAAGAAGAAGCACAAGAACCAAAAGCAGCGCCGCAAGTACCGTAGGCTACTGGAAGAACAAGCTGCTGCTCCGGTGCCTGACCAACAACCAGGTGCTGAGACAGTGCGAGGCGCTGCCGGTGACCCCGTTCATCCGACAACAAGCAGTGCCGCTCCCAAAGGGAAATAAGCCGTCAACAGGGCCTCGGAGGGGAGCCCCCCGGTCGCTCGGACCACTGCTAAAAGGGCGCGCTTGGACGAGACTGTGTCTCCGAGAGGCGAACCCAAAAAGCAGAGGATCGAGCGATCGTCGGGTACCCCGCGAGTGGCATACGCGGACGCAGCGAAGGCGGACCTGATGGTTGCTGTTACATCAGCAAGCACGGGTCACCTTTCGGCTGAACTCGCTGACGAGGCCCTAAACCTCATCCAAGCCCGCGTGATGGCAGAAGCCGTCCAAAACCGGTACCTATTTCTGTACTTTTTATGAACCTCTAGGTCTTTATAGTGTTACTTGATTACCTGTATACATATTTAACGTACGACTGTATGTGTTCTTAAATAAATAAATAAATAAATAAATAAAATAAATAAATAAAACCTGCAGAGCAGGGGCGGACCACAGTTTCAGGGAAAGCCGTTAACGGCACCCTGAGGCTGTGGTGCGGGGACCAAGCAGCGGTGACCTGGCTGAGGGAGTGCGTAGCCGCCATCACTCGGGCGATAATCTTACGGTAAAACGCCAAAGCGAAATACCGCGCAGAGTACGCTGCGGCATCCTGCTCCCGGGCGTGTACGACGATTTCGGCGTGGTGGCGCACTCGCTCCGCTACCAAAATACCTGGGTGCAGATGGACCGGTGGCTTCTGCACAGCGCTGACAGGCAAGGTAACGAGACCTTTGCCATCGTCAGCATACCGGAGACGGAGGTGCAGGCCATTCTGGATAGGGGCGCCGGCTCACATTTTTTTGTGGGTCGGTATACCTAAAATTCCAGGGGCCACGAGGGAAGTTCGTGGAAACTCCACCCTCGAGCACCTACGGCACAACACCTGCCACACAGCGGGAACCAGAGCCGATGGACACGGCCACGGTGACCGGCGCGGCCGACGACATTGTCGAGGTTGCACCTGGGTCCCAATCCCCGGCGCAAGGCGCCCCCTGCTCCGAGCACGACGAGGAAGAGCTCCTCCGTGACTCGTCGGAAAGCGGGGAGGAGTGTGCTCAGGGGATAGGCAAACTGGCCATCGGCGAGGAAGGCAGCGAGGAGGGGTCAGTGGGGCTTTGCACCAATGACGGAATCCCCTTCACCCGGCTGTAACATCCTCCAAGCTAAACTCCACCACAGCGAAACCGCGACGGCTCAGGTCCGGAAGTGGCTGGACGTCCTGATCCAGGAGCCGTGGATCAGGAAGGGGGCCATATGCGGGCTCCGGAACATCGGAGGTAAGATCATAGTACACACGGGACCGGATAACCCCCGGATCTGCATTTACACCACTAGGAACATACATGCCGAACCCTTAACCAGTTTCTGCTCTAGAGACGTGTGTGCCATAAAGGTGCGAGGGGCGCAAGATTCCAGCCTGCCGGAGGTGGTCCTGGCTTCCATCTATATGCCAGAGGCAGAAGACCCACCGCCGCACGAAATGACGAGGCTGGTGACCCACTGCGAGGAGTACAAGCTGCAACTGATTGTGGCCACGGACTCCAACGCACACCACCCCCTCTGGGGTATGAAAACCGCTAACAACAGAGGTAAGCTACTTGTAGAATACCTAATGTCAACTAACCTTAACATCTTAAATACAGGCTCTGAACCCACATTCGTAAACAGACGAAGCAGCACAATCATTGACTTGACCTTAGCAACTGAAGAAACTACACAGTACATCATGAACTGGCACGTCTCAAAGGAACTGTCGTGCTCAGACCATAGATGGATACGTTTCGACATTCAGGTAAATACAATCGCAGAAACTCCTCAGCAAGAAGGAAAAGATGAGGCGACAACTGAACAGAGCAATGAACACAGGCGCAGACCACGACTGGGAGAACTACAAAACGACCAAGTCCAGGTACGAGAAACGCCTCAGGTACAGGAGTACGAGCTCATGGCTTCTGCAACAACATAGAAGCATGTTCACAGGCCAACAGGGTAAGGAAGGTTCTCTCCAACCAGACCATGCACACCATGGGCTCCTTTCGCAAGCCAGACAACACACTCACCAGCTCGTCAGAGGAGGCAGAGCGAGTCCTTGTAGAGACGCATTTCCCTGACTGTGTGATATCACAGTTGACCAGCTGGATGAGCGAAGAGGCCCCCCCCTACCACGGTAGACTGGGAGCAGGCCCTCAAGGTAATCAACCCCCATAAAGTCAAATGGGCAATCAACAGCTTTGAATCCTTTAAATCACCGGGCCTAGACGAGATCTTCCCAGCCCTACTGAAGTGGGGGGGGCGAGAGACTGATTCGGGCTCGCTCGGGACTCAGCCCTACATGCAGTAGTAAGCAAGGTAGAGGAAGCCATCAAGAACAAATCTATGTGCCTAGGCGTCTTCATAGATATTGAGGGGGCTTTTGACAAGACCAACTTCAACAGCATAACAGCCGCGCTAGTCAGGCACGGGGCGAACCCGACCCTGGTCGAGTGGATAGGTAACATGCTCAGCAAAAGGGTCATCAGACTCAATGCAAACAACAACCAACTAGCACTGGTGGCAAAGGGCTGTCCCCAGGGCGGCGTCCTCTCCCCGCTACTATGGAACATAGTTGTGAACGAGTTGATCGCCAAATTAAACGACAGTCACTACTACGCGGTAGGCTACGCGGACGACATAGCGATACTCACAAGCGGCAACGTCATCAGCACGGTCTGCGACGTCACCCGCTCAGCCCTAAGTATCGTAGAACGCTGGTGCTCAACCAACAAAGTATCTGTCAATCCGAAGAAAACGGAGATGGTATTGTTCACCAACAAACGCAACTTGGGCAACTACCAACTCCCCAAGTTGTTTGGAACAGAACTCCAGCTTTCAAGTGAGGTAAAGTATCTAGGAGTCATGCTGGACAGCAAATTGAACTGGAGCAATCACCTAAACAACAAGATAGACAAGGCAACAATCGCTTTCTGGCATTGTCACAGGATGGTAGGTAAAACCTGGGGACTACACCCCAAAATCATCCTATGGCTCTACACGTCAGTAATACTACCAATCATAGCCTATGGTGCGGTAGTCTGGTGGCCACGCACCAGACTCTCCACTGTGGAAGCAAAGCTACAACGACTCCAGAGACTAGTCGGTATGGCAGCCACTGGATGCATGCGGACTACGCCCACGGCATCCCTGGAAGCTCTGCTCGACCTCCCGCCACTGCATCTCTTCATCCAGCAGGAAGCGGAAGCGACAGCGGTACGTCTTAGGACCTTGCACCTGTGGAGACCCGCCAGGGTAACACACACCGAAATTCTCTACGAAGCGGTTAATGAGGAGCCGCTCATAGAGGCAGCCACCGACAGAATACCAAAACAGTTCATCTTCGACAAGAAGTACGAAATACAACTGCACGAGGATCCGTGGGAAGGCCTCAACCCCAGGGAAGTAAGGATCTTCACAGATGGATCCAAGACGAGTCGGGATCCGGAGCAGGTACTTTTTCGGAGAATCTAAACATACATATCTCAACGCCATTAGGAGCCCACAGCACAGTTTTCCAGGCTGAATGCGTGGGCATCATCATGGCTATAACAGCGATCGAGCAAAGGAAGGTAAAAGATCTCCCTATCCGAATACTCTCCGACAGCCGATCAGTTCTCCAAGCCCTACAGTGCTACACAGCAACGTCAGGGCTAATATACGAATGTCACAACGCCCTTTCTAAGGTATGTAACATCAACCCCATCACCCTACAGTGGATTAAGGGACACAGTAACTCTCGAGGTAATGACGCGGCGGACGTACTCGCGAGAAGGGGCTCAGAAACGGAACTTATAGGTCCTGAACCATTTCTGCCCCTGCCGACCAGCTGGCTGCGGAACAAACTGCGCCAAGTCACCAACACTACTGGAGCAACCTAAACACCTGCAGGCAAAGTAAGGAAGCCCTTCCGATAATCAATCCCGGATTATCGCGTAAGCTACGACTTCTCAAAAGGGCCCAACTCCGATTACTAACTGGAGCCATAACTGGCCATGCCTTGTTTAACAAACACTTGTTCACATTAGGTGTTACAGACAGCCCCCTGTGCAAAGCCTGTATGACGGCGGAGGAAACCGCGGCCCACGTCATCATGGAATGCCCTGAGGGGGCAACATACCGGGCACGTCACCTCGGAACACCGAGGTCGCTACCGGAAGCCGTCGGCAACATCAAGGGTTTGCTAGGCTTCCTGGTAGAACTGGGTTGGCAAGAGTAGTGCCAAAAACCCAGCACGCAAAAAAGGCGCATACATTAAGTCGTCGAGTTGCGGAAACCAGCCCGCTCTAACCTATAACCTATAACCTATAAGGGGAGATATTTGTCGGATGGACTCTAGTATTTTTTCCTGAGTCTTGGATATTCTATGTATTTCTCTATATAAGTTTGTTTATCATTGTCTAGTATCCATAGTACAAGCCTAGAGCTTCGTTTTGGACTAGGTCAATATGTGTGAGATACACACCGTGAGAGTGTAAGATACACATGGGACACCATGTCCTTTATTTATTAAAGTTTTGGGATTAGAGTGTATTAAGAATGTGGTATTTCAAAATTCAAAGACAAAGTTCTTTATTTCTTCAATTTAGACAAAATATAATGCAACTATGAATGTCAAAAAGCATTACCACACGTTCGAAAAATAAAACCTTTGCCTCGAGAAGAACCAATAAGAAACTCGGCAAGGTACATTTTTTCAAAAAAAGAGTATACATCATACATAAATTTACAATATCACAGTATTTTTGCACAGTAGGTGCACCTTTTTTAAGGGTAGCTAGATTTAAGCGTAGATAACTCATGTAGGGTACACGATTCACTGCCAAACATCCCATTGCGGGAAATGAGCGAAATTAAAATATATGGCTAAGTTAATTATCCTTTAACTGACGTGGTATATGTCTCCAGGCGTTGTGACTATCATTTTGAACTTTATGTTGCCATTGCCTAAGTGTTACTTTGAGAGTGCTCTGAAACCAGGTCGTCAATTAAAGGTTAAAATTGAGTCAACTTCAGTCTACTAAGTACTTCTGATATAATAGTAAAACAAATGAAAGCCTAACATCAAGCACAGCACCAATACCTTAAGACACAAATTACAATGATAGCACCCACTAGTCCACTTCCACAATCACTGTTTCAAATATGCCACAAATTACAGAGCAAACAAATATTGGTTAGACCATCCCGTAAGATTATTTATTTTATTATTTGAATTAATAAAATGTCATCTCTGTAATTAATAGAATTAATTCAATAGACTAGTTTTTCAAATTCAATCATTTGATCAGTAATTTTATCACATCGTGGCTCCTTCACACAATGGCAATATGAAGTAAATATATGAAGCATCATTGTTGGTAAACAAAACTGCAATCAATGTCTCAGGCAAATCATGCAACTGCCGCGTACAGGATTAGAGCGGCTAATTCGCTTTAAATCCAATTACGGCGGAAGTGGCGCGAATGTTGAATGAGCGGGAGTGTACCTGAGAGCAGCGCCACGCTGAGCTGGTCGGTGTTGAGGTTTTCCACATACTTTCCAAGGTAGTTGTTCAAAACCCAAGCCACCAGTCCCTCCAACATCGTGCATGGTCGCTCTTACTCCGTTCAGATCACTACACACCGTATTCCTGGGCCACTTTCCAAAACAAATCACTACGACACAGTTAACCAGCTTATACTTCTAGTCCTATATGAATCCACTGTCATAGCGCCTTTTAAACATTTAATTTATTTCCTAATTGCAAACTTTACTTGCTCGTTCGGTGTGTAATGTTTAAAATTATCTATGTTTTCATTAATTTCTTCCATATAACACTGAAAAATAGTGACATTAGGCATACGACATACGACTGACTACTTGACAGCTGTTCCACTTGACGATTTCACATTTGCCCTTTCGTTCAAAAATAGTCTAGGAAAAAGGACTTTGACACCATGAAGATAAATTACTAATATCGAGATCAATATCGTCTTACTGAGCTAATGGAGTGCCAAACTGTAGTAAAAGGAAGTTTTACATAATCTCTGAATGTTTAATTATACTTTGTTACATGTTTGGCCAACTTAAATAAAAGTATTTGTAGTGATTTGAACGTATGCAACCGTTCCAATACAACTTCTGGCTAAATATGTGAACATTTGACAGCTGACATTCAGAATCACGTCAAATGGAACGTTATTTAGAGTAAGGAATTTTTGGGAATTCCGTGTTATTTTGGGTTTCGTGTAAACTAAAATCGATACAAGTGTTTTTATAAGTATGACGGCGGTACACGTTATAAAAAGGTTTTGTGTCCCTGTAGCAAATAAATGTTGTCACAAAAAACCGTCAAACGTACAAGTGCGATATAGTGCCACTGTTGGGAATGGCAAGGAAAGATTTGTCCCGGCGAAAATAAACGTTCGTCACTTGGGACTGGGGACGACAACCAAAGATTTCGAAGAGCCCACACAGATAACAGGGCCGATAACTAAACTACATGCAGCGGAACTTATTCTACACTTAAACAATGACGAGAGGAAATTGTTACTCACAGCGTTACAAGAATACGAATCTAATAAAATCAAGGAAGAGTTCGAAGGTACTTTAACCGACGGCACGTAAAGTAAAGCTGGTCTTCTAGTATGATTTCGTACACATAACTGAGAGAAAAATGTTTTAGATAAGCTGGCTGGCCAGAGATGGAGGACTAAGCTGGGGAGGCCAAGCAAAGTGCCGACACTTGGAGACGTAGATCCCACCGGCACCTACTGCAAGGTCCCTGATGACTGGCTCAAGAAAAAATATGGTTAGTGCTTATTAATGGTCTCAATTACATTTTAAACTGGATAATTCTGGTTTTAGTTGGTCATTGCCTTCACTGTTTATTGTATTACTGTTGCTGTTAGTTGCTAAAAATAGTAAACATATTTTAGGTTATTGTCTTTAAAGAGGTGCTGTTACAGGTGAGAAATTTTATGTCTGTCATCATTGTTGGTCTTTACATGCTACTTATAAATATAATTAACCTTTTGAATGGCATAGACGGCTCTGGCCGTCAACTGAAAGTCATGCCACACACATCACGACGGCTACAGCGGTCACAAGTTCAATATTAAAAGAGACTTTGTTTCATATCAATAAGGTGTAATTTGCATAGCATAGCAAACATGTTTGGTGTTTGAGTGAAACATTTTGTATTCAACGTAAGGTATTCAAAAGGTTAAATTGTAAAGACCAAGAAGTTGACATTAAAATTTAAACTAGCGTTGTAGTAAATTAAATCTACTATGCTGATTGTTATGTTACTGGACACCTGCAACCTTGCTTGAAATGTATCCTGCTGCCCGCTGTTCCTTCAGGATTGGTTAAATTTTTACATGTTAAAGTAACCTATATCACTACTTTTCCAATAATCTAGAAAAAGACAAACAAGCACAGAGAGAGAGAGAGAGAGAGAAGAGAGAGAACTGATGTGGTATACGTCTCACAGATGTCATGACTATTATTTTGACCTTTAAGTCGCATGTCCTAAGTGTTACTTTGAGAGTGCTCTCAAATCACGTCATCAATTAAAGGTTAAAAATGGAAAACTAAATAATCACAGTGTTATTTTATTTTTATGCATTCATTATGGATTTTCTGGTGCCGGGTATGTCAACGTTTATCATTACCTCTGTATTCAAAATCAAATGTGCAACAGCATATCACTTTACTCATATTGTGTGTTGTGTTTCAGCTGCTACAGTGCCTAAGCCAACCAGAAGGGAGTTGATCCACTGTAAGTATTACTCTCTAGCTGGTTAGCCTTTCCAGGTTTCAATGTAGGATATTTCTTAGGTTTTGTGTGTCATATTTTATGACTGTAAAATTTGCCGTAATTGTTATTTATTTTGTCCAAAATTGTACTTGATGCCTAGGTAGTTTAAGTTGGTAAGTACACATTATCGAGTGACCTGTGACCTTACTTGCCTAGTTTAGTTTAGTAGTTTTTTTATTATGTGTTATATGGAACACTTGGACACTTTAGGCTAACAAATAAATAAAAAATAATAATATCTTTTGTCATATGACATTCGACATTAAAATGCTATTTAAAGCTTTTAAACCTAATCGGTAACTTGAAACTAAACTAAACCTAATTGCTAACATGAAACTAAACTAAACCTAAAAATGATTCCTGTGATGTTGTGTGAGAGATACTGATCTTCGCTAAATTACTAAACTATAAAGTCGAATGAGGAAACAATGAGCTCTTTGAAATTCCCATATCGGTGGTTAAAATGGCAATTGGCGTATAGGACAATAGGCTAAGTAAAAATTAGATGTCCTTTACGCCAATTGCCATTTTAACCACCGATATAGTTTTTTATTACCAGCGTTACCCTGGAGTTGTGTTTTATACAA
This sequence comes from Acleris literana, assembly GCA_946894065.1. Lineage (NCBI taxonomy): Eukaryota > Metazoa > Arthropoda > Insecta > Lepidoptera > Tortricidae > Acleris > Acleris literana. The sequence continues at coordinate 646,242 of OX335674.1, forward strand.
AACTTGTCCTTACACTTACAAACACAATGGAAAATAAAACGAATCAGTCAAACCATTCTTGAGGTTTTGCGAGACAAATCCACGGCAATTGATTTTTATGTGTAGATTATTAGATTTTATAGTGTATAGCTTGTTTATGCGTGTGGTCCCTTATCAGTTATAAATACGATGATTCTTAGTCTGATGACCTCCTGTTTGTTGTTTACAGTGTCATTAGCAAATTCAGTGCCATTCATCGGTTTCGGCTTCCTGGATAACTTCGTGATGATAGTCGCGGTGAGTACATGTATAAACAAATACAATAAACATTGTCTTTGTAAATAATCATGACACACGGCAGTGTCACCGGCCGAGTTCGAAGAAAAAGCTGAGCGATAGAAACTGCAGTGTGTATATTTACACTAACCCATTCAGCCCTTTTTTCCACCCTCGTAACTTTTTTCCTAGTATATAATTATGATTATTATTGAATACACCTATTGACAATGAGTCATTCATTCATTCATTGATGTAATGCTTGGGTATGTTCGAGGCGATAGGCACTATAGTGACGTCACTGTGTGACTCATTCATCTAGTAGTGATGAGGTCAGTGATACTCTGTGATACTCTATTTGTTATGTGACTATATAGGCACAAACAATGGATATTAGAATTCTGTATATATGTATACTGTATGGGCATTCCAAAACAAAAAATATGTAAATAACTTAAATGAGAGATTATTTTAGGATTGTAATAATAATTGTTTTGTTTATATAATGATATATTTAATATTTGAAATGGGTCATACATTCTAAACACACTGAAAACAAATTACTTATCTCTCGGTATGTCTCTCTCACACTAGTCTATAGAGAAAGGGACGCACTAAGCGACAACTGAGAAGCTGCAAGTTGTACCTACTACCCTTGTAATAAAATCATTAAATTAATACTTTTTACAGCGAATTTTTTATCAACACGTTACTTGTACATAAACTCACTCCAGCCATCTTACCGTGTCAATACCCATTAAATGAAAGAAAACCTCAAAAATGGCCCCTAAATTAACTCAAAGCGCTCCGTAAATAACACATAGTATGAAAACGTGCCGAACGGACATTTTTCGTTTCCGGTATCGTCTCAAATTCTGGCACACAATGGGTTTAGCGACAGGATGGGTTCCTAGTGGAATGCAACGTAGCGCACGAAGTGAAACGCATGTTTGTTTTGGAATTGCTGTGTAAATTTCAGCCTTATCTTGCCTGACAGACTATGCTATAAGCCCTCGTCACGGCCTTTAAAACATCTTGTACAATATTATAACAAATTCAATACCATACGAGGATACGATGTTACGATGACACGAGCGCCAAGGGCGCCACTGTAATGTTTTCAATACACGAAGCCGCGCGATGCTTAATTGTGGATGTCTTCGACATGCGTAACGTATGCGTACGTAATTGTATACCTACTTGTAATGTATATCGCCGCTCTTCAAGCCTTAGCCATTGTTAAGGAAAATAAGGGGTTTTTCCCACCTGTTACCACCAATTTGTTACCACTGGTAACAGCTGGGATTTTTTTTCCCACCTGTTACTACTGGTAACGACTGGGAATAAAAATTCCCAGCTGTTACCACTAAACTAATTGGTGGTACTTATCACCAAATATTTTAGTGGTAACAAATGGGAAAAATATTCCCACTTGTCACCACCGAGAACTTTAGTGGTAACAGGTGGGAAAAAAATTCCCAGCTGTTACCAGTGGTAACAAATTGGTGGTAACAGGTGGGAAAAACCCAAAATAAGTTGAGGCCGGTTCTGCTTCCAGTCGGATGCTTTGATACTTACCCTAAATTACCCTTTATCTGAAAAAATAAAAACATCGTGAATTCAAACCCTTTTCGATTTTGAATCATCATAAAAAACATTATGGTATGTTCACGACTTGTTAAATTAAGGGCAGATAGTGCAGGCTATATTTATCCACCGCTCGAATTATTTTTTACGTCCTGTATCCCAAAATTCATTTGGTTGTGGTGTATCAGGGAGACAGCATCGAGAGCAGCATGAGCGCGTTCATCACGATCTCGACGATGGCGGCGGCCGCGCTCGGCAACACGTTCAGCGACGTGATCGGCATCGGCTCCTCGTACTACGTGGAGCGCGGCGCGGCGATGCTCGGCATGGCGCCGCCGCCGCTCTCGCCCGTGCAGCTCGACATGCCCGTCAGCCGGCGGTTCTCCAACCTGGTGAGTGTCTGTCACCCGTCGCCCACTAACTAAGATGCTAATGACATTCGAACCTTAGCTCATATTTCACAAAATATCTAAGGTTGATTGAAACTTTATTTACCTACTTGCAATTTTAAATTAAGGTCTGGACAAAAAACATCATTTATGTCCTTCAGTTTCTTGTTTAAACTTTAAAGTGCCCTCCCCAAAACTTACCGGCCATCTCTACGATGAAAAACAATATTGCTTTTGACCTGTTGTCGTATTTTCAACGTTTTGATTTGATAGCTCTTATTTACTTGACAGTACCTAAAGGCGGAGAAGTTAAAAACAATACCATAACACGTCAAAAACAATATTGTTTCATCATCATCATCATCATCATCATGTCAGCCGAAAGACGTCCACTGCTGGACATAGGCCTCCGCCACGGCTCTCCACTATTGTTTAACTTCGTAGAATAGATGCGCTGTTTCGTAGTTCACTGAAGTCTATTCAAAAGTTAAGCTAAGTTCCGTGTCGGTAGACATCCGGACAGACAGAAGATCGTGATATATTTATCCATTTTCACACATTCTATTGGCGGTCCAAAAAGAGTCCATTAATGTTTGCAATGCCATCAAACATCTTATCGAAGCATGTCCTGTTACCTGTTGCTCGCAGGGCCGCGTCCTCGGCATCATGCTCGGCTGCTTCCTCGGCATGACGCCGCTGCTCTTCAAGGACGACGAGAAGAAAGCAGAGAAGGATAAAGAAAAGGCGAAAGACGAGAAGAAACCGGAGCCGGAACAAAAGAAGAGTTAAATACTTCTCTAGCCGACTCCAAGTACTTAGCATCACATCAAGGCACAATTTTTTAAATCTCAATGCTATTTAGGACTTTTTCAAGTCGAATTTAGGTAATAAATAGGGCACAATTTTATCACGTAGATGAATGTGTGTGACACGCCTTATTTCATGGTATGTGACCATCGATGGTTGAACATCTCCATAAAGGTTCCTTCTTCACTTTATCCTGCCATCCATTATGTTTTTGGTATTGCACAGTTATATCGACACACGCCTGCAGACATCGAGTTATGTTGGGGTGTTGTGTGGCAGCCAAGGGTTAACGTTATTTATCAAAGCTCAATTTAAATATAATACCACATTTCGTTCTGACGTTACATTTATTCGTAAAAAGGAAATTAATGCTCGTTTACCTCCATCCTACTGTAAAACAATCCCATCTGTTAAGCGAGGTTTAAGGCCCAGCCACACCGGATGCGTGCGCGTAGACGTGACGTGCGCGTTCGCTTCCCACTGCGTTGTATAGTGGCATGTCGTATGATAATTCATATTATACACCGCAGTGGAAAGCGAACGCGCACGTCACGTCTACGCGCACGCATCCGGTGTGGCTGGGCCTTTAGACTAGCAATTAAAATTACAGAAGTCGACTGCTGTCTTACTCTAACTTTAAAGTTAGAAATAGATGCTCTAGAACTGAGGTTAAAGTAAGACAGCGATCAACTTCTGTAATTTTTATTGCAAGTCTATATCACCTTTTTAGATAATGGTCACAACCGTAGGCGATTTTTATAAATTGTAGCTTATAGTATGTAATAAATTTTCTATGCGACTTATTATATAAATTAGCGATCAATCTTGTATATTATACGAAACTATTGACAGAGATCTAATGCATTTGATGCAAGATATTGTAAGGTAGGTTAAGCTTTAGATGTTGTGCGTTTTGTTATCGATGTAGTTTATTAGTCGACTCAGATGCACTGTGCATGCGTTATTTATTATTGTATGTATTAATCTGTATTCGGATCGAGCTCAGGTACAAATTAAGTTAACGGTTTCTACTTGCCTTAAGTAGATCAGTCTTCCAATTTTAAAGGCCTAAAGTTATTTTTGGCGCCCACAATAGGCTATTTGACTAATATTACAAAATGGCTATTTGATTAAATGTTTCTTTATTAAATAACAAGCACACTACATTGATATTTCCTTGAGATTCTAATGTATTCTCACTAAAAATCAAAGTTAAAGTTTAAATTTTCAAAACCGCGCTAAAAACGCTGTTTCTGTCATGGCGTTGGCCATATGACAAGTGTGACGTCACACGCAAGTAAACAATAAACAATCCTTTGAAGAGATATGCCCTTATGATCTGTAGTTACTTGCGTGTGACGTCACCAGCAAGTAACCACAACAGCTGCAAACCAATCACATAGCGTTTCTGCCACAGATAAAGTTTCAAAAAATATTACACTTTTTTTCGCGTCATTTCCAAAAAAATATGCATAATTTAGTTTAAAATAAAGTGAAATATGATGTTTTACGCTTTTATCGATAAGATGACCACAATTTGTAATATATTTTCAATGTTGTCAAATAGCCTATTTAAGTAGGTATAACTTTCCATAGTCATCGTATTATTAAGTCTTACATTGTCACACTTTATTATACTTAGAATATGAATAAAGTGTATCTCGTAGATCAATTATTTGCTAAATAAATAACGTGTTTTTTCATTTCAATTCATATATTCTTGCCAATGGCAGCTCTCTGGCAACAATTGTGAATTAGATAGACATTTTACGATATAACGAACGATATTCTATTAGGATTTGGCTTATTGTAAGAATCGGAAAATTATGTACAGTCACCGTCATTCTTGAAATGATTGATGGTGTTTCCTTCACAACTTCTATGTACTGTTAAAAGTTAAGTGACGATAAGGTAATAATGCTGACTGTACATATTAAATTACCGTCGGGAGTGCTAATCAGAAGCAATATTTAGCTTATATATTATTAACAAACTTGTTATCTCGGTAAATTATATTATATTTTATTTACGAGGATAAAATTTTAACATACGTTTCACTGCAGAGAAATGTTACAGGCAGATCTATGTATATAATTTTTGAATAGTTATTTTAGTACAAATGAACAAGAAATATGTGTGTAACCTATAGAAATGAAGTTCCTGTAAAGTAGATATTTAAATTGTAAATAATGAATAATTTGCACTTCGCAATTGTAATACAACAGCACACTTTATCTTTTAGGAATACAAGTAATTTTGAATACACAGACTTACTAAAACTTACCTCCAAGAAAAAGTAGTTTTCAAGTTTTATGAAATGTTTTATTTATTATTTGTACTATATTGATGTTCTTTATTATGACTTTGTGATTACAATTTAGATGAATATAATTATATCTCTTGTTTTTTTTACTTAAGCCTTTGAACTGGCCCTGCTTCAGAAAGTCTCGTCGTGGATAATATTATAGCTCCATAAGGCTGACGGCCGGTGTCGGCGTGCGACCGGCACGACGGCGGCGGCAACAAATAGGTACATGGAGCCCGCCGCAACGCCATCACAGCGACTCTTGCCCATGCGGATCCAGGGGGCTTGAGCTATGATACATCCAGGTCGATTATTACCTTTATTGGTGTAAAGTTCGTGTTTGTCGTTGTTTGGGTCCCGGAAGCCCCCTTCCCGCTGGACCGAATTATGTTCCTTAGGGTGATATTCCACTTGTCCAAGATCTTTGTCCAATTTGTTTGCTTTAAAAAATGTGAGACGCAATGCACTTTTAAATATCTCACTTCGAGCCGAACCGGTGCCGAGCGGTTGTCTGCGCCAACGGTGAGTTCCCGATTCGCCGGATTCTTGTCGTCAGATTCTAGTTTCGCTGGAATTACTTGACAGTCAGAACTCTTAATCGTTAACAAGAATCCGGCGACTTCAAGATTCAAACCTCAGTGTAATACGTTATAGCGAGAAGGTACTAAAATGTACAGCTACTTATGAGCCCGCCTTTCTTGTCGACCTATCAGTTTTGACATGTTGGTGGTTGGGTTTGTATAAATTTAGTTAGGTATACATGGAGTATAAGGTACTCAGTGGGTCGAATTCGTTGGGATTGTTCAATAAAACGATTTAAATCATCATAATTACAGTTTAATAAATAACTATCACTGTTCACTGATATCTTACGCGTACAATATAAAAACATTTGAAGAGCTGTTTGCGCACAAGTTAACGAACTACATTACAGTTCTCGGGTCATTCACAGATCCAGGTCCAACATTGTCCCTTCTGTACCTTATGGTTATAATTATAAAGCATATTTTTACCTTCGTGGCATTTTAATACTTAATTAATTTTCAACACTCCCAACACGCGAATATACCTACTCGTATTCGAAACGAAAAAAAAACAATTCCTAACGTTCGGAAACTGGAGGGACAACTTGTTCTTCCGAGACTGCGTATAACCCTCACGAGATTTTCGAAATTTATTATGGTGCATTAAGGCCTGAGTAACATTACAATCAATATTAGTTTACAATACATATTTCAGAAGTAGGTAGTTTTACACATATTACAGCCATAGGTATACAGAGCGATGTGTAAGAGCCCCTTCGAAATGTATGTTAAATGTCCACTTTTCACAAGTGTTAACGCTAGGTAGCGTCTCTGAACTTCATAAGCTGTTCAAGTAAGCTAACAATGATTAAAAATATTGGTTTTTATTTCTCTGTCAAAAAAGTATTCGCCAAGAAGTCTTTATAAATCCCTACAAGGTTTTTAATACGTGAGATTAACCTAGCTAGGTAGGTATATTTTAGACTAAGCTCCGAGCTCTTCAACGAAACAAATTAATACGTTACTTTCTTTTTACTGCACTTTTGTATGCAAACGAAAGGGAGAGACTGAAGCGTACCGTAACTGAAACACTGCATTGCGATAAAGTTCAATTTTGACTAATATATCCGGGTTCGGTCCGCGTCAATGTCGCGTTCGCGGCAGTGTGCTACAAGCGTGAGTGAACTTCGGCCCTCATCATAAACATCTTTCGTCTTCCATTACCACCCAATGGGGAGTTAAGTCAATTTTCTAGTGTTAACTTGTTTCGCTGAACTGAGTTAGTATAGGTGAAAAACTTAAGTAAAGCCCCTCTTGCATGTAGTTGTGTACAAAACTATTATGAAATTTACCCTAACAATTTAATTTATCCAAAAAAATGACGCATTTTGAGGTTATAAAAGTGTTTACTAAAAAAAAAAACTAGTGGAATGGACCATACAACTACATGCAAGAGGAGCTTTACTTAAGTTTTTTACCTATATACTTCTACTGGCCTACCATATAAGAGACGCTTATAATTGTTTTATTAATATGATACCTACTATTTCAATTAATAGGCAACTGATATTTTCCGTATCTTTCAATTTCAACCCTGCGCAAGCGCTGCGCTAGCAAATAATTATCCTACCAGAGTATAGGCAGGGGCATGACAGGTCGGTCGGTATAGTGTTCATCTGTCACTCACACGGGGTGTGAGCAAGATGTAACTCTTTTTTGACGTTTACACTCATGCCCGTACTTACACTATAACCTACAATGTACAGTACAGACGCACGCCTGCTCTTACAAGTATTAGCTGCCTCGCTTACACCTACGAGTTGCGGCGCACGCGGCGGGTACCTATTTGACATGGTTACAAAACAATTTAAATGATTCTACCCTCGTAAGAAAGGCCGTAAGGCATATGCGACCTTTCTCTCGTTGGCTTATTCGAATTTTCCATTAAATCAGAGTCAAATTCAGTGTGTTTATGAAGTAGGTAATAAAATACATTGTATACTTTTAACATGTATGATATAGATGCACACCTGCACGTGCAATGCGCGTGGGCAGCCGCGTGCGCCGGGCGACTGCTTATCTGATTCTAACGACTAGACTTTACAATATGCTCCGAAACTATCTACTAAATATTTATGGCTGGCAACAGGCGGGAGCGTGCGAAGTACCAAACGTACCTACCTATTTCGAATCGAAAATTTACCACTGGTTTTTTTTTAATGAGTTGATTGACTTAAATATAAAGCATAAACATTTTAATCAGCCTCTTTCAAGAAAAAGGACTACCCGCAGCCCAGCTGAAAGCTTTCTTAACATTACTAACAGGAGGTAGTTATTAAATTTAGTTAATAACGATATCCTTAAATTTCCCTATAAGGACGCAACACAATTTATTTAGGATTAAATATTTAACGTGTGAACATTTTACTAAAATCTAAAATAATGCTTGGTGTGCCGACATTAGAAAACTTGAGGCTAAAACAACGCCGCGCAGTATTGGACATGAGATCCTTCAAGAAATTGTGCTGGTACTGGCTAACGTTGGTTCGGGTTCAGGAGTAAACAGCTCAAACAATATTACAACGAGGTACCATCTATACTGTAAAGGTACGATTCCGAAATCGACTCGAGTCCGACTCGACCAACTAAGTAAAGTCAATTCCAAGATTAGTCCTTACATTCTGCTCTTCATTCCAGGATTATGGCCTTATTCCAATGCGGTGGAATCGGACCTCGAGGTCGTAGCATACGTAACGTGATTATTCTCGCGTTGGTCATGACGGAGAAACGATATAGATAAATCAGAGTGAGAGAAACGTGCAATAGAAGCGGCTCGACTCATTACTAGATGCGCCTTTGCCACGCGGCTTACTCGGTGCGACTATACTATACAGGGTGTTAGGCAGAAGATTGGACAAACTTCAGGGACTAACTCTGTAGGTCATACTCATCAACTTTTATTATGAGACCAACATCCAAATCGCGAAAAAAACAGCTGTTCCATACATTTCGGCTGTTTAGCTCTCAAAGTTTGTATGGAACAGCTGTTTTTTTTTTCCGCGATTTGGATGTTGGTCCATTAATAAAAGTTGATGAGTATGACCTACAGAGTTAGTCCCTGAAGTTTGCCCAACCTTCTGCCTAACACCCTGTATTACGTTTACAATAATATAGCTCGCGCATCATCGCGCCGCTACCGCTTCGCCGCGTGTGCAATGTAACGTAACAAAACACGTTCTCAACTCGCTCCGTCCTCGTCTCACGCGTAAAATATAAGAGTATCTCTCGTCGCCCTTCGTTTTCACACCTCCGGCTGTTTAACCGCGTTACCTAGGCTACGGCCACCTCACTCCACAGGGTTTGTGCTTATATTATAATTCAAAACAAGCGTGGAATAGAAATAGCAAACATGCAAAATATTGAACACAAGGTAAGCACTGCCACAAAAGCACCTCTATTGTAGCACCGGACTACAAATGTCGTTTCATTAAAGCTGGCGCGCAAGTGTTAAACATACCCTTACACCAATTAATTTGGCGTTGCGCGATTGCGTTTATTTGCGTAAGATTAAGTTAAGTTGTGTCCCATTCTCCCACGCCTTGTTAAAATCATCACACCGAACAATCTCCCTTCGTGGCTTATGTCTACTTCGTTATTGGCGAAATACATCTCAAACAAGAGCAAGATGTGAAAGCATTTTAAAAAAAAAGTTAAGTTGTCTCCGCTTCTCAAACAGTCCAAAAATGGTACACTACCGATTACTGTATAGTAATGTTTTCGACCCACGAATCCGGTCCCGTCATTCAAATTAACATCGCACGATTGCATCATGTACTATCGAGGAATTTACATGTTTAGCACCTTGATACCGCACGTAAATTTGCCGGGTTATACATTTTCCACGTGTCACGTCGGGAAATGTACAGCACGACTAACTACCGTATTACGTCAAACTGCACTGCACTACAACGTATCAAGTAGTGGGCGGGACTTCGTGGATAGAAAACCCTATACTAACTCACCCGGTCCAGCGCCAGCTCTAAAGAAACGACTCACACGTAAACTAATCATATATCCACCAGTGAACAATCCATGTAAAAAATACTAAACTAAAAAATATGTCGATAAGTTTTTCGAACTCGAACTTAAATAGAAATCTCACTGTACTCCATACCATTTATGGAAGGAATACGACGAAGTCCTTATGCTTTAGGCAAGAAATGGTTTTAATTACTTATAATTATAAACAAAAAACAAGATCCATTCACAATGACTCCAATTATTTGTCGAGCCGACACCGAACCCTGTCACAATAACGTAACATGGAATCATCATTCATAATGGATAATTCTCTGTTAGCATCCTTGCTGGTTCCATGATGGCTCGACATTTAAAGTCCTCGAGCGCTCCATCGAATTTCCATTGCTCTTGAAGTCATATCAGTGGATAGTGGTTACAGCAAAGTACAAACACTTAAAATACAGTTACGCACATCACATTAACATTAAAAAAAGTAGTTTGAGTGACACCGATAGGGTCAGAACTATTTGATCGATATTTTCCGCCACTTACTTAGATTTCACATATTTAATTATTGCATATAACTTATCAAATTAAAAGTACATTGAAGCGTAGGGGACCAAAATATGTCGGTAAAAAATTAGACACCCGAGCGACGCGAGGTCGTCGAGTAAATATAGCTTAATTAAACAGAATTAAGTATCTATATCACATGGTTGTCGCAACCCGGTTCACGAATTTAGAATGCCTCATCACTCTCACTCTTCATTTGATATCGAATGGAGAGAAAGAAAGAGGTAAAGTAATTTCGATTTTTTTGAGTAGGACCCCCGATATTTTTATTTCCGACAGTCAGTTTCACAACCGCAACACGAACTCGTTAACAATACAAAACTAACTTATTACAATATCTGCATTATTCATGTACTGTTGTATTACTTATTTTAATTAAATAATAAATTGTAGTTTGTTTACTCCGCAGACAATATTTTCTCATAGTAACCGATGGAGCCACTGTGTCCCGATTCAAACGGTAGCCGTATTGTCCAAGCAAAGAGCCCATCACGACAGAGCGACTAAACTTATATGATTACTTGTTTTAAGTACGAGGAACGATGTTCTCAAAGGGATTAAAACCTCAGGCTCTGTTGGAAACTTAAGCACGAATTAATTAATTTGTACGACACGCAGAAGTCCCGCCAATACAGAAAACAGTGGTGTTTGTAATCCGCGAAGTCCCGCCCCGCTACTTAAGTTAAGTTACGTTACGTACAGTGATGCAACCGGGCGTTATTCATATGGAAGAGGGGCGCGTCGTCGCGGATGGAAACACTAGCATCATTAAGGCATTAACCCTTAGCCAGGCCTAGCGGTTTATTTTCTTTTGAATATGTATATTGGAAGATTAAAAGGGTTATAAAAAAGTAACTTCTTGTTTTTAGGGTTCCGTACTAAAATGGTAAAAAAGGAACCCTTATGGTGAGACTTCGGGGTATGTCTGTCTGTATGTCACAGCAGTTTCTCTCTGAAACTATAGAAGCTATCAACTTGACATTTGGCATAGTTGTATAACTTGCTTGTTGATAGTTGAATAATTTCATATTGTTTTTAGTAAAAACAATATGAAATTATTTTTCTAAATATTTGAAAAGGGGGTGAAAAATTTGCGTTTTCCAGACATATTATCTTAAATACGGTGCAACTCGCACATGACCGGGGTTTTTTTTTAATGTATTACCATATGGTCTCTATCTGACCACCGCCTGGCTAGGGGTGAAAGTAGTTTTAAACCACGAAGACTTGATATTACGTACATTAACGCAATCGTAGAACGAAGATTTAACTAAGTAAGGTCTTAAGGTCTAAGGCGTCTTTATGGTTTAAAAACACAAAATGACATTAATTGAGTGTATTAAATAAACGAAAGAGTCCCTTTGTTACCCTTAAGATACCGAATCCCAAAAAAGTACAAAATAGGGCTCAAATTAAACTTGCTTTACAACGTAATAACTAAAAAAGATAGAAATAACTAATGAGTATCTTCGCGTGAATATATAAAACAATTAAGGTTTTGAAGAAAAATAATACATTCGATCTATGTTCCTAGCTAACGGTAGGATACTAAACTTATATTATATTAATAAGAGACGTTTAAATTAAGTTTTCTTCTACACTTGCATCAAAGAACTGGCCGAACGAGGAATACCCAACTTTACAAACTAAAGCCAGCGTGCTGTAATACCATGTGCTCTTTTAAGCTATTGCTATACCGATTCAGTGCGGATGACACGCCAGCCGTGTCATCAAATGTTTTTAACGTGTGGCGGATGACACGCTAGGCGTGTCATCATATTCTATGGCATCGTTCTAATATTACGCGATTGCGCGATCATCGCAAGTTCGCGCGACTTTATATACAAACAGTCGCGCGAACTTGCGATGATCGCGCAATCGCGTTCTATTAGGACGATGCCTATGGCGTATGGCACGCCTGGCGTGTCATGAAATAATTGTTCGCCGCCACAGCCAAAAGTTTTCGAAAATGGAAGACGCAACGAATCGGTTAAATTACATATTGATTTTATCATTTGTACAATGCAATAGTTATTTTAATAAGTACCAAAGGCCAATGACGAACAAACGACCATAATACCCTTTCAGTCTAATCAAATCATGCACATTAAATTACATCATTTACATCCCTGAGTAGTACAATCACGGACATTAAATGGTGAATTAACTTTTTTTTGAGGCTTGTTATTTAAAATAAAAAGATCTTCAGGTTTAAGTAAAATCGGTTTAACTTGCAAGCGCTAGGAGGCGACAGCGGGGCGTCGCGGTGCGGAAATTGTATTTTTATAAATGTATTATTGCAGTGTTGCCCTACGAAAGGCTTAGCTGAGACAGTTGTAGTACTGGGCAGCGCAGCTTCCGCTTACGGCCTGGCCATATTTTCGCGACGACGGCGACAAACAAATACGCAGACATATATAAACTATTCCGCTGCGGCGTAATACGATTTACACTTAGATTTCTATAGCCGTATCCACATGCTTGGTGTTTGCCGCAAACTCTGCAGGATGCAACTATACGTTACAGTGAGCACATCGTGCTCATTCCAATGTATGGTTGCGTCCTGTAGTGTTGGTGGCTAACACCAAGCATGTGTTGCCGGCATATGATTTTATTCCGCCGCCCGCGCATACCGCTGCCAAAACCGAAACTACACTGTTTGCCGTGCCTGTGTTTGCAGCTTTAAACTCGTGTATCGCGTTAGAGCGAGGAGGGAAGCATTAAACCGGAAGGGCTTAGTCTTGATGAAGTACTCCACTGAAACCACGGTAATTCATACATAAATTCACGCCTTCGTTCCCAGTGGGGTAGGCATATCTACAGAATTACCTACAACTCGAAAAACTTGTTGACAATTCCGCAACCGCATTTTGCACAATCAGCTAAGATGTTTGCTTACAGTAATTCAACAATTAAAATCCAAGATTGTATTTGAAAGTATTGCGGACTAAGTTATCGTTAACACAAGAATTTTAATTATTATTAGATTGTCGGGATAGCATTGAAACAGCATTCTCCGCGCAAGCGCAGGACATTAAACGACCATCTGTGCGTACACGCGGCAATAATCACGTAAAAAGTCCATTAAATAAAGGCATTATCGGTTTCCCACGTGAGCCGCACCTGCGCTTGATTAAGTATCTAAATTTGACAAAGATCGGTTATTTAGAGCCGGCGACCATCGCTGCATCATACCGGGCGATTTAGCGGATTAATTATTGATTAGGGGGTCAATGAGCGCACATGTATAACTTACTATATAAAGAATTCTAAAATCCTTTTGATACGTTCCGTCCGAATCGTACGACTCGGCTCTGTGGCCGCCTGCTTTAATACTGCCGAGCACAAAAGGCATAGCTATAAGTAGGTTTAGGATCCAGGTGGCATATTTTGGTTCTAGAATCTATGGATTCGCTATTTTCTAATTATTATAAACATAATACCTTAATGTTGCCTTTCAGTATTTTAATATTTCAAAATGCAATCATTTGTTAAATCGTTATAGTAGTTTAAAACACCATCAATATGTTTTATCCATATTGTTTCGGCTCGTTTCATAAACCCACACTCGTGTTTAATGCCCTTCATTATGTACAGTTACATACACTACTTTATCTACCCACATATCATAAGCCTCCATGATGCATTCAGGAGCCGCATATTAAATTTTAACCGGTAATGAAAAGATTGAAAAGTTTTCTGGCACCTGTCATAGTTTTTTTTTAATTCGGAGACAAACTAGAGTCGGCTCCAACTATCATATCGTTCGATATCTTACTTACGTGCGACATTGTCCAATTTTGTATGCAAATTGACAATTCATTTCGAACTAAACGTCATCTCGACTGATATTAGAATAGCGGTCAAATCAAATTTCTTTGTTTTTCAGAGATGTTCGAAATTTGAATGTCATAAGAACATTGAAATTGATGTTCTTATGAATTCATAAGATTACTGCCGCAGATAAAAAAATTGCTCTAACAACAGAGCCTATTATGCTGGTCATAATTTGCGGTTTCTGAACGCATCATAGAGGGTTCATGATATGAGTGTAGATAAAATCAGTTTAAATGAATTTTGGTAAAGAGGATATCTCCGCTATAAAAGCGTTACAAACAAACAAATATTAGTAGGTATGGATAAACCGAACTAAAATTTTATATAGTTTATTTTGAACTATGTTATGACAAAAGTGACGACCAAAATCGAAATGCGAAAAGCGAGTCCATGGATTTTAGAACCACGATATGCCACTAAAAGTCCTAACCCTAGCTATAAGTCTATTAGTACTGACCGACCAGTTTCAAAGAGTAGTAATTTAGGGAGTAGGTACTTTGAAGGAAATACTGCAATTTGATTTTGCACTAATATTTTCTATAGTAAAATTAATATTTTAATTCTCTTAGATATATAGTTGGAAATAGCTTACCTTACGGGTTTAGCCGTGGTTTAGTAGGATAACAGATTGGCAGAGGTTATCATTAGCACGCTGCGGGCCGGCCGAGCTTATTTACACGCTACTGGATTATATCTAAGGGAGGGATAGCTTCGTATAGATAAAACACTTTGGGGTTGTTTTCGCACACAGATATTTTTTTTAATCTCCTTTTTTTTGCACCTTTGCGACTGTTCTGTTGGTTTTTGCTTTGACCACGGCTTTTATTTCATTTTGTTCCAGCCAATATTGCTCCTATATTTTAATCATATCGTTCAGTTACGATAGCTCAACAATATTCGATTTAGAAGCAATATGGGCGTATTTGTGAGTGTTAAGTATGAATAGCATCTTTGTATAAATTATCCCAGAATAGCGCCTCCCACCCCAGTGTTTTACCTATAATATCCTATACAAATCGAATGCTCGGTTAGGTTTGAGACAGGTTTGTTAGTGGCGGCGGCTAGACGGCGGGCGGGCGCGGCTCGGCGCTGCGGTCGGTGCGCGCGTCGTCGGTGCCGTTGGCCACGCGCGCGGCCCAGGCGCGCGCCGCCGCCCCGCGCGCCTCGCGGCGCCAGCCCGAGTCGGCGCGCGCCACGTACGAGCCCTCGTCGAAGCCCGAGCGCAGCCCCAGGATGATGCTCAGCGCCGACGCGTCCTGCCCGTGGCAGCCCGAGTACCGGTACTGCGGCTTCTTGTCGAACCGACACCCGCCCGACTGCGCGCCTGCCCGACAATAACGACACGCATCAATATACGAATCGGATCGACTCGACTCGACAAAAACATACATGAAATAATTATAAACCATTGAAGGCATCGACATCCCGTTCAGAAGACGCAGTCGCTCTAACTCTAAAGCCTCACGAAACGTGAAAGCGTAATACGTCACGTCACACGATTAAACTTGCCTTATAGCGTCCCACTCCCGATGTAAACAAAGTGATCGTCGTTACAGGAATGCAATGAAACACGCGTTCAATATAAAAGTTTCAATAGCACCTTACCTTACCTTACTAAATAAATCATTAGTAAGTTGCTCGTCTCGAAACGCTCCAGAAAAGCTAATTTCATATGACGTCACTTTTACTTCTCGCCCAATATCAGTATATTACAGCACGACTTAAACCCGCTCTGTTAGGGTGACGCTAGAGGCTACTGACCTATCGGCATGATGCAGTCCTGCGTGAGCGCGCACTGCACCCACTGCTTGAGCACCAGGCGCACGCGCGGTGCGTCCTTGAGCAGCAGGCGCGCGGGCGCGAGCTGCTGCACGAACAGGAAGTCGTCCTGGGCGGCGCGCAGGTAGCTGAACATGCGCGGGTGCGTGAGCGACGACACGGCGGCGCGCCGCGCCCAGGCCAGCACGCCGGCGCGCGCCGCGCGCGCCCACAGCGCCGCCAGCGCCGCCGCCGTGCCGACCCAGCGCTGGTCGCTCTCCAGGAATATCACGCCGCCCACGCGGGACAGCGCGTGCTGTACAAACAAACATTACACACTTTCAAAAACACTGTCATCCATATAGTTCTCTTCTGAACTATGATGAAAATTTATAGCTTATCGGAACTTATCGTCAGTAACTATCCGCTCGTTAGATACTAGAAAGACCTTTCAGGAACTGTTAAACTAAATAGCTATCAAAACATAACATTTTTGAGACAATCCTTTCTTGCCAACTGTAGTTTGATTGCGCAATCATCGAGACGAAACTAACGAGTCCTAACTCGGTGGGTCCACAACCAAATATACCGGAGATCCTGTTGCCACCTCCGACTTTATTATCAAGTCAGTACACGACAACTAAACATGTGCAATTAAATAAACATGTAATAACCGTATCGCAACCGAAGTGCGATCGTGTACAAATTAACCGCACGAATTTCCTGATGTCCATGACTTTCCGTTTCGTTTCTATATCGAACTAAATCAAAGCTTTTTTTATCACACAAATAATAGCCAAAACAAGAAAGTTTCAATAACCTTGAAAACAAAATAAGAACTCTACACTCTTTTGTTTTCTTTCTGACAGAACAATGGCATGTTATGATTTAATTACATAGCAAAAGGTGTTTTGAAAAAACCAAACAAAATAGTTTTGCCGACACACACGCAGCACCGGACAGACAAAAGCCGAATCGATCAATAGATAATGTTCTGCTATACCACGAGCTTCTAATAGATTGCGTGTCAGGCCATAGTTACAATGTAATATTCCACTCTCCATACATTCCCACTAATAGTCACAGTATTTCAGGATTGCGAAACGTCGACGTAGATAGGCAGGTATATCTCCACCGTGTTAATGATACTAGAACGCTGCACGATCACTCCAACGAGGAAAACAAGCGTAAAATATTAAACAAGGAACAATACGATAACGAATTGAGAATTTATTTACATACAGGTGTTCCAGAACTGGCGTAAATATTAACGGATAAGAGAGTTCTACACCTGTGAAAAAAATAGTTTTAATTCTCTTTTATGCTAATTAGTTTTAAGAGTTATTACTGTTATTACGTTTTAATGATACTACTTTTAATGATTCGGTGGTATACCTTTGCCCCCAACCCTCGATTACGTAACAATGCATTGAATAGGGATTTTGCATGAATTTTTTTAAATTACATTTCTCAATAAAATATGAAAATACCGTATAAAAGCTCGCCAAAAGTGAAATTAAAATTAAAATCGGCTAAGCAATAGGGATGATACAAGCATTTTAAACTGCTAATTATACAGATAGATCCGATACGGCGTGTGACAGTAACACGTCGGCCATATAAACTCCATGTTAAATTCTGTTTTACTAGAAAGGGAGAGGAACAAATCTTTGTTGGCTTATATCTTGGTTATTTTTATAGCTATTCAAAAAATGTTTTCTCCCAACTTTTTGTTATATGAATCTCTATTATACCACAATTCCAAAATATCAACGCACTTGAAATAAATCCATATTTTCTAAGCATTTCTCGTATTTCATTCAACAACTTAAACCCTTCGTACTGAAAAACTGCTCTAGACGTTATTGCCTATCCTAACCTGAGATACTCTGAAATACTTTCAGAAGCCAAGGAAGTGTAGTTTGGACCATTGATTGCAATGTTTCAAGGTTGGTTACGGTAAGGGACGCTAGGTTTTTTTATGTGAAAAAGGAGGCAGAAGAGCAATAAGCGAGCCACCTGGGGCACGTTTTATAAAGCTACAAGTAACCATTTTACAGGTCTAAACTGGTAACACTGCTCAAATGGCTGGTCGTCATTAGTCGAGGTTGTGTCAAATGTAAACTTGTAACCTGTAAATTGTAATTTGTAGTTTCATAAAACAGGCCACTGTAGGTAACATAATTTTTCCCCATATTAAGTAGGTAGTACTTGTTGCACGCTGTCGAACTCTGGTTAACTATGCAAACTTCTGAGACAAGACGCAACCTTGGTCAAGAGTATTTTTTTTCTATAAAAGCAGCATCAGATCTGGTATCAGTTATGATATCGAAATGATTAAAAAGTCAACAGAAGCGCCTAATAGTCTAGGCTCAATTATATTGACTAAAAAGAGAGAAGGAAATGAAATGAAATGAAATCTTTAATGTGTGATAGATTCAGGTTAGTTACATTGATTGCTGTTATTGTTGCTTAATAAATAGTTTAGTCCCACTAAATCCTACCTTAACACACACTTTTTATCCTAAATTAATACAAATTAATACAATGTCAATGGGTAAGAAGAAACGAATTATAATAACTAACATCAAAACATAAAATTATGATTTCTAGATTAAAATAAGTTAAATTGAGGTGTTTGTCAAAACCAATAATTATTTTGAGAACCTATGATATCACTGGCACTTGATGCAATAAGAACTATTAGGAAGCCTCATTCAAAAAGTAGTCATTTAATGTATAAAAACATTTTACCGATAACAATTGTTTCGTGATAGTTTTAAATTTCATAAAGTTACGATCTTTAAAGGCAGAAGCATCAGGAATAAATAAAAATACAACGTGAGCGTAGCTATCCAGTAAAATGATTTTATTAACCACAAACAAGTCAAATTTGCTACTGCGAACTTAGCTTTAGTTAGAGTTAGACATAAGAATAACAAACAGAACAATGTCAAAAGTCTAGCGGCGCAGACGCATGGCACCAACGCCAAGGCCACGCCACGCAAAAAATCTAGGATCCAAAATGGAACCGGACAGCCCACACGTGCTCGCATGTGCAGCAACCAATCCTCCGATAACCAACCTTAATACCAAGTGAATAGAGCACTAGTATAAATGTGTTTTGATAATTATGCATTAGTACATGCTCGTTGAGATTCACACCTGCTGATTAAAAGATCAACAACTTCCTGACAGTTTTAATTTTTTGATACCAGATTACACATTTAAACGATGTCTGTTCGACTCCCATAATTTTATTGTTTCGATTTTCGAAAGTCAGAAATTGGCATCCATATTATTTTTAGTCATAATAATCAATAGTCATAATCGTTGTTAGGTTTAACGCGAAATAGTTATAATGATAAAGTACTATAATGTTACTTATCATACAAGACAAAAGTCATAAAATTGATCAGCATACTATCAAAAGGCATACCGTTTATTTTTCATAAATATTCATATCATCATCATATTCATATTGGTCATATTTTTATATTTACCATTTATTATTTTTATTCATATCATTTTATTCTCTAATGTTTTAAAGGACTTATTTTAAAATTCAGAAAGAATACATGTCGTACATAAACATAAAACACCGGCTTACAAAAAACCCCCGGCTGTCAGAAAAGTAGGTTAGGTTAGGTTAAGTTAGAACTGTGACCCCTGCTTAGTAGTGGCCGTGGGGAAGGAGGGGAATATAGCTTATCTTATCGGTGGAAAGACGACTGCCCCACGGCACTACTAAACCGCACTACTGACCAAAACTAGTATCATAAATATGAGGTAGGTTTAGGTTATGTTAGTTATTCAGCAGAAAAACTACCAGAAAAAGGAGCTCCGCGACAGCGGAGCTCCGTCGACTCCGTTAAATTTTAATTAGAAATAGAAATACTAATTGGTCAATAGTGCACTAAAATTTTTGGATAAATTATTTTCAATCTTGTAAGCGTTATTTAAAATAATAATATTCCTTTTGAAATTCTACCATTCAATACAAACAGCGCATTGAATGTTATGACCAATAACGTTATGGCATTCGATAGTTATGACTAATGAAAAAGGGGTTAAGGAAATTATGACTATTCAAATTATGACCAAAGACAAAATGACGAGCAACGATTATGAAAAACAGCGGTATGGATAAAACAAATCGAAAGATTAATGTTATGGGAGTCAATATAGACCCAAATCTGGCAAAATGTTACGATGTTAAGTGATGGTGGGTGAGGTTGCGAACGGAACGACGTCGTTTTCGCTCTTATTGCATGGACGCGTCGATAGTTCTGGGGAGACCCATACACATCACCACTATCACCAGACCCAATATCGTACACGTTTTTTAGTAAAAAAAACAGAAATCAGGGTGTGCTTTTCAACCGGCGAAAGGAGGCGATGCGAGACGAGATAAAAATGACAAGCTAGCTCGAGCGCATCGTCGAGTTCCTTGCGTTGCAGAACCAACCAACACTCTCTGAATTAGTAATGCGGTTCTATATCACAACAACGAATATTTCAATTCTAATCTCGCACAACGCAATCCAAATCAGATCGCGCTTGAAGTGAAATGAATCTTCAGTTCACTCACATCCAATTTCCTCGGCGGTGGGAAGGACACTTTACACCATTTACATTGGAAAAGCATTGGCTGATTTACATTGGAAAAGCATGCCAGAAGTACATTGCATCGTTACAATAGTTCTTGCCTCAAACGTGAAAACCAACTCGTCAATGTACTTCTACTGGCATGCTTTTGCTGGACCAATGTGATTTACGGCCATAAAGTTCGTTGCAAAAGAGACGCCGCCGCGGGCGTGGCAAGGCCGGTGCGCGCGGACGCACGCAGCGGGGCGCGACATGGGCGCCGGATCGGTTCAATCAATAATTGCTAAAAGACGCGTCTCATGAACGTCTATCCGGATGTTTTTAAAGAGCTTTACACAAAGGCACCGATCTTCCGATACGATCCTTAAAGGCGCCTCAGAGTAACAGTCGGACAATCCTCATAGTGCATATAATTAAACCATTTCAAAATGCTTCGTCATAGTAGCTCAACTTCCAACTGCCAACATCGAAAGGGATATCGTTGAGGAGTTTTCCGGTGGCCTTTTGTGGTCTTCATATCGGGTGTACCAAAAAGTATAAGCACAGATTTAAAGTACTGGCATTTTTTTTTACAAGCCTATATTATTAAAAAAAAACATTCAAACTAAGAATCTATACTTTTATTTATAACAATTATATGTCATAAAGCATGTCACTTTCTTAAAACGCAAAATGCGAGGAATATCTCCCGAAAGACGTAAGCAGATCGTGCACAATTGGTGCTCGATTGCTAACATTACCCTTAAAGAGTTGGCAAAAATGGAAGGGGTCAGCATCGGAGCTGTTCGTACAGCCATACGAAATTATGGCGAGAGTTTAACCTTTCACGACAAACCTAAATGTGGGCGGAAACCGGGTCCCGTTAACCGAAATTTGGATAAGAAAATTGTACAAGCATATAATAGGAAAAAGGACCTATCTGTACGGGACGTGGCGAAAAAACTGCGGACATCAGTAAGCAACGTTCAACGTGCCAAGGCAAGAAATGATCTTAAGACTTTTAAGAAGCAGAAAAAGCCTAAGCGAAGTGACAAACAAGCGGCATCCGTCAAACCGAGGGCTCGCAAGCTATATGACCATCTGTTGTGTCGAAATAAAGTGTGCGTAATTATGGATGATGAGTCATACGTAAAATTCGACTACAAAATGCTCCCAGGGGACCAATTTTATACTGTCCGGAAAGGTCAAGACATCAGTGATGCTGAAAAATCAATTTTTACAGAGAAGTTCAGTAAAAAGGCAATGGTTTGGCAAGCGATATGTGAATGCGGTAAAATATCAAAGCCTTACGTAACAACGCAAACTATGAAGTCTGATACCTACATCTCAGAGTGTTTGAATCGTCGCCTATTGCCCATGATCCGCGAGCATGATGGCCCCGTACTGTTTTGGCCGGATTTGGCGTCGGTACATTACTCAAAGGCCACAATGGCTTGGTACAAAGACAACAAAGTCCAATTCGTGCCTAAGGAGATGAATCCACCAAACTGTCCTCAGGCCCGGCCAATTGAGACTTATTGGGCTCTCACCAAGGCGTACCTTAGAAAACATACTAGGGCAGCAAATTCAATCGATGCTTTTAAAAAAAACTGGACAAAAGCCTCCAAAGTCGTTGGAAATAAATCTGTGCTGAAGCTTATGGCAAGCGTCAGGTCCAAGGTGCGGTCTTTGGCTTATGACTGAATGTTAAGATGTATAACTTGCCTAAACTTGTAGTAATAATAACATCTTATGGATACGTTTGATTAAATATATTTGAAAACATACCAGTTACAGTTTTATTACATTTTAACTTATGCTTATACTTTCTGGTACACCCGATATAGTGCTTTTCAAGAGCAAATGCACGAGTTACAGTGAAAAATACCAGAATCGCTATAGGTACTCCTATAATATTTGAGGAGTTCCCTCGATTTCTCCAAGAACCCTTCGTCAGATTCTGACTTGTTGACAATGGGACCAACTAGAATTTCCTTTCAAACAAAAAAAACATTTTTCAAATCGGACCAGCGGTCTTTGAGTAATCGGCGAACATGCCTTTTTAGGGTTCCGTACCAAAATGGTAAACAAGGAACCCTTATGGTGAGAATTCGTTGTCTGTCTGTCTGTTTGTCTGTATGACACAGCAGGTTTTCTCAGCAACTACAAATGCTATCAACTTGAAATTTGGCATAGTTGTACAACATGCTTGCTCGCATCTGTTTTTAGTAAAAAAAAAAAAAAAAATTATAAATAATTAAAAAGGGCTCTAGAATGGGGGGTTGAAAAATGAAAGTGGTTCGATTATAGCAAATGGGGTGTCATATGAAAGGGCTTATTGTGTACATTTCAAAACTATTTTCTTTTATTTTTCTGTAATGTACTTTTTGTTTTATAGCCAAAAATGTACAAAAAATTACCGTTCCCGAAGTTTATTAATCAAAAAATCTGAAAAAAAACCGGACGCATAGATTAGATAGACTTATATTTTACGGGAAAAATAAAATGAAGCGTTCATTATTTACAGTTTTTGAGAAATAACAAAAAATCTTATAAAATCCTTATTAAAATTTAGGCTAGTCAAAATGGACCTTATTGCATAGAAAATAAAGTTCATAACAAAATGAGTATTTTGTTTTGCGGGTACTAAGCATATTATCTTAAATACGGAACCCTCGGTGCGCGAGTCCTCGCACTTGTTTTAAATGTCGATTTAAAATGAGAACACATGCGTTCAAATTGCAAAGTGAGAGCGGATGCGCTTAACGGATGTTTGCGAAATTTAGTAAGTATTATAATATAAGGATGTTATTATTATCATTATTTACTAGAAAAAAAAATTAAGTCTTGCAAACATCCGTTTCGCATAAAACACTACACTAGAACGTAACCTATATTTTTTGAAAGTTTGTTCCTCAATCTATATCTATATTCTTAAAAGGAGAAACTGACTGACTGATCGATCAACGTACAGCCAAAACCGCTGGACCTAGGAACTTGAAATTCAGAGGGAGTATTCCTTGGCTAACCTCGGGGTGCAGGAGGAACGGGAAACTAATTATATACGCGTACGGAGGCGTGGGCGTCCTCAAGTCACTTATAGTTAAATGGCTAAACTGGTTTGAATACCATTTGACACACAGTTTATATCCTGGATAAGATACCTTTATCTCGGGTATTTGGTTCTGGTTAAACCAGAACTACGCGAAAGAGGTTGCGTCCAAAGGCTAGTACCTACACAATAATCCGACCTTCGCCTGAAACCGAGGCCCTTGACGCTTTTTTATTCAGCTTTCAATCCCTAGCACAATGGACGCTGACAATCAAAAAAGTTTGTTACAAAAAAAACAGGTAGTCTCATCGCTGGATAGCGATCTCTTCTAAACAATCTTTCACTTAAGAGAATAATCATACATAAACTCATGCATTCATTCCCAGAGTGGGGTCGGCAGAGCTACCGAATTACCAACAACTCTAAAATTTTTATGATAATTCTGTAACCACATTTTGCACAATTAGGCTAAGATGTTTGTTTACCAGTGTATTAGGGAAAGGTTGCAAGCCCATCGCCTAACAGTAGTACAAGCCTTCATTCCCTTAGTCGCCTCTTACGACATCCACGGGAAGACATGGAGTGGCGCTATTCCAACCCGGCAACCACACGGGTCAATCATTTAGTTTATAATTCAGTTATGCCAACGCCCTCGGCCGAGATTCTACACGGTAAAACTTCATTGTTTTTTACTTGTTTCCGCACTGTCAACAATTTGATAGCTCTTGTTTACTTGACAGTAATGGCGACCGAGTTAAAAACAATGCCATAATAACAATAAGTCAAAGGCAATATTGGTTTAAGCGAGGTGAATAGAGGCCTGCCCGTCGGTCTACATACTAAGTATCTTTATAGAATACTAGCTGTTGTCCGCAACTCCGTCCGCGCGGAAAAATAAAATAGCATATGCTCATCACTCATCAGGGATTATGTCGGATTCTAATGGTGAAAGTATTTTTCAAATCGGTCCAGTAGTTTCGGAGCCTATTCAATGCAAAACAAACAAACAATCAAATCTTTCCTCTTTATAATATTAGTGTAAATTGGTCAGCTCGCATCATATAATACGCCGCCGACACGCTATGAATAACACATTTTGAACTGACTTAAAACTGCATGTAAACTGTTAATGTGTGGTGGCCATAAGGACCGTGTGAGACTTATAATAATTGCTTGATTAAAGCCCAATTGCGGAGCGTGTGCTAATGACAAATATGATTGGAATCCAAATGGCAGGAAATTGTTATCATGTTCAGGTATAAAATAACTTCATAGAAAACCTTATGTAACTTTGTTGACGTTGATAAAACGCCTAAGGCTGCAAAAGCAAAACCGCGCTTGGTTTGCACACTAGCCTTACTACTCGTAACGCCGCATGTACAACTTAACTGATACAATTCTCAACTCTATGCAGGCATAAATATATTAGCAAATACAATGGCGTTTTAAAACTGATACGACGTTTGTCTAAAAGGGGCAGCATGAGACATCAGGTGAATCACCGCACTCCATTCGTTATCACTGCTATCAGGCTCAATGTAATCACTGGGTATCACTGCCGAGGCGCGGATGCTACTCAATATCTAGCCTATATATCACCTTATAGACTTGAAGGCTGATTGCCTAACACAGTCGCAATCGCAATCGTTTTCATTTTGACAGTCCGAAGGCGAGTGTGCGTACAAAATGAAAACAATTGTTCTACTTTTAAGCCAATTGCGATTGCGAGTGCTTTAGGCAATAGCGACGCAGCTTATGCACCCAGAGGAACTATTTCGGTGATTCCACGGGCGTTTCAACCGCCGTCAGTCCCCTGTCATAAATATTGAAAGAATGAGCTACACCAAGCAGCTAACATTCACACAGAGCACATTATCGCCTATTTCTTAAATACTTAGGACACCGGACTGACGGCGGTTGAAACGCCCGTGGAATCACCCAAGTTTCAAGATACATTGACGACTCGGTTAGCCTAGTGCGTAGTGACCCTGCCTACGAAGCTAGCGGTCCTTTTGCGGTGCTATAATATGTTTTTTATCTATAAAAGTAAGATTATCGTCGCCTCGTACCTATAGTACAAGCCTAGAGCTTAGTTTGGGATTAGGTCAGTTTATGTGAGGTTGTTACTCCACTCCTGTTTTCAGATTTAGTCACAAATGACGAGCGTAGTAAGAGATTAAGTTCTTCGTAGTAGGTAGTGTGGCATAGAAACCGTAAAGATGTGGTGATTAATCTTTTCCAATCGTTTTTTGTTGTATAAGTTCGTAGATCTTGCTTTCTCAATTAGCTTCAGTACCCATCAATAAGCCAACTGAGAAAGCAAGATAAATACGAACTTATCCGAAAAAAAAACCGTCTTCAAAAACAAAAAAAATAACTTATTTTATCGATTGATAAAATAAGTGAGGTTGATAATAATTATTATAGAACTGTTATTACCATGGCAACGCACATTATAGAATAGATTTTACGTTTCGGTTACGCTATAGGTGGTATTGTGGTACCATTAACGATATCAATATTAGCGGTTTATAGTACAGTCGAGTTCATAAATATGTATACAATTTAGTACCATGTCACTTTAATCGCTGTGACAATTCATATATGGCAGTTTAAACATGACATTAAATAGACAAGGTACTAAAGTGTACATATATTTATGAACTCGACTGTAAATGAGTAGAAAAAAATAGTCTGTTAACTGATGCAGAATTTGATGACCACAAGTTTTGCTACCCTCCTTGATAAAATCAGAATGAACACAGACATCATTAGCCATTTCAATTCTCAATGAGTAATGTTGTAAGATACGAATTGAATTTAGTTAGTGCATTAAGCTTCCGAGGTACAGAAATGGTCTATTGTTCCAGAAGATAATACTCAATAGTAAACCGCATGACACATAAACACGCGGCTGTATTGTAGTGAGTAGGCGCGCGTCGATTCATCTCTTTGTGATTTCTTCGTTAAATAGAAAATATTAGGGAACCAATTTAATTTCTGGGCCATTATGGACTTTGTCAACGTGACGTTGTAAACAAAATCATAGGAAGTATCTTACGTTTCGGTTGACAACGTCACTTTAACACGGTCCAAAGTGACCTGGAAATCAAATTGGTTGACTGTGCACACTAGCTCATGTATAAGTACCCCGTCATGTAATCGAATTTCACTTAATCGATTTCATTTCATCGATTGCTATTTTCTGCTGAAACCATGACATTTTCAGGACACCTTAAACATTAATTACGTAGGTTACGTTAGGTTAGAATTAAAAAAAAAAAACTTATGCGGCGAGAAATGCCTTTAAAAAAAAGGATGACTCGCACATAACTTCTTATAGGTTTTCCTGTAACCTATAGGTGAAGAACTATTTTCCATATTTTTTAGGCCCAGCAGTTTTGGAGATAAGGGGGGGAATGGTAAATTTTGCCTATTTTCTTAAATAAAATAAAAACTGTTTATATTTAAATTATAAAATTGTCCAAAATTAATTTATTTATTTACGTTACGCGTCCGTCTTTGGGTCACTGCCTTACATATGCGTACCAAATTTCAACTAAGCTCTAGGCTTGTACTATGGGTACTAGACAACGATATAAATACTTATATAGAGAAATAAATACTTAAATACATAGAAAACATCCATGACTCAGGAACAAATATTCGCACTCATCACACAAATATCTGCCCTTACCGGGATTTGAACCCAGGACCGCTAGCTTCGTAGGCAGGGTCACTACCAACTAGGCCAGCGCGTCGTCAAATTGTCGTCGTATTGTTTGTAGATTCAAGGCGTTCCGAGAGCCAGAACGGACTGCAGGTGCGACCAACGCATCGCTGATAAGATAAGGTTCTTGTAATCGCGCGATGAGAATCATCGGAGTAGTAAAGATAACGTTAACTAGGTACAAGGCACGTACAAACTAATTAAAATCGCTGCATGCTGGTACTTTCATAGATTGTCTAGTATGTTCCCTGTACCCTTACCAGGAGTTACAAATACTGTAGTCGCTAGCGAGTCGAATGCTCTGTTCCTCCTACTTTATAAGAATACTGTAAGGGACAGAGCATTCGAGTGGCTAGAGAGTACGGTAATTGTAACTCATTGTAAGGGCACTAGAGACAGTTTCCAATATGTACAATGATTTAACTTTTATATTCTAACTGATTACGTCACGTAACTGGTTACGTCGTTTAGACGTCAAATTTTGCCCTTTTCTCTGCCCGGTCGAGTACCCTACAACCTACAAAGATAGGTATACTATATAGACCTTTTGCTTTATTACCGGAGGTCGGAATAGGTAGTGCTTATTAACCTAAATTTGATGCATCTTTATTCAATAACGTATTCCCATCTCACTCATGCATGAATGAACATGAGTCAAGTTTAGGTTAATAAGCACTACCTATTCCGACCTCTGCTTATTCCAATGGAACACAATAAGTCACAACCTTAAACTCAAGCGAGAATTACACTTTTCAAGTTTAATATTTCATAAACGGTCCCCAAAATCTAAAAATTAAGGACATAAACAAAACGGAACCCACCATAGAACTGTGTCACAGTCTCACAGTGACGTTATGATTAAAGTCGTAAGAAGTGTCAAACAAATCGTTTTATAATGTCACTGTGACACCGGTCTTTGGTGGGTCAGGGTTCCACTGGGCTAATAGTACAAGTTTTTAAGAGCTATCCGATGATACCCTATGTAGATTCTGTGTTTTTATAATGCTTACACGATGATACAGCTATTACGTTGTTACCTTTATCGCAAAACCGTAAATACAATAGGGTGATAGAATAATGATACGTTACATTGTTTCGAGAGCGCATAATGGCGCGCAGTCGCGCCTCCAGGCTTACTTGCCTCCGTGAGATGGCTTGTTACGTGCTATACGCATGTACAGTGTTCCTTACTTAAAGGCGCTTACGTATTTAATAACGTGTTCAATTTTAGACAAGATTTTCCTCCTAGAATAGCACTTTATGCCATTATTGAATAACTTTTAAAAGTCGTTGGTGAGCAAATAAACAACGTTCTAGTATCCACTTGCATACGAGGGCCACACCGAAATGATCGGGAATTGAGTACTTGGGATTGACTTAGCATAAAATCTTTTTCGTTACGTGAGTACTGGCTACTTGCAACCATAATGACATTTATACAATTTTAAAAAAAGCTCGTTTTTTTCGTAATGCCAGTTTCAATTTGACAAGACGATAGGCAAAATGAAGCTCAGGCGTGAAAATTTCCGTGCCATAATATTTCACAACTCAAGATGAATAGCTGAAGCTCTCGGTGAGCTTGTTTCCATATATAATGTGGAAGCACCAAGCCAAACGACTATTTATCGCTGGTATTGGGAGTTTCGACGACGTCGTGCCTCTCTCAGCACCGTACATTCTAGTAGTCGACCAAAAACAGCAGTAACACCTGAAAACGTGACGGCTGAGCAAAAAATTCTACAAGATGAGCGACATGTGACATACGAACAGATTCACGCTTTCATAGGGATTGGAATGACTGCAATTCAAAATATTTTGCATGATGAGTTGGGCGTCAGAAAGTTAATTTCCCGCTGGGTACCCCCCAATTTGTCTGAAGAGCAAAAGGCGGCTCGTGTTGAGAGGTGTCGGTCTACTCTGAAACGCTTCGATGGAGGGAAGTCAAAACCTGTCTATAACATCGTCTTAGGTGACGAATTATGGATTTATTCTTATAAACCTGAAAGAAAATATCAGTCGGCAGTTAGGGTCCTCAAAAGCGAGGTGAAGCCAACGAAAGTGGTGTGTTGCGTGTGGCGTAGCGTATTGAAGAAAATGATCGCTCCGTTTGATTCCAAAAAAGGACATGTGGCCACAATTCCTTTACAGGAACATAGAACTGTTACCGCCGATTGGTAAACTTCGGTTTGTTTGCCAGAAACGATGACTGAACTCCGTAGAGGTAATGGTACACGCCGCATCCTCATACACCACGACAATGTGAGCTTCCATACCGCTCGAAAACAAAAAAGTTTTTGAACCAGGAAAACGTAGAGTTAATGTCTCAGCCTCCATATAGTCCTGACTGGAGCTCTAACGATTTTTTTACATTCCTATAAATTAAGGATTTGTTACGTGGTCAACGATTTCAAGACCCAGAAGCGGCAGAACAAGAGTATAAATCGGTCATTTTGGAAACGTCCACTTCAGAGTCGAGTTACTCCTTTAATAACTGGTTCGAAAGAATGCAAAAGTACATAAATTGCAAGGAAGAATACTTCGAATAACAATGAAATATAATTTAAGTATAAAGTACTTGTAGTTTTTTAATTCCCGATCATTTCGGTGTGCCCCTCGTAGACTAGGTTTTGTCCGCGTAGCGTAGAGCGCGTATTCGCATTTTTTATATGTTACTTCTCATTACGCGAGTATCACACAGAACAGTGCGGCATTAACCACCCACACAGTTAAATTTTAATTGATTAACCACTGTCACGCAGCAGTGTTCGCATAGTTGTGTTCCGGTGTGGAGATAAGCCAACCGGTAAAATTACTAGCATATTGGCATTCCATCTTCGTCCTCAGGGTTGGCAACGTATTTGTGGTCTTAATATTGTAAAAGGATTTTTTATGGGTCTCTGATCCCATTTACCATCAGGTATCCCATTGCCATAGAAAAAGGAGCCCAAATGAGCATCATTTAGCGGTCAGTATTAAATAATTAATGCAGGATCTACATTCCTATTGTGATGTAACCCAATGATATTAGCGGTGCTCTTTGTTTTGCCACAAAGGCCTCGGCCGGTGCAATGACTCGTGAATCTAAATTCAGGGTCAGAGGTTTACTTCCTTTATATGACACCAATTCAATTGTAAATACGCACCTTTATTTTTTATTGCGAACTGCTAACGAGTGGGATTAGCTTCCTTAGTCTGAATTGCCACTATTGCCAGTTACCTATGAATCCGGTGAATCCACCCTCGACCTCACCGTCACTTACCCTCGTGAGATAGAGATCAATGGCTAATATTATGTTACAATTGTTTAATTTTGTTTTCTGTGTTGCCATTGTTTGTTTTATGTTCAATTTATTTTGTTTTTTTTTTCTTGTGATCGTCGAATAAATGTTTCTATTTCTATTTCTATTTCTAATAAGATTTATCTCGTCGACGTAGGAGTCGATTGTCGCTATTTCCTCGGGAACTGTCCATTTTTCCGGGATAAAAAGTAGGCTAGGCGTATGCTAAAAACTGTAATCTATCTCTGTGCCAAATTAATCCAGATCTGTTCAGCCGTTTTGGTGTGTTTTAGGAGAAAACATCCAAAATTTCGCGTTTATAATATAGTATGATTAAAAAAATACTTGACTAAATGTAAACAAGCAAAACCACGTGGCTCCTTTACATAACCAATAACAAACAACTGTTTTCTCTAGCTTCGTCGTATTCGTGTTCTGCTCCTATTATTGGCTGGCAATTGGTTTTTAGGGTTCCGAAGTCAAAAAAGGAACCCTTATAGTTTCGCCACGTCCGTCTGTCTAGCTCAGAGATAGTACAAAGCCGTAAATTGGCATATTTATACATTAAATTTACGCCGACAAAGTGGTAATCTAATACACGTAAAGCAAAGGATATTTTTAACGTCATTATATATATTACATCATCGTTATCAACATCAGCCCCTTGGAACCCTGATCCACCATAGAACGGTGTCGCAGTGACATTATAAAACAATTTGTTTGACGCTTCTTACGACTTTAATCATAACGTCACTGTGACACAGTTCTGTGGTGGGTCAGCGCATATATTACATGCTCTTATACATTTTTAGATTCGGGGGCTGTTTATGAAATATTAAAATTGAAAAGCGTCATCGTTGCTAGAGTTACGTATGCGACTTTAGTCACTTGCGGCCTATCCGAATTGCCACTTAAAC
Source organism: Acleris literana (assembly GCA_946894065.1). Classification (NCBI taxonomy): domain Eukaryota; kingdom Metazoa; phylum Arthropoda; class Insecta; order Lepidoptera; family Tortricidae; genus Acleris; species Acleris literana. The sequence goes on from OX335674.1 coordinate 677,861, forward strand.
GGTCGATTTTCGGCGTGCGTCTTTAAACCCCGCATTAGCGCTGCGCTCACCTGCGATTTTTATCTACCTATGTAAGTGAGGGTTTTCGATTCGATTATTAACAAGCGATGCGATTGGTGATTATCCGTGCGGCGGCGATCGACCCGTGTATAGCCCGCATAAGCGTGTTCCTGCCACCTTCATATCCACCCGTGTATAGCCCGCATACGTGGGTTCCTGCGACCTTCAAATCCACCCGTGTATAGCCCGCATAAGCGGGTTCCTGCGACCTTCAAATACACCCGTGTATAGCCCGCATAAGCGGGTTCCTGCGACTTTCAAATCCACCCGTGTATAGCCCGCAAAAGCGGGTTCCTGCGACCTTCAAATCCACCCGTGTATAGCCCGCATAAGCGGGTTCCTGCGACCTTCAAATCCACCCGTGTATAGCCCGCATAAGCGGGTCCCTGCGACCTTCAAATCCACCCGAGTATAGCCCGCATAAGTGGGTTCCTGCGACCTTCAAATCGTCATTCCACCTATTGGTAGCTATTACTCATGTAACGCTAAGTATTATCATTGTAATAAGTTATTTGCCTTCGGTAATATTGAAATTGCCTTATGAATGAATCAAGTAGAAGTAGGTAAGTTGTAATGGGCGAAAATATTTTAAAAGCCACTTAATGTCATCTGAGTATCCAAAGTTACCCAGTACCCTTCTCAGCAGTGGTCTCCTCTTTAGAAGCACTGGCAGATTTTGAAGTATAAAAGTGCCCGTTCAGCGTATTTACATCTTGACCTTTATCTTCATCCCCTATTGGCTTCCTAACTCAAGACATTCGCTAAGTTGAGCGACTTGTCGTAACATAACAACGCCCACTGACCTGTATGATGAGTGGCCTGAAGGCCGTGATGCTCTCGTCGCTGACGTGCGACGGGAACGCGTCCAGGTCGAAGTCGATCACTGCGCACTTCGACGAGTTGCAGTACGACCACACCTGCAATACCATACAGTGCTTCACTGAATTTGTCAGCACTCTTAACTATTTCTGTTTGTATATAAACTTTTTAACCTCTTGACCGCCACAGTCATCTAGTTGTGACAGCCAATGACAAGGCTCACATGCCAATGTCATCTATACATGACCAACGTTCAACTCCAAATAAAACCTTCTTTGATGGAAATTAAACTTCCTATTTACCTACTAGATAGTTTTGTAGTGGCGGTAAAGAGGTTAAATATCTAGCATTGCCAAGGAAATGCTAGAGAGGATTTAATGGAAACTGAAATGGAATAGAGACTAAGAAATAACATTACTTGCTTGCTTGGTAAAGTGAGTAGTCTGGTATTGTGAATTTCTGGTATTTTGGCAATGAGCCAAGATAACATGGGCTTGCCTTTGACAATATTGATTACTAGTATACCTAGAACTCATGTTTTTTATGAGAAGAGTATTTATATCTCACTGGTAGTGTGGTGGTGCTTATCCTCCATTTGTTTTAGGTAGATAGTAAATGTCAAAAATATTATATGATATATTTCATTCATTTTATATTTTTAATAACACTTAACATTTATAAAAGAAAAGTATTTATATGATATATAGTACTTACTGCAGCTAATGAGTTTGGTTTTAATCCTAAATTATAGACTAAAACTGTGTAGGGCAGCCTGGCCACTGCCTTCACGAAGCTAACAGCCATAGCGTGGTCATCTCCCCGAGTGTATGTGACGATGACAGGCATTGTGGTGTTGTGCCAGGGCTCCATGTGCCCTGACAGCCCCAACAGCTGGAAGTAGCGCTCCTCTGCCACCATGTTGTTCTCTTCCACATCTCGAAGGTTCTCCTGTGGTGATAAGTTCACCTGCTGCATTACAAAACAGCCCTGTGTATGTTTATCTGTACCGGGCCTCTTCACATGGCAAAGATTAGTTTGATGACACATGCTATTAGTAGAGTAATCACTATCAGCCAACAAATCATGTATTTTTTTATTTTTAAAGTGTATAATTGGAGGGCTGTAACATATAAACACACAATGCAAGGTCATCACATCACTATTTAAAAGTTAATTTGCTTTATTATGATGCAAATCCATTTTCAGCTATTAGTTAGACTTATCACAACAATTTTACAAACACTGCATTAAAACAATGAGTTATGACCAATAGGAAACATTAAATTCCAATATAATTTTATAGTCAGTAAAGCATCCAGAAAATAATATATTGGACCCAAATGCCCTAGTTAAATCTAGTAGCACACTAGTAGTAAGGACTGACTTGTAATTCAAGCAAAGATATATGTTAGTATCATGAAGAAATAATACCAAAACAGTTGCAACAACAAACAAAAATACAAAATATGGTAGTTACCTGGAAGTCCTTGATGTGCTGGTGAGTCTGGGAGACGATGCTCTGGATGGACTGCGGCTGCTGCGAGTGGAAAACGATGAGGAACAGGCTAGTCGCGAACACCGACGTCGAGAACAACAGGAAACTCTTAGTCTTCATCGTGGCGGCTCGTCCTACGCCTCCTCGGCATTTCCTTGCTCTTTCTTGTCACCTTTACCCGAGCACAGCCATTTAAAGCGACACAAACTCGCTAACCTTCCGAGAGGCTGCTATCAAAGTCATGTTTGAAATCTTCTATAAAAATAAATCAATATCACTGACAGCCGCTTCCTCCCTCATTCATTTGCCAGCATACCACTCCACTGCATAAAGTATAAATAGCATCATTTACTACTTTCAAGACCATAACCTACTACACAGCATATTGAATTTCACGTTCATTATATCCTATATTTTCCTAAAATTCGTAGACGACTCTAGTCGAAACGGCAAAAAAACTGACTGACTGATTGATCATCGAATTGAAATGAATGAACGGAAAATAAATGAATGAACAAGCGAGCCGTGTAACAGCCAGACCACAGAGTAGGTAGTGAAAATTGATGTTAGATAGAGTCAGACCAGAGCGAGTGGTGACACAAAATATTTGTTTTCAATTATTATTAATTATAAGAAACTAAAACGACAACATGATAGTTCCATTGATTTTCATTTTATTTACCATACGTAGCTTACCATGTTACCACAAGCCTGCCAGCAAGTGACTGACATTGATTGACACGAAAATTCTTGCCAAGTCCCAAAAGATTTGGTTGTATCCTTTCTAACGCTGTATCCGAACGCACAACTTTGAAGTTGTCAATGTCAGATCATTACATTCAATTCATTTCTCTGATTCATTCACTCATTTTAAAATTTGTTTGGCGGAATGTGCGCATCATACATAGGTTGTGTGTAATTTAGGACATATTACGGTGATCGTTTCATGCTATCATCTGGTCCTTGATAATTTACAGTCGGTGGTAGTGGAAATATAATAATGTCAAACATATCTAAGAGGAGACGGGAAGGATCAAGGGCCAAGATCAAGGTAAGAAAAGGAGGTCAAGTCGTGGCAGTGCTGCACTATTTGTATGTACTTTTATCAAATCGCACATGTGACGTGTTTTCATTGACCTTGTGCTTGAAAATAAGACTAGTAATGGTTATTATGGTTCTTAATATGGAGTGAGTTATACAGTTGGCCAACGGCTACAGTTACACTCGTGTAAGAAAACTATTATTAACCGTAGTAACATAAACTTGGCGATTAGTAAATACATTATCGCTGCTTCGTCACGCCGCCGGGCGCCGGTTAACGAACGTGACTTCCTCAATGCTACTCGCTACCAACATTAAACTGCTGTGTTAATTTTGAATGCATGATATTACTCTTGGTGTGAATAGTAACAAGTTCCAAATACATTCAGAGTATGGGTGACCACAAAGAGTTTCTGAAGCGCATCACTAAAACTCTCTACTATGGACAACTGCCCTCGCTGCCCAATTTGAGTCTTCCAGTTACTGGTATGTTGATAAAAAAACTTTTCTGCTCTTCTCTTATCCTTTCCTATGCAAAAACTAAAAAATACTAAATTCTAGTTTCTTTAGATATTTTTTTTTACAAAATGATGTACCTATATTGTATTATTGGTATAGATAGGATAATCTAATAAAACTATTTTGAACCCTCCAAAATTGTGACTATCATACATTTTTTTCTTTGTAAGCTATTTGGAAGAGATTGCTATGTAGGAATAAGATTACCTGTTGATCTACTATGTAGCATTTCTACTGTATTTCTATTCTTGTTTTATTTGAATGTGTTGCTTAATCCGCATACAAGTAATTCAACAATCACCGGTGCGACTCGGTGATGTATGAGAATTGAAATAAGCTACCGAGCTTATTTCAATTTCTGGGCTATTAACTATATCTGTACCAAATTTGATCGCAATTGGTTAAAGCATTGTACCATGAAGATGGAACAAACAAACACACTTTTGCATTTAAAATATTTGTGAGATGTTTTTTATTTTTTATATATTTATTTATTCATGTATGCTCAACAATGAACTTATATGGGTTAAACGCGGCAGCCAGGAATCGCGGCGGAGGACTGTCCACCGTATAATGGCCACGAAACGATCCAAATGAGCTGTCAGATAAACTCTATGTCGAAATTGGAATGCCATTGAATGTCAATGTAATTTGATTTATAAACATGATTAAATATTATAATAATGTAAACAAACCAGGGTTAATCCAAGATATGGATTGTCTGTTTACGAAATTTCCTAACCAAACATCCTAACCCTCAAAGACACATAGTATGTAAGCGCTCACTTACATACTCTGCATTTTTTAGTGTGATAACTATACAATTGTTGTAATAAATGAACATTGGTGGTTTCTCAGAGGAATCGTGCGCACTGTGGTCCGCGGCGCAGCAGGGCCGCTCGCTGCGGCGGCTGCACGCGGACGCGGCGGCGCGGCTGGCGCGCGGCGCCTGCGTGTCGCCGTGCGCGCTCGTGCTGGCACTGCTCTACCTGGAGCGCCTGCGCGCGCGCAACCCCGAATACCTCACCGCAACGGCGCCCGCTCAGCTCTTTCTTGTTTCTCTCGTAAGGGTTCTAGTGCTTACTAAAATGTAGTGCATGAGGCTTGTATTTTTTTTTTAGCAATTGACTAGTATGTCAGCAAACTTACTCTGCTGACTAAGAGGAAATGACTCTATGCTAGTTGACAATTAGAAGAGGAAATCCTTGTTATTTTTTAGGATTCTGTATCCAAAGGGTAAAAATGGTACCTTATTACTAAGACTCCACTGTCCGTCTGTCTGTTTATCACCAGGCTGTATCTCATAAACCATGATAGCTAGACAGTTGAACAGATGATGTATTTCCGTTGCCGCTATAACAACAAATACTAAAAACAGAATAAAATAAATATTCCCATACAACAAATTGATTTTTTTACCGTTATTTGCTCTATATTAATAACGGCAACAGGTAAACGCTTGAAATATTCACATAAAATTTAGATGTATATTCACTTTATAAATGAATAGTTAAATTAAAATAAAATTAATATTAGGTACGGAACCCTTCGTGCGCGAGTCTGACTCGCACTTTTCCGGTTTTTTATTTATTGTATTAAACTTTGTGTCTGTAAGAGGTATCCTATTAATGGTTCAATAGTGAAATTATTTTAAATTCTAAGGTTTTCATTTCATGGAGATGATTTGTTTATAGGAGACAAATTTACATGGGATATAAAATAAAGTAAAGTATATGTAAGGGTATGGAGTAACAAACACTGATCTTGCTATTATAGGATCTTTATTATTTAGTCTGAACCTAACACAGAACTTCTGAACAGTTTGGTGTTCAAAAAAAAGTAACTGAACTCAACTATTGTTAAAGGCTTAAGAATTATTGACTATATAGATAGATCGTGTTTAGACTTTTTTAGACTGTTATTAGAATGGCATGCCTTATCATCTGTACTTGTAGCTACTCAAGCACCTCATTACAGCTGAATACAACTGAACCAATAACCTGTATTGTATATTAACACCCTCCACTATCTGTTGTCCGCAACTAGGTCATTTGCCTGCGGTTGATAGTTATATCAGTTATATTTGTTTTTTTTTAATGATATTGTTTTTATTATAGACATATGTGACCGATTGTAATGAGAAATATTGTCTCTGAAAAGTAAGACCTTGTGTTATACTTGTGCATTGTTTGTATAGCCTTGGTCAATGTATGCTGCCAATGACAATGCAAAACTTACAAATGTTAGATATTAGTCTCTGTGGAGGATCAAAGAGACTTACGGAATCAATCTACAACCGCTTCTTTTATTTTTAATGCATAATTCTTGAAATTCCGTGGCAGATGGTCGGTAACAAGTTCCTGCAAGACGACGGCGAGGACGACGAGGTGCTGTGCTCGGAGTGGGCCGCCGCCGGCGATCTGCCGCCCGCGGACCTCAAGAACATGGAGATAGAATTCCTAAGCGCTATTGTAAGTCGTCTGCACAGTCGGTTTAATGAGAAATGTTATGGTAGCGTAGGAAAATAATAAGACGATTTGTGAAAGGTTTTTTTTTATGTTCGGACGCAAGTATGTATGTACATAATCGTCCTATAATTATTTCGGTCAATCGACAACGGTCCCCCGGCGATAATAAATTACCTATGGTCTCGTTATGGGGGTATTTTTTATGTATGTAAATTAAATTATCAAAACGGGTGGCGGTTTTAGCGGGGTTATTGACCGTGAACTCTTATTATTCGAGGGCGTATATTAATATAGTCGTCGGTCGTTTCAGGATTGGAACGTATTCGTGAACGAGGAGAGCTTCGAGGCGGGGCTGTCGCGGCTGGAGCGGCGCGTGGCGCTGCGGCAGGGCGGCGCGCGCGGCTTCTTCACGTACGGCGACCTGGCGGCCGCGGGCGCGCGCGCCGACGGGCTCGCGCACGCCGGGCTCGCGTGCGCCGCGCTCGCGCTCGCCTACGTGGCCGCGCTCGGCGCGCTCGTGGCCGGCGCGCTGCTCGTGGCCGCCGCGCTGCCGCTGCTGGCCCGCGCGCCCGCCCCGCCCTCGACCCCCGCCGCGGCGCCCGCGGTCCCGGCCCCGAACGGCACGACGGAGCTCCCGGCGTTCGACCTCAAATTCGACATGCGGCCCGAGCAGCCGCGCTGCTGCACCGAGTGGCTGAGGTATCGGGAGTCGAGCGAGCCGAGGAAGAACCGGTCCGAGTCCGGCGTCGCGTCCGAGTGGAAGTGGTTCGAGGGGCGGTGGGGGCGCGCGGCGCTGCGCCTGCGCCGGCGCTCGCGCGTGGACCCGGTGCGGCGCTGGCTGGACATCGTGGACGAGTACGCCGAGCGGGCGGCGCCGCGCCGGCCGGCCCCGCGCGAGCCCGGCTGCGAGGCGCGCGCCCGCCTCGACGTCGCCGCGCTGGCGGCCGCGGTCTCCGACCGATAGTACTTAACGCTTCGCGCCAGTCTCACCCGAAACGTCATTCCGATCGACGGTTCCCGTTTAGAAATGCGTTTCGAAACGACGTTCATATACTGAAAGTAGTATTTCGATCATTAGATTAGCATATGCTGTTAGCGGGTTACCCGCTGTGTATTTATATGATACGGGTCGTTGTCCCGGCGGTCACGACCTCTCGTTACCAGAGTTTAAATATTGCAAGACAAAACCCTTGTACATTCAAGTTTCCCGCGGCAACAGTAGGCGCGTCGCATCGGAATGACTTATATTTTGGGTACTGTGCTCGCCCGCTCACGCTTCCCGTCCTCTCTCCCTATCCTTTGCAATATTTATATCGTCTCTAATACGAGCTCAGTCGCATTTTGTTGTATTAAACTAAGCAATAATTCTTCACTCTTTAGTTTGTATGTGAGCCTCGACCCTTCCTGGCATAGCCAATTCGAAAATGTCATACTCGACATAAATAAATACTTTAAACATGTTAAATGGAGCCAGAATGGTTTATATTTGTGTATATTCATCCTCGTTTATAATATATAAAGCTATTTTCATATTAATATAGATAATGATAACTTTCATCATCAATTGTTTATTTTTTAATTGGCAAAATAATTTGTTATTTTGGTTGCGAAAGTTATTTTATGTATATTTTATAAAACGCTAACTAAATCTACTTATAGGCGTGTCCCTTGTTAAATTGTACATATATTTTTGTACGCGGTGTATGATGGCGTAACTGCAAACTAAATAAAACTACTTCTGCAATATTATCTCGTTTTACTCTTTCTTTAACAAATAAATTTCTATAAATTATGGTCTGGCTAAATGACTGTGCCGAAATAGGCAAGAAAAATTATGGTTTTGGACAAAACTTGGTGCCAACTGTATATTTTTGCACTGGCAACATTCGCTTATTAACCTTTTGAACGCCATACGTCGAATACAAAATGTGCCACCCACACGCCAAACATGTTTGCTATGCTATGCAAATTACACCTTATTGCTACCAAACAAAGTCTCTTTTAATCTTGAACTCTTGTCTGCTGTAGCCGACGTGGCGTCAGTGGCACGACTTTTAGTTGACGGCCAGAGCCGACTGTGGTGTTGAAAAGGTTAACCCTTTTCCAGGCATAGTACATTTCATCGACCACATTCATGTCGCTCAAAATTAAACTTATCTACCTACATTTTATGACACAAATTTAATTGAACTTTCCTGAAATATGACTACATGGATCAGTATTCTTCAGGAAGTTATGAATTCGTGGCTCTATTCCATTTCTTGCTTGTATCTTTACTTTAGCAAGGTCTGAAAAAACCACTCGAAGAAGTCCAAACATGAAAGCAAATGAACACGCCACCTGGCGCCTGATGGATGGTAAATAGTATCCGAGGCCCATACACATTTACTAACATTGTAATCCTACGACGACAAACGTGTCTACGTTAAGTTCAGCGGAGGTCCTGCTGCCACCTCGAGACTCCACTATCAGATCGGCACTAACATTGCATTGGCACTTGGCACCTCATCAGTGTATTTCAAATTTCAAGGAATCCCAAAAACGGAACAGTAATTCATTCATATTGAACTAAGGTGGCAGATCAAGGAAATAAAACGAAACTTGTAAAAAAAGTATAAATTTATTTAGTTTTCGATCACATTTAATATAAAACTATGCTTGAAATTGCACAATAAATTAGTAAGCCTTATGTTACAAATCACAAGTTGATATTAGATAAATGCGCAGTCAGAGGGCCCTGCAAAGATGCACTACGCTAACTAACGTTTCTATTCGATTCGTTTTTAAACCAATCGCGTCACTGGTAGACCACGTGACTTTTCGTATCACGTCATCTCCCAGTGACGCGATTGGTTTAAAAACGAATCGAATAGAAACTTTAGTTAGCGTAGTGCATCTTTGCAGAGGGCTCACATCTACTATTACGTACACAATACAAAAGATACGAGTCTACGTACACTTGATGGTTCACCTTAAATCTAAGCTATCGTTCTAATGGAAGCACCCTCGTGTAGACACCTGGAAGCACTTGGCCCCTTTTTAAAATCCTTACTCCAATCGATAAAATATAATTTAAAAGGTATTTACAAAACATTTCGATGAAAACATCGTTGACGTATTGTACTAACTTAAATTAAGCAATGAGAGCAAAAGTGGGCTAGCTATTAATTTATTTTTATTTTATTTTATTTTTATTTTTGACGACGTACTAGCCTAGTTGGTAGTGACCCTGCCTACGAAGCTAGCGGTCCTGGGTTCAAATCCCGGTAAGGGCAGATATTTGTGTGATGAGCACGAGTATTTGTTCCCGAGTCGTGGATGTTTTCTATGTATTTAAGTATATATTTCTCTATATAAGTATTTATATCGTTGTCTAGTACCCATAGTACAAGCCTAGAGCTTAGTTTGGGACTAGGTCAATTTGTGTGAGATCGTCCCTTGATATTTATTTATTTATTTATTTTTATTTATATACAAAAAATGCAAACGTTACGTATAGACTTCAAGACAAAATAAAATTATCGCGGAGATAACTTTAAGCCCACGCTTGCTCCGACTACCTCCGAAGTGCACTTATGGCTTCGCTACATGATCAACTACTTTCGGTAATGTCATTTGGCAATTATGTACCTAAACATTTAACCTATTCGATGGCACCTTGCGCTTGAACGTGACGCCGGGCGCCATCACACATATTTCATACGTAAACAATAAACTATCAAACAGTTAGAAAAAACCCTTATACGTGATAATGACCCTTACTTTCAGAATTGATAACTCAACGGCCCGATTTTCATCAAACCTAGCTAAGCACCGCCCCAATTATATCACTAGTAGCTCTGTGAGCTGGTAGACTTCGTGACACGAACCAACTTAACGTTGACGTTGGAAAACTGTCATCCCCATACATCGACATAGGTCGCGATCAGTTTTACAACACCGCAAATAAGTTTGTAATCGCAAAAACCCACATATTACCGCCATTTAAAAAAAAAATGAAAAACTGAATCGCCAAAAAAAACTACTATCGAACCTGTGTCGCTATTGTCTAACGCACTTGCAATTGCAATCGGCTTCAAAGCGGAACAATTGTTTTCATTTTGTATGCAGACAAGCCTTAGATTTTCAAAATGAAATGAATGAATGGCTTAGGCAACAGCCCCTCTGCTTACAAAATTCCACGAGAATAGGTTGAGACATGTTTCTATAAAAAGAATGAGGCTGAGAGGGTTCTAATGTTAAGAGTATTTTTTTCGTTTGCGAGTATAATGAGACCACAATTTTAATTAAGTATAATGAAACACATTGCGGTTTACTAAAAGATTAACTTTCTGTGAAGACCGCCCAGGGAAAACGTTTTAGTAAGTCTGTGGTGTTGATAAGATAGCATACGTTCTCACGGTACGGAAGCACAACTTATTTGTTTTTGTTACAATCTACACACATAAATAAGTCCAACTAGAAATAATATTATCCTAAAATATCTTAGAGATTTCTTAATTGAACAGCGTAGTTTCATTTTCTATTGATCTATGAATTTTACACACGTAAATCAGTTGCTTTAAAGTTTGAATTCATTTTTCCAGCCCCAGCACGGGTAGCACAAGTTGTATTTTCTCGCTTGTCGCTCAGTGCGTCTCTACCTTTACTGACTAGATAGAAAGGGAGATCCGATCGACAAACAAGTCGCCGGCAACTTGTGCTAGCCGTGCAGGCTGCAAGCCCGGCTTGTCTGTATAGTATTAGATTAGTGAGAAAGGGATGTATTAGTTACAAATACGAGGTTTGGTAAACGAAGTAATCTGGTATTTTGGAAATGAGTGCTGCTGAAAAAAGGACTCCGTACCGAATCGTCCATGTAGCAAAATGACCAATGATGCAAAGAAGCGAAATGTTAGGTGTCATATTAGCATTTTGCCCAATTAACATAACCAGAGGTCGGAATAGGTAGTGCTTATTAACCTAAACTTGACTCATGTTCATTCATGCATGAGTGAGATGGAAATACGTTATTGAATGAAGATGCATCAAGTTTAGGTTAATAAGCACTACCTATTCCGACCTCTGAACATAACGCCCATAACGCAGAACATGAAAATAGCAATAGGCAATGTAGCATAATGTCCAAATTACATAATGTCAAAAAAGCTGATACCAGGAATAGCACACTGTCACAACTTATCGAAAGCAGTTAACCTTAGTAGCTTTGTGGGCGACATTAGGTAATTGAGTTTTGGAATTTTTAAATAATTGACTTTCAACATACTTGTTGTTATCTAGCCGTGTCGCTTTATGGATTGTATGCTAATTGTGTATTTCTCGATTTAGGCTTTGCAAAATAGGTAGTCAATTTACATAATGGACATTTCGCTTTTTGGTCAATTTGCGTCATTGGACATTTTGCTTTATAGACGATTCGATACTAAGTCGAAAAAAGGCTTTCCCGCACAAATACAATACAAATCATTTTACACCACAAACAGTAGCACAGATTGATTGATAGATGTATAGACGTCATTCCTCGAAGAGCCCGGGGTGTAGGTAGAGCCGGCCGTTGAAGCCCCACTTCTGCACGTCGGAGGTCTGCGGGCCGAAGCGCTCGTGCAGCGCCTGGTCGACGAGCGTGAGCAGCGTGTCCACGTGCGCGCGGTGCGCCTGCGCCGCGAACACCTCGCACAGCGCCGCGATGTACCACGAGCCCTCCGTCGTGTGCCGGTGCGACACGTAGCCTGAGCACAAGGGTGGTGGTTACATGGGGTGGTAGACGATTAGGACCGATTGGTTTTTTACACTTGAAAAATGTTTTGTATTTAGGTAACAAAACGGAAGGCTACGTATTTTTTGAGGCGCTTATTGGTTTTTTATTCACACAAATATTTGTTTGTATATTGAATATTATGAAATTCAAGTTTTATGATATATTGACACATTTACAATATTTTAAGCAAACATTCTGTTGTCAATTGTGAAAATAAGTTTTATTATTTTCACAATTGACAACAGAAACCTTTTTTAAATATGTTCTGATAAAATCATGCTTATATGTAGAGGTTTGTCTCAAATAAACAAACAATTCTCTGCTAATGGCTAAAGAGCTTGAATGCACCACGGTCGACTTTTCTAAGTCACTGTACTCAGAGCTAGTGCTAGAATTTAAAAAATAAAATGTGGTAACAAATAAAATGACGTTATTCTGACCATTAGTCGAAAGCGGACGTAGCAAACCCTGCTAATTTTTTTTTTCAATAAATATAAATAAAAAGAGTATTTATGCTTTTGGGACTAACTTCATAAGCATGATTGTTATCAGAAAACCTGTTCAAAAAATCTTGTTGACAATGTATTCGGAATTCAATAAAGTAGGAAGGGTCATGGAACCAATGATGGACACTTTTAGCTGACAGGCACCAGTAATGGACACTTCACTCTTGAATTCGCGGGGCGGGTCGCGGTAGGGCGCGCCGTCCGCCGCCAGCCGGCCGCTGTACACACACAGGGTTACAGTACCTGGCAGCGTGGAGTGTGCTATGAGTATGTCGGAGTAGACCCGCTCGGAGCGCGGCGGGGGCGCACGGCGGGGCGCGCGGGGCGGGTCGCGGTAGGGCGCGCCGTCCGCCGCCAGCCGGCCGCTGTACACACACAGGGTTACAGTACCTGGCAGCGTGGAGTGTGCTATGAGTATGTCGGAGTAGACCCGCTCGGAGCGCGGCGGGGGCGCACGGCGGGGCGCGCGGGGCGGGTCGCGGTAGGGCGCGCCGTCCGCCGCCAGCCGGCCGCTGTACACACACAGGGTTACAGTACCTGGCAGCGTGGAGTGTGCTATGAGTATGTCGGAGTAGACCCGCTCGGAGCGCGGCGGGGGCGCACGGCGGGGCGCGCGGGGCGGGTCGCGGTAGGGCGCGCCGTCCGCCGCCAGCCGGCCGCTGTACACACACAGGGTTACAGTACCTGGCAGCGTGGAGTGTGCTATGAGTATGTCGGAGTAGACCCGCTCGGAGCGCGGCGGGGGCGCACGGCGGGGCGCGCGGGGCGGGTCGCGGTAGGGCGCGCCGTCCGCCGCCAGCCGGCCGCTGTACACACACAGGGTTACAGTACCTGGCAGCGTGGAGTGTGCTATGAGTATGTCGGAGTAGACCCGCTCGGAGCGCGGCGGGGGCGCACGGCGGGGCGCGCGGGGCGGGTCGCGGTAGGGCGCGCCGTCCGCCGCCAGCCGGCCGCTGTACACACACAGGGTTACAGTACCTGGCAGCGTGGAGTGTGCTATGAGTATGTCGGAGTAGACCCGCTCGGAGCGCGGCGGGGGCGCACGGCGGGGCGCGCGGGGCGGGTCGCGGTAGGGCGCGCCGTCCGCCGCCAGCCGGCCGCTGTACACACACAGGGTTACAGTACCTGGCAGCGTGGAGTGTGCTATGAGTATGTCGGAGTAGACCCGCTCGGAGCGCGGCGGGGGCGCACGGCGGGGCGCGCGGGGCGGGTCGCGGTAGGGCGCGCCGTCCGCCGCCAGCCCGCCCGCGCCTAGTGCCTCGCCCGCCTGCCCGCTGTACAGACACCGAGGTTACAAAGGCACTTCACAGTACATATGCAAAGGAAGATACTACACCCATCAATATGTCGGATACATGTAATGTAATTTTTCTCCCACATGCTCGGAAACGTTAACCTTACTGTTGTCAAATCAGCCCGCGAAGTTCTAAGTTCCAGGCCCAGGCAAAATTAAAAAAAACAAAGGTATTATTTACCAACGGCAGCGGCCGCGAAAAATGTATGAAATTTCATGAAGTACCTGGTGTTTTACTTTTTAAAACCATGTTTGGACTAGAATAACTATCTCCAAACAGCCAAACACTCGTGCGACCAAAATTCTTCCTTGTATATTTTACTTTTTAAATGTCATAGACTAAAAAGTTAAGCCTTTTCAAATAGCATTTACAACGTAATTAAAAGTGTGTCAAATAGTTTGACTTTTTTTAAAATAGAAATTGCGTTCATAAACAAAATAAATTACGGAAATAACATAAACGCGTAATAAATGTCATTATAGTTTAAACTATATTTTATTCAAATTGAATTTATTACGTTTAAATAATTTGTGATTTTATTTAATGCTTTATTTCAGTGTCATACTAAATCGTACTCTCGTTTTTACTTTTCTGTTCTTTTTTCAAGGAAATGTTGGGACTGTGTTTAACATTATTAACAATTGTGTTAAATTTCCTCACATCTTGGAGAAAAGCACTATACAAGCCTCGACCGGAAGGGCGGTTGCTGGACTCATATATATCGCGGCCTCGACTGCGTCTCGGCCACGCTAACTCTACTCGTCCCGCAACGGCCTATTTCCCGGTCTGTGCAGTAATGTACTATAAGACCCTTCGTAAACGTAAATGAAAGCTCAGAATAAAAGCAGTGGGTCCTGAACTTATCTCGCCTCTGCCTCTCGGATGGCTGTTACATACTGCGCCGAACGATCGAGGTAGAGTATCAGAAGCACTAGATCAGCAGAAGAAGCCCTCCCCACGACCGATCCCGGATTGTCACGGAATCTAAGGCAGTTAAAAACGAGTCCGAGTTGAGCTCAAACTTGTAACTGGAGTAATAGCTGGACAAGCCTTATTTAACCGAGAAATTGATTTCAAACGGCAGTCATTTCTTTTACTTTTTGCAGTTGTTTAACCTTTTCAACGCCACAGTCGGCTCTGGCCGTCAACTAAAAGTCGTGCCACTGACGCCACGTCGGCTGCAGCCGACAAGAGTTCAAGATTAAAAGAGACTTTGTTTGGTAGCAATAAGGTGTAATTTGCATAGCATAGCAAAAATGTTTGGCGTGTGGGTGGCACATTTTGTATTCGACGTATGGCGTTCAAAAGGTTAAATAACTGAGCGATAATTTGACTCTATTGGGCAATTTCGTGTGTGTTAACACAAATCGGACTTGCTCGGAAAAATTTCCCTTGTATGATCTTGTATGTTTTAGGACGTAACATTAAAAAAAATGTACAATTTATAATTGGGATAAAAATTAATCAAATCAAAATTTACTTAAACCAATTGTATAAAAACCGGCTTACCTAACCGACCTACCTTACCTACGACTTAGGTACAGTCACGAACTTAAATTTGGGACCCACCTTAGGTCCAAAGTCCTTCTGACATTCTACAACAATAAGGTTGAATCTTCTATAAGTTAGAAATTATTTAACATCTCTAATGACATTGATGACTTCAAGCCTATTTTTCATGAAATGGGTCACAAATTAACGATCGCGATAGTACAAAGTTTGGTACGAAATTATTGGTAATACACTAGATACAAAAAAAACGGGGCCTAGCATCGCCGAGAGTGTCGATGGTGAATCCAACCGTAAAGACGTAGTTGGTTTGTTTAAAAATCCCTTCACCGTACGGTCGAAATTTAACTAAAATATAACTTAAATTAATCTAAGTTGAATTATACCGCCCCGCCCCCTAGCGCCGTAACGCGTTACGTAACGAAGCGGTTTACCCTCCCATAAGCAGTTATCACTTCAATAAATGAAGTGACGCAAGTCACCAGAACCCGATGCGCTCAACGTCGAGCACTTGCGCCACAGCTAGCGATCATCTCCCTAGAATCCTCGCCATGATGTTTAACCTTAACTTTAGCCATTCCTACATTCCGTCAGCCAGACATGATGAGGACTGTAGTGGTTCCTATTGTTAAGAGCAAAATGTCCAGTGGTGGTAGGACCTTGTGCAGGGTCCGTCCGGATAGCTACCACCATCTTATCCATAAACCCACCGCCGAGCAGTAGTGTTCGCATTGCTGTGTTCCGGTGTGGGGATAAGACAACCGGTGAAATTACTAGCATAGAGGCATTCCATCTTAGTCCTCGGGGTTGGCAACGCATTTGAAGTCTTAGGATTGCAGTTTTGAGATTTCAAATGTCTATGGGTCTCAGATTCCACTTTCCATCAGGTGGCCTGAGTGCACGCGTGCCTTCTCCTTGCCATAAAAAAATAGACAGAAATACACCAATTTATGGCCGCTCCTTGGATCTCCAAAGGCCTTGCATCGACTTGGTCTGGTACGACATTATGTGGCAAAAGCTGCGGGCCGCGGGAGTAACAGACGAGGTAACCGAGCATATTTATGTTCTGGCATTTAGAATCGTGCGAGGTGGGCGGATGAAGTTTTGGACTCGTACAGACTGGAATGTGGGGTGTGGCATAGTTGACCTCGCGCTGTCCTTCAGTTGATACGTGCGATTATCAAGGAGCTCAGCAGCATGAATGTCGGCTGCTTTATTGATGGAGTCCGTGTCAATAATCTTAGCTACGCAGACGACATGGTGCTGCTGGCTCCGTCGGTGATGCTTTCTGTTTGTGAGTCTTTCGCAGCATCTCTTGGATTATAGTATAATGTTGACGGCGTTCCACTATGGAGAGTGTTGACTTACGACCTCAAGGATGAGGTAGACCCGCCCCTTTTATTAACTTCAAAATAAAGCCGTAACGCTTCACACCTGAACCGGTGCGGGGATTTTCACCCAACAGACTGTATCACAAAACAAGTATATTTCGTCCGCCCGTCCACAACGAGTGGAGACGGCCGAGTGGTGCGTCCCGAATATTGGTAATCGCCGAGCCTCCCCGACGACTGAGACAATCGCTCGCACGGTGGACAACATCTATAACAAATAATGAACTCACCGGCACATCTGGAATATGAAGACCTTGGGTATGCCGCGCAGCTCGGGGCGCGCCTCGTTGTTGAACTGGTCGATGACCTGCTGCGAGGAGATGAGCCCGCCATCCGAGCAGCGGATGTCGGTGCTCCAAGAGCCGGCGCGCGCATACCCGTGCGACGACACCACGATGAACACGCACTCCGCCTGCTCGATCGACATTTGCCGCATGGCTGTCATCGTCTCCTGTCAAATAACACTACTTTTAAGAGGATTGAGAATCTGGAAATTTCCATACAAAATGCGATGACGTTTCTCTGCCCTTGAACCTAGCCCTCCGTCCACTAGGATCCATTAATGGGTTCAAGTGACCTTTTTGTCTACATTCAAATCCATTAATGGAGTCGAGTGGGCTTTAATGTACACTTAAATCCATTTGGAGTCGTTTACACTTTTTAAGACGCTGGGATCTATCAATGAATTTAATTTTGTTATGAAGTCTACAAAGATCTACTACTAGATTCTATTGAACTTTTTATATAACTACACCGGGATCCATCAATGGATTTTAGTATCCATCATTTGATGGATCTAAGTGTATTAAAAGTTTAATAAAATCCATTGTTGGATAGGTCATATACACAGAAGTGTACAAAGATCCATTGATGGATCGAAGTGTAATTAAGAGTGCAATTCCATTGATGGATCCCTGCGTATTAAAAAGTGTACACGACTCCAAATGGATTTAAGTGCACATTAAAGCCCACTCTGCTCCATTAATGGATTTGAATGTACAAAAAGTCCACTCGACCCCATTAATGGATCCTAACAATGGATCCTAGTGGACGGAGGGAAACCGCGTCCGATTTTTACGAATTTTGAATTTGTTGTACATATTATGAAAAACTAGGTCTGTGCGTTTTCCTTTTCAAGAAAATATTTCTTGAAGAGAAACAAATTTAAACGAAAACGTATTTCATAATAAAAACAACGTAGGTACTTTAAAATCGTGGAAATCGGACTTGATTTCGTTTGTTAGTCCTTTACCTCAAAAGCATAAATTCCTTGTAGCGATTCACAGAATCGCATTTCACCTCGAACGTATATTGAATTATCGCGTTGTGTCTCGATCGTTAACTTTTTTAGTCGCTATTAGTTTTTGTCGCATTTCACCTCGATCGATCGATAAATTTTCGCTTTGTATCCTAATCGTCCAATTCAGTATTAGACAATATCTTTAGTCGCGATGTACCTTTTTCATTTCTTTTTGTCTTTTTTAGCCAGGTTCAAGCTCCATATTTTCTCACAAATATTGCAATTTATAATTATCGTATCTGAAATCAATGTCACTGTACTTCAATGTCGCAATGACAGAGTATTATCTATTATTTATTAGTCACAAAGATAATATTACAATGAGTTTGATAGCACTTAAGACATGAAACTACAGGTACAAAACACGTTTCAAAAAAAATGTTACAGATTTTTAGCGCGAACATCAATTAACGCGTCACATTAAATAGAGTCCCAAACAAACATCGATCGCGACGAAATGCGTCTAGGGTAAAATTATACACGAAAAATGAAATGCTACAAATTAATTATACTAATGTAAAAAGCCACGCGAAAAATTGCTTCAAGTAAAAGATTCTATTGAAATTTTCGTCATTCGAGGTGAAATGCGATTCGGTGAATCGCTACAAGGAATTTATGGTTTTGAGGTAAAGTACTAACAAACGATCGATTTAATTAGGGGGCGAGAAACTTTATCGCCCTGAGATAAATTTGACAGCTACGCGATCACTGGATGTCATATTGTAAAAAAGATATTTTACTACAGGTATAAGAGCGTGTCAGATATTTTTGCGCCCAATTATTGCTGGTGACTGTACCAAGAAACCCGAAAAAAAATGTTTTATTTTAAACTTAGTCGGCGTAATTTAAATGTATAACTATGCCAAATTACAGATTTGGACATGGCGAAACTACAAGGGTTCCTACAACAACAAAGAGTATGGAACCCTAAAAAGAACGATAACAACCTGTTTGACAAAGAATAAATATCTGAATAAAAATAATATAATAACAATAAATAAAAAAAGTTAAAAAAGATAAAAGATGGTGAAGAAGAAAAGACGTCAAAAATCTACCAAGTTCATTAACAATAAGGATGACTCACCTTCTCCGTGAGGTTCGGGAAGGAGATGACCTTGAACCCGAACTCCGAGAACAGGTACTTGAGCTTCTGGCAGTCGACGTCGGCGCCGCGCCGGTGCTCCTCCACGCCGTGCTCGAACTCGATGAAGCTGAACACGGCCAGCACGCCGCGCTGCTTGCGCCGCGTGCGGTACAGCTTAATGTCTGCACCACACACACACACACACACAACACATCAGCGAAAAGTAAACCTCTTGAGAGGTCGCTCAAAAATCAAAAGGAGTGGCTTTATGAGCTTCCGCGTGAAGAACGTGAGATGGAGATTCCGCGTGCTTTGATTGCAGCGTCAAATTGTATTAATATCTGTTTACTATAAAACCACATACATTTATTTAAAAAAAACCTGTTCTAAGAATTCAATTATTAATAAAATCAATAAATAAAATCAAAATCAACGTTAACGCAGCCTCGGGTCTGAGGCACGCACGGCTCGCCTATATGCTCTAATAAATGTTGTAGTCGCACGTTGCGTCAACGCACAAATAATCGCGACATGTGTGCGGCTGAGCAACCTCGCTGTGCACTACGAGACTAGCCTAGTAAAGTATATGGGGTAATTTGGGTTGGGGACGTTGGGGTAAAGTCAGTTAGCGCTTTTGTAATGCACTGTAAATTGTTAATATTAGACTAATAAACTCTTCGAGTATCAATTTTAATTATTTACTTAGTTGTAATAGCAGCAATAAGACACAGATCTCTAATAAAATAAAATAAATAGTAATCTAATTGTAAGACTGTGCCCATACCATCATTTTCCTCCATGAACTTGGTACTTTTTATAACATTGAACTTTGGGATATCCTCCTTTTCGGAGATGTCGCCGGGCGGCGGAGCGGGCGGCGGGGGCACATCTTCTGTTAATGCAAAAAACACTGGAAATGATTACTGGTGAACAGTTATCACAGATGTCTACTAAACCTACGAAAACACAAATAACATACAATAAAATAGTTAAAAGCCACAATTCACTACATTGTCTGGGACCAGTTCTGGTGACAAACATAATAGGCCTTAAAACAATGTATATGGAGAGTGAGATAGAAAGTAAAGATCCCATCTTTTGTATTTATATGTATTTCCAGATAAATGCTTCCCTTTTCTTGTTGTATTATTTTATCATGTCCTGTCTAGGCAATACTCTGTCTATGGATCAATGTGTGTACAAGATACAAACAATAAATGAAATATTTATCCTACACTCATGGCAACTTAAACAATAAAATGGAAAGAAAACAGAAAAGTATATCAGAAACAAAAAACAAAACGTTGTTAGAACACCTACTTTTTTCTGTTGTTGGATTGGACGTCCCTGTTTTCTTTGCCTTGCTCAGGCTGACAAACTCACTATCATTAGAGTTGGTTCCTGCAAACAGTAGAGCAACAAATAGAAAAAGTTGTATCAGGAGCACTTACTAAATTACTCCTAAGGTTTGTATGTCATGCCATGGTAGATACTCAAATTCCATCTGATTTGCAACAAATATACAGTTTTGAAGTACTTTAAGCGTAGTTTGACTAGGCTAAAAAGGAACCACCTGTTACTTGTTACCATATAAAATTTAGTTATGCTCAGAGCTTATTATATCGAATGAAAGTTACTTATTTTAAAAGATTATGTGATTCTCATTTACATGTTATTGTGCTATGGTTCACCAAAACGAAGAAACTATGCTTCACTTGCAATTTGCCACAGTGGAGAAAGAAACAGATAACATGATAAAGTCCTACAGAAATAGGCCAGTTAAGCACCAAAACAATCTTGGCTCAGCATTAAGTGAACCCTTGCAACAGACACATACAGCAGCAGAATTGGGACATCACATGAAAAAACTATTAAGGTGGCCTGTCAATGGATGGGGATACCTCTCCTCTCACAACTGTAAAATCTATGGTCATCTAAACACTGATCACATGTGAGAAGAGCAATAAGTAAAAAAATATGTTATAATCAACAAATGTAACTTGCTTGTCTCTCAAGCCTCTTTCTTTATTGGCAGAGTAGTGAGGACAACAGAATGACAAACAAGTCATGACACGATGTACTAGCCACTCGAAAATTTAAAGTTTAAGTACCTAGTCAATAACTTGTTCAAAATTATCCAAATTCACTAGGTACAATTGTCATTTAAAGTGAATAACTTTGCAGACCCGATGTAATATTTTGGTAAACCATAAGATCCATTTAATTTGATATCAGACAAAATAGTCGTGAGTACTACCTTTGGGCCGCGGCGGGCGCTGCGGCGGGCGCGCGGCGGGGAGGCTGCCAGGCTCCAGCTCACGCACCAGGTCCCAGAAGCCCAGCTCCGTCAGCGCGTCCACCAGGTGTCCGAACGCTGCCGGCCCGCGCCGCGTGATATCCATGTACAGCTGCCGCTTACGAAACCTCTGGTCTTTACTTTGGTCCTGTCAAACGATTCGGCTATGAGTCATCAAGGTCTCCAACTCCTACAACGACACAAATATCCGTGATGGATGCTGTGACTCACTTTATAGGGCTCTATCATTTGTTCCGAGAACACTCCTTTCTCGTAGAGAGTGGACACCATTGTATCTAGATCCGTTTGCTCCACCAAGGATCCAAAATTCTTCTGTATCGCTGCTCTGTGTTCGTTCTGCATTGTAATCTTAAACTATATGCGCTAAAGAAAACTAGTACTTAGTGTACTTCACTTAAAATTATGATTTGAATATTGTTATGTTATGAAATAACAACAAGTACAACAACAACAAACAAAGCACAGGTGCTTGCTTGATTTGATTTGATTGTAAACTCTCCCTCTACGGATTTGATTGATCCTACAAACACACACAGACACAAATACACTTTTTTTTTTAAATATGGCCTGGATTCTGAGTCCTTTAAGCCACACAAGTACAAGTACACACAACACACGTCCCCACAGATTATAAGGGTATGTCTTGTCTACGGCCTCCGTAGAGGGAGAATATACTCTGTTTACGGTTTGTAATAATTAGGAAATAACGACTCCATGGATTCTAGAACCACGATATACCACCAAAAGTCCTAACCCTATTAATAGGGTATTTAAAAACTATGCAGTGTGCTTAATTTAAGCCGATGGCCACGAAGCCAAAGCTTCAAAAGAATAAAATCAGTCAGTCATTCATTCCGTCAGTCGACAGTCAGTCAGTTGGGTTGGTTTGGTCTGAGGTTAGGTAGGTTTGTGGTCGGTCAGCTGTCGAGCGAGATTGTTTTGTCGGTATCATAAATATTTTGATAAAACTGTGTGTTTATCTTTATAAAGGAAAAACGTAACAATGAAACTACTAGTAATATTCTGTGCTGTATTCGCTATAGCGTCCGCGTACGATAAATCGGATATTGTGTCGGCGAGAATAGAGGTAAAGTAAACGCCTACTTTTAAGTTTTCTTTGTAAAGAGAAAGGAAGGGTTGATTGTGGGTTGTGGGCTTTTTGCCGGCAGACTTTTCATTTTCATTTTCATCTTCAGACTTGTCGCGGGTGCTCGCTGAACCGGCTGCCGCAGGTGAAGCAGTTCGTCATGGTGGACGCGCCGAAGTATGATCGCGTGGAGGTGAAGTTCATAACTGGGGCTACGCCGGAGCTGGTGGTGCTGGGCGATGCTGAGAAGGAACTGGAGCGCGTGCCACTGAGTGAGCTCGACCGGGAACACTGCAACGACCTCTTGGTGGAGAAGGGATTTACCAAAACAGACAAGTCAGAGTTCTGATTTGTGATCACACCTACTATATCTGGGTCGGTTTAGAATGATCCTTAAGACGGCTCATATAAACTTTTTTTTTCACACTTATTACACTTGCTTCTTTAACCTTTCATGACTCCTACATTGATACAAACAATCCTGTGTGAGGATATTCAGTACCTAATTTAACAAATTCAGGACATCAGAGCACTTCATGTTGCATGTGTTAAATGATAACGTAATTATTATTTTTTTCTGACCACTCAATAACTTTTTATATACCTTTCTTGCAAGTGTACCCAGTAAGTGTTCAAAATAATGTAATATGGCTGTTTCAAGGATCATCATAGAAGGACCCAGCTTCGAAATACGTAACTCATAGGCTGCGGCTCCACTGACGCAGAGAAGAGCGGAGCGGAGTGGCGTTGGTTAGTATTGGCACAGCTCCGCTCCATTCCGCTCATCTCCGCCTCAGTGGAGCCGCAGCCATAGTCTAGTTTGCTGTAGAGTGGTGTAGTTTAAGCTAGATCCATTAGAGTAAGCTGTATGGTAAAATTAAAGTTCTTATGATTGTTGCTTATGTTTTGAAAACCTTCTCATAAACAGCATTATTAACAAAATCATTTTACAAACAGAAAGTATATTTCAAACCAAGTGTATGTATAATAGTACCAATAAAGCTTAAAGAAAACACTATTTTTAATTTTTCTTTGTTGTTTTGTGACTAAAATGATTGTATTGATTGCAACCTGAGGGGCTATTGCCTAATGCACTCGTAATCGTAATCATTTTGAAAATCAAAGCCTTGTCTGCATACAAAAAAAAAAAAAAAAAAAACCACTTTGAAGCCAATTGTGATTGCGAGTGCGTTAGGCAATAGCAACACTGGTTTACTTCACTCAATGTTCTGCTTGATTTATACTTTGCGAAGTCCATACATTTGCTACTTGCCACTTGACAACAAATGTATGAACTTCACACTTGCACTGCACAAAGTGTAAATCAGGCCTGTGCTAAGGCCTGATTTACTGTAACACCATTACGTGTGGACATAAGGTAATAGAGGTAATAAATTTAAAATAGCTATGACTCGCCTTATCTTATCATAATACTTGCTGTGGTAAACTTTTGTGTAATTGCGTGGTCAGATAAGGTATAATGAGCCGAACACAGTTGTATAAGCTACAATTGTTGCTTTTAGGGTTCCATAGCGAAAAACTTAAAAAAGGAAGCCTTTTGGTGATATTTGTCTGTCCATCTGTAACAGCAACTACAAAAGTTATTGATTTGAAATTTGGAATAGTTTTATATTTTGCTTACTGAATCTTATTGCAAATAAACTCTGTAAAAACTATATTTTCACATACACACTCATCAACAGAAATCTCAATCACTCTTATTACATTATAATAAGGTCCAAAAGTGGATATGTCTCTTTGTACTCAATACTCAATTATTTATTGCATTCCATAAAGTATACATAGATGGTAGTCGACTATACAAAATATATCTGCTCGACCGTGCGCTTTTTGAGGCACGACGCGTTTAGCCATAGTCTAAACATGATTTCTTTTTTCAAATACCAAACAGAAGAAGGAGAAACATAATAATACTTACAAATAGTGTTATAAGTTCTAACTCGTTTATCGCTATTCCATCAGCATCTCCCATTTTTTCTGGGATGAAAGTATCCTATGTTCTTCCTCAAAGTTCAAGCTATTTATATTCCCAATTTAATCATAATCGGTTCAGCTGTTCAACCGTGATAGCGTAACAGATAGATAAGCTTGCATTTATAATAGAGTATAGGTGTAGTGAAATATCCTTTCACATCGTATTTTCTCGGAAATGTTCGTATTTGTCATGCTACTTCAGTCTGACTCAGTACCCACCAAGACAACGTGGGGGCACGTCGCATCGCGAGAGTAATAATCGATATAGAGTGGTTAATACCAGAGTATTTTTTTGACAATTTAGATTAAGCCGAATAATAAAAATGCCGAAAGCATTAGATCGGCAAGCCTATGAAATTATTTTCAACATTTATTTATATTTCTTCTTGTTTATCAACACCTGATTTCTATATATTTGATCGTGGTGGTTTTAACATCTCGGTGTGATATAACTAGTGGGTTGACATTTGACACTGATAACTAAAGTACTCTATTTATTTATTACAAACATGTCACTTAATAATTCAATAATTCATAGACACGTCGGCATTATTCGGAAGTAGACGTGAGTTCCGAGTTTTCACGATGTGAAAGAATTATTCACTAGATCTGTATTTGTCTATACTTATAGGCGGATATTCAGAGTTACAGCCGCCGTCACTATCGGTGCCTTTATTACCTACTGCGCTCGCAGCTTAAGGATTAATTCCTTCTGAGCTGGCAGATTTGCGGGTGCAGAGGCCTGAGAAGCCTCCGTGCGCGCGCCGCGCTTCCTGTTGTTGCTGACCTTTATACATTTGCCAATAAAATTTGAGTACTGAACTACTAAAGATGGTGGATATTGGACTTGTTTTTAGGGGTTCCGTACCAAAATGGTAAAAACCGGGCAAGAGCATGTCGGACCATGCTCAGTGTAGGGTTCCGAAGCCGTTACTACAAACAAATTAGACTTCGCGAAAACCTTTGCCGTTGGAATACTGTTCTCCCCATACATCGACATAGGTCGCGGTCAGTTTACCAACACCGCAATGAGTTTTCGGTAGGTATAAACATTTAAACCGTTTGTACTCAAGAACCAATGAAGTATACTTAGTCGTGATAGTTTTCCTATTAAATTCATTATAAGTATGTGCTTTCATTGAAGATATTTTTCAGATTTTTAGTATTTGTAGTTTTGGCTGTAGGGGGGGGACACTAGACTCTAACAAAAATTAGCGCTTTAAAGCTTAATATTTCATAAACGGATCCCTTATTCGAAAAATTGATCTCACAAACCCGCAATATAAAGACCTATCCAACGACACCACACACTATGGGGTAGACGAGAAAAAAAATACATCCCCACGTTACGTGTAGGGGAGGTAAACTAAAAAAAAAATGTTTATGATTTTATTTTACCACTTTGCTGGCGTGACTAATATGTATATTCATGCCAAATTACAGCTTTCTAGGACTAAGATTCTCTGAGCTAGGCTGCGGACGGACGGACGGACGGACGGACGGACATGGCGAAACTATAAGGGTTCCTAGTTTGACTACGGAACCCTAAAAAGGAACCCTTAATGGTGAGACTTCGGTGTCTGTCTATCTGTGCATATGTCACAGCAGTTTTTCTCTGAAACTATTGAAGCTATCAACTTGAAATTTGGCATAGTTGTATAACTTACTTGCCCTCTGTTTTTATTTAATAAAATGTTAATTTTTCTAATATATTTCAAAAGGGATCTAGAGTGGGGGTTAAAATGAAAGTTATTTGACTAAGTGAAACAGGGTGCCATTAGAAAGTGCTAAATCTAAACATTTCAAAACTTTTTTTATAATTTTCCGTGACATACTTTTTCATTTATAGCGAAAAATATACAAAAATTCCCTCCCCTTATCTCCGAAGTTTATGGATCAAAAATCCTGAAAATACCTGACCTGAAGATAATTATTTATATAATTATTTGCTGGCGTTGCTGCATATCAGTTTATTTCCACTAGTTCCATTGACGAAATTGCAAAACCGTTCGAGGAATCGTTCAACAGGATACCTACCGGCGAAAAATTGTGCTTCTTGCTCTAGAACTAAAGTTAAAATAAGACAGCTATCAACTTTTGCAATTTGATTGCTAGTCTATTTTGCCCGCCATCACCGCGAATGCACATTAGCTGTGTAATGTTTAATAATTATCTTGATACACCGTGGACACCCACAACCTCCATTACCTACAATCAGGATGGCACAATTATGCCATATGGCCATATTATTATCGTATCATAGGGGCTCTATTACAATTTTTCCCTTATGGCTTGTAATCTTAATCATGTTGATGACGTCATGGTAGCTCTTATTGAGTTGTAATTAAGAGCTACTATAGCGAACAGATTTATTTCGTTCCCCTAACTCTTCAGTTTTTCTTTTTTATGAACCCGTAGTAGGTGGTGTTTTTGACTGACAGGCAAAATGGTTTGGAATTAAACAACAATCAATTAATTAGTTGTGATATGCACGATTCTTGTATCACGCAGGCACTAATTAGGCTTTCTTGGTTTTCACCCTTCTGAACGTCTCAGCTGATGGCAACTTTCCGCGCTACAAACACAAACAATGTATCGATACAACAGGGGCTGGGCGTCTGCATGAAAATGAAAAATCAACTGCAGTGTCTTCTCCACTGGGACGTTCAAAAGGGTAAGAGGAAATGCGGGTAAAAATACCAAATTCAAAGTTCTTTAACATATTCAGTGCCGAAACCCCGACTATCGGGTATTTTATGATTTCGTTCCCAGGCCGGATGACCCGATAGTCGGGATCGTGGTACTATTGTATAGATCTTGTATATTTTTGTGGCCTGGCGCGATGTCTTTGTTTGTCTGGGCGGCAATGAATGTGTTAACTTCTTTAGAAATGTTTAGATTGCGTCTATTTCACATTTGTTTTTCGCGCTAGAATAGAACAGATTCGATGACAGCGTGTCAGGTTTAATGTAAGCGTGTCGGCCGCATTTCCTCTTGAATAGGATGGATGGTGTTTGGAAGGCATGTGAATAAAAGTCGTGTGGGCGCTATAGGTATGTATTCGGCTCAGGTGAGCAGCGTGCAGTCGAGCTGCTCGTCCCGCGAGTCGGGCAGGGCGCGGCGCAGCACGCGCGCCACCACATCGTTCAGGGCTTCGCGCGCGCCCTCCTCCAGCAGCAGCCCGCATTGCTGCAACAACAGGACCATTACACTCTAGAAATTACCTAGTCTCATTGTAGACTAATCACAGCCGTGCCGAGCTTATGGCTTTAGAACAAGAAGATCGAAGTGCAGACAGGTCACAGATCTAACCAGTAATTTAAGTATCAGTTTATAGGTAAAAAAGGGATCATGTTTCGATGTTTTTTCCAGTTTTTTTTTCTAACCGACAGCCTCGCAAGAAACACGTTTGAAAATCGCTACGGGCCAACGTGGTTTGACTGAAATGCGATATAAAACCAAAATGGCGTAAGAGCAAATATGAGGAAATGCAATCGCACTTTACAAAATTTTAATTGTAATACAAATGCTGTGAAAATGGAAAAAAAATCTGAAATAAAAAGTAATCAACTTCTTATACCTATTTGGAACACATTTGAATAAGTCTGCTCTGGCTTCACTTGAATTGAAGCCAAACAACACGTTCGTTCTTTACACCATGTAATATAGATAAGCATTGTTCATCAAACTTCAAAAGAAAACCGCTTTCGACGAACGAAATTCCATACTTAAAGCATCGTTTGTCATCAGATAGCTACTTTCTTTCTTTTCTGGCCTGCGAGTGAAGAGTCTTAAAATTATCTTAGGGCAACTGCAGCATATAGAACAAATCGTCACTTTACTTTCTCAACCTCGTAACTGATCGAATAGATAAGATAGGAAAAGCACTCATGTTCCGTAAAAAATAAAGACTACTTTCCTATCAACTAATCGTCAGATAAGAGGTTAAGAAAGTAAAGGGACGAAATCTAGTTTTAACACGTTCATTGACGGACATGCTATACCATTTAAATTGGAGCCCCGTCTTTATGACGAGCATGCTATAGCCGGTACGATAACGACTGCTATCCTCGTGCCCAGTGTGCAATAGGCTGTACATTATTAAGGCAATTTAATTTGAACTGTATTGCAATGGTAATAAAGTTTATTTTCCATAAATTGAAAATGGTATTTTCGAACAAACGTAATCGAACTTTATTGCCTTGTTGGTGGATTCAAAGTCCCACTGACAAAAAACTGGCTGTTTGAAGTACCGGGGGGCCTTACGAGCCTATAGCATGCGCGTCCAAGACCGTGTTAAGGTCACAGCTCATTAGAACCCTCCGGTACCCGACCCGCACCGCCTCATTTCGAGCGGTTAGTAGTCTTTATATAGATTTGTATGGGCATGCGCTCACTACAGCAACTACGTAGCGTGGAACCACCCGGCGTAGCGTAGTTGATGTAGTGAGCGCATGCCCATACAAATCCATATAAAGAATACTAACCGCTCGAGGCGAGGCGGTGCGGGTCGGGTGCCGGGTGGTTCTAATGAGCTGTGACCTTTAAGCTTAAACCGAGATTTAAGACACAGTTCCATACATTTTGACATTATTCAATCGAACTTATTCTTATTAATTTGAATTTATCTTTTGCTGCAAGAAGAGCAGTTACAAGAAAACACCTTCAGGAGCTATATTCGATAACGACGAACAGAATACCGAAACAATGGCGCTCCAACGACGCGTTTTAGCAATGTTTATCATAGTCGCGGCCCGGACAACAACTTCCCCAGTGATAACAACTCCGTGAGTGGTTGTTTACGGTAAATACTTCATGAATGACATCAATTTACAACAATATCGAGTATCCTCTCGAGTATATTGTAATAATATAACATGAGTAGGTGTTTGTTGTTATTATGTAATCTGTTATAAAATGCCATTTCGATCCATTCGCTTGTATTCTCATAAGGAAGAAGTTAGACACTTTTAAATACTCTGGGTGCAAAAAACAGGGTAATTTTACGTTGGGTCCCAGGGCATGCGGGTATCGTAGGCAACGAGAAAGCTGACGAACTCGCACGGGTAGGAGCTAAGGGTACACAGTTTGGTCCGGAACCATTCTGCGGCATCCCTAAAAGCCTAACAAAACTTACCTTGTGGACATATTGCTATTATGCAGCCATCCAACTCTGGAGGACAACTCCAGGATTAACCATTCCAAGGCTCTCATAAGAGCATTTAGCAAAAAGGCATCGACGGAGGTCTTAGCGCTAAGTAGGAACAATATCCGCATTCTGGTCAGGGCGCTCACAGGGCACTGTTGCCTGAACAAGCACATGCAGACGATCGGGAAATGTGACACAGGTTGTGCAGACTCTGCCGACTGGAGGAGGAAACGCCTATGCACCTTCTCACCGTCTGCCCGGCCTTAATGCGACACCGTAGCTCCTCACTGGGAAAGCACTTAATGTGCCCAAAGGAGATCAAGCATCTCGGCGCCAATAAAGTCCTGAAATTCCTCGCAATAACAGGACTCAGTGGAGAACTGTAGGCTGTGGCGATCACAATAGATCAATCCTGGTCGCAGTGATACTAGGCTCTGGAGCCTTGAATAGCCACTCCCTGAATAATAATAATAAAAGGAAGAAGTTCTAGAATCAGGTCTAATCATAATTTCGGTTTATTTTTTTGTAAAAGCCCTAAAAAATATCTGATACCGGAGACAGTGGACTTCTTCTGGTGTAAAACCCCAAAACAACTGAACTATATCTTGTACTACAGGACACCTCTGACTACGTACCCTATAGATGTCATACCCCCTAGATTCAGCGGTGTAAGCTGTGTCACGAAAGGGTTTATAAGTATAGAGATATAATAAAATTTTATGACTTGCAGATATGTTATCGCCGTCGGAACGAGCATAGATTGCAATCTCGCTGTCGTTTAATTCTATCTTCATATCTAACACACTATTTTTAACCATCAGCATTTTTGCAAAAAGAACCATAATTAAAAAAATATTTTTATTCGTTTTATATGTATATAAAAATAGGTGTTGCCTAATAATACAACATAGCTTCTGTGACTCAGGGATAATGCGATTCTAATGGTGATAGAATTTTTAAATCGGTACAGTAGTTTCGGAGCCTATTCAATGCAAACAAACAAACAAAAAATACCTTCTGTTTATAATATTAGTTTAGATACTCATATTTATATAACATTTAAATGAAAATCTGAATTATTAAATGAAAAAATATTCTGCTCTACAGAGCTTGGCAGTTTGATACTACAACCCGAGGGGCTGTTGCCTAACGCACTCGCAATCGCAATCGTTTTCATTTTGAAAATCGAAGGCTTGTATGTACTGATGTGCAAGTTGCGGAAAGTTTCCAAAAAGTTGGAAAAGTTCTAAGAAATTTCCGGAAACTTTCACAAGAAATATAGGAAATTTAAATTTAAGAAACGGAAACTTTCAATCCCCATACAAAATTGTGAGAAGTTTCCGAAATTTTCCAACATGAAACTTTCCGCAATTTTAGAAAGTTTCCTTTGGCACATCAGTACTTGTATGCATACAAAATGAAAACAATTGTTCCGTTTTGAAGCCGATTGCGATTGCGAGCGCGTTCGGCAATAGCGTCGCTGGACCCTACTTTGAAAATCGCAGTTCGAAGTTACGTTCACAAGAGAAAAGGACGGAGCTAACGTAACTTCGAACTTTCAATTCGTTTTTAAAGTAGGGCCTTGGTCGTAGTATCCAACTGCCAACCTGTGTATATATGTGCGTGTCTGTGTGTATTTGTGTATGCGCGTATCTTTGTAGGTAAGGTCTTTTCATTTTTACTTGTCTTATATAGTAAACAACTTTCTAACCTCAAAATGAACCTTTTTTTGGCTAAAACAGCTCTTTTATCGTAAATAAAGTAAACTGAATAAACATTATGGACATCAAGTGGCTAATGTATTGTCTGTGATTGTTATGATTTGTTGTTTTTGATCCAAAAAAAAAAGGTTCATTTTCAGGTTAGAAAGTTGTTTACTATATGTATAAGACAAGTAAGAATGAACAGACCAGGGACCGGCCCGCTATCCCATTCAAGGAGTTTCGAATGGGTTTTTATAAAGATTTATTTAGAAAAGCCGTATCGCTTGAAAGCCGTTTCTTTGCTTTTTAAAGCGCTATTATAATAAGGGTTACCCTTGCCAATCCCTTTCGTCCTTTCGTATAAGACTTGTTCGATTTTGCTTTTAAAGCGCTATATTTTGAGTGAAGCCAATATCCCTTTAACTTAAAAAAGCCGTTCGATTGGCTTTCTAAGCGGTATTTATAAGAGTTACCCTTATAAAAAGCCGTTCGATTGGCTTTTTAAGCGCTATTTATAAGAGTTACCCTTATAAAAAGCCGTTCGATTGGCTTTTTAAGCGGTATTTATAAGAGTTACCCTTATAAAAAGCCGTTTGATTGGCTTTTTAAGCGCTATTTTTAAGAGTTACCCTTATAAAAAGCCGTTCGATTGGCTTTTTAAGCGCTATTTATAAGGGTTTCTCTAAATATTTGGTTATCAATTTACTTCTGACGATCTGAGCTTTAGCCCTTTATGTGTCCCCCTATGTGATCATGGTTAGTTCAACAAATAACTAAGTCGTATATTTCCAAAGGGGTTATTCTTTTAGTGGGTTATGCTTCGAGAGGTAAGTTTTTTAAAGGCTTTTATCGGGGAATGGGCGGTCGGGTCCCTGGAACAGACCTTATGTGCGTGTTTGTGTGTACCTGTGTATCTGTGTGTATGTGTGTATATGTTTATCTGTGTATGTGTGTAACTATGTATGTGCGTGTCTGTGTATGTGTGATCCTGTGTTATGTGCGTATCTGTGTATGTGTATGTGGGTATATGTGTATGTGTGTATCTGTGATGTAATAATATTGACTAAATTGGACTATAGGCGGCAGTCAGAGGATTTAGACATTCGTAAATTCCGGAGCTTAAAGTCCTGTAATGTGAGCGGGCTCGAGATATAGTATGTATAGTGACCTTGTGGAAGTCCTGGACGCTGGCGAGGCGCAGCACGGCACGCAGCGCGAACTCGGCGTTGGCGCGCACGTACGAGTTCTTCTCCTTGGTGCCGTTGACGAGCGCGGGCAGCAGCGCGCGCAGCAGCTCGGGCGCGCGCGCGCCGTCCAGCGCCGCGCCGCGCCCCAGCATCGTGCTCGTGCGCGCCATCAGCTGCTTCACCTCGTTCGACGCGTGGTTCATGCTCTGCGGAACACGCCAACAGTCACTTGCGCACGGTTATTAGCCGGACAGTCGACTCAAACATTAGACCATTGTAAGAATTATAATAGACTTGAAAAGTGTAGAACTTTTCATTCCGCGACCGTACTTAACTTTACAATTTTATACGACAATATTTTG
Organism: Acleris literana; assembly: GCA_946894065.1. Classification (NCBI taxonomy): domain Eukaryota; kingdom Metazoa; phylum Arthropoda; class Insecta; order Lepidoptera; family Tortricidae; genus Acleris; species Acleris literana. Next base: position 710,906 of record OX335674.1, read on the forward strand.
AAGCGATATAAACTCGTAACAAAAATGTGATTTTAATGCATTTTTAAGGGTTAATTTTATCGGGATGGTTTAACAGTCGTCGGCTTTGAAAGTTGGGGCCTCAATAACTTCGAGATATGTTAAATACTCACTCTAACAAATTGCGACAGTATCTGTGGCGGCGGCGCGCGGTTGTTTTCTAGCAGGTAGCGCATGAGGTAGCCCATTCCTCTGAGCGCGTTGCACGCGATGGGAGTCTTGTCGCTCGCCAGGTATCCCAGCAGCGCCTTGTCGATCTTCTCCTCGAACTGCTCCGTGTACACCACCTCCGGGGTCTCTTTGAGGGCTACGAACAACGCACAGGAGCGGCCGTGCGTCAGGAACCAGTCCGTATCGGAGACGGAGGTGTTGCCGGCGGCCAGGACGTGGTGCAGCAAGGCGGCGTCGCGGTGCGTGGGCGGCAGGCAGTGCAGCAGCGCGCCCAGGCAGCCGCCCACGGCGGCGCGCGGCGGGTCGTCCGGGTGCGCCAGCAGCGCCGGGCTGGTCAGCGTCGCCAGCACGCTGAGCGCCAGTTGTTCGGACATCTTGTCGCCGCCCCCGGTGATGATGCTGCGCAGGGCCTGCAGCATGGTCTCCCGGATGGCGGGGTCGTCGGCGTTCTTGATCCCGTTGTGCATCTCGACGAAGAGCGGGTCGGCGCGCGTGTGGATGCGCACCAGCTGCGCCAGCGCCAGCCCCGCCTTGATGCGCACGGGCCGCGACTGGTCGCTCAGCGCTTTCAGGAATGTCGTCTGCAGTTGCGGTAAGAACTGCTTCAGCATCACGCCCACCTGAAACGAACGAGTCGTTTGAAATACAAATTTAATCCCTGATACAATATAGTAATATTACGAGGTATATCGATTAGCTTTTTAAAGTTATCCTGGTTTCCGTTCTCCAGTATACTTTACATGGAATATGCGAAAATATACTTCCGTCACTTGAAACGTACTTCAAACACCAAGGACCGATACTGAGAAGCTGGTAAAGCATCAACTTTTCACGAACATTGCGACTATTGCTCTCCCATAGTTGCCGGGTGCACATTAAAAACGTTGATAGTTGTGAAGCCCTTTGAGAAAAATATTACCGATGAAGTCACACCCTAAATCATGCAGTACCTTAGAGAGAAGCGAGGCCAGGGTCTCGAGCACGGCGGCCTTGACGCTGGCGCTGAACCGGTCGCCAAGGATGCGGATGAGCGGGCCCGTGATGTGCACGACGGAGGGCTGCAGCGCGGGCGCCGACGTCAGCGCGATCACCTCGCCCAGCATCAGCGCCGCCGCCTCCTTCTCCTCGGGCAGCCCGTTCAGGATGGACTCTCGGAACAGCGGCAGGATCGGTGCTATACCCTGTAAAATTTAAAACAGGCTAATACGTAGCCGAAGCAAAGTACATTAGGTTAAATTAAAATTTGGCGCGACTGCCGCGTGTAAATTATAAATCCACACGGCTCTATTTACATGAAGTTCATAGTCATGCAAAGATTGAGTTGCAGCATTGTGTATTTTGGATGTGTGGCCGCTGCCCCAACACTTTACAGTATTTATTGATGAAATAGAGAAAAAACCGACGGTGTTTGGCAAATCGTGCATCCATTTTTCTAATAAATTAGTCCAGGATCAGCTTGGCAAGATTTAAGAGTTATTTAAGAGCAGCAGCATAAGTTTACAATTTAAGAATGCGCCCCACTACTTAATTTTACGTACATCTATTTGGTTTAGTTGAATTTCATCTGTGAACATCTTAATTCAAAAATAAAAGTTTTGGCTATCCCTCTCTTGCATATTTACGGCAAGTGACAAGAACGTAATTTATGTTTTTTTTTAATCTAAAATGGGTTTTCGTTTTACCTTAGTCTTTAATAAGTAACGACTACGAAGAGGGTGACACGTTTACACAGAAAAAAAGCTTATTTACTCCTTGCCTACGCCTTGAAATCAAAAAACATGTCCTAACAAGTAAACTGACCTTTGGCAAACAGAACCCAGGCAGCAGCTCCCCCTTGAGGTCGGCGGCGGCATACCGCACGGCCTGGCGAATGTCGGCGACGTGCGCTATCTGGCGCTCGGCGTCGAGCGTCTTGGTGAGCGCGGCGAGCGCCTCCCAGGCCATCTGCAGCACGTCGCGGTCGCTCTCGGCGAACAGCACGATGAGCCCGCGCAGCAGCTGCGGCACGTACGGCGACAGGTCGGCGCGCGTGTGCGTCACGAACGCGCACAGCAGCGACGCCGCCGCGCGCCGCTTGTCGCCCTCGCTGGTGCGGATGGCTTCCAGGAGCATGTCGAGGATGCTGGAACCATCAATTATCAATTCATTTAAAATTATCTCATTTCTTATAGTAATGCATCCTAACTTTAAGTTGTGTTGTATAGTAAGATATCATTATTATTGATTTATTCGCATTTTATACACTTTCGCAGAAAGTCGACGGAGCTCCGCTCGCGGAGCTCCTATTTCTGGGTGGTTTGGCCTTTTAGCTGCCAGTTAAAGAACTAACATAATCTAAACTTATTTCATATTTATGATACTAAGGGATGCCTTGGGTTCGGAATTAAAAAAAACATTAGTATAAAAACTGCGAAAATGTCTAAAATGCGATTAATTGTTATTATTGACTAGATTCTGCATTTGACTTCGTAATCTTCAATTAATTTTGAATTTGAATAGGTTCATAGTGTGTTTATGAATAAGCGCGCTGCTATACTCGCAAGCGAGGCATATCGAAAGAAGTATTCAATCATTTAAATTACGTCATCGTAAGGTTTCAAGTAGTAGAAGTTAAAGAAATAAGAGTAATATGTGATTTAATGAGTTATCTATCACAGAAATCATCCTAGATTGATCCAACTATAAATAGATAAATTATCTGTCACGCTATGATGCATGTGTAGCTAAAGTAAAGTACCGACGCGGGTACTTTACAACACATGACTGGCGCGGTCGGTAGGATTCAAACCGAAGCTATTAAAACCCGCTCGCACACAAATCGATCTAAGCTCGTGTTATGAGTACTAGGCAAAAATAAAAATAGTGATAGTAATGTGATGTCAGTAAATGAGTATTATTCGTGTGTCGTGTTTCGCGGCGACCGACCAGCGGACGCCCTGCGCGTCGGCGACGGGCAGCAGCGCGTTGCGGCAGTGGTCGAGCTCGTGCGCCTCGCGCGGCGAGTGGCGCGCGGCGTAGAGCGCGGCCAGCAGCGCGGGCAGCACGCGCGGCAGGTGGCGCGCCAGCGCGGGGCCCGCCGCCGCCGCCAGCGCCGACAGCGCGCGCGTGTCCGCCGCGCCCGACGTCAGCACCGGCACCAGGTACGGCAGCACGGCGCGCGACTTTATCGCCATCACCTTCACAATACGCACATCATTTAGCGCGTGCCGAAACTTAAACTCGTGCCCGTTTAACTAACGGTCATATCAAAATTACGAATTCGCTCGCATGTAAAAAACGAACGGAGTTTTCGGTTACCTGTTTCAACCCGTCCAACGTGGCTTCAGCGATCGCGGGGTCGGGATCGTTGAGTCCTTCGAGCATTTGTGGTAGAATGTCGTCCAACGCTTTGCTTCCGATTGTAGCGTGTAAACTGCAATAAAAAACAATAACCATATTAGATCCACACAGGGACCGTCTAACAATTTCAAACAATGTTAACAAAAAATTACGTAATACATAAATGGATATAAAACACAAACCGAGCGTTTACGCATTTAATCTTAAACTAAATTGATATACGATTCGTAACATTTATTCGCTATGGTAGCTCTTACTTTATAAAGAAGTAAATTAAATTGTTACAAATTTAATAAAACAAAAAACAACAATTCCGAAACGATACCAGCAATGAGATCAAAGATTTTCCGATAACAGTTTTTTTGACACACACAGCATAATAGTTACTGACCTGTCGAAGGTGCGCGCGGCAGCAAGGCGAACCTCGGGCAGCGGGTCGCGCAGCGCCGTGCGCACGGTGGGCACGAGCCCGTCGGCGAAGGACAGCACGGCGTCGCGCGAGGTGGAGGCCAGGATCTCGCCCAGCCCGATGCACACGCCCTGCCGCTGGTCGGCGCGGTCCGACTGCAGCCCGCGCTCCAGGATCGGCACGATCTCCGGTAGCACGCGCTCGCCCAGCTACGCACCATACAACATTTACTAAGTTACTACACTCGACGACCATTCCGTTGATACATTTAAAATGAGACGAAAGAGAATTCGAAAGTAAGATCAACTACATTGATGATCTTTAGATATTTCGTGGCGTTCGAAAATGAAAAAGAAGTTTACAATGATCACAATAAACATTTTGATTTGATTTGATATACACAAACTTTTCCAAAGCATTTGACGTAATTGACAATGACATTTAAATTGAAAAGCTCAGAGGTTGCTGTAATTTGCGACTCGTTATTAAGGTTGTGAGAATTATATTCGATGATGTGTCCTGTAGAAAAGTCAACTGCTTATTCTTCGAGGTTTTAAGTGCGAAGTCAAATTGTGCCCTCAGGCGTACCCCAAGGACCTCATCTTGGATGTCTGTTCTTTTTACTAAAATAAACTAATGACATTTGTCCCACAATAACCTTCAAATACAAACTATACACACACTATCTTAAGAATTACAGAGTAATAAGCTTCGACGTAGCTATCGAATCTGTATGAAGTGATCATAACTGGTGCCACAGAAATTAAGAGAAGGTTTTTAACTCATCGAAATACTTCATGAGATCCTCGCAGTTTTTATATCAATAGCTTAGGATGAAACTAACTGACCTTTCTGACGAGGTCGCCGAGAGTCCTGGCAGCCACCTGCCGCTTGTCGTAGCTGGTGGAGGCCAGGCAGCCCAGTAGCAGCCCGAACAGCGTCGGCAGGATCTCGCGCAGCGTCTTCGGCGTGTTCGTCACCACCACCTACAAAAACGATACATTAACACGCATGCTTTTGTGCGTGACTGTACATGCAAAATTTGATTATAGCAATCTCTTCCCAAGCTGTCAAATCCACAAAACTATAAAGATGTGATTCAAAATGAGCTCACCTTCCACACATGCAGCGCCGCCTGCCGCACCATGAGCGCTACGTCGCTCCGGCCCATGTACAGCCCCGCCAGCACGCGGTTCCTGCGCTCGTTCCCGAGCGCCGACATGATCGCCTTGTGCGAGTGCTCCGTGCCGAAGTTGTCGTCCTCCGACGCCGTCTCCGTGCTCATCTTACCCGTCACACCCGATATACGATACAGCAAGTCACCTAGCAACTGCACAGAGCTGTATCGAATTCGCCAGTTATCATCAAAAAGACCTTTCTCCAACTCCGGTAGTAGTAAAGTAATGGCGGATTCGGCGTAAAGGTTGACGATTCTCTGTCCGGCTTTGAGGGCGGTTTCTCGGACGTATTCGTTCTCGTCGGCGAGCGCCTTGAGGATGGGATTGATGATCTGGCCGATGTAGGGCAGGAACTCGTCGGTGAACGCGCCCGGCATGTAGATGAACATCATGATGTAGCCGTCCTTGACGTGCGGCGCGATGTCCGTGCGCTCCGCGGTCGCTATGATGTCTGGAGCCAGATTAGGGTCATGAAAGACATATTTTAGAGAAAACTTGGTAGAGCAATTTATTAGTCCGTGGGAGAATAGAATTCGCGTTCCATTTGGTCTTAATTACTCTTATCGTTCAAGACCAGAGCCCCTTGTTTTAACTAGTATATTTGTTATGAGATGAAATAAACGGGTGATAGGAGAAAGACACTGCTTATCATGGCTAAAAGAAGACCATGCCGATAAACACTTCATCAAGATAACTGGTAATTATTATGATGACAGCCTGATAGATCCTTATCCTAGAGTTAGTTAAACTTCAACTGCTAGGTCGTGTACTGGTCACCGACCTGGCATTATCTTGTGCAGCTTGTGCACGCCGAGCCCGGCGACGACTTCGGACAGGCCCTGCGCGGCGCCCGAGCGATCCACGGAACTGGACTCCGAGGTCAGCGTGTGCATCAGCCAAGGCAGCAGCTCCTCGAAGCTGCTCTCGCCCATTCCCTTCACCATCGCGCCTAGCGCTCGCGCGGACACTGATCGGACCTGGGGAAAATGCAACAGTTTAAGATAAATACAATTTTTGGAGAACGTTGGTCGGACGATTTCCAGAAAAAGGCAAGTCCAACCTGGAACCAAATCGCCACATCAAGGACGATAATGAAATCCATGAGAGAGGAATAGAGAGAAGCAGGTCGATCGAGGGGATCTTATCCTCAAATAACATCAGCATGGATGGATGGATTACTTCAGCGTTTTCCTTGGTTAGTGTACTGACCTCCGGCACAGGATCCAGGAGCGAGCTCTTGAGCCCCGGGATGATGTTGGGCAGGTATGGCATGAGGTCCTTCTGGTCGGTGAGCGAGTACATGTTGCCGATGATCTGCGCCGCCATCTTGCGCGTCTCGGTGCTGCGGTCGAGGAAGGCGCGCTGCACCACGGGCATGATGAGCGCCAGGGAGGGCGCGTCGATAAAGTGCACGAACTTGGTGTCGAGCAGGGTCTGCAGGCAGGCGGATGTTTTGTTGGACGGGTCCTGTAGCGCTTGGAGGAGGACTGGTACGATTGCTGTGAAGAAATAAACAGTTGTAGTTTTGCTAATTTCGTGAGCTGTTTGACAGATTTAGGTAGAAAATATTCAAATCGAGGTAGAATTTCACCCCTTCAACAAATTCCTTCCAGGTCCCAATTAGCTTAAGGGTAGGAAAAGCATTACATAAAAACTCGAAACTCTCGACGGCAAGTTTGTTTTTTTTTTAGAAAATAAAGTGATGAGATTACGAAGGACTAGGGAGGCAGTGTGGTAGCTGTTCTACCAGCACCTTGCATCGACAACCCGTGGCAAGATTCACCTTCCACCTGCTGTTCTGCGAGTACCTTGGATCTCGGGGTTGCGGATGACGGAGCCGATGACCTTGAGCGCCTCGGCGCCGGCGCCCTGCACGCGCATGTGCGAGTCGCTGAGCACCTCGATGAGCCGCGGCACGATGGAGGGAAGACATGAAGACAGCTGCTTCGGCGCGCAGTACGCCATAGCGCCCAGCAGCTCGATGGAACCTGAACACAATAATAAAGTCTATGAATAGAGCAAGTCTTTGAACACGTAACAATTATACAAGGTCACAGGTGCAATATGCTAGTTCTTTTGATAAGTACAGCTTGCTGATAATATCTGCTCAGATACATGGTTACGAGAGAGTGTCTAGGAGACCCACTCCGGCAACAACGGCAAGCAGGGGTGGTAGTATGACGAGCTCGGCTACACATACGTACCGGCCTTGGTGCGCCAGTTGTCGTCGTTGAGCGCCTGCAGCAGCGAGGGCAGCACGAGCTTGACGCCGTGCGCGCTGAGCTTGCTCATGATGAGTTTGGCGGTGTCGTCGGCGGCGGCGCGCACGTACTGCGAGCTGTCGCCGAAGCACAGCAGCAGGTGCGGCAGCACGTGCACGATGTACGGCTCGAACAGCCGGCCCAGCTTGTGGCAGAGCATCTCGAACCCGAACAGGGCTCCTGCAACACATCACACGATAAATTAAGTTAACGTTACCCATCAAATATTTTTCAATTACTTTATAATTGGGCCATCGTAAAGCAAATGCACAGTGCTAGACTCTGCACCTCGCCGCTACCATCTCTATACGTTTGCGGCTCTAAGCAGACAAAATCGCCAGAAAAGGCTGGTATATTAATACATTGTGGAATGCAAATAACGTAATACGAAAAAATACAGCAAAAGAAGAGAAAGAAGTCGATGACCTTACCTTCACGAAACTTGTAATTCTTCTTCTCCTGGATAGCTTCTGTTAGTTTTCCCATCACATCGAGCTGTTTCAGGGACAGGATGCCGAGACCCTTGATTATACCAGCTATACCGTACGCAGCACCCTACGAAATCAATTGAAATTAATAAAAACCAAATTTCAATTACCTGACTATATGATATATTTCAGAATGGTGCTTTACCTTCCGGTCCCCGTACTTCTCGGCGGTCAGCAGTTGCTTCATGAGCTTGTTCATGATGGCGGGGATTTCGCCCTCGAGCGCGGGCGAGCATACTAAGTGCGGCAGGCAATTGCTGACCGACTCTTGCACCTGTAAGACAAAGACATCAGATTTGGCTTTAGGATAAGATACACATACCCTTACAAGATCGCGATATATTATCACCCGTGCGTTCATTCAAGTAGTATCAGGTGGATTTTTACCGGCAGAAATTCTAGCCATCATCAACTTCTTGCTTTTTATCTGCTGGTTCCAGCTTTATCATCACGCGGTAGTACGTTCCTGATCCTCTCACCTGCTGGCTGGGCGTTGAGAGCGCGGAGATAAGCCGCAGCGTGATGGGCTTGATGCGCGCGTCGTCGGGCTCCAGGTGGCGCGCCAGCGAGCCCACCAGCAGCACCACGCTCTGCCGGACCGCGTCGTATCCGCTCGACTTGGGCGCCTTGTCCAGGAAGTTCTCAAACACGGGTAACTGGCTACCCAGGGTTTCCTGCGAGAAATGAAAGCTACGTGTAATATAAGGTGTCGCACTGGGAAAAGCTTGGCGGAGGCAGTTTCATTAATGGGCCTCGTCAAGCCACGCTGCCACTGCGTCTAGTACGCTGTCTGTGTATTAACAGCTTTACTGCCGCACTCAGAGACGTCAATTAAATTTAATTAACTGACGTCTCTGGGTGCGACGCAGTTGGACTGCGTATCTTATTTAAGTATTTAGATACGTGCGCGGTTTAAAGATGAGGGACAGCGAGGCCGTTTAAGGTCAAATAATGATATTTGTGATATAAAAAAATAGTATTTGAGCGACCAAAAGTGATCTTCATTTTCAGCACATTGAGTTTTAGGGCACGGTGTTTCCGATGAATATACAAAAAGATAAAAATAGATAAAAGAAATTTATGCAGCAAGTAGGCACGCAGTAGGCACGTAGGCACGTAGGCCGCACGGGCACTTTTACACGTCAAGAATCTACCAGCGCTTCCCAAGAGAAGACCACTGCCGAGAAGAAACGCCGCAAGAAACTCAGCAGTCAGTCATTTTTTAAACATATTTCTTATTACAATGGTACTACTTAGTCTAGCATTATATAAAGCTATAAATATTAAATTAAATATAGTATCAAATAACATGCGTAGTTCAGCAGGAAAACCTGCCAATTAAGAATCTTACGGGAGAGATAGAGAAAAAAAAACACATACTTATGTGTATATAAGATGGTGCGAGACGACCACATAAAAGTTTCGATATGTTTTCCTACATCAACGGTGTCCCCTAGACAAGATAAAGATTTTGCATTTGAATAAATTATTATTGACTAAGTTTCGGATTTAGGCCATGCATTTTTGTCTGTTAGATAGTCCTCGATCCTATAATACGCTTTAGACATTAACGACCTTTTGCAAGTAATTTTTAAGTGCTGGAAAGGGTAACTTTGAAACTTCGTCAGGTAATTTATTATAGAAATGAATGCATTGACCAACAAATGATTTATATACTTTACGGACGCGGAATTTTCGGATAGCGATTTTATTTTTATTTCTGGTATTTAAATTATGTATATCAGAATTTTTGGTGAAAGAATCTAAATTTCTAATAACGTCAAGATATTAATTTCTTTAAAAAGTTCTCTTAAAGAGTCACGGGAGTTTAAGTTGTAAATAGAACGAATGGCCCTTTTTTGTAACACAAATATAGTTTGTATGTCAGCTAGCTGCCTTACCCCAAACCAGAATACCAGATACAAGGAGATTTAAGCAAATTCGACCACACAACAGGGTTCTATCGTCTTCAGTCACATCAGGCAAAAGAACAAAGCCGCCTTAGAAGAATACCATAATTATTAGTCCTGTCCTGTTGAATTCAGTGGATTAAACTGGTCGTTGATCGTCGTAAAGGGAAAGCTCACAGCATCCTACGGGACCCCGTCGCCACTCACATTTTCGATTAACTACTCGTTCTATGAGCAATTTGCCCGGCCAACTTAAATATTCAGCCGTTCGCTAACTATATTTTGATTCCTGTAGGATTAGTTACGGTATATTCTGAAAAAACCATCTACTGTAGAAATTGGAATAATGTTTGATGACGAAGGCGAACCAAGAACAGCCTAAGTTAATTTCTAGCCTGTAGCCAGACTGACGCAGTGTCGTGTTGATTTAGGTAGTACTTTAACTCGGTAGTCGATAAATTACCGCCACATTACCATTTAAAACGGGCATCGACTAAGTTTCGATCAATTTGTTAAAACTCACGCAGTGGGCAGGACGTGATGGCGCACATGTACAGTAATAATAATAGAGGTGTGCCATCACGCCCGGCGGGGACACTACCGGGGCTGCTGTATGAGTATTTGTTCAGAAAGCCGACGGGAAGGGAGCATGTCACGCTTGTATTAAAATACAAAAGGGAGCTTACATTCGAGAAATCACGCCGAGCTCGACGGGACGTCGGCGCGACGGGTCACGCCCGTAGTGTGACTTGCAAACGCTAACCGCTAACTCTAAAACCAGGCATCGGATTTTGATACGACTTTCGCCACCAGTTAGATAATTTTTCGCGGAAGGTTTTTATGTATGGCAAATTCTGGTTTATGTACAAGTATAAAAGATAAGTCGCATAAACCATAGGGAAGAGAGGGCGGGTCGCTAGTTCTCTTATAAAATTCCGTTTCAGCCTTCCGAGAGCGAAAAAAAAAGCTTAATCTTCCCGACTTATGCTACCGAGATCAAGACGCTGTTTCATATTTAATTTTACGAGTGCTAGTTTGATCACTAATAATGTTGAAAATGTGAAATAGGAAAATAAAGTACGTAGTTTTTACAATTTTATTCTTAGTTCAAATATAATTAAATAAATTCCAATATTTTTTTAAACATTCCCACGATAGAGTTACAGTTATAAATGTACACATCTTACAGATCCATATCAATTGCAATATCAATAACTTAAAATATTCTAACAAATCTATCAAATCTATGATATCATTTAGTTACACGAGGATTCAAGGGCACTTATTTTTAATATCATCTCATCATCCTTAAATATTTCAAGCCTGCCAAATAAAGTAGTACAAAAATCCTAAACAATAGACAACACATTAAATAATCAACACTTCTGAGAGTCATAAAACTTAGGCAAACTTGCCTCAAACAGAGGTTACAGTGTATAAATGAGTATTTTACCTCTAACACTAGATTAAGCGCTAAGTTTGGCTAAAGCAAGTCTTAAGCTAAAAAATAAGTCATGTTGAAAAAGTAGGCAGACAAGCAGGATCATCCTGATCCATGAACAACCGCAACACCAGAGGAACCGCAAGTTGCTGATTTTTGAAAACAGTCTATTATTTATCTAGTTCCCATGAAAGATCTCGACGTGTGACCTGGTGCGAGGCACGAGGCGCAGCGGCAGGCCGTGCTTGGAGCTCTTGACGTAGCGGTAGGGGTCGAACTGCAGCTCCTGCCGCGTGGCGGCGCAGGGCTCCGCGCGGTACCGCTGCAGCAGCCGCATCAGGCACACCTTCGACTGCACCTGTGCGAATCGCATCCCTGGATAACAGAAAATTAATTAATATCAAACTGAAATGTATCGAAAACATAATGGAAAAGGAAAAACGCGCATCGAACATATATCACATTTGCTTTTGCCGGGAATCGAACCCGGGTCCGACAGCTTCGTAGGCAGGGTCGCTACTGACTAGGCTAACCGAGTTGCAGTACCGTGGCGTAATATTGGGAAATTTAAAATAGCAATCATTTATGAATAGCAATTAAAACTTACCTATGCAATTCCTCGGACCAAGTCCAAACGGTAGATAAGCGCAAGGATGCCTCTCTTTCGAGTTTTCTGGAAGGAATCTGTCAGGGTCGAACTTGTTGGGGCTGGGCCAGTATTTAGGATCGTAATGGATGCCGCTGACGGAGACCAACAAGCTCATGCCACGCTCGATGAAGACGCCGGTGCCAGGGAGCTCGCAGCGCGCGAGGGCCTGGCGGGGGATCGGGTCCACCACCGGGTACATCCGCAGTGTCTCGTCGAACACTCGATCTAGATAGACCATGTCTTTCAGAGTGTCGAAGGTGATCGCTCCTTTGTGGCGCGCGAGCACGGCGTCGATCTCCTGCGCAACGCGGTCCTGCACGTCAGGGTTGGCAGCGAGCTCGTGCAGCAGAAAGCCCATGGTAGTAGCGCTGGTCTCGTATCCGGCCGCATAGAACACGAAAGCCTGAGCAGCCATTACATCATCAGTGATGATCAGGGAGCGCTCCTCGTCGGCTTCGTGCCGCTTCAGCCCCTGGATCTCGCCCTTGTTACGCAGCTCCAGCATAAGATCCATGAAGTCCTTTCTGTTAGAGGCGGCGCCGTTGCGCTCACGCAGAATATCCTTCACCAGTCCGTAGAAGAAGTCTTTGATCGCCGCCGGCCACAGCGACATGCCGAACCTCTTCAGGATTCCCGGCCACATTATATCCAGCTCGACTGCGTAGTTGGCTGTGAAGATGAGTTTGTCTAGTTTATCAAAGACACCGCTGACGTCGCTGATGTCGATGTCGATGCCGAACGCGCACGCGCCGATGGTTCCGATAGTAAACCTCTGGACAAGCGTGTGGACGTTCTGTTCAGGGGACGACTTGAGGAGCGGGTGGAGATAGTCGAGGAACGTGTCTGCACGCTCGGTGATTAGATACAGCATGTTCTTAAGTTTCCCCGTGCTGAAGAGGGGAGAGAGCCGGGTGCGCAGTACGCGCCAGTCGTTGCTCTCGGCATTGAACAGGTTGAAGCCTAACCCTTCGTTGCTGAAGCTCAAGCCGCGGTCGACGAAGTTGTCAAACTCGCGGATCATTACGAACTTGAGCAAGTCTAGGTCTCGGATCAGAAGACACGGGTTCCAGGCGCGGAACAGACCGACCACTTTGTCGTCGGGGTGGGCCTCATAGAATCGCCGAAAGGACTCGTGGTAAGACGTTTGACGGAGCGCTGTGTTTTTGACGTTTCCAAATAATGGAATCGGTTTCGGGCCGTTGACTCCTCGCTTCTGCCAGTAGGAGAAGTTGCGCACCAGAAGGAGGTAGACCAGGAGCGCGCAGCCCGCGACACCCGCCACCACGCTCGATACGACTTCAATTATCATTGTGTACGCTTGCAACTACAACAAGACAACAGTGCTCGCGTCGCAACGATTATATTTATTGCAATAGCGATTGCAATAGACCCTTATTTAAACTAAATTATTATCACGATAACAATCTCTTATCAAGCAATGAATAAACCTCACGTCCAATTATTTGATAGAGGTCACCAACGGGGGGTATTTAAGAAAATAATCTTTATAATCGAGTAGATATTAAAAAAAAAACCGTCGTAATTAGACTCAAATTTCGCACGCAAAATAGATTATAAGTCAACACGATATCATTCCACTTTTAAAAACAAAATCTACCATTACAAATGAAGTGCAGACGAAACACAGGCTCGTTATAAATATAACGGCAAGCTCCGGTGCGTGGCTTCGCGGTTACTTGTATAAATACTTACTTTATTAAACCTTATATTAAAAATATAGTAGAATCTACACAAGACAAGAACGTACTTGCAAATGAGAACTAATCCCTTTAAGAGATCTCTTCCAGCTAACCATTTACATTATTTTCTTTTCTTTTCTGCACTAAAGTAATGAGCTTGAGAGCAAAAAAAAATAGTACAAAATCCATTACTGCACTGTTCAGTTTCTATTCTTGTCTTGCACGAGATGGGGACAAGTCTTCATGAGACTCTATTGCTAGATTTATATGGATGTCAACTGCCAAAACTATACAGGGTGCTAGGAAATTAGATATGAGTACTTTATGAACCGATTATTTACATTAATATAATCACTTTGAAGCTAGATAGCGTAACTTCATGTACGCGACAACTACGTGGACATAAACACCCTTTTCACTTTACGTGTCCATGAGCTACAGCCACAGGATTACGAGTCAGAAATAAATAACGGCATGCAACATGCTTATCACGTCAATTATTCCACAGAGCCTGAAGACAAAAGTCTTCAATCAGTGCGTCCTCCCTGTCATGACATACGGAGCCGAAACGTGGACACTTACGATAGGGCTGGTTCACAAATTAAAGTCGCTCAGCGAGAATTGGAGATGGCAATGTTGGGAGTTTCTCTGAAGGATCGGATCCGGAATGAGGTGATCCGACAGAGACCTAAGGTTATAGATGTAGCCCCTCGAATTAGCAGCTTGAAGTGGCAGTGGGCCGATCATTTGTGCCGCAGAACCAATAATCGCTGGAGTTATCGTATTCTTGAGTGGAGACTGCGAATCGGCAAACGTAGTGTAGGACGCCCTCAGACTAGGTGGAGCGACGATCTTCGCAGGGTGACTGGCAAGAGCTGGATGAGAGTGCCCACGAATCGTGCTCGTTGGCGTGCAATGGGAGAGGCCTATGTCCAGCAGCGGACTAATTTAGGCTGATGATGATGATGATGATGATGATGATGATGATGATGATGATGATGATGATGAACATGCTTATTTGAACTGATGAAAGTACTATTACGATTCCTTTGATTTATTTAGTGTTAGTCTTATAAAAGAAACGCCATTGTGCATTAAAATTAAGGTGGTGGTTTAGTGGTGGAAGGCGTTGTGCGAGGTCCGTCCGGATCGCTACCACCGTCTTATCCTTTAACCTACCGCTAAGCAGCAGTGTTCGCGTTATTGTGTCCGATGTGGGGATAAGACAAATGGGGAAATTACTAGCATAGAGTCATGCAATTTTAGTGTTGAGGGTTGGTAATGCATTTGCGGTCTTAGGATTGCAGTCTTAAGATTATAGTCTTGAGAACTTAAGGTAAGGTGCCAGAACTATGTAATGACGAAAAAGGGGGTTATCTAAGGGGGAATGAAGTATACGTTTACTTTTTAGGTAACTCTGTTCAAAAAGTTTCTGCCCAGAAAACCCCGGCCCACAGTCATCTTTACATATAAGGATGTCATGAGAAAATTTCAAAATTAAAAAAAAACATTATTTTTACACGTGGAATGTTTTGACACACAGGACAGTCAGGTCAAGCGCACCGAAACCGCAATAATAATCAAAGTTTTATTTGTTTTGATGAGCATTTGATTAAATTATTGATTATCATAAGTCACAGATTAACTTCTGATTAAGTCATAATTCAAATTTATCAGAGCTCGTACAATTAAATTAGCAATAACTTGTTTTTTCAAGTCATTTCCCATTTGTTTATTATATTAGCGATAATGTTATCAAATCGCACCTACATGTTAACGCGGTGCAGGCGCACTGGTGTCAGTGAGTGCAAACCGAGTGCGCCTGCGTCGTTCAATATGCTGCACGACATTGATCGATTGCCATTTCACCCTTTCAATGAGCGGTGATCGAGCACACAAGGTATGTGTTTACAAACTAAGTTATTCTTGATTCGTGACTACCTTGTGAGAAAGAGATAGATAACTTAGTTTTGAATTTCGATTCCCGTCGAGCTCCTAACACGCAGATTCAACAACCGTGTGTCTCGTAATCAGCTGAGACTCGGCTCGGTCTAGAAAAGCAAAGTTGTTTTGTTGCCCATTTGCAACCGCCTAATTAGAAGTAGGCGGATAGACTAATGTGAAGACGATGTTTGTTGGGCGAAGACGTTTGAAACAAGTTTGGTGACCGTATTAGGTGAACGAAGTTGTGTAATTGCCGCTTAAAAAGACAACGTGCCCTCGGTCCACTAGGATCCATGGATAGGATCCATTAATGGGGTCAAGTGGACTTTTTGTACATTCAAATCCATGAATGGAGTCGAGTGGGCTTTAATGTACACTAAATCCATTTGGAGTCGTTTACACATTCTAATAAAAGGGATCCATCAATGGATTCTGTTGCACTCTTAATTACACTAAGATCCATCAATGGATCTTAGTACACTTCTGTGTATATGACCTATCCAACAATGGATTTTATTAAACTTTTAATACAACTGGATCCATCAATTGATGGATACTCGTGGATATTGTAGTATACTAAAATCTATTGATGGATCCCGGTATACAAAAAGTTCAATAGAATCCATTCATGGATCTTTGTAGACTTCATAGTATATTTAAATCCATTGATGGATCCCAGCGTCTTAAAAAGTGTAAATGAGTCCAAATGGATATCAAGTGTACATTAAAGCCCACTCGACTCCATTTATGGATATGAATGTGGCCCTCGTCTACTCGACGGCGGAATACTGTGCACCCGTATGGATGAACAGCGCACACGTGGCCAAAGTGGACGTGGAGCTTAACCACACCATGCGGATTGTCTCGGGCTGCATTAAGTCAACGCCTACTTATTGGCTCCCGGCCCTCAGCAATATTGCACCACCGGTAATCTGCAGACAGAAATGCCTAGCACGAGAGTTAACAAAAATGACTGAAAATTCCCTGCTGCCTATCCACGAAGATCTGGATAAACTCAGGAATACCCGACTCAAATCCCGAAACCCGCCAGCCAAAACCTTTCACACACACGACCCCGCATGGAAGGATAGCGAAGCGTGGATGAAAGAATGGGAAGCCCAGCACTACAGTGTAGGCAACACCATCTTTGAGCTTAACACTCGGGAGCGGCCCAAAGGGATTAATGAAAGCCGACAGACATGGTGCAGACTGAATCGCCTGAGGACTGAAGTCGGGAACTGCGCATACCTTAGGCATAAATGGGTATGGTGTGAGTCGGCGGCGTGCGAGTGTGGAGACCCGAAACAAACCGTACGCCACATGGTATTCGAGTTTCCCATCACCAAGTACAATGGACCAGCTGAGGAATTGGAAGGACAAAGGACGCTAGTTTATATCTGCAGAATTGTAAATTTTGATTCCAATTGTTATAAATTAACCAGTGTGTAATCGCCATACGCTAAATAAATAAATGTACAATAAGTCCACTTGACCCTATTATTGGATCCTATCAATGGATCTTAGTGGACGGAGGGACAACGTGGGATGGGGAGAGATAGCAACAGCTCGTTCCAGCGGTAAAGGTCATAAAGATATTAAAGATAGCTCAATTAAAGTCGTAGCGGCGTTAAATTATCATTTGCACCGAACGAACTCGTTGCGCCGCAGCGAACGGGTTCGTCGTCTTATCAGCGTATCGGTGTGAACGTTAGTGACGACTAACGTTGTTTATTATTAAGTATTTGCGCAGGTAATCACGTTATTAGTTATTTGCTACTGATGAATCGGCGCGATATCATGGCATTTCAATTGATGCCGCTGACCTATCACTGGCGTCACATCAGTTATTGGTTAGAGCTGTAGCAGCCGGATCTATCCTGCGTTGCCGTGGATTTTAATGAGATAGTGCAACAAAAGACCAAATTCATATTATTCTCTAGAAGAACTGAATTGACGGTTCATGTATGGTTTAAAAACAAATATATTGATTTGTGTAACTTTAAAAAATATGTAGAGGGGTTATTCGACCAAGTTAATAATACTGACCAAATTAATAAAAACATAAAAAAAGATTTATTTTCACTTCGTTTTCAGTTAACTTTCGCCAAACGTGAACTGTTTGTTTAATTCGTCTATAAAAAGCGATAAAATAGAATAACCCATACTTATGACTCGATATAGTTATCCGACGCTACACAAGTAATATCTCGATTGTTGCTAAAGTCTGTTTCTATTCGTTCCGTTACTCTTATAAACAAATCAATCTACCATTATAACTCCACATTCGCGTACTCTTGAACGTTGAGTCTAGTCATATATTTTTTTTACACTTCATTGTCTTCATGTGCATTTTAAGGTAGTAATCTCTTTTTAAAATGTTTTTTTTTGATGAAAAGCATTATGGCGTCGAACTATCACTGAAACCCACCGAGAAATTTGATGCATGGCTGGGGAGTCAAAAGCTCAATACTATCTTCTACGATTAGTCACAAAAGAGAGTCATTTCTCATCACTGGGGACTTCAATGTTTCCCATGCCGAATGGGTAGACACGGGCTCAGGTGAATTAACATTAAAACACTGTAGCAATGTTTTAGTTCAATGTATAAGTGACTTTATGGCGCTCAGTAATCTGAATCAATTTAATAACATGGCAAACGTAAATAACCGTATTCTAGACCTAATCTTTTGTAGCACTGTTTGCCATGTCACCGGTTGTGATTTTCCCTTAACTCCAGAGGATGCACATCACAAGGCATTATGTTTGGACATAAAACTGAACTATACCGCACCAATGAAATCTGCCCAATCTCTTGTTTATAAGTTTCACTCCGCCAACTTTGATGATTTTAATAACGATCTTGCTAATATAGACTGGAATATTTTTTTTGATAATTTATATGTGGAAAGCTGTGTAGCTAAATTTTATAACTTATTATATAAACTAATTGACCGGCACGTACCCTGTCATCCTTTACAGAACTCGTGCACAAGTCCGGCATGGCACAGCCGACCATTAAGAAAAATTTTGAAAGAGAAAAGAAAATATCACAAACTATGGAAACTTTACGGTAACCCACTGGACTACGAAAGTTATAAAAAATTAAGAAAAAGAGCTGGAAAGATTGAGTACGAGTGTTACAATAATTATATAGAATTTTCCGAATATAAAATTAAATCTCACCCTAAATTCTTTTGGAAATTTATCAAATCGACTATTTCTAATAGAGGTATACCAGAGACTATGTATTACAGGGGTGTTTCAGTCTCAGACGGGGCAAGTATCTGCAACATGTTTAGTGAACATTTTCAATCAGTCTTCGAAATCTCTAGTCTTCCGCCTTTGGACGTCGATAGTTTGGAACCACCGTCAAAACCAGTTTTTAACATTAATACAATTAATTTGTCACACGAAATGCTTCTTAAATATTTGAAATCAGTCAAAGTAAACAAGGGCGCTGGACCTGATAAAATACATCCTCTATTAATTAGTAAATGTGCCACCACGTTAGTTTATCCTCTTACCAAAATTTACCTGCAATCTATTAGGGAAGGGCACGTTCCACAGATCTGGAAAAAAGCGTGGATAACTCCTATCCCTAAAGGTCCCATGAGTCAAGACATAGAAAAGTATAGGCCTATTTCAAAATTATGTCAATTCGGTAAAATATTGGAAAAAATTGTTACTGACCAGCTTTCACACGCCGTTCGTCGCCATGTCAACCCGAATCAGCACGGGTTCTACAAGGGTAGAAGTGTAGAAAGTAATCTTTTGTGTTTCAGTGAGGTCATTCGTGATGCGATGGATAATAAATACCAAGTGCATGCAGTATATACCGACTTCGCAAAGGCATTCGACAAAATTTCTTACAATACGCTTTTATTGAAGCTCTGGAACCTCGGTATGCATGGTGATCTTTTTCGGTGGATCAAATCGTATATAGAAAATAGGTGCCAAGCTGTTGTACTCGGAGGATTTTCGTCTGAGTACAAACAAACTAACTCAGGTGTCCCACAAGGGTCTCATTTGGGCCCACTATTATTCATCTTATATATAAACGATATAACTCAGTCGATAACCGAATCCAAAGCACTTCTCTACGCCGACGATACAAAAATATTTAAGGTTATTAAAACACACACTGATTGCACGCTGTTGCAGAATGATTTGCTCAATTTTGAAAGCTACTGTGCTCGTAACAATTTGTTTCTAAACAGTGACAAATGTTCAGTAATCACATTTACGAGGAAAAAAACCCAATATTATATGATTACAAACTAGGTAATAATACTCTGACTCGACAAAATAATATACGAGACTTAGGTGTAATAATGGACAGTGAATTGACTTTTAACCCACACATCGACCATATTTTAAATAAAGCATACAAACAGCTCGGTTTCATTCTTCGTGTTGGAAAACCCTTTCGAAGGCCCCTCACGTATAAGATGTTATATAATAGTTATGTTCGAAGCCGATTAGAATTTGCCTCTGTAGTCTGGAACCCGACTTATCAAGTGCACAAAGATAGAATAGAAAGATTACAAAAAAAGTTTATTAAAGCACTTGAATTCCGGGCGGGCGGAAACTATGTAGATTACGCCACCTCAGCTGCAAGACACAACATTCAGCCTCTCTCACTCAGACGGTCGTGTACTGATTTAGCTTTCTTGTTTAAAATCCTTAATAATCAGGTAGATGCCCCTGTACTCTTACATAATATAAGTTTTCGTGTGCCTCGTAAAACACAACGTAGTTGCCGCGCTAAAGCGTTGTTCAGTATTGCGAGAAGCAAAACTAAACACGCACAACATTCATATCTGAAGCGCGCATGCAGGCTGTACAACGAGAGGTGTATGGACATGGATTTGTTTGGCAGTTCGTTGGTAGTTTTTAAAAAACAAGTTTATTCTTTATTAGTTACCATGTATGATTGAATCATGTATAAGTTGGTAAATATAGCTTAACGATAGAAACTAGATACCTATGTACTTCTAAGTTTTTAAGATATTGGTTGCAATTCATGTTCTCATTTGTATGACTTGCAAATATCTAAATATAACGTCAGTTATAGATACGTACCTACAGTAAAGCATAATTTTGGTCATAAGAATAAGTTTATTTATTATTATACATTTAATATAGGAAACTATAGGTC
Source organism: Acleris literana (assembly GCA_946894065.1). Classification (NCBI taxonomy): domain Eukaryota; kingdom Metazoa; phylum Arthropoda; class Insecta; order Lepidoptera; family Tortricidae; genus Acleris; species Acleris literana. Next base: position 731,572 of record OX335674.1, read on the forward strand.
TATAATTAAGGTTTTGTAGGCTTTATAGCTAATGTACCGATTTGTTTTGTAAGACTGTTTTGTTTCTAAATAAATTAAAAAAAAAAAAAAAAAATAAGAAATAATGCTTACGACTAATACATCATAATTCTAGTTGCGTTGTAGGTGTCTGACATCTCAGGATAATGCCGAGGCAGCGTCCGATTCATTACCGCGAGGACACACACTCCGTGTTGTTCCCGTCACATTTATTGTTTTCTTTTATTTTCTTTGTCTATTTGTGTGTCTTCTGTGTAGTGAATAAATGTCTTTCTTTCTTTCTTTTTTCTTTCTAGTTACCAGTCCGTGTGTAATCAAATCCTTAATAGTGACGATGTATTATTATTGTCAATAAGCCGTTCTGATGATGAAGCCGAAAAGCGGCTATTAAAACATCGGCAAGGTTAAACGAAGAGTTCAAAATCGTCCGATTTCATGAATAATCACTAAAGTAATGCAAGAAAAAGTACACTCAACAGGAACAATCGTTTGACAAAAGGTAATCGTCCCTGGGTACTGACCTTTCCGTGCAGATCGACGATAGCCATGGCCGCGTGCAGCATCTCGGCGCGCACGGGCTCGGCGCGGTCGCCGAGCGCGCGCTCGACGAAGAAGCGCATGGCGTCGGGCACGTGGCGCGCGCGCAGCGCCGGGGCCAGCGCGTGCAGCGCCAGCGCCGCGCCGCGCCGCGCGCCCCACTCGTCCACCGCCGCCGCCGTCTCGTGCCCGAACTGGTCCAGCTTCGCCGGGATCAGCTGCCGCACGACACGGAACGCCATCAGCATCGTTTCCGATCGCCCATACGAGGGTCACTCTAGGGTGATCCCTGTGACGACCGAATCTCCCACAGATATAAATACGCATAGATAACGCAAACGCGTCTACTTCGCGTGTCCGAATCCGGACTTAAACCCCGACCGAGCGTCGGGGTTATCCGTCGCTACTGACGTTCCGCGCGCCTGTTGTTGCAGCCGGTCGGCCTTGAAAATTAAGAAAATGCCTCGTTGCGTGATATTAAACTGCAATAGCCCAAAAAAAGCGACGGCTTTAAATCGATTTTGCGCGGAAAACGGAAAATTCTCTTCTCTTCCCAGTTGGTAGCAAATAATGACACGGTTGGTTTTCATACAGATTAAGGTGTTTACGTTATCTATGTGAATATATATCCATGGTATTTCCTAATTTCAAACACTTACTATATCGCAAGCAAGATACGAGTATAATATAAAAGAGAAGGTCGGGCGGGACTATTCTTGCAGTCTAAAAGAAATAAAATTTTTTTTTTCAAGGAAACACTAAAACTATTTTTGCACCCTTTTATAGTACTTTAAGTAGCTAAATAATTATACAAATCATGCGTTTCAGACATGTTTGAGGTTATATTTTGTACTGAGTTGACAGCTGTCAAATCCGGCCTCTTAAAACGGCGCGACTATAGCCAATCGTGCTTGTATCATTATCATATTGTTGACGCTATGACAGCTCTTACTGACTTGACATTTACAGCTACAATGATCTGATCACGATACAGAAGCAAGATAGGGTAAAAAAACGATGGAATCTTCGCGCTAACTTATAACTTAATAAAAAAAAGTAAATATTTATTCAGTAAATTGGCCACATGAGACCCCTTTAAACGCCGGTAATATGCAGTGAATGTAACGCTTCAGCTTCTTCCAGGAGGACAGATTCCCTCAACCATACCGGACATCTGAGAAGTATCAGCCACTCTTCCCTGACTAGCACGGCTGCTTCGGCGATACTACATTGACAACATTTACATGTAACCTTTTCAGAATAGGCCCTTTCTCCTTAGAACTCCTCCTTTCTGTCCTGCAAGGCGATGTCTACAAGCTAATCCAGTTCCTATCATTGAATATTACAGTGACACTTACAGGCAGCTTCTCGGAGTAAATATCCTGCAGCGCGCGCAGCACCTGCGCCCGCGTCATGGGCGGCACCTTCTTCTCCTTCTCCTCCCCCTCCTTCTTCTCCTCCTCGACCTCCTTGAGGTCGGGGGTGTCGGCGCCGCCGCGGGCCCGCACGGCGGCGTCCACGAGGTGCGCGAGCGCGGCGGCGGCGGCGCGCTGCACCGGCTCGGCGGGGTGCAGCACCTCGCCCAGCATCAGCGGGAACATCTCGCCGGCATTGCTCCACGAGTGGGCGTCGGTCACCTGCTCCCACAGCTGGTGGGCTAGCTTTCTGCAGAAACGGGATTGGGAGTTCGATTATAGAAAAGAATAGAAAATATATATTATTTAAAAAAAATGCAAGACATTATGGTAAACAGGAACTCTCTTAAGCAGGCCATAACACGTTAGGTCTTGCTTGGTTTTCAGACGGACCCTTAGCTAAAGAAGAGTTAATTACAGTCCTTACTTACTTGTTGTCTTCGGAGACGTCGAAGGTGGCAACGAGGAGCCGCTTGGTGATCTCCAGCGCCTGCTCCTTGTCCTCGAACAGCGGCGGCAGGCGGCCGGCGATGCGCAGGAGCGCGCGCAGCGCTGCGTCGCGGACCACCTGCCGGGAACACGCAGTGTTAGGATCGTCGGGGTAGTTGTGTGTGTAGAGCCTTATCTTATCTTATCTTAACTTACAGGTGGGCCCTTTCGGATACACTTCGACCCTTTAGGATCTTTTGTGCAATTACCCTCTTACACACTCAGCTGTTCGAATGTGCAGGTTTCCTCACGATGTTTTTCCTTCACCGTAAGAGCATCGGGTAATGCACTTAAGTTAGAAAAACTCATTGATACATGGTGACCGCGGGGGTTCGAACTCGGTACCTTACGATCACGAGTCGACCCTCTAAGCCACTAGGCCACCGACGCTCTCAGTGTAGAGCCTTAATAAATACTGTATAGTTTCCAAGATAAAAAATTAAATTAAATTAAAAACCTCGAGCGGACTCTGCAGGCCGCACAGCAGGCATACGACGTCCTCGTGCGTGACGGGCGCGAGCGCCGCGAGCTCGCCGGTCTCTAGCAGCGCCACCACGCACGCTGCCTGCACGCGCCCGCTCGTGCTGCCTGGAACACATATCCACAACTAAACGGTAGAGTATATTTTGGGCGCTTGCGGCCGTGTGTAGTGGTCGTGTGGGCACTGACCGACGAGGTCGACGAGCGCGCGGCACACGTGGTCGGTGGGGAACAGCGCGGGCGCCAGCAGCGGCGCGGGCCCGCGCTGCGCCGCGTGCGCGCCCACCATGCCCAGCCCCGCCAGCATGGCGCTCTCGCACGCGCGCACGCCGCTCAGCGACATGCCTGCAGGAACAACACACATACATTTAAGACAACAGGGAAATGACCACACGGGTACCTAATCGTAAATTTGCAAAAGCGTTGTCAACCTTGACTTGAGGACATAAAATTGGCTCACCACACGCTAAAACGTGACAGTGCCAATTCTGTTGCTCGGTGACAGGTTATAAGATCATGCCGCTCTTTGGAGTCTACGTTGGATGGTGTGGATGGACACCTAGATTTTCCTCCCACGCCGGGATAGTCGGAGCGCATACCCAGTTTGAGCAGCGGGAACACGTAGCAGAAGGCCGGGTGGTCGAGCGGCCGGCCCGGCTGCTCCTTGGTGCCCACGGTGCGCTCGCTCAGCAGCTGGATGGTGCGGATGGTGGCCCGCTCCAGGTTCTCCTCCTCCCAGGCCGGGTCCAGGTCGCACTGGGGTTTGAGCAGTCTGGAGGAAAATACGACAAGTTAGGCGCGGTCGGACTCAGTTACAAAGTGGTGGCTATTCAACGAAACTAGGGATGTTACGGAGCTTTGTACCCGGTTCCGATAAGTCGAGACTTCCAATTGATATTACATCTCGGGTTCCAAAAGTTCCGGTACTTTGCAATTGCAGGTTCTGATCGGAGGTCGACACGCAGTCAGTGAGAAGAAAAAAATTTTATTCCGCGTGCTCGCACACACAATTTATTTTTACTTCCGCCTCCGACTCCGACTTCGGTTCCGGTTTCGGTTCCGACTCCTGTAAACCAAATTTAAAAACTCCGGCTGAGACCTCGGTTCTGACTACCTGATATTTATCTCAGAAACATTGCATTTAATAATAGAAGATGCAGCACGATTTGACATAATGAAGCAGTGGAAGTGGTCAAAAAATCCCGGTGTGCCGGCGTCATGTTTCAGTAGCGCCTCGCTTGTCGTTCTCCCTGCAGCGAGGAGAGCAGGGAGCGGGAGATATGGTCATCTCGGAGCCGGCGCCTCACCCGCGCCCACCGCTGCCAGCATCCGCGGCGGCCAGCGGCAAGCGCAGCGCGCCCAGCAGGCCGGCACCGGCACCGCGATCTCCGCTCGCCTGTCCGGCTACACAACGAGAGTGACCTGAGCGTGAGCGCGTGCACGGCGGCGCGCAGCGGCGGCGCCAGCAGCGGCAGCGCGGCGTGCGCGGTGCGCGCGGGCGCGGCGGCCAGCGGCGAGCGCAGCGCGCCCAGCAGGCCGGCACCGGCACCGCGATCTCCGCTCGCCTGTCCGGCTACACAACGAGAGTGACCTGAGCGTGAGCGCGTGCACGGCGGCGCGCAGCGGCGGCGCCAGCAGCGGCAGCGCGGCGTGCGCGGTGCGCGCGGGCGCGGCGGCCAGCGGCGAGCGCAGCGCGCCCAGCAGGCCGGCACCGGCACCGCGATCTCCGCTCGCCTGTCCGGCTACACAACGAGAGTGACCTGAGCGTGAGCGCGTGCACGGCGGCGCGCAGCGGCGGCGCCAGCAGCGGCAGCGCGGCGTGCGCGGTGCGCGCGGGCGCGGCGGCCAGCGGCGAGCGCAGCGCGCCCAGCAGGCCGGCACCGGCACCGCGATCTCCGCTCGCCTGTCCGGCTACACAACGAGAGTGACCTGAGCGTGAGCGCGTGCACGGCGGCGCGCAGCGGCGGCGCCAGCAGCGGCAGCGCGGCGTGCGCGGTGCGCGCGGGCGCGGCGGCCAGCGGCGAGCGCAGCGCGCCCAGCAGGCCGGCACCGGCACCGCGATCTCCGCTCGCCTGTCCGGCTACACAACGAGAGTGACCTGAGCGTGAGCGCGTGCACGGCGGCGCGCAGCGGCGGCGCCAGCAGCGGCAGCGCGGCGTGCGCGGTGCGCGCGGGCGCGGCGGCCAGCGGCGAGCGCAGCGCGCCCAGCAGGCCGGCACCGGCACCGCGATCTCCGCTCGCCTGTCCGGCTACACAACGAGAGTGACCTGAGCGTGAGCGCGTGCACGGCGGCGCGCAGCGGCGGCGCCAGCAGCGGCAGCGCGGCGTGCGCGGTGCGCGCGGGCGCGGCGGCCAGCGGCGAGCGCAGCGCGCCCAGCAGGCCGGCACCGGCACCGCGATCTCCGCTCGCCTGTCCGGCTACACAACGAGAGTGACCTGAGCGTGAGCGCGTGCACGGCGGCGCGCAGCGGCGGCGCCAGCAGCGGCAGCGCGGCGTGCGCGGTGCGCGCGGGCGCGGCGGCCAGCGGCGAGCGCAGCGCGCCCAGCAGGCCGGCACCGGCACCGCGATCTCCGCTCGCCTGTCCGGCTACACAACGAGAGTGACCTGAGCGTGAGCGCGTGCACGGCGGCGCGCAGCGGCGGCGCCAGCAGCGGCAGCGCGGCGTGCGCGGTGCGCGCGGGCGCGGCGGCCAGCGGCGAGCGCAGCGCGCCCAGCAGGCCGGCACCGGCACCGCGATCTCCGCTCGCCTGTCCGGCTACACAACGAGAGTGACCTGAGCGTGAGCGCGTGCACGGCGGCGCGCAGCGGCGGCGCCAGCAGCGGCAGCGCGGCGTGCGCGGTGCGCGCGGGCGCGGCGGCCAGCGGCGAGCGCAGCGCGCCCAGCAGGCCGGCACCGGCACCGCGATCTCCGCTCGCCTGTCCGGCTACACAACGAGAGTGACCTGAGCGTGAGCGCGTGCACGGCGGCGCGCAGCGGCGGCGCCAGCAGCGGCAGCGCGGCGTGCGCGGTGCGCGCGGGCGCGGCGGCCAGCGGCGAGCGCAGCGCGCCCAGCAGGCCGGCACCGGCACCGCGATCTCCGCTCGCCTGTCCGGCTACACAACGAGAGTGACCTGAGCGTGAGCGCGTGCACGGCGGCGCGCAGCGGCGGCGCCAGCAGCGGCAGCGCGGCGTGCGCGGTGCGCGCGGGCGCGGCGGCCAGCGGCGAGCGCAGCGCGCCCAGCAGCGCCGGCACGACGCGCCGCGCGTGCGCACTCAGCGCCGGCGCCGAGCCCGCCCCGACCGCCGCCAGCAGCCGCACCGCGATCTCCACTTGCTTGTTCAGCTGTAACGAAGCGACATCTCATTTCAAATCCAAGAAGATGAATGCGTTTCGGATCCCGAAATAGAGTCAGTCAAAATTCGTAAAGTAATTTTAGCGGAATCGTTTGAATCAGCGTACATTCTTAAGGAAATCGGAATATACACACATAATAGACGGGTTAATCAGAGTACTTCAGCTAATTAAAAACATTCCTCTCCTACTTCTTCTTTGCCGCACCCTCTTCCGTTTAATTGGGATCGGCAGGCCTTTCGCGTAACTCACTCGCAATCGCGATCGGCTTCAAAACAAAACAATTGGTTTCAATTTGTATGCAGACGAGCCTTCGATTTTCAGAATGAAAACGATTGTGATTGCGAGTGTGTTTACGCGAAAGGCCTGCCGGTCACGTTGTGCGTCTACCCCACAGAACCCTGTTGTCTCGCATATCTACATACTAAAATTCTCTTTATCCCTTTTCCAGACCTTGCTAAAGTAAGGATACAAACAAGAAATGGAATAGAGCCACGAATTCGTAACATCCTGAAGAATACTCGTACTGATCCATGTACAAAAAATTCAATTAAATTTGTGTCATAAAATGTAGGTAGTTAAGTTCAATTTTAAGCGACATGAATATGATCGATGAAATGTACTATGCCTGGAAAAAGGTTAAGCTTCTAGGATGTTAATTATCGAATTGACTTACCGCACTTAACCTCTCTCTTATAGCGCTTTCTTTAGCCAGTTGTGCTTTGATGGCCTCCTTCTGTTTCACCGACATCGGTGCCTAATAAAACACAAATATAGTCAGTTTCATAAGTTCAATTAATATTAATCAGTAATATAAGATTAAAAAATTAACACAGACATCAAATAAGACAAACAAAAGCTTATATTATACCTCTCACCATAGAATGCAAGTCTTACCTCTTTGAGTTTCCCTTCACGGCGACGCTTGTCGTCAAGCTCTCGACGCAGCTGTAGCTCCTCCAGCTGCTCCGTATAGCTGTACGCCTTGCTCTCTCGTTTAAGGTTCATCGCGTTGCTGTCTTCATTGCTACGAAAGATAACAACATTGTGAGACAGATGTAAACAGAATCATTCCTTTAGGCACATGTATAAGCAACGCCGGTTCGTAAAACGCAATATGCGACGCGGTGCATGTGCGCCCAACAAAATCGAGCGGGAGAGTAGTGCCGGACTATCCATAAAGAAGTAAAATTGTTTTCACCTCAGCAACTCAAAAATGCAGGTTTAGCTGTTTATTTATTTATTTATGATGTGGGTGGCTGGGTGGCAAAATAAAGTGGTTTATTTTTTACCATGATGTAATTTTACCTTTAGGTATTATGTTTTCGCTGCTGAGGTGAAAAGTTGTATGTGCAACACGAGACCAGATTCATTCGCATCTCGTGTGTTTGAATCCCTCGCTGCGCTCAGCTGTGATTCAATTACAGTCTCGTTTACTCGGGATTCAAAACCAACACTTCGCTTTTCAACACTTTAAAAAAAAAACAATTTGCTCTCTTGTTGCACAAATAACTGGTGTACGTTGGGGGTAATCGGATGATCAAGGCCTTATAGTACTGAGCTTCGTGTATCAAGCGTAAAGTCCGCTTAACGTTACGGGCGAGAATTGCAGGTGACTGGTTGGCTATAGTGGTACTGGTCACTCACCCGGGCACCTGGCTCTTGTCGTAGAGCTCGCCCTCGCGCGTGAGGTAGGTGAAGTACTCGTGGCGCGTGACGCGCAGCAGCGCCGGCTCCTGCAGCGCCCGCAGCGCCACGCCCACGGCGCCGCCCGCCACCTCCGAGCTCAGCGCCGCCAGCGACGACACAACGTTCGACAGGGTCTGCCAGACAACCACTGAATAAGACAAATACTAACAAATAGGAAATACCACTGGTCAGACTTTCACTATCTACATTAGCCATGGGGTATGGTCAATTTGGACTTGGAAAACAAAGTTCCCGAAGCGAAATTCTGGCTAACATCGCATCGTGGAGAAAGACTCTTAATGATAAACATGATAAACAATGTGTACAACACAAACACAAATAAACTCGATAAGCCCAGATGGTGCAACAAAAAAAAAGTTCTTTCTGGTATGTAAGATCCGTGCTGTTCGAAAAGATCAACACATATAATTTAATGCAGCAATTTAGAATAGAATGGGTTCGAGTATGCTGTTATTTCTTATAATTAATTTTTTAATGTATATGTTCTCTTTATAATGTCTTTTATTTAAAAATGGATGCATTCTACCATGCGGTTAAACTGCAAAAGGACTGACCTCACTGGGCGTGTACCCGACGACGTAGGTGTTCTTGAGGTTGTTGGCGTAGAGCCCGACCAGCGCGCGCGGGTCCAGCTTGAGGTAGCGCACGATCTTGCCCCATGCGCCGCGGCTCACGCCGGCCGCCAGAGGGTGGTGGCTCGCGCGCAGGGCGTCGATGGCTAGCAGCTGCGCGTCCTGTTCAGAGTACCCTACGATACCAAAAAGAAACCCGGATGAATTAAATGGAATGACTAATGACTTACGGACAAAAAAACTAAAATTTAATTAACAAGCTTATTTTTGACTTGACTACAGCGTTTGACTATATTTATCATAATACTCAGATACAACACCACGGGAGTATCTCAGGGTGGTGTGCTGGGTCTACTGTGGTTTATAATGATCTACCAAAGGTGAACAAAAATAAAATAGCAAAATTTAAACACATTTACTCACCTCTAAACGAGCACAGCGCTTGCACAGAATCCAAAATCATCTTCCCCGTAACATCTGGCCCTTTATCTTCGGGCGGAGATTTTTCTTTCCCAGCGGTCTTAGTTTCTTCCAGGACTTCATTCAATTTGAGCACTAAATACCGCGCCATTTGGGCTCGGTCTTCATTAGCTAGCAGAGACTTTACTTCTTCCAAAGCCAAGGAGCGGACGGATTTGATGGGGGACAGCAGCATTAGGGTCAGGGCGCGGTAGACCGGGGAGCCCTGCTCGCCCGCCACACTGGAGTAGTAATCCAACACAGTTCTGCACAGTAGCACCACCTGCATTAGGACTATAAAGGGGTAAATGTTATAGTGGAATTTAGTGCACTCGGTTTAACGAGATTATATTTTGAAATAATTTATTTACAAGACAAGCATTTAATTTAAATGTTTCCAGTCTAATTCTTAAAAAAGCAAATAAAAAAAAGAATATTTAAATATTTGATGAGATTATTAGAGAACTGCGAATACGAAATAGAATAAACCTTTCAGACTAAAAGTCGGGTTCCCATTTGGGCCCAGAGTCTGTTGATGATTTGACATGCTATTATAGTGCTGAATAATTAATTGTATCTACCATCATCGCTGGCGCCGCTCAGGGTCCGGTCCTGCAGCACGTGCTTCTCGGGGTGCGCGAGCGCCGCCCACGTGGCCGTCTGCGCGGGCAGCTCGCGCGACTCGTCCAGGAGGGTTAGAGCTAGCAGAGCGCAGATGCCTTCGCTCACTATTGGGTTCTGGAAGGAGCATGTGAGTCACTACTATCAAGTCGGCTCGAAAAACATCCTATGTAGGATTTAGACATCCTAGAGATTGTTATAACGATTGCAATAGGACTAATAGTATTCAAATTAATAGGATGGATTAAGTTAGCAGTTCATTCGAAGATGAAATGAAAAAAAAAAAGATTATATTCGGTGCCTCCACTTTTAGCCAACGGAAAAGTTTGATATAGCACGTTTTGTTTGCGCGATTGTAAATGTCCATCCAGCCACCCGTCAAATCAGCCTGTGTCCACCCACTGTCGGGTCTTCCTTATTAATGTCTGTAAATGTACGGGTGGCGAAAAGCATTTGAAAGTTAGGCAAAGGGAAGGGGTATGATCACGTTGCTATGCAGTGATTGAATCCCGTAGTACCTGCGCGGGCTGCTGCGTGGCCTTGGCGACGGCCTGCTGCAGCGGCGGGCGCAGCGCGGCGGCCTGCGCGGGCGGGCAGCCGCAGCTGCGCAGCGCGCGCGCAAGCAGGCACACGCCCGCCACGCGCACCGCCGGCGACGCCGTCTTCGACGACTGCACCTTCTGCCCGACACAGACATACATCACCGTTACCTCATTATGCTAACAGTAACCAGATAAACACTATACTTATTTCGAGGGAACTTAACGTAATCAAACATTTTACGTAACTCCGCAAATATAAAGTAGTAAAAGTAATTCTAATGTCGGTGAGGTGTCTAACAATACAATGGCGGGTCAGGGAATGCTCGATTTATCATTCGAAAAGCACTTGTTGACCGATATTACTAAAGGGACGGGTTCAGACAACATCCCTTCACTATTCTTTAAAAAAATGCACTAAGCGTCTGTCACTGCCACTTATGAAAATATATAATAAATCACTCACTTCAGGCAAACTTGAATTGGTTTCGAATTATTGGCTAATATCCATATTATTGTCAATGGCTAAGATTTTCGATAAATTAGTGTACGCGTATCTCACATGACAAAGACAAAGCATTTATTGCCAGAACACAGTAGTTATACAGATACAAACATAGTTAGAGATCGTTTCCCTCCGTGCCAGCATGGGTCTATGCCTATCTGATCTACTTGCACCAATCTGGTTGGCTTTATTTAAGGATCTTACAGAAGCAGTTGACAGTGATTTCTCGGAGGCTTTCGACAAGATGAATTACAGAATCTTTGTTAATAAATTGCATGGTTTTGGTATTTGTAACCTTATGTTGGAATGTTGCAGGTCATATTTTTTAAATAGACCCTCAACTGGTAGTGATTGACGGGGCTAAATCTGAGCATTTTGTGGCGTATTCGGGGGTATCACAGGGGTCAAACCTGGGTCCATAATTTTTAACCTATTTATTAACGTAATTTCCAACTGAATTTGAGAATGCGACCGCCTCCCTATTTTGCTGTCACTGCGACGTTGATTGCTGCAGAGTGCTACGTTGACAGACTACTGGACTGGAGCAATATTATCTTTATGCTTCTTACATATTTATTTAATTTTCTGTAAATTATTATTACTATTATTATTATTATTTTGTAATGTATGTATATTTGTGTCTTACCGTTGGATTCAATATGGAAAGAAATTTCTGAAATAAATAATTTTGATTTTTTTTTTTTTTAACCGGCTAATATGTTACCACGTATTGAGTCTAAATTTGCTGTGCGAAATCAGAGCTTGCAAGAGGTCCATGAAGTTAACTCTAAAAGTCGTGAATTCAAACCCTATTTGATTTTGAATTAGCATAAAAAAATTGATACAAAAAAATTGAAAAAAAAAGTTGGCATTATGTTATGATGGAAATTTTCATCACCATGGAAAGAACGGTTAAAAACCTCGGGGTGACCATGAATAGCAAATTACGTTTTTTCAACTACATAGACAAAATGCTAACCGCAGTTTTGAGATCGGAGGGGTTCGTGCTGAGATTACGGCCCGTCTGTTACTATTACCTATTCTTTTGTTTACGCCGAGTCACCGTCTTTTTCGCGTCGGGGGGGCCCATCCTTTACACAGTTCGATCGTATTTTGAGGTATGGCGGATCGCTTAGCTTGTGTGGGTATCTAGGATAGCGAGTGTAATAGTTACGGTGTACAGCTCGACGAGCGGGCCCGGCAGCGGCGGCGCGGCGGCGGCGGCCCAGGCGCGCGCGGCGTCCAGCGCGGCCACCAGCGTGCGCTCGTGCGACTCGCTGTCCAGCACGCGCGCCAGCCCCGCCACCGCCGCGCTCAGCAGGGCCGCTCGCGCCGGGGCCGGGGCGCCCAGCGCGCTCAGCGTGCTCACGCCCTGCGACAACAACTTATGTATTAATACACGATACTAGAAATTTACTTGAAAAATCTGAGTTTAAAACTTCGGTAGCTCTTAAATTAAGTTGTACTATACTCGAAAATCGAATTCAAGTCCGAAATCTCACAGTTCCCGTCTTGATTATTTAGTTGTTTTAACATTAGCTTAGCTTATGTAAAGGGCCTCTTATTTTCTAACTGGTCACAATCACAAATGATATAGTGAATGATTTGAGAGTGCAAGCGATTTCAATTTGTTTTATTTTTATTTTGATGGAGGTTTGTGCAGGGTCGATCCGGATAGCTACCACTATATTCCTTTAACCCAATAAATAAAAAAAATAATAAAAAAACCCTGTCATGAATCAACGTTTGCTCTGTTGTATTCCAGTAAGGGTGAGATAGCCGGTGAAAGGAGTCGTATATAGGGCATTTTATCTTAAAGCCATATTAATCACGAGCATGATGAATTCCTCCTTAACCTTTCACTCGTCCCAGTATCAATTCAATCCACTAGAATATTTGATTTCGGAACTCAAGAGTGGTTCAAAATAAGATTGATATTGTAATAGTATGACGTTCCGCGGGTTTATTCTCTTATCCGTAAATGTTCTGGGGGGCTCACATGCAGCACGGCGATCTTGTCCTCGCTGGAGCTGAGCTTGCCGCTGGCGCCGTGGTACTCGGCGAAGGCGTGCGCCAGCAGCGCGCCGGCGGCCGCGGGCTCCGCGCAGCGCCGCGCCAGCCGCTCCAGCGCCGTCAGCGCCACGCCGCGGACCCACTCGTCCTTCGAGTGCAGGTTCACTGGAGGACAACCGCCAACACTCAGACTCAATGTCAAACACACGGATAACATCTGGAATATAATCTTTTAAAGAATCATTCCACGTTTATTCTTAACCTTTCGAAACCGGACACATAACTTTAGCACATAGTTTTTAACACTGGCTCCCTCGGTACCCCCCGGATACCAAAAGGTGCAGTGACACGAGCGACACTGAAATGCATGTAATCGACGTCACTTGATTCCGAGTGCGACATCGCATACATTTGATCGTAAATTTCATATGATTAACGCGCTTCTCACTGTCATCTGATCACAAACCAGCGCTACAGCTGTTACATATCTCTGTCCCCTTTACTGCCTTCATCTTGACACGTTTTGAAACTTCATAACATGGTGATGTTATTTTAGATTAATACATACAAACTAAGCATGTCACTGTAATCGACTGATTGCAGAGCCGCATCGGGGCCGAGCATTGAATACTTTAAAGTATTTCACAACACGATACATAAAGTACATACCTATAAGGTTCTTCCCGATATCGATAGCAATCCCATCGAGGTCCACTTCGAGGCACGCGAACACCTCGCCGACGGCCTCGATCACCGTCTCGGGGCTCCGCAGCATGGCCTTGTGCAGCGCTGGCAGCAGAGCTTCGTGGACCTCGGTGCGGTCCAAGAGATGGAGCAGGTCGGTGCAGCCGGAGATGTAGTTGGCGTTGGGCTGGGTCTTCACGCTGATCAGGCTCTTTGTAAAGCTTTCTAGCATTTTAGCCTGTCGGAGAATTTAGGTTAGATAGAGATAAAGAAAAATAATTGGCAGGCTATTGAATAGGACTTGGACGTAATTTTGTGATAAGCCAGGAGCTGGCTTCCTTTTATTGTATGACGTGTATGCACTATCACAAGCATCCTATCTATAACTCCTCTCAGTACTCAGAGCACTTACGTTTTCTAACAAACATTAGCCACGTACTGACTGAGCCAGCAGCCTCCTCGGTCAGTCAGGACGTGCCTCGCTGAGGCTGTTCGCTCAGTCAGTACGCGGCTACTGACCGAGGATTTGCCTCGCGAGACTGCCTCGCCGAGGTTGCTCGCTCAGTCAGTACGTAGCTAATAACAAATACATTAACGTACTTTGTGCGGCGCGACAAGGTCGGCGTTCTGGTGGCGCTTGGCGTGGCGGCAGAGCGCGGAGAAGGCCACGCTCACGTGCGGCCCACTGTCGGCCGGCTGCGCCAGCAGCACCTCCGGCCACTTCTGCAGCTTGCTGCCAATAGCCAGCCAGGACGCGTGCAACTGGACAACAACAAAACAAATAAAATCAGAGACAGGACGATATCACACTTTTTTTTTTTGGAATTTATTGGGCTTATGTCGAGCGTAAGGGATGCAAGACAACGCTGCTATTACATGCATACCTTATAGCCCCACGAGTGCGAGCAAGAGAGTCCGATAAAAATGATTTATTACCCAATATGCTCAGATGCTAATGGCGCTATAATAATTATTGGCCTAGTCCCAAACCAAGTCTAGCCAGCCTTATAAAATAAATAACATACAATGACATAAAGAACACACAAGACTCAGGTACATACGCGCTCATCATACAAATATTTGATGATGTCACTACCAAACTACCAACTAGGCTAATCGTCGCGATAAAATACTACTATTATAACAACATCCTAAGTGTAATGATCGGTTCAGCATTAACGGTTTATAAACTGGAGCCATAACTGGCCATGCCTTGTTTAACAAACACTTGTTCACATTGGGTGTTACAGACAGCCCCATGTGCAGAGCCTGTATGACGGCGGAGGAAACCGCGGCCCACGTCATCATGGAATGCCCTGAGGTGGCAACATGACGGGCACGTCACCTCGGAACACCGAGATCGCTACCAGAAGCCATCGGCAAAATCAAGGGTTTACTAGGCTTCCTCGTAGAACTGGGTTGGCAAGAGTAGTGCTCCAGTAACCCAGCACGCAAAAAAGGCGCATACATTAAGTCGTCGAGTTGGGGAAAACTAGCCCGCTCAAAACATATAATCTATAACAATTTATTTATACAGAGCAGTAACGATTGCAGCATACCTAATTTTGAGTCACTGGCTCATGAAATAGTTTATCGCGAGTGAGTTTGAGTAATGCTATTAAGTAAGTGACTGTATGCAGTCCTTCATGATTATATTCGGGAGATAATACATAACTGGTTGAAATAAAGGCACAATCAGCTTAGTTGCTCTGTTTATCTAGTAAACAACCATTTCACTAAAATAAAACAGTTCTTAATCAGTTCCAATATCAGCTAGCAAAAATGATCACTTTGCTGTGTTCCGGTGTGGGGGTTAAACATCAGGTAAAATGGGTAGCGTAGCATAGACGCATTCTATCGTAGTCATTAGGATTGGTAACACATTTGCATTCAATTGCCTCAAAGACTATTAACTGCCTGGAAGGTGTGCCTGTTAGAAAAAACCGAACGCTACCTTGGAGTAAGCCTTGTTGGTCTGCCGCTTGTCACCGGCGGCGACGACGACGGCCAGCAGGTTGGCCTGCGTCAGCACGAGCACGCCATAGTCCACGCCGTCCTCTGGACAGTTGCGCAGCGCGCGCTCCGCCACCACCGTCGACCACTGCAGCGCGTAAAGCCCGCTCTGACATGTGCTTCTACTGCAAGCACATTCAATACTGAGACCAGGGGACACAGACACATCAGCTACAGCGGAAATACGCAATTATGATGTAATTTTCGAAAAGGAAATAATTTAGCGTCTATGACGGAATAAAGAACCAAACATACACACCGCCATACATACAGGTCAAAAATTTTACCTTCTGCAGCCAGTTCTAAAACAAAGGAAAACCAAGGAAAATACATGAGGTAACAAGCTAAACTTACGATGAAGCAGTATTCCTCAGCTGCTCCGAGACTTCAAGCAGCACTGGCAGCAAGCTGCGCAGTGTCCATTCCCGGTGGCTTGAAGCGAGGTAGATAAGAAGGCCCTTCACATAGGACTGAGAGGTGGAGTCTCGGTACCGCTGCAGCGTGAGCATGAGCACCCGGCAGATGTAGCGGACTGCTGGTTCTGTGATGCCTGTTTGATACAAATTAGGAGAATTAAGACACTGTTAATATTCTTGAGGCAGTCTTTACATTATGGTTTATTTATGATTATGATTAGGGATAAGTTCGCGTTTGTAAATTCTTTTCTTTATCACCATTATACATATTGTTTATGTTTTTCTTGTGTACAATAAAGTGTTTGATACATACATGATCCAAAATCTCGCAGCAGAATTCAAAACTCAAAATTCAAAAATATAAATCTAACATTTGTATCATACAAATATTATAAATGTGATGCTGATGATGTTTGATTGTTTGAATGATTGTATACATTATATTCTCGTCCTGCCCAAAGTTCTTCAATACAAACAAATAGATTTAGTATGCTATGCCTGGTAATTCAAATTATCCGTTTACTGGAACTTAGCTTGTTACACAATTCAAATATTAAAGGGGTTTGGGTAAAAGTGTTGTCATTTGTAAAAGTCATACATTTTCAAGGTGGGCGGCCATTCGTAAAAGTGTTAAGTTATGATAGAATTATTCAAAATAAACATATTTTGTTATGTAATGTATTATTATAAATAATAATATGTAATGTAATACTCTTAAGTGCATCGGAGCCGAGATATTTAAATATTCATACCTTTAGTACACTTTTAGTATCAAAACTGAATACTTAAAACTTTAATTTCTCAGCTCCGATATTATTAAACGCCATAAATTATATATATCTATGTGTATTTAGAGGTCCTCTAAATAACTATATAAAAATCATCCGTGGCCGCTGAAAAAATAAAAAGACAATATTCTTCAAACAAATTTACCCAATGCCCTTTGTCAAATGTCAAAATGGTAACTTTAATCATTTTATTGAGTGTAAGAGTGCTAATAAAAAAGAAAACAGGGACAAAAGAACAGTGCAATAGCTCTAAAAACATAATTCTGGTTTGGGTATAGTTTTTTAAACTAGCATAATGTAAAAGTGCCAGTGCACTTACTTAATAACTATTTTATCTTTTTACAAAAGTCAGTGAAAGAGAAATACAAACTTGATTGTTTATATTTAAAAACATTAGTCTAGGGCAGGCGTCGGCAACCTGCGGCTCGGGGGCCACTTGCCGCTCTTTGGATGTGAAGCTGCGGCTAGTTCAAACTTTATTTATGCGAGTACTATTTGTTGTTAGAAAGTAATTTTTTTTTGGCTCTTTATAAACTTTGTAAATTGTAATTTTTGACTCTTCCGACTCAAAACGTTGCCGACCCCTGGTCTAGGGTTATAAACCAGAGAAGGCACAGGGGACATTGGTAATATGGGGAAAAGCCTCCAACATTTCTGATTATAAGATGATTTCATAAAAATAATGTTTTTATATCATTTAGTTTTTAACACCATCAACCACCCACACCAAAACCATCGAAATTTTAGTTTAAATCACTAAATTTAAAGTGAGATCAAATAAGATATGCGTTTTTGATAAATTTAGTAGTTTAGCATTTTTGTATAATGTTACGTGGCTAATATGATAAGAAGACAATTATTAATAATAATATTTGTTTAGTGCTTTTGTATGTAATCATCTAAATTCTTTAAATAAAAGCTTATACTGCCCCATATGTTGTTAAGTTCAGTGGACAATTGTGTTACATTGTCTTTACTCATTATTCCTAGCCATAAAATGATGGATGATGGATGGATTCATTATTATAATTCAGCTAAACAAAAAAGTTTTTAGCTCAAAACATTCAAGCAGTGGCCCTTCCCTGAATATATTGATTGACACTTGTTGCAGATTGCATAACATGCACCTGAGTCCCGCGCATCCAAGTTATTGACGAATCCTATGTTAAGTTGCAACTTCAAGCTATAAAAATAGACTACCTACTGGATCAATAAGTTCCAGAAAATACAACCTATAAAGTAAACTAATTGCCTATTTTAAATGAATGATAATGTGCGTAACTGTAAGTACTAACAATATTTCTGAAAATGACTGTTTCCACTAACCTGGTGTTGATAAAACATCTTGAATTTCTTTAACTACTTCACGTCGCCCCTTCAAACTTGCGGTCTGGATTTTAAAAGAAATATCCTTTAGTTTCTTCTGGACCTGGTGACAAAATCGAAGGTTAAGAATCTAGGTACATTGTGGCTTGACTATTTAGCACGTGCAAATGGAAATTACCTCGGAATCTGCCATTTTATATACACATTCAGAAATTTCCACACGTCTTCATGCGGTGAAAATGAATAGAAGAACTGTCAGATCGCTCGCTGACCACAGATTATGTTTTTTCGTGGCCCACCGTGGACCAACCCTGTGGTCCAGTCCAATCATATGGTCTGTTTACACGATTCCAGGGTCACGTTTTATAAAGCTACAAGTTACAATTTTACAGGTCTAAACCGGCAACACTGCTCAAATCGCTGGTCGTCATTGGTCGAGATTGTGTCAAATGGAAACTTGTAACCAGTAAATTGTAATTTGTAGCTTTATAACAGGCCCTAGTTGTCTGGCGTGGCAGCGGGTAACGTTTAGCATGGCAAAGAGATGGAAGTAGTTACGAGTGGAGCTACAAATCCCAAGCATTAAGAGGCAGTTTTTCGATTAACACTGATAAGTGATAACTATCTATTCCGCTGTTCCGCTTTTTTGCCAGCTGCTATAGTACTAATCGAATAGAAAGAAAGTATGTTGCCCGCCATAAGAGGCGATTATAATCGTAGGCGGAATATATTAAGGAGTAAAAAAAGGTTAAAACGTCAAGAGTAAAAAATATATAAATGTCAATATTGCCAAATTTGTTATGTGTATTTATTCGTTTTCCTCCGATTTGTAATTATTTGATTTATTACAATATATTGATAAATACTATTAAAAATGGATAAGCGGCAATCCGAACTATTAGAATTAGGTTCATATATTCAGAGAATTGATAAAGAAGTCACTATGCTTCTTCAAAGCTTGCAATGGGATCGTAAACATTTGATAGAGGTAATTTATATGAAGGAAATGCTAGTAATAATAACACGAACAGTTTCTTTTTTATATTATTTGACTCTGCTTCAGGTGGCGCCAATGACTTCATGTAAATTCAATAGTCACCACAGAGTGCCTCCCGACAAGTTAGAACTTCATGAAAAGGAGTGCCATTTAAAAAGCTTGGGCTACTCAGCAGATGACCTAATGCTGCCGGAGCCAGTTGACGTCCACGCCAGCACTTTAGTCACCCTAAGTATGAGTTTCTCTCTACAAATGGAGCTTTATATATTAAGTCATAAGTAAAACAATAAATATGTATGGTCAATCTTACACAAATAGACCTCCTGAGTTTGTTTCCCCTTTAAGGGCAAAGATTTGTGTGATGAGCGGTAGTATTTGTTTATTTGTTCTTATGTAGACTATTTATTTCTCTATATAAGTACGTCATTTGACATGTTTATCCGAGTTTGTAGTGACCCTGCCTACGAAGCTAGCGGTCTCGGGCTAGATTCCCGGTAATGGCAAATATTTTTTTGATGAGTGCAAGTATGATGACGCATTAGCATAGTTGGTTGTGACCCTGCCTTAGAAGCTAGCAGTCCCTGGTTCAAATCCCAGTAAGGGGAGATATTTGGGTGATGAGCAGAAGTATTTGTTCTTAAGTATTGGATGTTTTCTATGTATTTAAGTATGTATCTCCCTATATAAGTAAGCTTATAGTTGTCTAGTACCCATAGTACAAGCCTAGTGCTGAGTTAGGGACTAGGTCAATTTGTGTGACATTGTCCCCTAATATTTATTTATTTATTTGTTCCTGATTCGTAGATGTTTTCCAAGTATTTAAATATTTATTTCTCTATATAAGGGTGATTCCACGGGCGTTTCAACCGCCGTCAGTCCGCTGTCCTAAGTATTTAAGAAATAGGCAATAATATAATTAAAATTCCATCAAATGTGGCAAGAATTACGACATTAACAGTATATAGCTCTGTGTGAATGTTAGCTGCTTGGTGTAGCTCATTCTTTCAATATTTATGACAGGGGACTGACGGTGGTTGAAACACCTGTGGAATCACCATGTTTAAGGTAGTCTAGTACCCATATTACAAGTATTGAGCTTAGTTTGGGACTAGGTCAATTAGTTTGAGATTGTCCCATGATATTTACTGGAGATCAGATCCAGTAAACTGTTGTTTTGCTCGGTCAAAAACTAAGTTAATTGTGCTGTTACAGCAATATATCAATTTATTGTAAAAGTCTTTTATCTTTTTGATTGTAAGAAACTTGAAAATTACCCTTGGAGTGAAATACAGTATAATTGAACTATGTGTATGAACAAGTTACAACAGCAGCTTAATTCATGTTATTTCCTAGTTCTGAAATTAAACTTGCAATTGACCTGATGTGTTTATATTGTTTGCAGGCAAAGATGACATATCAAATATAATAGAATATGCAGCAAAGATAGACCCTATGTTCAAGAAAGGTAACATGTTAAAACAATACAAAATTGTATCCATATTTTATGTTTTTACTAATTCTTGATCATTTTTGCAGTGTTTAGAGTACATTGCCTAAGATTTTGGGGCTAATTGTATCCTTTATAAAGCATACTTATGTTTTTATCCTGTGGAATGATAAATTTCAGATCATGGCAATCCACTGTCAAATTTATGATAATAATTACAATTTAATAATAATTTTCTTTGAGTCATTCCACAGGGTAAATAATAATTATTTTTGTGACGGGCAGTTATGGACAGTGCATGTTTATGGTGCTAAGGCAAGTTTGTCTTAATTAATACATATTTTGTCAGAAATAGCCTAAATTAACCATTTTTAAATATCACATGCATCCTGGCTCGTGATAAATTTATTGAAGATAAAAAATCCAATGTAAAAATATGCAATAACTCATACTAAATAATTAAGGTCAAAAAATATTTTAGAAGAAGCACGAATCCTCAAGATAATGCTTCCTTCAATCTAAAATGAATTATATTTTTAATTTTATTTTCACATCAGTATTAGATATTCAAGCAAACCATTGTAGAATAATAATCTACTCAATTTGTTCTTATGCGAGATGCAAGATTATTGTTAATTTTAAAATCCATTTTTACTGCTAGTAGTTTTGCAGTTTTCAAAATAAAGTTATTATTTATCTGTGGGAGCACTAAGTAAGTGTAAGTTTCCTTAATGGAACCAAGGCAGGGGTGGGCAGGCCGCGCCACTGACACTGGAGCGGTTGCAGCAGACCTACAGTGCGGAGGAGCGGCGCGCCATACACGACGCCGTGGTGGCCGCCGTGCCCGCCTGCCACGACCTTGGGGAGCTGGCGTTACCGAGGTGGGCATTATTTATTTATTTAAACTTTTTTGCACAATACAAAAGTAAAAAGTACAAATGGCAGACTTAATGCCTAAAGGCATTCTCTACCAGTCAACCATATGGTTAACAGACCTATGGCGTTACCGAGGTGGGCATTGTAACAGAAATTGACTTTCTTCTATGTGAGTGGTTAGTAGAAATGGCAAAAGATGTAAACAAAACCAAAGGGACCTATGTACTATTATTACACCATAATCAATCACGTACTTTTTGACATCGCGTGAGGTATTTTTAATGATGTACACGCTTGACTGTTCCTTTTACATTCTGTTTTAGATTAAATAACTATTAACTATAATTTTTTTATAATCAAAATATTGAGGTTATGTGTCGAACAGTACCTACTACCCGACATAAAAACTTTTTAAACCAATTCCGTCACTGCTTGTAGATGACGTGATACGAAGAGTCACGTGATCTACCAGTGACGCGATTGGTTTAAAAACGAAACAAATAGAAACGCTAGTTAGCGTAATGAATGCCTCAGAGCTTGGGGAGACAGAAAAGTGAGCTTTGATTTGTGTTACTACGATACATATTTAAGTGGACGACACGAGCCCCGCGCCCGGCAATTGTTTTGACTTTAACTTTAAATAATGTGTTGTAATAACACGAGTCTTGGATGTTTTATAACGTATGCGGAATGAAATCTGGACAAAGTTTGAACCTCTGTTTAAAATATTAAATTCCTTTAAAACGTACAAAAGTGAGTTGTCTTTTGTTTAACAACTCATCTTTAAATAATTACGACAAATTTCATGGACGTAGTATTTTTCTAACAATAATTTTGACATATCTCGGCAAAATGCGTCGGGAAACTGTTTGTAATTTTTTCGATACACAACCCCTCTGGTCGGATGCGAAGGTCGTGGCATTTTACACAAAAGGTTTAGAGTCAAAGCACAGTTTATAGTATTTTAGCGTCCTACCCACTCAGAAAAACGAATACAAGAAAGCCCGGTTCTGGAAGACTATCCAGTTTAAGCCAGTCTACTGAAAGGAGTCGCTTAAAGAAAATGACCGCCTGCCGTATCGCAAAATCATATAGAGAGCTCGGAAGAAAATCCAAAAGCGACGGCAAATTCATCTAAAAGTATCTTAAAGAGATGGGTATTCAAAAACAATCAAGAAAAGTTAAGACGACTGTGTCGAAAAATCAAAAATTTACTCAAAAAATCCGGCTTCACAAATTGGTCAAAAATACATTCCATGCTAAAAGTGACGTCTTGTGCGTAATGAACGACGAATCATATTTCAAATTAGACGGTAATGAATGGCAAGGGAATTATTATTTCAAAAACACCACAGGCCCAACTGAAGAAAAAGTGAAATATGTGGAGCCTACGAAGATTCCCAAAAAAGTTTTAAATGTTTTACTGTGGCTTGTGATCAGCCCTCGCTGTATGGGCTCAGGATGACTTCGGCCATAGTTCCATTTCGTCACCTTCTTAAGTCGATCTCATTCGCATATGGTCTACTGTTTCGATTCGCCAGCATTACTATATCGTCACTTCCCTATCTCGTCCGCTTTCTTACGTGGGCCACTGTACCAACTCGTTTACATTCGTAATTAGACTACAGTGCTAATTCGTCAACATCCCTAATTAGTCTACAATGTCAACTCGTCAACATTCTTATTTAGACCACAGTGCCAACTCGTCAACTATATAGTAAAAATATTGAACACCCAGACTCGAGGAAAAATATGCGGACGATTTGACACTGAGGTCGATACAGGAATGCGGACGAGTTGGCACTGCTGACCAAGGAGTACTGAGGTCGATAAAAGAAAGTGGACGAGTTGGCACTGTGGTCAAAATAGGAATGTAGACAAAATGGGGTATTGACGATATCAGAAAGTGGACGAGTTAGGAAGGTGACGATTTAGGAATTACATGCTGACGACATGGCATTGTGGACGAGTTAAGAAGGTGACGAAATAGGACTGTGGACAAAGTCGCCCTGAGCCGCTGTATGTTTAAGGCAGTTTTTTGAATCTGGGTTAGCCGTTAATGCCGACCGATACATGGAGCGATGGTTGCCAATTGTGCGGGATTTTATAAAATCGGAACATAGAGGAGCTAATTTGGTGTTTTGGCCAGATTTTACTTCCAGTCACAACTAAAAAAAAATAACCAAAATTGACGAGCTGAAAATCCCGTAGGGACCCATATTAGCAAATTCACCTAACACCCCAGAACTTCGCCTAATCGAAGATTTTTTGGCCAAATCTGAAACGGCGAATCTACTCGAATAATTTTCGCCGAATAAATGTACAAAGTTAAAATCGAAAGATTAAATTAGAATTAAATGAAATCCCGACATCTGTGTTTACGTTAGCCATGGACAAAGTTCCACGGAACTGTCGCAAAGCAGCTCGCAAAGGAGTAAATTGTTTTTTGCATTAAACATTGTTAATGATACTATTAGTTATAATAAACATTTTTAGCAAAACAGTTTTTTTATTACATTAAATATAGTTTTGAACTTCGTCCATATTTCATTCCGCATACGTTATGTATGTAATTCTCTATATAAGTATGTTTATCGTTGTCTAGTACCCATAATAAAAGCCTAGAGCTTAGTTTGGGACTAGGACCATTTGTTTGACTGTATTACTCGTATTCATTATTATTACCTATACATGCCCAGAGATAGATGCTCAGGTTTTACTGTATTTTAGGTTACTTTGGAGTACCCTATCCCAACATCTGTTTTTCGCGAATAGCAGACTTGCCGCGAGTCAAACTATACCTAAAACGAGGAGGATGCCCAATCCTCTCAGCTCAGTCTTCATTTTTGATAAAATCAACAAAAAGAGTTGGGGCTAACGCAACTTTAAACATTGATAAGGACAGTTCGTTTCTGATGGTAACGCAATAATGTGTCAGTCAACCCTGAATTTTCATCATTGTGGGACACATTATTGCGTCACAGCATCCATATAGTAACCCTAACCGCAGGTCTTCCCAACATCCGTCTAATTATTCAGAAAGAAAAAAAATAGACAGACAAAATACCTGTTGTCACGAAATGGTTCCAACTCAGCGTTATGCTGATTTACTTTTATCTTTGTGTCCCTCTAGCGATGGCAGCGGGGAGCAGGTCCAAAGAGCCAAGTCCCGCGCAGAGATCCTGGCGGAGCTGCGCGACATGAAGCGCAGGCGCACCAAGTACCGCGTGCCGGCCAAGTCGCGCAACTACTCCGACGTGCTCCGGGGAGTCATCGCCACGCAGGTACGGTTACGATAGGAAATATGCATCGATCTTTTAAATCGCATTTCTCAACAAAATATGGTAATACGGTAAAACCGAAATATACAGAGCGAAAGTGAGTGGAAGGCTCGGAAACGGCCGCCCTAGGCGTACTTTTTCGAATCAAATCGGAGAAATATTGGAAAAGGGCCGAATCTTAAGTACCCGAAACCGACTTGCATGCATGACTCGATGTATGACTGTGGAAGAAGCGAAAGAGATTTTTCACGATTGTAGCAGGTCTCAGCTTACCCGTCTGGGAAACAGGCGTGATTTAATGTATGTATGTATGTATATTTATTAATATTATTTGTAGATGGAGCACTACTCGGAAATCAGTCCAAATGCAGCAGCAACTGAGGTGAGCAAAGACAAGAACTCTAAAGATAGCGGGAGCAACATTAAAGAAGTCAATCACAGAAGGTATGAAGAGGTACACATCAAGAAAGAACCTGTAGAGGAAGAAGACAGGTATTCAAGAGGTCATGGAAGACCAAGAAATAAATCTAAAGATGGGTACAGAGAAAGCGGGAGGGAGAAAAGATATGATGATTATAGGAAGAGGGATAAACATAGAGAAGAAAGGGACAGATATTCTAATTCTTCAAAGGAAAGAAGTAAAGATAGAAAGGATTACAGAAATGATAAACCTAGAAGAGATGATAGTCGTGATTCAAGGAGAAAAGAAGATCGAGGGAGAGAGTACAAAGAGTATTCTAAATCAAAAAATGGTGATAGACTTAAACGCGAACGTGAGCACGATCCTTACGAAAGGTCGCATAAGGAACACAAATATAAGAGCTCTTATGATTTTAAGGATGATTCGTTTGAATCAATCAGGAAACGCATCAAGCGTGAAAAGGACTGAATAAATATAAGCATCAAAGTAAAGTTTCTCATTTCATCCTACTCCCAGTTACGGTTTTAAGCTGTCGAAACCGATCGCTTTAAACTGCGATGGCAAGCACGCTAAGAGCGGAGCGGAGGCTCCTTCCGTACGTACTAAAAACGCCTTCGCCAAGCTTTAAGTAACGCTATACTAAGCTAGGCTAGCTAAGTAAACTGTGGAAACGCGCCGCACTGCACTGCCTCTGCTCACAGCAGTGGGTTTGCGGCAAAGAGTAGTGTGGTTTGCGGCTTAAGTTAAGTTTGAAAAAAAAGGTGATTTTGTCCAATTTCTAAAAATATGTGGTTCTTTTCGACAGTATAAAGCTGCCCGTGTATTGCCGGCCTTACGTATTGTGTACTAAAAAAACCTATCCTTGATTCCACGGCAGAATTACATCATCCAGTTGCGTAAGTTCAAAATTCGGTAGTGCTTGCGGAAACCCACATGCAGTATCAGCGTAAAAATAATAACAGGTGCCTCATGCGCCACGCAAATCTATCAAAATTAATTGAGTGCAACGAACCTCTCCTAATTTGTTTGAGCGCGCGGCACGCTCCGCCGGCGCCGGCGCAGCCGCCGCGACGAGAAACCGTCGTGCTACAGGCTGGGTAACTTTAGATGTAACTGGGAAATTGGGTTGGCGTAATTAGGTTTCGATTTTTCTGATGTTTTGGTCCAGTTAGGTTTTTATTTAGTTACCAAGATTATTGTATACCAAGATATCGTTATCTATTTTCCATTTATTTACGTTGTACGATTGCGACAATGTGCTCGTAAATCTTGATGGCAGAGCGTATACCATCGCCATTGTAGATTGATATGAAAACACTACCTACTTACCTAGTCGGGTCATAAGTTCTGTTACTGAGATTTATTACAATTTAAAAAATAAATTAAAGGAGTTTTTTTATAAATCTGTATATTAATCAAAACATTGATTTATGTAGAATAAAAATAAAAATAATGAATCATAGAATCATAGAATCATAGAATCATTTATTGCTATCAAGTTCATTACAATTATAAGGTGGTTAGTAAGTGGTTAGTAGTAGGTACTTGATACCCTGTCAGGGCACTGCAATGTCTTATTAACTAGATTATAATAAATGTCCGAAAAATTATATCATTTTAGAAATTAAAGGTTGAAAGTTTCAATTTATACAATAAAGTCATGTTTAAATGTTCGAAAAAAATGAATGAATGAATGTTCGAATGTATTCTAAACTATTGCAATTATTTGATGTACGAGCTTGATGTAACTATTCCCATTTCGGACGAGAAAATCATAGTTCAATTTACGCACGACGATTATACTGATCACGGCCACAACTTTTGTAAGAGTTCCTGTAGAGAGTTCAAATTTGCGAGAAATATTGATCAGATTCTTAGCTTTAAATTCTGATACAAATGTATTTCAAGCAACTTTTAAGAGCCGCTTGTACACCGGTCAATCTTGATGGCTCATTAAATCGACTTTACGATTTCACATGAATTCGCAGCAATACGAAAACACACCAAATCTCTTGCTTCATAAGTTGGAATTGAGTCTTGTTGAAAAATATAATTTTGGTCTCTAAACATACACAAATCTAGGAAATTTTATAATATTAAACATAAAAGTTCTTTGGTAAACAAAAATATACTTTTAAGCGTTTTCAAAAAGTGAAATTTACAGAAAAGTCATGCGTAATTTCATCGTTGCCGGCTGTAAATGTTTAAAAATCGTCTCGGAAATTGCGGCGACTATTTAAAATGATTATTTGTTCTCCAAATGTACATTAATTGAGCTTTTAATATTAAATTAAATTGAATTAAAAAAAATAACATTTGTTAGTTTTATTTGACTCAACCTTAGTAACAGAACTTATGGCCGGAATAAGTAAATACCTAATAACTTTTATCAAGGGCCGCCTTTAACTTCTAATATAATTACGTGAGCAATTAGCTAAGCAAGTGATTTCCTTCTGCATTCTACATGACTCTACCAAGTCGGATTAGCATCTCCGAGCTCTTAATGTCAGTTCTTGTCAGTAGAAAAGCGCTTGGCTTGTCAATCGGCCGGCCAGTTTCTCCGCAATCATTTACGATTACATTACACAATTACGATCGTTCACGGCCATTTGCATGACGCCGTTTGTTCGCGCCCGCGCACCATTACTCGCTGATCAAATCTTCTGTACAAATGATTGGTTCATATATTTCTAGGTTTACCTCATTCATTATATTTTATTTATAAAGCTGGATATGGATTATAAGCAGGAAATCTTTTGCTTAGAAAATTATAAAAGTTATGCCCTTTATAAAAATTACTCGGAGAAGACACATTACCGGGAAATTAAAATCGTTAGTCACGTTTTTCGTCGTCGGTTGCTTACCTTACTCTGCCTAATGCCTCTCAGAGGGCCTACTTTGAAAATCGAAGTTCGAAGTAACGTTAGCTCCATCCCTGTCACTCGTTATTCGAGACTAAATCAAAAGAAATGGATGGAGCTAACGTAATTTCGACTCTTGATTTTCAAAGTAGAGCCTCAGCTCTCGGATAATTCACTGACGAGCTGACGGGCAAACTGTTTTAATGCCAGCTCTACACTCTAGTGGAGGTAAGGTGAGACAGGCAGGGTTGCCATTGCCATTCTTCTCAAACAAAGAATAAGTCAGTAAAGGAGAGTGGAAAGAGAATCAACGCAATTACTCAATTTAAAGCAAATGTCTAATTTGCATTGGAAATGCCCACAACCACTGTCTGAGGGTGGATTACCGTGGTTACATCGACATTCATTCATCACGTATTTATAGAATGTACCTACTTAATTTGTAACGTTTTCATTTAACCGATAGGTGCTTCCAACCGTCAGTTGAGTTAAAGTGTTAAGGAAGACAAGTTCTCCTTAACCTGATTTACGTAGATAAATAATAATGTTTTATATAACATAATTGTTTAGCAGAAAATAACTTTCGGTGAAATGACATTCTATGAAAACTTTGTAATTCAAGCAGTCCCTGTTGTAGGAGTAGGGAGGTACTCATGTATGGTATGTACATCAATATATGGTATGTATATCAATGTTTTTGTTATTTACTCGGCCCGGAACTGTGGCAGGCTTTTTTACTTAAAAGTAGGCGATAATTAAAATCCAAATGCTTGAAAGCGTGGTGAGTCAACGCGCAAAAAAGCGCCTTACAATTTCTAGGCGAACTAGACGCGTGCGCGAGCGCAATGGGAGTGTGACGCGCAGTCTCTTAATTAGGTACTTATTACACTAATTGGTTGCTGAAGAGCTAGAGTTACAGCTCTAGGCATTGCTCATGTAAAGCTAGAAACTACTTTTGTGTAATCTAGTTCCTAATATTATTGTTTTACTAAAACAAGTTAAGAGTCAGGTTTAATAGTAGGTAACGCTATTCCATATGATGTAACTCATATAACAAAGAGACCGTATATAAAAGAACCATAACAGTTTATAAAAAAAAAACAGTCTGCAAAAATCGACTTCTTGTCTGTAAAAATGAGATGGCTGGAAAAAATGGTCGTCTATGTAAATTAGTCATTTATATCTCCTTGTCTGTCCTGTCTTTTAGTCAGTCTAATGTAATGACCAATTTAAGAGTGGTGGAAAAACCTTGTGCAGGGTCCGGCCAGATCG
The DNA here is from genome assembly GCA_946894065.1 of Acleris literana. NCBI lineage: Eukaryota > Metazoa > Arthropoda > Insecta > Lepidoptera > Tortricidae > Acleris > Acleris literana. Next base: position 760,645 of record OX335674.1, read on the forward strand.
TAACCACCATCTTATCCTTTAACTTATACCCAAGTAGCAGTGTTCACCGCGTTGTGTTTCAATATGGGGATAAGACAACCGATGAATTTACTAGCATAGTGTAAGTACCTAGACGGCATATCGTCGCTTTACTTTCTCAACCTCGTATCTGCTCGAATGGTTAGATAGGATAAGCACTCATGTTCCCTAAAGAATAAAGACTACTTTCCTATCTAACTATTCGATCAGATACGAGGTTGAGAAAGTAAAGCGAATATATTATTCCATCTTTAGTCCTCTGGGTTCGCAGAGCATTTCCAGTCTCAGGATTCAAGTCTTCAAATGTCATAGATTCCACTCGCTATCAGGTGAGCTGTATGCTTACCATCTTCAAGACATAAAAAAAACTTAACAGATGCAATTACGATTTCCTCAAAACGGATTTAGTTTTATACATGACTATCTTTGGTGAATACTTATGTTGGGTTGGGTCCGAACTACAAGGATAATTACGATTATTACGAGACGGGCTGTTTGGTTTGATTGACATGATGATTTCTATTGTACGCAAGTGAGTAATTAACGCATTAATTCATAACCGGTACTCACTCGTTAAATTACTCTGTAAGTATTCACCGACACATGCAATTTGTGCTAAGTACAACTCTGTTTAGGCGGGATATTCATTTAAATATAACATGGGTATCGTTTTAGGATTGACAGATTAGGATAAAGGATATCCTTAATGCAAACGTTTTTGTCTGCCTGCAGCGGAAGAGACTTGTAAGGGGTGTCTTAAATAGGAATAAAAATAATGTGTATTAGGTAGTATTACGTTAGACTTGGGAGTTGCCGCTAATCTAGTGAGCCGAAAAGACGAAGATTACGAAAAACTGAAGAAGCTCCTGACACAGGTATTTATAATAGCTATCTACATATTAGGAGGCCCCAGTCTTAATTTACAATACGGAACAAACGAGTAAATAAACAAAAAAGATTTTAAGTTTGAACTTTCGTGTTGAGAAGTAATTGTTTTATTTCTTAATAGTGAGCTATTGTACTTACTACCAGTAAGTAGACTTATAAATATTCAAAGCTATTAGTAAGAATAACATGTAGGTACTTAATTAGAAATAGAACTTTGGGTGGTAATTAAGATCAATGCTCTTAACCAGTAAGAAATCATACAGTTGAATCAGTTTAAAATACTTATTGCAATTTATTGCAACTTATCTTATTGGGGGGTTCTTACGAATACACGCGCCGGGCGCCTTGCGCGGCGCGGTTATGAATTTCGCGCCTTTTTAAATACATTATACTGTTGTGCTACAAGCTACACACAGAAATTTCTAAATTTCTGTAGAATGGCTGCATACCTTCTTTTACAGTAGTAGACTTATCTTTACAGACTCTAATTCAATATTAGATGTTTTATGACGGCAAACGCATATATCTTTTAAAGCAGATATCTTATTGTTCTAAATTTTTGGCTTCGTCTATAACTTAAGAATTTAGACATGTTGTTGTGGATTTTTGACACTCTAATTCAATATTGGCACAATTATACACTAAATCTCGTTTGACAAAGTTCCAAGCTAAAAAAAAATCTAACAACTTAATAGCATAAAGCGACAAACATATCATAAACGATGAAGCAAGCACTCTAATTCAATATTCATTAATCAGCAATAAGAAAATATGAATACCTAATTTATACCTAAAGCTCGTTCTAACTTTTCGCTATATTTTACATATATGCTTAGAAATATGTCCCATGCCATATGAGCAACATTTTTCCAACATTAGAATTGTAAAAACTTTTAGGGCAAAAATCCGGTCCCCCGATCGGTCTATATGGGATCTTTTGTGTTAAAGTCTTCAACCTCATAGGTACTCGTTTTAACTTAATTAACTAGGTAAAAAGCTAGTTATCACTCCAGATTACTCCAAGAAATGAAAGGAAACAAAGCGAAGTTAATTATAAACTGTGACAAAAAGTACCTAAACATATAGGTATTCAGATCTCTATGATCAAATCAACTCTTATAGTCTCCATAATATTGCGATGTCACCGAGTTTACATGATACGTATTTCTTGCGGTTCATCCCAAAAAATGGAGCTGGTTTAAAGCTTACTTGCAAGATTTGAACTAAATAAACTGGCATACAAATAAACAGTAACGTTAAATAATATACCTGTAAGAGCTGAAGTCATCTTACTATTTGAAAACAAGAGAGCATATGTTGCGTAACTGTTTGTTGGTTCCTCTCGGAGGCCTGTGGAGCCCGAGCGCACATCACCCGGCAGCCCCAAGGTAGCCTCCCCAGTCCCCAGACCTCAGTCCACCCGCGAACGCGCCGCGAAGCGCACGCGAACTCAGACGCAGGGCGCAGTGAACTCACGCGACGCGATCGTCGATCGTAACGGATACAACGGATTTTGCCCAGTTTTTGTGGGATTCGGTGTTGTGTTTATGGTGACAATGTGGTTATTTATGTGTGTTTCTGTTTAGCTGGAAACAAAAAGGATTTATTTTGTTGTTCTGGTAAGTTTATGTTGTTTGTGTGCTCTTGTAAATCACTTTGAAGTAATTTGTTTACCAATCATTTGCGAACGAGTTTACAGGGCCGGTACTTAAGTATTGTTAAGTTATTTACGGAACGATCTAAGTTAATGTTTAAAGTAACTTAAATTGTTTTAGGTACTTTACTTAATTTAAGTTCGCGTCGAATTCTTTTATCACTATTCCTTTGGGAACGCACTCATATTTTCTAAGCAAAAAAGTTGCCTAGTTTTAGGTTCTTATACCTAAAATAACTCTAAAAGTCGTTCCGACACTAAACACAGATAATGTAACATGCAATCGCATCAATTAAGTTGGATTTTATATACTTATACATTTACTATACCTATAAATTACAAACGTTCTTCGTTTAAATTTTCCTAACCGTTAGAGTTTCCGAGGTAGTACAAGCACAAGACAAACACGGTTCCTTAGGGTCCCCTTGTCGGGGAAACGTGTCGGGGCTCGGGCACGCAGCGGGACAGTTAGGTACTAGGTACACTAGTGTTCAAACACGAGTGGTAGAGAATGCCATTAGGCATTAGGTCCGCCATTTGTACTTATTTCTGTGCAATAAAGATTAAATAAATAAATATACCTCTATGTAGAGCCACAGAATAATGAAATGAAATGAAATGAAATGAAATGAAAATATTTATTTCGGACAAAGAATATCCATAATCGCATCACAATAATGTTAGTAACAAAGACTTATAAATTAAGTTAGTAAAATTTAAAAAGTTCGTTAGGGTTGACGTGGATGGACATCCAATGCGTGAGGATAGGACTGTCCATCCTTTCAGCGAGCACCTTCAGGAGAGTGTTGGTACTGCCCCTCACTCGCGCCCACAGGGACGCCACGCGCTTGCGCAGCACGGCCTGGAAGCCGTCAGTGCTGCTCGCTGCGAACATTCTCGGAGCGCTGCAGCGCCAGGGCAGCCCCAGCAGCCCCCTGAAGGCGTTGTTGTATTGGACTCGCAGAGCACTATAGGCTTTTTTGGTGTAATCGCTCCACAGATAATACCTCTAAATAGTACAGTAACGAACTTAAATTTGGGACCCAACTTAGGTCCAAAGTCATTCTGACATTCTACAACAATAAGGTTGAGTCTCCTATAAATTACAAATGATTTGGCATCTCTAATGACATTGACGACTTCAAGCCTAATTTTCTTGAAATGGGTCACAAATTAACGATCGTGATAGTACAAGTGTAAAGCTGGGACCGTTTAGGCACGAGAGATCCGTTTCTTAGAACATTCAAATTCTAAATGATCCATTTTCCACAACTTCCAAATCCTAGAAGACCCGTTTCCTGAGATATCCAAATCCCAGAAGATCCGTATCCCACAGCATCCAAATCCAAACGAGCTGGGACTCTATTCTACTTGGTAAAACTATATTGCTATTGAAATGTTACCGTCTTATTTCTTTCTTTTCTTTCTTTCTAAAAAATAATACGATAACCATGTCACAGGCAATGCGGTTTTACAGAATAGAAAATAGGCCAACCCCTTAAAGAGGCCAACCCCTAAAAGAGGCCAACCCCTTAATCGTGTATTGTAAGGACCCTTAATAACTTTGATTTCATGTACAGTCGAGTTCATAAATACACTTACGAGCAAAACAATTGCATCACTATGCATTTTTTGAAGTACACCGATTATCTTTGAAACCGACTTTTCTTTCTGAAATATTTAAATGAATTGATGTTTCTTGTAATCTAAGCTTTACAAGAAGTAAACAAACATGGAAATTATACCATCATATTATTATTATATTATTAATTATTATTATTAGGTACCTTGTCTATTTAATGTCTGTTTAAACTGCCATACATGATTATTGTCACAGCGATTAAAGTGAAATTGTATGCATATCCACTAGTTTTAGTAGGTTGCTAGTAAATAAGTGAAGCTTTAAGTAACTACAAAGTCTATCGAGTATGCGAAGTTTAAAACTTGACATTATGAGTGAGTTAACTCAACCAGCTTTACAAGTTTTCTGAAATCGTTTACATAGTATAAAACGAAGTCACTTCCCGCCGTCTCTCCCTCTTTATGTACAGTCAAGGAAATGTATTCGCGTAACTTTTTGACTCTTATTGTCATTGCAATAAGAGTGAAAAAGGTACGCGAATACATTTCCTTGACCGTACGCTTAGATCTTTCAAACTAAGCAACGGATTTAATGTGGTTTTAATTAATAGATCGAGTGATTCAAGAGGAAGGTTGTAGGTATACAGGGTGCCTCTGACCTTGGGGCTTTAAATGCATGGATTGTTTCTACTCCTGAAACTGAACTTCTTTAGCTCTGTAAGTTGTTAAAAATATGTCCAAATTAGAAATAGAAATAGAAATAGAAACATTTATTCGACGATCACAAGAAAAAAAAAAACAAAATAAATTGAACATAAAACAAACAATGGCAACACAGAAAACAAAATTAAACAATGAAGAAAAGGAATAAAATACAATTGTAACATAATGTTGCCATGGGTGATTCTGTGACGTCGAAATTGACGCCACTCAGCACTATGTCACGGCATGAACCGCGACGCTGATTTAATTAATTTTTTTTTTTTCATACAAGTTAAATGTAATTTTCAATGTACGCGATCCAATTCTCCATTTTCCTTTACCTAGACCTCGTACCAAGGAAATGTCGCCCCCGTACCATGAGATCGTGATTTTAACTAACTTTAACTATAAACATTTTTCGCGCAGAGGAGGTTGAACTTTTCATTGAGTTCAAAATTTGAGCCATTCCATAAGAATGGCGATAAGCATTATCTATATGGAGCCGGGGAAAATACCTGTAGCTATTAGTTAATACATATTTTTGAGTAGTTACGTATTTACTTACCTTATGCACATTAATTATACCTACTCATAGTTACCTCTACTCTCTTCGTATATGTGGCTAAGTTATCTCGGGGTCGCGGGGTCGAACCAGGCAGTGGTTTTACCTCATTAATCAAGCTACAGCTTTCTCCGCGGTCGAGGAAACCCGCGGGCTACACTACCCTGCTACAATGTAGTGAGCAAGTTAAGGGCTAGCTACTCGACAATGTCTACATGGCATGGGTTTTACATGGTTTATACATACAAAGGAAGCAGAAATGTAGTTAGGTCATCATTTCAGCCGAAGGACGTCCGCTTGTGGACATAGGCCTCCTCCAAGGATCTCCACGAAAGGGCCATCTTCAGCATTTAAGAGTATACATATAATAGTAAGTTGGGGCAAGTGCGTAAAACAAACAATATCGCTTGAAAAAATATGGTTTGGAAACTTACCCCGTTGACGCACTTGCCCCATCTGACTATATAATTTTTAATGTAGTTTTTTACGTGTAAACCACATGCATGTATGTTTTGCCGATAATTCATTCGATGAACCTTTCTACATATAACAGTCTAATAGCTATTCATGGTTAGCACCTTTCTTAAATGAGTTAATAGTATTGTCACCAATGTCATCATTATGATTATTATCATCAAACACATACTCTCATCTATTCATCTCAATTTTTCTCTAAACGAGTGCGTAATTTTAAATATGACATTTACCACGATAAGGTTTGGTTGTTATAAGGAAGGGACTTACAGTAAGAAAACCTGCTACATGCATGGCACGGCACAGATGACCACAGTAGCGAAACATTACATATTTAATAATATACCTACTTCATCATCAACATACCTATCAGTCGAAGGACGTCCACTGCTGGACAAAGGCCTCCCTCCAGGAACTTCACGCCGGTCAGTTTCATACTGCTCGCATCCATCGGCATCCCGAGATCTTCACCAATTAATGTCCGGTTACGGTTCAGATTAATATTTGACACATTTTTTATTGTTAAATGTCAAATTTTAACCCGAAATAAGCCTTATCTGTCCGCAGTTTGAATATAGGAACCCGACATAAGAGTATATAGGTACAATCAGCATCAAAAGTAGCTAAGCAGAATAACTCGCTCAATTCTCGTATTCTCTTGACAATTGAGTCGAGTGCAGATCATCTTGACCTCTGCGGTTGCGTAGCTACTTCTGCTGCTGACTGTACGTCCAAGGTACGAACATGACTACCTTAATCGCGATGATTGTTAAAATAACGATCTCGCATGAACACGTAGAATGCTAAATACCCAAGCTATTAATATCATCCCTGCGCTGCAATTATAATTGTACAGATCGAGATAAAATGTTATTCAAATGAGCGGAGAAAGTGCGCCGGCGCACGCGTGGCGCACGCGCTCCTTCATTAACTATTGATGTGACTGAGAATTATAATAAACATTAGGTACACGCTACTACTGTAAACGATGCAACATATGATGCAGTGCCCTCTACGTCCAGTCACGTGTACTACCGAAGAGTAGTAGTGGCAAAACATTGGAAAAAAATAGCATAGGAACTTGGATCACCTTTACACGATAAGAAGAAGACTGCACCTAAGTGCATTACTTAAACTGCAAAGTTTAGCTTTGCGATACAGTCGTTTAATGTTAAAATAGGTACATACTCGTACCTTTATTAAACCTATAAAGATACCTTATTTAATAGGCTACATGGAAAGTAAGGTTTCCAATACCAATAACATATTGTCGCAGAAAAGCAATGCAAATTATTACTACCTCTCATACAGTTACACTCGTTATGAACCCTTGCTAATTAACTGTGATTCCAATCAAGACAATTACATCTGGAAAATGGATGTGTGGATGCGATTACCTATAATAGCAGAATAGGAAAGAGGCTGATTCCAGACAATGTGAGTGGCGGATATGGGCTCTTTAGACATAGGTAGATGATTAATATAACCCCGGGTACTTTTAGGTACTCTCTTGAGTGACGAGGCTTCTGAAAAGATTGCAAAACAAGACCGATTTTTTAATGACTCCTGTTGACTGAGACATGCATTTCAATAACGCATAATTAGGACAGAAAATGTTTCACATAATAATGTTATAGGTATGCGTTAGTTTACTGAATGTTACCTAGTTACGTACATGTGTATCAAATATTAAACGTAACATACGTAATACTAAGTGTATATGAGTGTGTAACGTTTTGTTACGCAGTGATGATGGTTTATGCACATAATAATATAATTTATCTATTTTGTATTCGGCGTGATTTTCTAGTATGGTTATAAAAGAGTATGGCAACAATTTTGTCAAAATCATTTCTTTCTTTGGCCCGTTTCACGAAGCTACAAGTTACAAATTACAAGCGGAACTCTCTTACTAGCAAAAGGAATTAGAAAGAGACTTCCGCTTGTAATTTGTAACTTGTAGCTTCGTGAAACGGGCCTCTGGTAGCAATCTTTCCATTCGCAAAATTTACCAGAGTATTTTTTTTCTCAGTAGGTAGCTTGTTTTACCGAAGTTTTTTTTGTGAATTGTACCATCATTTCCACAGAATCGATGGAGCTCCGCTCACGCGGAGCTCCTAATTCTGGGTGGTTTGGTCCTTCGGGCCTGCTGCAATAGATTGATACACCCGACTGTTAATATCAGCTGCGTCGATCTGAAAAGGGATGCACGCTTAAGAGAATCACATCGCTGCAGAGGTCTAGCTCGAGGAACGGACAGTGACCACAGAACAATATAGTTACCTACACAAACGTAAAACTATGTACGCTCAAAGCGATGAAATATAAATTAAAGTTTGCAAGCGATTCTCCAAGTCACTGACCGTAATTACCACGCCGAGTGAACGTATCGTATCATTTATCCTGCAATTGGAATAATTAGAGGGTGCAGATGGGAATTAATTGATTCCGTGCAGATACGATATTAAGGTGAAAAATAAAGCTTGCTTTGCGAATTAATTTTAATTGTAAATCACATACAGTAAAAGATATCGGGGCGTATCATATGTTATGCGTAATTGTGAACAAGGTGGCTTTTGGTGTGCAACTCCGTAATTCTCGTCAGTCTATAAGTATCTTATCCTTTTTATATATTTTTCGACTTTCTTGAATGTTAACGTTTATGAGGATGTTAAGATGTTTGATTAATCTTTTAATCATACACAAACAACTAAACAGATTTGAATGAAATGTACATAAATAAATAGTCCGTGTTCTGGATTAGCACATATAAGGAGAACCGAACAACGATACTTAACGTCGATCACCTGCTATTATATCTACTTTGTACTTACTTTTTCAGATATACGTAAACTTAAGTACCTTATACAACTTCTTAGGCACGTAACGCCCAAGTCTAACTTAGTAACCATCTCACGGTTTTACTCGAGGAAGCTAATCTTGTTACATAAACCTGTATCACTACCGCCGTGGTTACGAGTATGCTGGTTGACAAAAAGTCCTCGCATGACACGATGCGCGTGAGCACAAAATATACACATGCGGCAGGAAAGGAGGGATGCGATCTGTGTGTAGTTAAGCCAACATCCAGATGCGATTTTGTTGACAAAGTTCAAAGGTCAAACAGGGACTGTCAATCTTAAGCCCGGTCCACACGACAACGATTATCGTAGCGATTTAACTGCGCAGTTCGGTTTGTGCAGTTTTGTTTAACGTTTGAACGAAAATCGGCGCAGTTTTTTTTGGTTGGAGCTGAAAATCAGCGCTGTATGTGTCTGACACCTCAGCATAATGCTGAGCCAGTGTCCGATTCGCTACCGCGAGGACACGCACTCCGTGCTGTTTCTGTCACATTGTTTGTTTTCTTTTATTTGTCTATTTGCGTGTCTTCTCTCTCTGTGTAGTGAATGAATGTATAGATATCTTCTTAATAAGGGCTAAAAAACACCAAGTATCGGAGAAAAATATTTAATTAAAAATTAATACAAATACATAGATAAAATGTCACTGGCAAGTAGATTGAAAGTTTAACGACAAATCAAATCACAATACCACAGTAGGTGTACAATAATAACGTACTCGTAATGCCGGCTGTACACACTCGTCGAGAATCTCGGGCTGAATCCGACCGCGACCGGGACATGGTGAGACAAGACGAGAGCGAGCGAGACAAGATAAGAGCAGCATGTACACACTCGCTCTTGGCCTGTCTCGGGGTGTCTCGACGAGCGTGTATAGCCTGCATTAATAAAAATTAAATAAATTTGTGGGATAACATAGACGCAAACGCAACCGTTCAACATTCAACATCAAATTAAATGGCGGGGCATAGCGGGTCGAGAACACTATGTGGTTATGTGGAGGAGAGCTATAGTCACGGTAAGAAAAGGTTCGTCACTTTTCGACTCTATTTCAATGCTATTAAGGTCCACAAGTAGCGGACCTCTTCTTGCAGTGAATGTACTTAAGTCCTCGCGCGACATGACCTGCGTGCGCGCACGCACGGTCGCACGCGCACGCGACGCTACACATAATCTTACGATTACACAGTTGTTTTTAGAAGGACGCAAACTGTAATACCTTTTATTGTTTATGGAATCTTAGTGACTGTTGAGGGTATTATTTGCAAAAGTTGTAAGCATCAGGTCCGTCTTTTTTAATTTTAAAGGGAAATATAATTATCTTAATATTTTTCTTAAAAAATATATTTTATACTATGCGTCTAGCGCTATAATGTTGAGTGCTATATTGAGTTGGTTTTATTGCTTTTTTATTTTAAATGGGTCTGTGGTATAATCTTTTGTAGTATTTTTTTCAGTTTAGTTTCAGGAGATGCATGCTCGTGTTTCTTAAATAAGTAAACTATTCCAATCATAGGATGATTTCTGCAAATTGAAACATATTATAACTTAAAATTTGACAGATTTATATGGTAAATTCGTTGAAAAAATATTGGCCACACAAATATAAAATTGTAACGTATTTTGTACGTACATACCCCGAACCAACAAGGGTATTTACAAATTTCCCTCATTGCTGTAGACATCTCAGGCGAATTAAAATCGCCGGCAAAAACTCCTGGAACTGCGAACAAAATACAAATAAAATAAAAATACAAACCAGTAACAATGACGCCATGACGGAAACTGTCCAAGCGAAATCAACTACATAGTAAGATCTTAAAAGAAAACCGGCAATATCGGCACATAACTCTAGCGAAAATTCGAAAAACTTTTCGAGTTCATTATTTCCTATGTACGGCCCCTCAAATCTAAGGTCTGTTCATCCTTACTTGTCTTATATAGTAAACAACTTTCTAACCTCAATATGAACCTTTTTTGGCTAAAACAGCTATAATATAGTTTAAACAAAATAAAGCAATGACAGACAATACATTGGCCAATTGATGTCCAAAATGTTAACTCGGTTTACTTTATTTACGATTAAAGAGCTGTTTTAGCCAAAAAAGGTTCATTTTGAGGTTAGAAAGTTGTTTACTTTATACAAGTAAGAATGAACAGACCTTAAAAATTTATAGTAACATGTACATGCAGTTGTTGCAGTTTTTTTTCGAGGTTTTATTTTACAACTTTGTTGGCGTAATTGAAACGTATAACTATGCCAAATTACGGCTTTGTAGTATTAAAAGTCTCTGAGCTAGACCGCGGACAGACGGACAGACGGACAAATGGACTTGGCGAAACTACACCGTAGATTTTTTTAGCTTCATAGTCCTCTTGATCCATATTATCCGTCGCTGAACATGATATTCTCAAAACATGATATTCTCAAAATATGATATTTGCAAATAGTGGAGTTAGGTTATAGAAACGTAGGTAGGTTTAGGTTATGTTAGTTTTACAGCAGGCCCGGAGGGCCAAACTACCCAGAAATAGGAGCTCCGTCGACACTGTCTAATTTATGTCTCGCTAATAATGATGTTTTGCGAATATCATGTTTTGCGAATATCATGTTTTGCGAATATCATATCTTGAGAATATCCTATTTTGAGAATATCATGTTTTGAGAGTATCATGTTCAGCGACGGAAGGCTCTTGATGTGGTCGCTGATACATGCGCATGTATCAGCGATATTAAAGATACCAGTAATTTGTAGGACATGCACTATTTTGTTTACGAGGCAGCAGCCACGTCTATTACTAGCTTCTGCTATAATTGAGTCGCTTACGAGTAACCAAGCTCGGATAAGTCCATGCAAAAGGACAACGGAATTTGCGTCTTTTTTCAAGCAAATTAAGTTTTAAGTTCGTATACCAAATTTTATGAACATATCCGAGGTTGAAGTTAAGCGACTCAATTATGCTTCTGCCCGCGACTTCATCCGCATACATTTCAATTATTGTTATTCCCTAGGGAACTTAAGTTTTTCGGGATGAATGCCTATGTGTTAATCCAGGGTATAAGCTATCTCCATTCCAAATTTCATCTAATTATTCCACCCGTTGCAACGTGAATGAGTAACAAACTAATACACACACACAACATTTCGCATTTATAATATTAGTGGAATTGCCGTGGTGAGCGAATGGGCGTCCTTTCACGTTGATGGCAACATAGACAGTTTTAAGGGTGACACACACACTACCGATACTGATGGATGAGCAACTGACGATCGACACTTGACTGAATGCCTGCTAAAATACACTCAAAATCAAAACACGTAGTTAGCATATCCAATTTTCCACCAACCTTAACGAGAGGTCCATCAACCTTCACAAGCGGCTGGCCCGCCGAAACATGGGTATAATCTTCCTGAGTCGGATGTCCAGGGGCATCGACATTAGTATTTAGTTGACTGACTCCGACCTAAACTGGATATTGTTTATTAACAGAATAACAGTTATTACACAATACCGTATTTCACTTTTGTCGATTGAATTTGGCAGAATTTACATTGAATTTTGAGAGGTTGCTAGAATAATAAAATTAAACAGAAGGTTACCAATGCTACCATGACACCATAAACTTTGCCAAGGACCACAGATTATATGGGTATGTCTGTCTATGGATAAAAGACGTTGACTTGATAAAACAATCTTACCATAGATAAAGAAAGTAAACCACGTTTGGAAATATCCTTGGAATATGCAGGAATAGGAAAAAAGACAATGTTTGGTAAAGTGAGACTTCTTCTTCTTCTTTTTTTATTAATGGCGGTCCACCGCTGCTTTGTATATCCCGCAGTGATTTCTCCTCAAGTGAGTAGAGTAAATCTTGTAAATGTTTAAAAGGACTTCTTTCACTCGGCCATCATCTTCCCTCCCCGAAGCATAGTAGCGTTTTGATCGGAAGTAGGTATTAAGGCCGAGCCACACCGGTTGCGTGACGTGCACGTGCACGTGCGAGTTCGCTTTCCACTGCGTTGTATAATGACATGTCGTAATGAGAATTCATACTATACAACGCAGAGGAAAGCGAAAGCGCACGTGCACGTGCACGTCACGCAAGCGGTATGGCTGGGCCTGTAGTGTTGCTTACTGTCTGTTGATTTATTTTATTTTAACAAGCTTTTATTTAACTTGCGATGTATGTATGTATGTAAAGTATGTATGTATGTACGGTTCAAATCTTGCAAGTTAAATTTGACCCCTTCCCTGTTACCGGTGTATCTGAAAATTGGCATACAAGTGTAAATTGGATGACAATGCAATACTATTATGACATGGAGCTGATCTGATGATGGAGTCAGAAGGTGGCGACAGAATCTCCGCTATACTTAACGTAGACCCACCGTGTTGGGACTCATCTATTTGGTCTTGATAAGCAGATAATGACTGCAAAAAAAAGTACAGTCGACAACAACAGCTTGTCCCAAAAATATTTTTTTTTGGTTGCCATAATTATTTTGACAGACTACACACGTAATATGTGTTGAGTGAAGAGGACAGAGCTTGCGAAGCTTCTTTAGTGATTTGGAGCCCGAAGAGCCCATATGAGAGTCCCCGCGTGTCGTCAGTGCGCATAAAAAGTTAAGAGCCACCGCGCTAATTGGTCGGAAACAAAGGAATATTTCCTCAAACCCGTCCATTATGTTTATGTTGTTATGTTTCGCACGAACCGAGCAAGAACCGCGCCTGCGCAGAGCCTCGCTAACATCACTATAGGGACGGTATTTTCTTTACATACAAAGACAAACTTGCAGACAACTTTAACTTGAGCCTTACTCAAAAAATACGCCAAGGAAGATTTTGACTTGATGCTGTCTTACTTTAACTAAGCATAATTTTGCGTCTTTTTCTAACTTTAGAGTTAAAGTACGACAGCAGTCAACTTCTGCAATTTGTACCTATTGCTAGTCTAAACGTCTCTTTAGGTTCATTGTCATAAATGTAATAAAATAGCTATACAGCTATGGTACAGTCATAGTATAAATAGAAAAGTAGCTCGACTCCGGCCCTTTAGGAGATGCTGATACCTATTGCCGCTCGGGCGTCAGGGTTGTCCAAACTTGTTTTTCAATTTTAGTCACCTACTTTGCCATACTGTGATTTATAATCATGTTAATTTTCATAAATTACACAAACCTAAAGTAAGTATAAATATTGTTAGGTACCTAAGTACCAAATTTAAATTATTTTACTTACATACTTTTTATCTGTTGATACTAAATAATAATTATGTTTATAGGTATGTGACGTGATATGTAAATTCCTTTTCGACCTTTTGATAATGCCGCTTTCGCGCAAGGCGGCTTCCTTTGACTAGTTAGGTACCTATTATTGGCGGCACGCGCCGCCGCCGCGCGGCTTCCTTAGAGCATTGGCCGCTCGCTTTGGTTCTAGGCTTGTGCTTTGGGTACTAGGTAATGATAAGCATACTTATGTAGTGGAAAATACATACTTAATATGACTACATAGGTACATATAAAACGTCCAAGACTCGGAAACAAAAAATACCTACTCGCACTCATCACACGAATATTTGCCCTGACCGGGAATCGAACCCAGGACCGCTAGCTTCGTAAGCAAGGTCACTTCTTACTTAGTCACTCACCTAGGCCATCCACGTCGTCACATGTTACCTGTCACGTCACACTCAATAACTTAAATTACCTACTTAATACGTATTTATTTCACCTAGGTATACTATAGGCAGGCCAGTACGAAATACCTTTTATTAAATCTGGTTTATAGTTGTATCTTCCTAAGCTAGGTTTAGACATCCGTATACAGAACAATATTTAAGCGTTTTCGGCAGCGACATTGTCGCTCGATAGCTAAGTACGCGCGCTAAAACAAAACGCAACCGAACGCAATGACGCCGCGGCCCCGACTAAGTTCCCTTGAAAGTTCTTGAGATCTCGTTTCGTATTGGTTCGCCCCGCCACAGGCCCCGCCCACAGCCGCAAGCCGCGCGATGTACCTTTGTTTGAAGACGATCTACTGTTCTCTATACTGTGGTACAGTCAACAGCATAAATAAGAGATCATTTATTTATGTACCTTGTCACTTTAACGTTGTGTTTGAAATGTCATACAAAATTGTGAAACGATTGAAAGCGACAAGGTACATAAATAATCACTTATTTATGCTGTTGACTGTACCTCTATATAAGCAGTTCTCAATGGGTTTAAACAGCAGGCCGCTTTTGAACATTTAGATATTTTAAAGAGCCCTAAAATAAACATAACCCGTTAATTTAATGTTTCTTTATGAAAATTTAAAATTATGGACAAACTATATAAAGTTAGGTTTTTTGAGCCCTTACCCTTTACGGACCTGACGGAGTATAATTTGAGTATAGATTAGGTACTTATCAAAGCTTCAATAAAAATCCAAGTTGATTTAAGTTGATTAATAAGTCTTATTAGGCTCATATGGAATCAAGACGCTTAGTAACAAAAACTGGGCAAGTGCGAGGCGGAGTTGCGCACGAAGGGTTCCGTAGGTACCATTATCTGTTCAACATTAGGCACTATATTATAAAAAAACGGCAAAAAAAAAACACGTTTGTTGTATGCCCCACTTAAATATTTATTTTATTCTGGTTTTAGTATTTGTTTGTTATAGCCAGTGATCGGAATAGGTAGAGCTAATTTGCCTAAACTTGACGCATATTCATTCATGCGTGAGAGAGATGGGAATACATTATTGAACGAACATGCATCAAGTTTAGGCAAATTAGCTTACCTATTTCCAATCACTGGTTATAGCAGCAACAGAAATACATCATCTGTGAAAATTTTAACTATCTAGCTGCCACGGTTCATGAGTTATAGACTAGGCCGCGTTTTATAAAGCTACAAGTTACAATTTTACAGGTCTAACCTGGCAACACTGCTCAAATGGCTGGTCGTCATTGGTCGAGGTTGTGTCAAATGGACACTTGTAACCTGTAAATTGTAAAAGCTACAACTTTTTAAAACAGGCCCCCTGGTGACAGACAGACAGACGGACAGTGGAGTCTTAGTAATAAGGTCCCGTTTTTAACCTTTAGGTACGGAACCCTAAAAATCACATTTTTTAATGTTCATCTATCGAAAAGTTTTCCAAATGCACTGACTAAATAGATTTGGAACCACAATTCTCGATTGATTCAGCCATTGTTCAGAGGTCATTCACGTATCTATTAACTCTTCACCCGACTGATTGTTCGTTACACAATACGTCGGACTGGAGTTATTTGTTTTCTCTAAAAACCGCGATGCTTTTTAGATTTGAACTGAACATTGCGAAGTTCATTGAGCGCGGGCCGCGCGCGTTCGAGTCTTTTGTTCGGAGATCATTATCGAGACGAGACTTCAGCTGAGCATTCACGACCGCTCCAACAAGCCGAATAGAGCAGCGCCGTGCCAAAATCGATCAGTAAATGTCAAAACTGTAGCGTTTAAAAGTACTTGGGACGGTCCGTTGGATTTCTAAATGGATGGAAAGCCAGCGCGACGCGCCAACGTGCCTTCCAAATGAAACTATCGTGAATATACGATATTCAACGTTTGAACTCGCCACGTCACCGCGCCGAGACAAATGGCATCGTCGTGAATGCGTTCTCTGGCTGTCATTTTCTAATCAGTCTGGCGCGCCCGTGAATGTTGTCAAAATATCACGCGCATCCAGTTGTATGCACTCGATCTGTCGCCGAGACAAACAGCGCGTTCGTGAATGCCCAGCTTTAAATAAATGAAGGAGCAAAAAAGGGTTCGTAAAAACGTTTTAAAATTATAATGACTACTCTAATATGCTACTAATTGTTGAACTCGATATTTATTTATGTATCCAAATGTTTCACTTAGTAAATTAAGGTACAAAGAGAGAGCTTTACGTCGTAGTGCGTTCTCTACTTCCCGATCTTATGTCAAGAGAAGTGAGTCGAGCTCTAAACGTATAAAGCTGCCTAATTAAGAATGCATGCGATAAAATGTGTTTTATATGCTCTGAACTACATATATATGATATATATATGAACTACGTCGAGTTGAATATTCAATAGTGATACGCTTAAGTGAATCACACCCAAGCGTTTGATTCTAATACTTTTAGCGTCGAATTTCTAAAATAAGTTTAACTAAATTTTATTTGGCTAATAAACTTAATTACTCCCGCAAGCATGCATGCATTTATAAAAAAGAACTTAGCCAACATATTCACTGTAATTTACAATAAAAATAAACAATGCTCCAACGGAACCGTTAGGCCCTTTCAAATCTTCCCTAATTACCTTCCCACAAAAAACGCTTTGATTATATCAAACCTGACAACCGGTATAATTATTTCTGCTTCTCATATTTTTTTGTCAAGTCCCAAAAATTTAAAATCAACCATGTTCTAATCAAAATAGGGATTACATTGGTTTAGTGGAGTGCTGCATTCCCGATCCTTTGAAGCGTTAGAAGGGGAAGTAATGCCACCGAACATCTCGGCGTGTTCACGTGATCCGGTTTTGAAATAAAAACGTTACTAGCCTGTTGATTATTGGATTAATTCTATCCTACTAAATAAATGCGAAGGTTTGTGGGTTTGGTACTCCTTCACGCTGCAAGGCTGGACGGATTTGGATGATTTTTGAAATGGAGATAGCTTTATACACTGGATTAACACAAAGGCTACTTTTCATTATGGATTTTTTCAATTCTTGTGGGAATATTGTTAATCAAAATCTGCACTGACGCAGTCGCAGGCAGAAGCTAGTTATTAAATAAATCAAAAATTATCAAGTACTTATTACAAAAACAAATTTTATTAATATAAATTGTTTTATTAAATTGTTAGTTTTGGCGTAAGACATGTAAAAGGCTCTGAATTACAAGGTTTAGGTACGCAAAATACTGTATACCTTCGGATAGGTACAATAAAAACAGTTTTTTGTAACATATACATATATATGCATGAGATTATGCTGTTTTAAAAATCGCCCGATGAGCTGGCTTATTGAGCACTATACTGCCCTCCTAAGCAAAAATGCAATAACTAAATTCAATAGTCAAAGCAGATTCAACTCTCTTCTGTTTGTAACTAGGTTGCAATTTCTACAGATGTTTTGTCTGAGATATCGCCATTATGCTTAGTAGGGCAGTATAAGTTTCTTATGTTATGAATTATGATCATGAGTATGACTTAGGACAAAAAATCTTAAAAGTCAAGGTAAAAAAAACACAAATCAAGACCTTTGAAAAGACTTTCCCCCAACTAGCCGGTAGGTGGATAGGCCATTACAAAATGCCCATTGTTTTGCAAAAGCCGTACCAAGCGCGCTGAGAGGGAAACAAAGCTCGATTACGACGAAACAAGTCTATCGCCACTTCCTTGCCGCGGTTGGGTGGTCAGAGGCAATAGGTCGGTGTGGAGACACCCAGGGCCTCCATTCAACACGGCCAAGCGATACAGTAGGCCTCACTAAAGACATTCTCGTCAGTATAAATATTGTAGGATTTAGTAGGAATGCAGTGTAACTAGAGTTAAAAAACCGGGCAAGATCATGTCGGACAATGGTCAGTGTAGGGTTCCGAAGCCGTTAATACAAACACAAAAAACTATCTCAATAAACAACATGTATGTACTAATTTTCTATTTAATTTTTTTGGTGCTGTCTTATGATCATTTTTAGTAGGTACCTATAAACACATTAGCCGCTTGTAAAAATGAATTGATCATGTTTAAACCCACGTCATGACATTTGTATAGTTGCTTATTAAAATTTAAAACACTATAAAAGCAAATACGATAAAAAATTATAAAATAAAGCAAAACTCTTTAGAACACACCTAAACTAAAGAAACGGCATTAGCTAGATAGAGATCATAGTACTTATAATCTCAAGATGTTCTTAAGAGTTAATGATTACTTTGTGAAATCGATGACCCGCTACCGAAGTGGAGCGGAAGGCTAATCAATCATCCATGGGGAGGAGGCTCTCGGCAATTGATTTAGATTGATAAGCCACGAGCTACTTCCTCTTCTTCTCTTGGACAAATAAAAAAAATAAAGAAACCGATTCAAAGATAAAATCGATATCTATGTAATTAAGGAAGTCAAATAAACAAATGTACGACAGTATCTAATTTCTAAGTCTTCACTATCAAATAGCTATTATCAAATTGAACCCGTTGTTGTACGAACATAGCCTACTATTATAAATTCGGTTGTTTTTTATTTATTTTCGCGGCCGACCACAATAGGTTTCGCCCACAATACAGCGCGGGATCAGATTACCGCGCCACTGTTTGTTTGTGCAAAACCTCTCTTCACTCGCTCATGTCATCACAACAATCGTAGTCATTCAAATGTTAAAAGACGTCAAACGTCTATTATCAACGCTATTAAAACTCTTATTCACACTTGGCATTAATGGCAGTGGAGTTAAAAACAATAAGATAACATGAAAAAAGCAATATTGTTTTACTGAGAGGGAATAGAGACCCAGTTAGATGATTATATTAAACCACAGGCTTCTTAATTCCTAGACGAATTATTTGCCGTCGAGCCTGAGTTGTCCAGTCAGAGCGTAAATAACATTTTATTTCGCATTTTTAGGGTTCCGCACTGGAATCTAACAGTTTGCTGGTTAGATCATGAAATTGCAAAGTGACATTTTTGAGAAAAAAACACGGCTAAAGTAAAAAAAAGGTCGAATGATGATACATATTTTTACGAGGTTTCCCCATCGTATAACCATCCCCTTGAACATCACTCGCCCTTCCTCATGTTATCCTCATAATAAACATGTTCCGCGCCATTGTCGTTACGTCACAAAGTCACCGTGAGTCGCGCAGCTCGTAAAGTGACAATGCTCATCAAATTGACGTTTACAACTTGATATAAATAAACTGTATCGCGTAACTGTCGTTCGCCGGCGCAGGCGCAAGCTGCAAGCGCGAGCGGGTGTGGGGCGGAGAAGCGGTTGGTAATTTTGTAAGAAAACTTTCCGGAAAGCAAAAAAATGTTATATCCTATGTAAAACTTCATCCAAATCTGGTCAACTGGGTATTGTAACCCATCACTTTATTGATTTTCACTACGGAATTTCATTTCGTCGAACGCTATTTTCTGCTGAAACCATGAAGTTTTCAGGATATCTTAAACATTAATTAGGTAGGCTAGGTTAGATTAGACTTATGATTAACTAAAACTCATGCGGTTAGAATTGCCTTTCGATGAAACGAAAATTCTGCGTAATTATACGTTCGCTTCGATGAAAGATGTTTCGATAAAATAATAGGTACCCGGTCAACTGTTTATATATGTGAGACTATTAAGTACCAATTTCACCATACGATGTTAACCACTTAACAGACGATTAGAGCGTTAACAGCTGTCAAAATGTATGAATTAACAGTCGATTATCATTGATTAAATTTAACATCGTTTGTTGAAATCGGTACTCACTGTTGCTCGCGCTCGCTTGGTCAGCGTAGTTGTTAATTAATGTCTGCTTCCTGGAAGTTCAATTTATCTTCATACCAAATTTCATCGAGAACGTTGATGATGCTGATGGCGTAATAAACAGATAAAGTTACTTTCAAATTTGTAATAGTATCGATTGACAGACAAACAACTCATCAACCTTTTAAAGTTATAATATGGGTTTATTATATTATATTAGTGCCTTAAGTCCGTTTCTCTTTGGTCTGTCCAGGGATTGATAGGGATTACCCTAATTTAATTCCTCTAAATATACACCTAGGAAGGTATGTAGATACACGTGGCAATCAGTCAGTTTAGGTACCTAATTTGCGTTCTGCACTAAGCACCTAAATACGAATGCTTTGAAAAAAGTTTCAAGCTATTAATTTATTTGCTCATCAATTTCGGAATAGGGGAACAATAGATATAGCCTTCTGTGACTCGTGCGCGCCAGCTGTAGAATTCGTTCGATGAAACGCGGACGCATCGAGTGCAGTTATTATTGCAGCGTCGCCGGCGCCGGCGCACCCCTCGGCAGACAATGCTGGTTCATTTCTATAGGTGATGTAATACCGGCTTACAAAGGATTAGGGTTTGCGCTAAACGTGGGGGGAGTTGTTGGGAGTCAATGGTGTGATGAGTTTATAAAAATAAACATAGCGTAAATCATTTGCCGTTTGATATTTGGTTTTGGTTTGAATAAAAATTTGCGTAGCTAGTAAATTGTGGAAAAAAATATAAGTATAAAAAGTTTTATTGCTCGCTTTTTAATGAAATCCAGTTAAGAACCTGCTGTTTTGCATTGTGTTATTAGAGCAATATAAACTTCGAGCATCTTAAAGGTACAAGTGAGAGGTAGGAGCGACGAAACATCCCCACTCCCGGGCAAAAGAAAACTACCTATATGCCATGAAGGACTTGAAGGTGTCGCAGGCACAATAACTTGACATGCCAACTCGTTTAAGCTTGGTCTTAAGTATCAGTAAACTAATATTAAATAGGGGCTCTAAAATATAAAAGGCTTAAAAATATCAAAATGGACGCTGGAAGAAATTTCATTCTTTGAAGCGGAATTTAACCAACGGACCATTACGAAACTCATTTTAAAATTACAAAAATAAAACATAAACGAAGAAAGATATCAAATTCCAAGTATAACTGCGTCATAAAACGCGAGTAATCTTTCCGAGAGTAACGGCTCGCGCACTCGCTCGAATGGCAGCTTAAAAAATAATTTATTAGATACGAATGCAAATGCAAAGCTGTGACGTATCAAGATTATTTTCTTCCCGGGAACCAGTTTGGTTCACACAACGTTCGACAATGGCTAACAGAGCCATTTGTCTAAGGGGACTGAACTCCGAAAGGGGTCACAAATACGTGTTTTGTAAACTTTTGAACACTTATCATTTTAATATACGTGTTTGCGTCAGAATCAAAGCGTTATTGTAGCGGGACACTTTGTTGTTCTCGCGAGTTATTTATTCGCATTTTTTGCTGAATATTTTAGTGTAGACTTACTTGTGTTTAATTTGTATGAAAATGTTCAACCAGGTGCGCTTATATTAATATGCAGTAGCTCGGATTATGAATAACAAAGGCGTTCGAAAACTGACTTAATTTTGTGAAGTGTTCGTTAAATTAAAGAATTAACTTTACAATGTTGCTAATGGCGTTCGTTTTAGGGGTTTTAGTTGTAATTTAATTTATTTATTATTTTATAAGAGATAAGAACATGCGGGTTACTATGTCATTAACGGATAGGAGATTTTCAAAAGTATAGAAACTACCTAAGATCGGTAACTTAAAAATAATCCCATAACCGCCCAAATTTGGGCTTTAGGCCAGATAAGTCGTTTTGTGATGAATTAATGAATTAAATATCGATATATCACCAATATTATCTTATTTTAGTTGTTATAGTATTCACGTTTAATAACTAAAATATCGCACTGCTAGATCAAAACAGCAGTAACTCAAAATACAACTGTATTTTAAAATGAACATTTTATAATACAACTTCTATGAACTTGAAACAAAACTAGCAAGGATTTTGAGTTGATTCTGTTTTCATCTAGCGGTGCGATATGTTCTTTTAGCTAAAACATGCGCTATCGGCTTTAAAACCGTCTGTTATTTACCTGTGTAATTTTTAAAGACGCTTTTTCTCTGTAATGCATCGGTATTGTGTACAATAAAGTGTTGAATGTAATATTGATTGTGTTGCAAACATATTATTACCTATATTCGTATTTTAAAGCACCATCAAACATTGGGCGAACTTAACTGCTGACTTAAACATTTAATAGTACCAATAAAACGCACCTAACAGCACTTACCAAAAACCTAATGAATCAACATACCGACCGAAACCCAATCAGGGCCTCTATTCTACTGGACAAAACAATATTACTTTTGACGTGTTATTGTATTGTTATTAACTCGTCCGCCATTACTGTCAAATAAATAAGGGGTCCGTTCCTGAAAGCCACTCTGCAACTCTGCACTCTGCACTTTGCAAATCCTCGATAGTACAAAGTGTAGATTAGGTAAACGTGTTCCAGAAAACAATGCGTAATTTGCAAACTCTGCAAAGATTCTGTTCCTATAAGCTACTTTGCAAATCTACACTTTGTATTTAACTCTGACTCTTCAACTTTGCAGTTGTCTTGTGCAACAGAATTACTTTGCAAATCCACAAATCCGCACTCTGCATTTGACTCTGCCTCTTCAACTCTGCAATAGCTTTGTGGAACAGAAATACGTTTGAAGAGTGGGATTTGTTGAGTGCAGAGTTGCAGAGTGGCTTTCTGGAACGGGCCCAAGAGCTATCATAACGTAGACAATACCTGCCATGACACATCAAAAGGAGGCCACCTAACCCCAGTCAGAAGCGTTCAGCCACAGCAATCAATCGCAGTGAGCCGCAGTGTCCACGCATGGGCATTACCTAATTACTGGCTGGAACTGGAACCTGCGCCCGCGCCGCCAAGTGCCCGTAAACGCGGAAACAGAGCCTCCGCGGTATTCCTCCCTCATTATCTGGAGCATTAGATTCCTTTGGCAGCTGTAGTATTCCTTAACGCAACCGATGTGGCTTCGATGCCGTCAATGATACATAGTAGATATATGTAGAGCTTGTTTAGGTTAAACTTCGTAGGCTTATTTATAGCTACAGCCGCACAGGGCCTCTATTCGTAGTATTGTTTTTAACTCGGTCGCCACTACTGTCAAGTAAATAGGAAATATCAAAATGTCGACAATGCGATAACAGGTCAAAAACGATATGGTTTTTACCACCTAGAATCTCGGTCCAGAGGGCCCGGCCAAGATGCACTACGCTAACTAACGTTTCGATTCGATTCGTTTTTAAACCAATCGCGTCACTGGTAGATGGCGTGATACGAAAAGTCACGTGGTCTACCAGTGACGCGATTGGTTTAAAAACGAATCGAATAGAAACGCTGGTTACTCTTCCAGCACACCCTGAAGTTGCTAGATGAGTAAGAACAATGCATGATTGAACTCTGATATTTACTTAACTATTTCTATATTTTGATTTGAGGATTTTCTGTACGAAGTCTGTCGGTCGGGGACGCCCTAGGCGCACATACAGTGATCAGATTCCCGAATACGACCCAAATCAAAGTAGCCGAAACCGACGTACGTGCATGAAGAGGTTGAAGGTAGAGGAAGAAAAAGAGGTATGGACCGGTGCTCCTGGCGTTTCTACGTCTCTCTTTACCATGATGCATGGCCCTGCCATGATGCATTGCGCGTTTCTATTCGATTCTATTTTAAACCAATCGCGTCACTCGTAGATCACGTGACTTTTCGTATCACTTCATCTACCAGTGACGTGATTGGTTTAAAAACGAAACGAATAGAAACGCTAGTTAGCGCAATGCATCTTGGCAGGGCCTTCTGGTTGGGAGACAGGCGACAGACGTGAGTGTATGTATTTTGTATGTAAGTATTATGATGTTCTGTAGGGGGTAACACTAAGATAAGCCTTTAACTAGATCGGTTACAAGTGCTAGTTGGCCCAAGATGATGTCAAGCTAGACTGGTGCATACAAGAACTCGACGACGAGCTTAGTACTCACGTATAACGTAGAATCACCACATTTTCGCTAATTAAAGGTTGAGGCAAGAAGCAGTCTTTACTGTGGCATGCTGGTCGTTCGGACCGGTTCGACAGTATCTTGATTCAAATGGGTAAATACCAGGGCCATTGATAGGAATTCCATGATAACTACCCTATGAACAAAACAGTTTGATAACACGACATACCTTGTATGCGGTTTTGTTAATAATTAGTGAAAAACTATTAAGAAATAAACACCCACAATATAAGTACCGTAAAACGGGGTGAGTACGGATGAAGGGGTGAGTAGGGACACAACCTAAAATAAGTCATAACTTGTTACAAATAAGAACAAGTATTAAATGGTCCAATAACGTTACGTATATTGGAAATAACTTCAGTCTTATAATTAGTAACATATGCTTCATTTTAGGTTGTGTCCCTACTCACCCCTTAATCCCTACGGTACTTAATGGCGACTTTGACCATTTTCATGAAACTACGCCAAATAAACTAAGTTCCGCGCTCGAATCACTCCATCTGTTTGGAAGCTAGAATACCACAGATAGACTCACAGATTCACAGATCCACAGGTACATAGTAGACACATGTACAGTCGACTAGGTACAGTCGAGTTCAAAAAATATGTGTACACTTTAGTACCTTGTCACTTTAAACGGTGTGGCAATTCATGTATGGCAGTTCAAACATGACATTAAATAGAAGTGAACATATATTTATGAACTCGACTGTACAAAGAGATGTATCCATTTTGGACCTTATTACAATGCAATAAGGTGAAAAATTGGATACATCTCTTTGTAGTCGACTCTACACACGTTAAATTGGTTTGCTTAGGTATCTCTGCAAAAATTTTAGGGACGTATAAGTACCACAGGAACTTCAATTATTCCGAAGCTTCGTAAGGAGTTGTGGTAAGTGGGGCAGCGCGGGCGCGTGGGAGCGCACCACAATGGCCCGTGTCACGCCACAGTGCCCGTGTCTCGTCCCGCCGCCGCGCCTGCGCCCTTCGCCCTGCGGGACCCGCTTCCGCTTGGGACTCGTAGATATAAGTATTCTATATTATGATATTCGTTTGCATTGTAAGAAATTATTTTTCGTAGTGTTCCGTTGAATCCTAATTGTTATCATAATTATGACTTATGACTGTTTGGCACGAGCGAGAGAGAAGACCCTATGCCCTACAGTACGTATATGAATGGATGATCTTATTCGCGTAAGTTCCTTTGAAAGCGTGGTAATTTCAACAAAAAATGTTACTAATAGACGGTCACTTATATATGTTGGAAAGAGAACGGCGCTGTCCAATATGAACCCTGTAACATTGTTCTCTCTCTGTTGTCTACCGTTTAAGAAGTTCATGTATTTGTCTTTTCTAGTTTAATTTTCTATATGTGTTGTTTAATACAGCGTATTAATTGTATAGTATTGTATTGTTCTGCCGACGACCTGCGCAGGAGTGCCAAGCGGAACAATTGCTCCCGGCACCTGTCGCTGTCGGTCGCGCTCCGCCGCTCGCACTTGACCGATAACCTGCCAGGTTGGGAAACATAAAAGCTACGCTTGCCGCAATACATTTAAATTTGTAATTTGAACACAACGATACCGAGATATTATGTTAAGATCTTTAGAAGAACGGTTAGTTGTATAATTATGAAAACGGTAGTTTCCTAACATTGGGTAATTGTATCATCCTCAAGCCTGCAATCATTTTATTTATGTGAGTATCGCTATCACATTCACCTTCGCATATGATATATCTGTCCGGTCGGCCAGGAAAGTGGTCGACCACTTTTGACAAAAGTTTCTGTGAGATCTAATTATCACTAAGGTTGACACTTGTCACTGTCATAATATTATTGCAAGGGAAAATCGAACTTGTTGTATCATGACGTGCAAATGAACTTCAACCGTAGGGTTGTAGACCACATTTTTGGCCGACTGTTCCACACAAATTGACCTTGTCCCAAACTAAGCTTTAGGCTTGTAAATACTTTGTGTACTAGACAACTAAACATACAGTCAAGAAATTTAATTTGTGACCCACCTTAGGTCCAAAGTCAATCTAGCATTCTACAGCAATAAGGTTGTGAAGTCGTCAATGTCATTAATTAGAGATGTCAGGTCATGTGTAACTTTTAGGAAACTCAACCTTATTATTGTAGAATGTTAGATTGACTTTGGACCTAAGGTGGGTACCAAATTTAATCTCGTGACTATACGTGGATAAAAACAAAAAGCACTTTAAAGTAACGTACTCAAGTTATTCAATGAAGTCAACCAAAACATGATAATTTATGGCTGGCCATTAATATACTCATAATATACTCATAATCATTAATGGCCAGCGAATTATTATCGCTCGTCATTCGCGGACTGGTGCGCTAATGAAGTTGCCAGCGCGGGCGCATCGGCTTCTTTGATGCATTCAGCGCAGTCTTGGACCCGTCTCCGCACATTCTCGTTGGTTTAGAAAGTCGTTGCTGACAGACGAATATACGGATGCCAGTATTCTTACAGTCTGTGTAAATATTGAGCTACGAATACCAGCTTTTAATTTAGAATAGAACTAACTCTAGCGGGATTAATGCTTTAATAGCTTGGAGTAAGAGTGACGTTCTTGGTCATGATTCCAACACGCCAAAATTTTGCCACGTTGAAACTGTTATTATTTTTCTATTTACCTATTGAACAAAATATGTGGTAGGCAGGTGCCTTACTGAAAAGCCTCTATATCGCTTCTTCAAACTTAACTTAAAAATGTTTCGCACCTAAAATAAAGAAGTTTCTATAAGTGTATTTTTGAGAGTTTTCTTGACAACTGTACCTCTTTTCAAGCATGTATATTTACTGTTTATCGATATGATTAGCCCAAGCATGGTGGATCTCCGTAAACTACAGCGGATATCCTGTTTGTAACTTTCGACTCTACCATCAGATCAGCTCTTAGACACTGTACTTAATATTGCATTGTAATCGGGTTTACATGTTTGACGTATTATTTGACATGGGCCCTGAAGGTATTGACCATGCCCCGTGCCTACAAAGCTAGCAGTCCCGAATTCCAAATTTCAAAAACAGGAACTGATTCAAAATTTACTTTCAAGATTTGAACCACAGATACTAAGAAACCAATAAACACACAAACATATTATGTGCTTGTAAAAACTCGCTAACTCCAGGGGACCACCGCGGCAGATTAAATCCCAATCTTCAGATTATTCCAGTTTAGGGCGCTTCGTGCGTCTCTTAATAACGGGACCGGGAGCAGATTGCTCGCAGCGGGGACCGAATCACTCCGCCTTCACGAAACCGGCCAAGAGCGTGTCGGGTCATGCTCCGTGTACGATTCTGTTGCTGTTACTATACTTACTACAAACAAAAAATAACTAAAATGCTATAATATG
This sequence comes from Acleris literana, assembly GCA_946894065.1. Classification (NCBI taxonomy): domain Eukaryota; kingdom Metazoa; phylum Arthropoda; class Insecta; order Lepidoptera; family Tortricidae; genus Acleris; species Acleris literana. The sequence continues at coordinate 788,399 of OX335674.1, forward strand.
TAGGTATATAGCAAATTTCCCATTTCGTGGTAGATATCTTAATTACGTAGATTAGGTTAGGTTAGACATGTGACTACTCGTACCAAAAAATATTAACTCATGCGGCGAGAAATTCCGTTCTCTGAAATTAAAATTCTGCGTAATGATACCTTTGTTGAAAGGTGTTTCGATAAAATGATAGGTACCGTGTAGGTACCCTACCCGTGTAAAACACACATTGCAACATCGCAGCATCGCATTAGATGACTGGACGTTCTGATGCAAGCAGCGTTCCACTATGGGCTTGCTCTCTTGCTTGATACTTTTTGAAGTTAGCGTTTAGCGAATGGAATAATGGGGATGGACGCATTGATATGTGTACATATAATGGAGAAAAGCAGCCAGTTCTTAGTATATTTTTTTGCTGTTAAATAATGACAATAATGTTCTTATTAGTAAAACGAATAACTCCACGAAGCTAAACACTTGATCAACTAGTTCAGTGAACTAAGAAGTCCATCTTTAGGCAGCAAAATTAAATTGTGCGCTTAATTAACAAAAAAGGCCTAATGCATTTCTCACTTTCAATTATTAAAATGACGAATGTATTTTCACACCAAATATATTGTTCAGTCAAACGTAAATTACTTTACGCGCGCGTAAAAAACAATTGGCGTTACTTACTCGATTAATAATCTAACATGCATGCACGTCTTCACGTGTCAAGAGTAACCAATACTTAACGTCGCATGCGCATATAATGACTATCGATTAAACACCAATAAACTCTAAATCTAAATCGATAATAGCACTAGTAAATGGCCACCGGAAGCCGATAGATTTCCGCAGCAATTGCGGCGCCATCCGAAGAAAGTGCAATGATGCAATCAAGCGTGAATTCGCCGCGTCCCGATTCGATGACTTGCTGCTTTCTAGGACTAGGAATGTCGGAAGATATTCAAATTCAAATTCAAATTCATTTATTCTGTAAGTAGGCCCTGTAGGCACTTTTACATGTCTGAGTCTACCAGCGCTTCCAAGGGACTCTGTTGAGAAGAAACGCCGCAAGAAACTCAACAGGAAGTCTTTTTTTTTATATGAGTAACTTATTACTATGATAAACTTAAGCTAACTAATTTAAATGTCACTAATTTAATAGCATACTCGTACGTACACTTAAACGGTCAGTGTCATGAATCACATACTATGATCGGGACCACTCGATCCTACGTAATCCTGCGCCTCTATTCTAGGCGGTAAAAACGATATCGTAGTTTGCCTGTTATGGTATTGTTATTACGTCAGCCGCCATTACTGTCAAGAAAATAAGAGCTATCAAAACGTTGACAATACGATAACAGATCAAATGCGATATTGTTTTTACCGTGTTGAATAGAGCCGCAGAACTACGTACTGCAGGCAGAAAAGTAAGTACCGTAAAACGGGGTGAGTAGGGATTAAGGGGTGAGTAGGGACACAACCTAAAATAAGTCATAACTTGTTACAAATAAGAACAAGAATTAAATGGACAATAAGTTACGTCTAATGGAAATAATTTTAGTCTTATTATTTGTAACATATGCTTCAGTTTAGGTTGTGTCCATACTCACCCCGTTTTACAGTATTGCGGTGCATCTAGCCAATGTGTCCTAAATTTGCGATAAGTCTTTCTGGGAAACCCATAATTTTATCAAATTTCACTTCATCCAGTGTATCATTTCATAGAATTACATTTCATCTAGCGCTATTTTCTGCTGAAACCATGATGTTTTCAGGATATCTTAAACATTAATTTCGTAGGTTAGGTTAGATTAGACTCGTGCATCCAAAAAAAATCGAATGATAAGTACCTATGTTGAAAGGTGTTTCGATAAAAAAATAGGCAAGCAAGTACCTGTTTTTCAGTAACGTAAACGTGAACGAGATGAAATCAAAGAAAATCGAAAATTGAAATATATCCCTACTGTCTACAGGAGTTTTATTTCAATTTATTGATAAGAACACCATGTTTTTTAACTTGTTGTCATTGAACTGTTGGTAGCATAAGAGATCTTAAATAGTGTTAGGTAAATTATAGCTACCCTAACGTTCACAATACATATAATTACGATGTAGAAGTAAGATAGGCTTAAACATATACAAATACATGCCCAGTTTTCTTAAGCTCCTCCCTTCACATTCATTTTAGTCGTCTCCATATTTATTATGTTTTGAATATACTTAGATCTATAAAAGGTAATGCAGCTAGTGTCATAGGGACCATGCCGCGGACCTGCTAGAGGGGGTGTTCTTTTTATAGTGGTGATTATTATTTATATCTTTAATATTTGAGTAGCTTAGTTTAATTTTAATTTAAATACGTTACCTTTTAATTTTTAATTGTATTACTGTTGAATTCTGTAGAATATGTCGATTAAATATAAGATCTTAAAATAATGAAAATGAAGCATCGGCCGTGCTCTAAGAAGCTGTGAGTTCAAGGGTAATCTCGATAAAAAACGTTAAAAATACTTTCTTGCGGCGGCGCGCGGGACCGGTTCGCGGCCGCCTCAATTTGGAGCCATTTCTTCCATTCCTCTCCTCACTCAAATTATTTCGTAAATTCTTTAAGCTTTTCAAATCATAAGATTACGAATTTACGACTAACTTACTCTTGCTCGTAAACATTTAGTTGCGTTCCATTTGTCGATTTCGACTTTATTACTGGCCTATAAAATAAACAGCTTTCTTTGATTCAGAAATCTTGTTTTTCTTTATGACTATTTTCTCCTTGAGTTTTGATTTAGTACTGGAATTTAATTATAGAATCGATGATTATGCCTTGAGTGCTCGCTCGGTGAGCCCGAAGCGCGGAGGTCCGACCCAAACATGCAATTTAACGGAAAATGCGGTTTTACGCCAAATTTTATGGATTTTGACATGGTTCGATGATTAAACGAGTTTGATAAAGTTAATGGACGACGCTAATCGATGCAATGCGCTACCGCCGCGGCGAAAGGATTACAACGATAACAAATTTAACGATTTTATTAATTTGATTTTTATTCGTTCGATTTATCTTATGTGGAGTTTTTTATACGTAGGTAATATTTATTTATTATGTCATCTTTTTAAATATATTCTATGTAAAATTCTTATGTTGCGTGCGTGTATGTTGACTCAACAATTACTAGTAAAGTTGTTGCCTGAACCGTGGTTACACAGCAGCTTGTATCGCTCTTTCCTAGTTCACTTATATCTCCCAATAAGGCTCTATCATCGGCTGGATGGCGGCATTTGCATTTAAAACGAAGTGCGCAGAATCAATAGCTTTCTCCGCGGATTTATTGGGCATCTCGCCAGCACTCCCGCGCAGACAAATGGCCGGTAGGCGCGCCGGCGGTAACAACTAGAGTTCAATGAGGAAGTGTGTGACAGCATAATCAAACGGTATAAGCAAAACAAAGTAATTGTAGTGCATACAGTACGTGTGATTCATGCAAATACAAAAACAATTGATGAAATGATTCGTTACACATTATAAACGCCGCCGCCTGTCGGCACTTTTTTGCAGTAGTGCATGCTGCGATTAATTAATACTTACTAGTAAGTGTACGTGGGTTTTTATAGTATTTAGGGAAAACATACTAGTTTAATTTATGTTTCAAATAAAAAACCGGGCAAGAGCATGTCGGACCATGCTCACAGGTTCCGAAACCTTTGCGCTTTAAAGCTTAATATTTCATAAACGCCTACCTTAATCGATTTTTTTTTGTACAAACCCGCAATATTTACTACCAAACTATGGGGTAGACGGGAAAAAAAAATACATCCCCAAGTAACGTGTAGGAGAGGAAACTAAAAAATTTTTTTTTTCAATATTTTATTTTACCTCTTTGTTGGCGTGACTTATATTGTATATTCATACCAAATTACAAATTGCGATCGGACGGACGGACAGACGGACGGACGGACGGACATGGCGGAACTGTAAGGATTCCTAGTTTGACTACGGAACCCTAAAAATAGGCTAAAACACCCAACACGCGCCAGTTGGCATTCGAACCTTCATCGATACTCTCTATAAACCTATAGCGGCATCCCGGCGTAAGAGATAACAAGATATCCCGAAGGAAGGAGCCCCACGGGTCTACCGGGGTGAAGTGTCGTGGCGGCGATAATGACGCCATCTGTCGACGGACGACGGACGACCATCAATCTCGCACATGACGCGGCGATTACCGCGGCGAGCGTTTAGTGCCGATATTATGAAGCCGTTCTGGGCCTCTATTCAGCACGGTAAAAACAATATCGTTTTTGACCTGTTATCGTATTGTCAACGTTTGTATAGCTCTTATGTACATGACACTAATGACGGCCGAGTTTAAAACAATAACATAACAGATCAAATACGATTTGGATTTCAGTGTCTAGAATAGAGGTGCTGTTTGCGATGTGCCAGTTATGTCATATACATATATTGTAGCCTTTAGTCTCTCGATTTAATGCTACTTTCTTTCCTCCCTGTCTTGGTAAAGTAAGATGGTGAAACTGTGCCATATACCTACAGTAGACAGACATTGTTTGTTTTCCCCTGCGGGTCTATTCATGGTCGTGTTTATCGATGTGGATAAACGTGGATAAAGCATCCGTCATGTAAGTGCGAGAGTGAAGGATGCTTAAGATGCTTTATCCACCGCGATAAACGCGACCTTAATACGGGCCCTGCACGGCTAGCACATGTTGTCCGCGACTTGTTTATCGCTCGGATCTCCCTTTCCATCTAGTCTGTAACGATAGAGACGCATTGAGCGACAAGCGAGAAAACACAACTTGTGCTACCCAACAAACTCAAACTTCACTAAGAAATAAATTATAATTAAATACAAAATCGCAGTGAACCAAATTCCTGACGGGATAGCTAGTTTCTTAGATAAAACACAATATTATCGAGATTTTCGCGTAGCAAAAATGATTAACATAGAAACGTTTTAAATCATGCTTTAACGAGAGAAAATGGTGGGAATGGCGGGAAGCCAATTTAATGCGTACCTACCTAATAAGAATACTTAGTCGCAGGTTTTCTATCCTTCTGAGTCCTTAGATTCTTGCCTGAGGACATAACACGAAACGTAAAAAACACTCTATAGTTAATTCGACAAGGCTGCATTTACAATATTACCAAAATAGGTCTTGGGTCTCACGAAGGCTATAGTAAATTTGTAAGATGGGAAACTGTTTAAATATTAGGTTTAAAATGTAACTCAGACTGTAACATTTTAAGACTTATGTATCTCATTGACTCTATTGTTTAAATCAAAACAAGCCGACTAGAAAACAGCAAATAGTCTTCATAATATCGGTGAAAGCATACATATTGGACACACTCGTCATTGCGTGGGTTGGAAACGGAATTCCAAAATCACGTTGAAAAATCGAGCTATTGCCAAAACTGGTTAGTTCTAAATCGTTGCGTTTCAATCTCGCGATGGTATCTACGAACTACAAATGGCTTCGGACCGTTGCCGATGTTTTCAACACCGTCATGTATCACCCGGGACGTCATGACGCGATAGCGCGGGTGACGCAACGGTCCAATGGAGGCTGTTCCCATTCTTAACCGATAAAAAAATACCGTTTTTGGAGCTGAGAATTTATTGGTGTCCATATTGAAAGAATTAATGTATTTTTTTTCTCCATTTGAGAACGGTTTAATTAGATCAAGAAGTGAATTGATATCCAATTTTGGATTTTAAACGATATTCAATTAAACGAATTTTGTCGTAACACACGACGTAGAAAGTGAAACACCAAATTAGTATTATTAAAACATACCAAATATGTAATAACTAATTGTCACGACAAATGGGAAATCATATATATATGGAATATTGAGTATCATAGTCGTAAAATAAATAAATAACAGGGTTTAATCTCACACAAGTTGACTTAGTCACAAACTAAGCTCTAGGCTTGTACTAGGGTACAACTAGCCAACAACAAACATACTTACTAATAAAGGAAAAAACATACATAAATACACAGAAAACATCCAAGACTCAAAAACAAATACACGCGCTAACAACACAAATATATGCCCATACCGGGTGTTATGTTTCTGCTGTTCGAATCCGCCGTCGTCGGAGAATTTTAGCAGAAAGCATATGAATCCCGCGTGCACTGGTTCAAGGTGTCCGTCGGTTTTTGCGTCTCAGACCTCAAACTCGCCGTGTAATGCCGTGGAAAAACACTATATAATAAAATATAAGCCCTACACTCACCCCAGGAGCCGCCACATTCCAAAATTGGTGGATTTCACAGAGTTTTCACAATTTTATTGCGAGCCGGCCGGCTTTAGCGCGTGAGTTTCTTACGCCATGTTTTGAGTCTCTAGTTGCCGTCGTTTCCGTCAGACGGCGCCACTTGTTCGGCTCGCGCCCATTTTCAAACCCCGATGAGCGAGATAAATATATACAATATACCTAATGTGTGTAAGTGAAGATTGATGATGTGTAATGTTGCAAGTAGTGTCGCGTTCAAAATCGCTGCTACTGTTTAATAACGTTAAAAATGGAACATTCCCCCGCCCGAGAAAGGCTAAGCCTTTATCAACACTAATTAATAAAAAATACATAAACTGTAATAGTTATAATCGCAAAATTACAGCACCGAAAACCGCACCTTATAACTAAATTAAAACTGGTTGGTTAGTGATTTAATCGTCTAGGGGAAGTCTACAAATTTTAACTACCGGCCGCATCATCGGGCCTGATGAGGTCTTGAGTTTAACAACCCGTACAACGCCGTCCTTGCCGGGCAGCAACTCCTCAATCCTCCCTAATCTCCACTTGAGAGGAGGTAAATTTTCCTCTTTAATAAGGACAAGATCACCTAACTTAGGTGGATCCGTCGGTGACGTCCACTTCCTACGCATTTGCAGAGTGTGCAAATACTGCTCGCTCCATTTCCTCCAAAGGCGCTGTGACATAGCCTGAATAAGATTGAACCGGTTTAACCGCGAATTCGGAACATCTTCAAAGTTATACTCCGGAACCGAGAACAAAGGTCTACCGATTAATAAGTGAGCAGGTGTAAGTACCTCCAGTTCCTGAGGGTCCTGAGTCAAAGGACACAACGGACGACAGTTTAGGACTGCCTCCACCCTGGTGAATACCGTTACCAGCTCGTCGAACGTCAACACCTGTTCACCTATGACCCGCCGTAATAAAGTCTTGGCTGACTTAACTGTTGCCTCGAACAGCCCCCCGAAGTGTGGCGCTGCAGGGCTATTAAACCTCCAAGTGATTAAATGTTTGGCCGCGCCGTCGCTAAGCCCCTGCTGAACTTCCCGAGAAGCCAGATATTTCCGTACCTCATCTAAATATCGATTCGCACCAACATAATTGGTTCCGCAATCTGAACGAATCACACTCGGAAAACCGCGCCGAGAAGTAAATCGCGTCAAAGCCGCAAGAAAACCGTCAGTTGAAAGGTCAGTAACGCACTCTAAATGAACACCTTTAGACGAGGAACAGATGAATACGCAGAGATATGCTTTTAATGTCTTTGCGTTCCGCAAACGCGAATGTTTGATAGTAAAGGGACCGGCAAAATCCGTTTGCACGGTGTGAAAAACTCCAGTTGCATTAACCCTATCCGAAGGCAATGCCGCCATCATTGGCGCCGTAGGTCTCGCCTTTGTCCTAAAACATTTTATACATTTAAATATTCGTGTCCGAACTATTTGCCCCGCTGACAAAATCCAAAAATGTCGCTGCAATACACTCAGCAAGACTGTAGCACCTGCATGACAGTACATTATATGATAATGGTCGACGATTAAAACCGTGAGCGCGTGTGCCTTAGGCAGGATCATGGGATGCTTATTGCCAAAAGGTAACCCGGAATGCTCTAAGCGACCTCCGACACGCAATAATCCGTCATTACTTATGAAAGGCCTGAGCCTTCTCATCCGCGTGGAACACTGTTTGTTCCGCTTTAAGCACTGAATATCATCAGCAAACTCCGCTCTTTGAACTAATTTAACTAACCGCTCCAAAGCGAACCGCCGCTCTGAAACTGTCAGCGCTCCCTCGAGTTTTTTAGATACACCTTTAGCGTTATTAACAAACCGAAAGCAGTATGCTACGACCGCCAATAGCATATTTAAAGAGCTAAACCGCGTAAAAATGGTGTCATCCTCGACAATCCCCGTGAAAGCCTTGACCGTTGTCTTTGTTTTACGCAACCCAGGTAAGTTGCCTTCAGGGTTGTCCATTATGTTTTTGGGCCAAGTATCCGCATTACCCATTAACCAAGCAGGTCCCCACCATAAGGGATGCTGGATCAACTCCGATGCCCGACAACCACGACTTGCAACATCAGCTGGGTTCATCTCCGAGGGTAAATGTCTCCAACCTATGTCCAAACCGCAATTCAATATCTGTGAGACCCGGTTTCCCTCGAAGGTCTGTAACAAATGGGGAGATACCCTAAGCCATGAAAGAACGATGGTGCTATCACACCACCCCACAATCGTTTCAACCACCAAATCCCCGCTGATGGCTGCCACGACATACTTAAAAAGGCGTACCAACAATGCCGCACCGCTAAGTTCGAGTTTAGGTATAGTTAGTTTGGACTTGATCGGGGCCACCCGCGATTTGGCCATCAACAAACTAATCTTGACCTGCCCTTCAGGCCCTATGGTCCTCAAATAAACCGCCGCACCGTACCCAAGCTCCGACGCGTCCGAAAATCCGTGAAGAGAGCAAGACTTCATATTAATCAAAACAAATCGCTCTATTCGAAGCTGAGCAATCAACGGTAATTCCTCCACAATACCGCGCCATTCCGCAATGACGTCGGCAGGAGGTTCCGCGTCCCAAGGTAAATTTTTCAGCCATAGTTGTTGCATGAGGACCTTGCCCTGAAAAATGACAGGACAAATCCAACCCAAAGAATCAAAAGTCCTAGCCAAAGTTGAGAGGATCGACCGCTTAGTACATCCGCTTGTATTGTCGAGTTGTGTACGATAAGAAAAACAATCGCTGCCAGCGTCCCATTGAATGACTAAAACCTTGTAAAAGTTTGTTTCATCCGCATCATCAAATATTTTCCGAGGTTTCTCTAAATGCTCCTCTGGTATGTCCTGTATAATATCATTGCTGTTGGACGTCCACTTACTTAACTCGAACCCGCCAGAGCGTAGTAAGTCTGTTAGCTCCTGTTTCAACCGAATCGCATCCTCTAGAGAGTCTGCTCCGCCTAAAATGTCATCCATGTAGACCGAAGAACGAAGAAGGCGCGCCGCCGCCGGATATCGCGACTCCTCGTCATCCGCTAATTGCCTCAATACCCGAATAGCAAGGTAAGGACTTGACTTCATACCGTAAGTCACGGTGTTTAGCCGGTACAAACGCAACGGTAAGTCCGGTGAGTCCCTCCAGAAGATAAGCTGGTATGGCCGATCAGCTTCCGCAATCAAAATCTGGCGAAACATCATTCTTATATCCGACGTGAATACATAGTGATGTAACCGAAATTTACAGATAATTTCCGCTATATCACGCTGCAGCTTAGGCCCCGCGTGCAGACAATCATTTAAAGAAACCCCGTTGTTAGTGGCACAGCTGGCATCAAACACTACCCGTATTTTATCCGAGTCCGCTTTAAATATTCCGTGATGTGGAATGATATAACCCGCGTCCGAGGCATAGTCCTCTGGTTTTCCGTCACACAGGGACATATGACCGGTATCTAAATATTCCCGCATGAAATCAACGTATTTCATTCGAAACGCATTATTTGTCTGGAGCCGCTTCTCCGTAGCCATGAACCGTTTCGCAGCTAATGGGACCGAATTTCCTAAGTTAGGCCTATCCGCTAAAAGAGGCAAGCGTACTATGTACCTACCGTGCTCATCCCGCTGATGAGTAGACTTAAAGAAAGACTCGCATTCCATATCCTTAGGATCCTCAACCTTAACCGGAATGTCCTCGACTTCCCAGAATCGCTCTAAAATCTGGTCCGTGGTCGTGTTACAAAAGAATGTTTGTGAAAAGTACGTCGCCTTTGGATAGGGATTAAAAACCGCATAAGTAACTGGACCTGTCAACACGTGACCGAACACCGTGTTCATAGCCCGAGGTAAATGATCATTGATCTTGAGGCACCTGCCACTAAGCATAATGTCACAGATTAAATCCGCACCAATCAAAATGTCAATTTCCCGACTGAGGTAAAACTGTTCATCCGCAAGGTCCAGTCCTCGATAGTTATCCGCTAACTGAGACGGCAAGGTAAATCCGGGTAAATTATTCGTGATTTTATTCAAAACCGCCGCCGTTGTTACAAGACTCGGCTGTTCCGCATATTTCGGCAGCATGGTCAGATTGACCGCACCTCTGCAACCGCTTACAGGGGCGCCGCTCAGTCCCGTGACTGTGACCATGTTCGATTTGAACCGCTTCAAACCTAACCGCTGCACGCATGACTCCGAAATAAACGTACTCTGGCTACCTCCATCAAGCAACGCGCGCGCCTCCTGGTAATTTCCGCTACTATCCAGTACTCGCACTACCGCCGTGGCAAGTAGCACCGTGCGTTGATACATGTTCGGCTCACAGGCAATTGACGCCGTCAGTCCAGTGATTCCAGGAGCCGCACTCACGGGAAGAGCACCCGCTGAAGACTCAGCCGCCATAGGAGCAGTAGCCTATAAAGAGTCACTCGCCGCCGAGCGCTGTTGACGTTCCGGTCCCGAAGCAGGAAGGTCAAAATGCAATAAATGATGATGCTTGGGAGAATTGCATTTGTAGCAGTTATAATTATAGTTACATTGGTCAATATTGTGGCCGTTCAAACACCGAAAACACAACTTAAGTGACATCACTTGACGTTTTCTAGCCGCAGGTTTCATCGATAAAAACTTTTCGCACTTAGCGATAAAGTGTCCGCCTTTTCCGCATAATTTACAAGTAGTTCCCGCACTTTGAAAAACCGCGTAAGCCTTAACCGCATGGCTCGGTGCACTACGCCTTGTCAACGTGCTGGCCGCTTGAGTATCCGCACTAGATTCCAAGATCCGTATCTCAGTTTCCAAAAATTTAAGTAAATCCGCAAACGTAGGTAGATCTTTATCCGCATATTTATCCTCAAAATGCTTCCGTAAGCTATTATCCAACTTTTGGAAATTAATATAAAATAGCAAATAGGACCAAGACTCTACGGGAAAGTCCATTTTTTGCAAGGCCTTTGTGCTTTCCAACAAGGTGTTTAAAAGCATTTTTAAACCGTTCAAACCCTTACTGTTAACTTGCGGCGCACCCAATAAGTTATGTAACAACCGATCCGCCAATAATCGTTTATTATTATACCGCGAGTTAAGCAAATCAATTGCTACCGAGAAATTATCGCCAGTAACTGACAAATGTTGAATTAATGTTTTGGGTTCTCCCAATAACGATCCCGCTAAATAATACATTTTCTCAGTGTCGGAAAGTGACGCGTCCTTACTACCTACGAGTGTCTGAAATAGTTCCATAAATGGAGCGAACTCTTCAATTTTGCCCGAGAAGGTAGGTATTTGAAGACGCGGCAAGACCGCTCTCGACCTCGCGCCATCACCATTATCGTTACTAATACCGCTACCACTATCCGACTTTGCATTATTTATTTCTAAGTGTCTCCGCTTGACAAAGTAATATTTTTTATTATAAGATTCGTACAACCGTTGGTGTTCTTCTAAATCGAAGCCTTCCCGATCAGCTGATGCGAGCTGTATTTCGTAATACATGTCCGTTAATGATTCGAACGATTTCTCCAAATCTTGAAACCGTACCAGAAAATCATTTTTCTGTTCCGCAGACAAATCCGAAAATCGTGCAAGTGTTTCGATGAAATCGATATTTCGCGCCGCCATATCATATTTCATTTGCGAAAGCTGTAACCGCTTAGCTGCCGCCGCCATGTTTACCGATAAACACGCAATCAAGTACAAAACCCCAAAAATTAAACAAATCCCCAACAGGCACGATAATTTTTCAAACTTTTAAATATTAACTTTTCTTTTTTAATAAAGAAACGTAATTACCAAACCAAAACCAGTTTCAATTACAGTTAAAGTTATCAAAACATAAAACATTTTTTTTTTTTTTAAAGTACAAAAAGATATTTTTCCCCAATCGGGAATCGAACACTCGACCCAAAGCACTGTAGTCGCAACCGATACCGCTAGGCCACGGACTACGTTACAACCGACGACAAAATTGCGCTATCAGATCCGCAGATAGCACAACTTGAATTATTTTATTAAAATTAACCCGCTTTTGTTAAGAAATCCACACAAAATTCACAAGAAATTAAAACAATCCATTTCCAACTTCACCAAACAGCAGCCGCAATGCTATAAAATGCAGTCGTTGAAAAGGGAACCTAAACGTGTACGTAAATGTACCTATTTGTGAGGAGTGAAATGTAATTAAATATGGGAGGGCTTTAATATATATGAAATATTGTGTAACTAACACTAAAACACATATTTTCCGCTAAAACTTGTGTGTAGAGTAGTTACCCGAAGTACAATTTAACAATTATTATTAGTTAGGTACCTACCAAGTAATTTCGACCGCTCGAAATGTAGTGTTTATTTGTTGGACCGAGTTCAAAGGTACCAAGACGCAAAATACTTAATAATCCGGTTCGAAGGACCAAAATGTTATGTTTCTGCTGTTCGAATCCGCCGTCGGAGAATTTTAGCAGAAAGCATATGAATCCCGCGTGCACTGGTTCAAGGTGTCCGTCGGTTTTTGCGTCTCAGACCTCAAACTCGCCGTGTAATGCCGTGGAAAAACACTATATAATAAAATATAAGCCCTACACTCACCCCAGGAGCCGCCACATTCCAAAATTGGTGGATTTCACAGAGTTTTCACAATTTTATTGCGAGCCGGCCGGCTTTAGCGCGTGAGTTTCTTACGCCATGTTTTGAGTCTCTAGTTGCCGTCGTTTCCGTCAGACGGCGCCACTTGTTCGGCTCGCGCCCATTTTCAAACCCCGATGAGCGAGATAAATATATACAATATACCTAATGTGTGTAAGTGAAGATTGATGATGTGTAATGTTGCAAGTAGTGTCGCGTTCAAAATCGCTGCTACTGTTTAATAACGTTAAAAATGGAACACCGGGAATCAAATTTAGGACCGCTAGCTTCTACAAGGTCACTAACTACAAGGCTAGCCGCAAAATAAAACAAATGAAATGATAAAGTCTTGATAAAGTTCATAATGTTGCGTTTATGGCAACACAACATTCTTTTGCACCCGAGAAGGGTAAACTAAACAGGTAATACAGGCAGAGTAGTGGAATAATGAAGGAAATCCGCGTAGCAAAGGTTAGAATTGTTACTTTAATGCCTTATGCCAGTGACTCGCCAAGTCGCTGTCGATACGCCCACGCATACAGCTGTTGTCTACAAACACAATGCAACCGTGCTTAATGAATCGCATGACAAATTCTAGTACTATTGATCGTATGGACGGCAGTAGTTTCCGGTTAAGAGTGAGCTGAGAGATCTGTGGCGCGGGCGCCCTCATTTCTATAATCTGTGGGGCTAGACAAGTTGCCATCGAATACGAACGCTAGCGTTAGGTGATTACCTGTGATGACACTGACTCGGTTGACAGTTTCTTCGCATAGTTATCGCCCTTGGATACCGTCGTTTATATTGTGATAGTGCTCGTGTTGAATTCGACCTGTCAAGATAGTACCGCGTAACGACCGTAGTTGTCAAAACGAACACTTTTTGATTAGCGCGAGTGATAGTGATCACACTGATCACTACACGTTGTAACGAGTAATATATCACGAGACTATCTTACGTCAATTCCATACATTTTTCAAAGTGACAGGTGATCACCTAACGCTAGCGTTTGTATTCGATGGCAACATGTCTAGCTCCGCTGTACCTATTTAATAATGATTCGCGGGTCCTGGACGATCAATTACACCATTTTCACACATTGTGGTTTACCTCAACGTTTTTCTTAAGCGGTTTCTAGTGGGGTATGCAATCATATATGTATTCTTAAAATATGGTATAAAAACAACCGTCAGGCAGTTTACGTCCATCCTATACATTTTGTTATTCGTTGACGTTCGCAGCGCAGCATGCGTCTGGCTCTGGGCTTGCTGTTTCGTTTATTTTTGCTGCTCTACCTTATCTTAAAAACCTTAGGCAGCGAGCAGTAAAAAAAATACTCATCTCATCGTCATCATCATCATCAGCCGCAAAATGTCCACTGCTGGACAAAGGCCTTCCCCAAGGTTTTCCACAACGATCGGCCCTCTGCTGCTGTTATCCGGCGGTTTCCCATCCCATCCGCGTGTCCCATTATAGTGTGAACCAATGATATTTTATATTAAGATACGTCATCTGCGCACATAAGCGTTCCTCAAAAAGCAAGGTAATTGCCTTACTACCGTTCAGTCGCGCCGCGGCCGCTGACATGCACGCCTCGAAGACAATAACGTTTTATTACCGAAAAGTAACAAATATATTTCATAAAAAATGCCGTCTTGTATTTTTCGAGGCTGCCGAAATTATACTGTAACTATAAAAGGAAGAAATAAATGTCTCATTTCATTTGTAAGTACCGTTAATATTTTTTAGATTTTTTGTTTACTTCGCCATACTTTGTTTAATTTGCATTGGCGTTGTCACTGTCACCTGTGAAACATGAGATACACAATTAGATATCGCATGAGTGCGATAAAGAAGAGTATGGCAGCCGGCACCGGTATCTTGGGGCACTGCGTCATTCGGGTACGCAATATGAAACAACTATTTATCTCTTTCTAACAATATCGTTCGCTACGGATTGCCGTCTTTGTCTGTAGAAATATGGCAACGTAGCAACTGTCAGTAATTGGCGACGGGTTTTGATTGCGTTTAGTATGAGCATAACGTATCTAAATATAAAATATCATTGGTGTGAGCCGGTTTAGCTATATTCCGTTGCAAATTATTTTTTCATTGTCTCCTAATTACCTTTATTACTTAGACTTGTGCAACTCTGCGTTTATTCTAATGCTGTGTGTTAAACGGCTGCAACGGTGATTGCCTGCCATCTCGCCAACCGTTTGCTCATTCGCTCCCTTTTAACTTAAATACAGCCGATTAGCCACTTTTCCGTGACTGTCTTTACTTTATCGCTGTAATTTCCTGGTATCCTAGTAACGTCAATCAGTTGCCTGCAGGATATCCGGCTTTCACAACGACAGTTCACTGTTTTCTATCATTAATCATGGATCCCCAACTGTCGCTTGTCACCGTAGAAATGACCTCAGCAATTTGATGCAAAGTCATAGTCATGCCTTGAATCCCTACATTTTCGTCGAATACAGGGAGATATGAAGAATGAGGATGCAGTTATGGGTTAAGGTGGGATACAATCGTTTTCTATTGATTATTTTCGTGTTCAGGGCTGAGATTCTACAAAGTATTGTGTTTCTGTATTGTCAACGTTTGATAGATCTTATTTACTTGACAACAATGGCAGCCGAGTTAAAAACAATACCATAATACGTCAAAAGCATTATTGTTTTACCGAGTAGAATAGAGGCCCTGTTTACTCTATTGTCTAGAACAATGTTAAAGCGAGAATAAAATATAAGCATCAATAATTCATTCTAAAATCGATTTCAGAAGTAGAGCAAACAAATATATTTCAAATGTCTAGAATAAGGTTTAAATATCATTATACAGGTAGATTCAGTAAAGCTGGCACGAATGGAATCATCATTTGAGCCCACATCCACCCACTGCGGGGTAAAGTCCTCTTCATTTTCACGCCATTTTTCCCGGTCTCGTGCTGGAATGAACAAAGGTACTGTCACCTATCACTGCGTGATTGGACCGATGTTCGAATTGTATACTTTCGTTCACTCATTCAATCCATTCGTGACAGCTCTTGTGAATCAACCTGTACTAAAGTTAATATAATGAGTTCTTACTGAAGTTAGAATATACAATGAGAATATGCAAGTTTTTTTTTTATAGCTTCAATAAAAGCTAATTCATGTTACAAATAGGTGAGTTTTTTTTTTAATAGCTATAAATATAACCAAGATATAAAGCCAAAAAAGATTTGTTCCTATCTCTTTCTAGCAAAACAGAATTTTACGTGGAGTTTATATGGCCGAACTGCACAATGACGTCACCGATGCACTTCGGATCTCGCTGTCTAATTAGCATTTTAAAATGCTTGTATCATCCGTATTTCTTGACCGATTTTAATTTTAATTTCACTTTCAGTGATCTCTTTTACGGTATTTTCATATTTAGTTGAGAAATGCGATTTATAAAATCCATGGATATTCCCTATTGCAACATTGTTGAAATATCGGAAACTCGCCTAATAATCTAAACAAGGATTATCATTTCCGTTGTTACATCACATTATACTATTGAGAGAACTGTTCTTCCTCCAGTAAAACAACAATATCTCGTAAAGTTTTCTAAACACTGTTATTGTAAAAGCCGACTTGTTGTTGTTGGACAAACACATTGCTCGTACATTTCACGCAAAGCGCTAAAACAGTTCTTAAGCGGAATCCAAACAGATTAATGACACTAGGGGAAACCGGTTGGTGTTTGCGAACAAACTGTATTATTGAACTACTAACGCCTGAGACGGTGATCGAAAAAACCCGGCCAAGTGCGAGTCAGACTCGCGTACCGAGGGTTCCGCACATAAATTTACGGATTTCGGAGTTTTTCCTGTAAACAGTGTTTCTTGCCAAAGGAGATTGACAAGGTTTGGACCAAGTGCTGCCCAGACGTGAAAATACTTCTAACGAGTTTCTCACGTTACCATCCATTAGAAAAAACACATGTTTTCAAAATTGGTTCGAGAAAAAAAAAAGGTTTTGTTTGGTCGTGTTTGTTTTGTTGACGACTATAGATGTTGTCGTTAATGCAGTCATCAACATAAAGCAATCTTCATGCTAGGAACAACTGGCTGTTGAGTGCACAATTATGTGCCTAGTTTGGTTTTTAGGATGGGCTAGGTACCAACTCATTGTTAGGCGCCCTGCTCCATTCTTAGAATTATTATGAACGGAGATGACGACCATTAGTAAGTAATGTATATTGATGATTGATGATTTACTTCTCAACAAAAAGTCATTTTTTTCATGACTCCTGGGTTAGATCTTGAAGCGATTTAGTGTACCGTCTCGTGTTAGCATGTGTTCATTCTGGGCAGCACTTGGTCCAACTCCCATACAAATATGGTCAATCTCCTTTCATGATCCCAGGTCAACGGGAAGTACCTCATAGATTTGATTCCCTTGCGAGCGTTAAAATATGTGGCTTAAAATTGCGTTTACTCAGAAGTTTGACTTTATAACAGGTTTAAGGGATCGCAGACTTTAAGGCTTTAAGGTTTTGATATGAATTACAATTTGATACCCATACGCGTTTCTGAAAAAAAAGGACCAATACAGACAGACAACAAAGTGATACTATAAGGGTCTCTTTATCCTTTCGAGGAATGGAACCCTAAAAAAAGAAACGGTGAATAGTCTAAGCTTAGGGGATCAGCCGCACTGGGTTAATTGCAACAACATCACATACGTATAATGTTGTTGCCTTGATTTGGCGCTATTATTCATTTCCAAATGTGCCACTTCCTGCAAAATGAGTCATTTGATTCATTTGTTATAGACCTTGAAATGGGTGTCAAATTTAGGCGGTAAAAAGTAGAGCAAGAAATATCAACTAGCAACATGATTCAGATGGCTCAAGATAAGTTGTTACGTTTACCGACGTCGAAATGGGTGATTTACCGCGGATTATTTTATACTCGTACATAAGTATAATGCTTTCGTGACTGACTGACAAAAAACGCACAGCCCAAACTGCTAAACCTAGACTTGAAATTTGGAGGGAATATTCTTTGGGGACCCTAGGCATGCCCTAAGAAAGGATTTTAGGAAGAAATAGGGGAAGTAGCGGAAAACTAATCATACGCGTACGAGGTCGTGGGCACACTATGTAGTTGACATTTTTGAATTTCACGATTGTTACCTAGAGAAGAATAGAGAAGTGTAGCAGGTACTCAACTGACAAAAACGTAACTTTTCTTAAGTTACGAATTATAGTTTTTGTGTAAAGTTAAAACTTAGGCTTAATTTTGCTTTTTGTAGTATTTCGGCAACTCAAAAGCACCTTGTCGAAAAACTAACTTAATTATACACCAAAACATCACAGCAACACTGCCCTACTAAGCTAATAAGCAGTATCCCAAATTTAATACCCAAAGCAGTTTTAATTCTCTTCTGTTAGTAATAAGGTTGATATTGCTACAGGAGTTTTATCTGAGATACTGCGTATTGGATTAGCAGGGCGGAATACTAGCTAGCACACTATTTCCCCTGTGGATTATACGCTAGTCTGGAGTTATATACATGTTTTCCTGACTGTATCTACTCCTAGTGGTAAAGAGGGTTATTTAGTAAAGAGCCTTATGCTATAATGAATACCATCGGTTCCCTTTTCCCGGTATAACTGTACACAGTCGCGTGCCGTCGCAGCGCTGATGGTATACATTCCGTCGAGCATCTCCTGTACCCGTCTATTTACAGCCCATAACCTAGCCTTTATGACTTTATTTGCCTCCGACGACTGTAATGATAGGCTCGGTGGATGGTTAGGTAGGCAAGCTGTGGGAGAAAAAAATATATTTTAATTCAAACAGCACGGGGCCCTCGCGGTGGGACAAAGGCACTGACCCTCACATCCTGAGAGAACTGTATAGTGATCCATCTTTAGGCTGATTTTACTTGTATTAACTGCCAGCAATAGTGGGTAGGAAACGTCAAAATAACGGGAATTGAACTTACGATAGTCACTACGTCAATCGAACAGATAAAAAGCTTAACATTCAAAACGGAAAAACCTGAGGGCCTAAAAGTCTGAATGGATTTTTAGAGACATTCCTTATCATATTAAATACTTTGTATCTCGGAAGACTTGATTGTCCAAGAGGGAAACCAATCAACGACTGATATACGGACGGACTCGCAAAGCTTAATGAAATAGTTTATCTAAATAAACACTGGCTCCTTGGAAATGAAACTCCGGCAGTGCCTGCAAACTGTGTTTAATGAAAGACTATACACGTAATTCAGCCGTTACATTTTTATATTTATTACAAGTAATAAAACCCTTTCGTCGAGCAACTGCCTCCTCGACTAATGTTGGCAGGAGCGGGCAGGTGGCAAATGCAAACATATTTGCAACTGGGAAGCTTGTTAATACAGATTACGGTAAAGTCAAAGAATTTTATGATTTTAGTAGTGTATGTACAGTCGACGAATTAAAAGGTTGATCATGTTTGAACCTTGTCAATTATACAATACAATACAATTTAATAAAAATACTCTTTATTAAACACCATTAAAACAAAACACGGTCCAGTGACCCTAGACAATATGCATTGCGAGAACGTTGTTGATCTAAAATATATATTGGACTAGCTGTTGCGCGCGATTCGGTCGGGATCTGTCCAATTTTCCAGAGAAAAATATTTTTTGTGTTATTTTAGACTATGATCCATCTCTGTGTCAATTTTCATCGAGATCCGTTCAGCCGTTCTAGCGTGATTGAGTAACAAAAATCCAAACTTTGGCATTTACAATATTGGTCAGAGTAAGATAAGATTAGCGTTAGCTTCCGGAAATCCGGATGTTCGCGTCGAGAGCTCGTACATTTTGTCAGTTTTCCAAAACAAACTCACTTTGGGTTCACCATCATAATTTTAAGCTAACGGCATCTGCAGAACAACAACATACGGCTGGTGAAGAAGGTATGACCTCTGGGCCGCATTCCGGCCGCTGCGCCGACCTAGGCCTCAGCTGCTGCCCTGGTGATATATAGCGGTAACGAGCGCGAGCGGTAATGGCGGTGTAATGACAACTGCGCAGTGCACGCGCACGAACCACTGCGGAATGCAGTAACACGTAAATGTACGTAATGAAACGTAATAGGTTCTGCAACTTGCCATAAAATTACAAGTAATGTATTAGTATTTGCATCACTTATTGATCAAGTCAATCATGTCAATCTTGGGTACAGCGAAAAGTTGTATAATTCGGGCACGTGCTTCGGCATAATTGATCATAATAGTCAAGTTTAAAGTTAAGAGACGAGTCTGATGGCTTAAAAACATGGTTTAGGAACGTCAAAGAGTGGACCGGGATTGCTAGCAGAGCAGTTGCTTCGCTTGGCGTTGACAGAGACCAGTTTGTAGCATAACAGCCAACCTTCATTAGTGGAGCGGCACACAAAGAAGATGAATCATTAAGTTCATAACCTAATCTGACTTTACGAGTTTACGTCCCACTAGCAATATGCTTCCTTCCGTGGTTGTATTTTGAGTCCCCACGCGGGTCCAGGTCTGGGGACTTCACACTCAACTTTGTGACGTATTTACAATCACTTATTATTATGATAGGACGATGTGGGAGGGGAAAATTGAGCTTCTGTAGTATTTAAGACAGCGTAACTTATTACTTAAAGTAAGAGTGCATTGTTCTTAATGTATACGGGTTATTAATTTACCGTGTTATAAAATAAGTTTTAAATTAGATGATTCAATTCAAATCGAAGCGGCGCGTGGGACCGAGAAAGTGAAATGTTATTTCGAAACTCGGAAAAGGTTGTAAAACAGTAATTGGATAAAATTAATTAACATTTAAAATTCTTTTGGGAATTGTGCAATAAACGTCTTCGCACTTCACACGGCTGTCTCGTTAATAGGTACGAGCATTTCTCAACTAGCACAACGATGGGATAGTTTTTGAAAGATTATTCGAACGATGTGTTATCTGATAAACTAATAATAATAAAGCTATATAAACTAATAGCAAGAAACTCAACTATTGTAATTTGCACAGTCAACATCTGCTTACATTTGTCACCGGGTTAATTCAAATTAGGAGTTAATTAGCCATTCAAAAATGACTGGTAAGATTTGTACCTACAGACACTCAAAATATACAATACCTTTAAATATATCAAGTTATCAAAGTTTGTAAACATGGTCTTAGGCTCAGCTTCATCTATACTTTAACCTCAAAATGCGTCAAGGGAACTGTTAACCTAGGTATAAATATTCAACACCTAAACCTAAATAATAGATTTTACCCTCAAACACTTGGAATAAAGTGTTTAGCTACTAATAAAGTTGAATATTTTGACCAAACACACTTAAGAGCTCACCTACACAGAGCCGCCTGGCCGGATGAAGATTCTTAACAATATCGAAAATCTTTCAACTCGAGACGCATGCAAGAACGCTTTAACGGCACATATGCGCCTGCGAACCTCCGCCTTTGTAATCAATCAGCTTACGTAGATATATTCTTTTTTGCAGTATGTTAAAAATTAACCAGGGCCTTTATTATAAGACGTTAAATGATACCCCAAAGGTTAACGTAAGTTAATTCGTTAAAATTTGCAGTTCCGTAAATTTCTTCAAATAAATTTGGTCAAATTTCAAGTTTAACTCGAGTTTTTATAGAAAGTAAAAAAGATAAAATAATGAAATAAAAACATAAAATAATCGGTTTTTCCTGTTTTCTCGACTTAATTAATTAGAAAAATTTGAGACCTTTAGTTTCCCGTAAAAAAAAAAACACTTTGAAACCACTAAATATTTGAACGAATATCTCAAGTAAACCCCCTGAAAAGCACGTAAAATCTGAATAAATATAGAACATATGTTGTTCTTTTTCGATATCATCAATTAGATTTGCTTAAAATAAGTCACCATACAAATAACATGCGTTTTTGCATAACATAGGTACGTTTGAAGCTTTTTCCCTCAAAAATCAAGACAAAAAGCATGATTAGTACCATTGATATTTTTTTTCTATACGAAAAAAGACAGTAACACGCGCACTACTTTAACTTTCCTAAGGAGCAACTATCGCCGTTACCAGTGACGAAAAAAATATTATGGAAACGTATTCCAACTCCTCAAAAAATACATGTTTGTGTGGAATGGTAGTTGCTATCAAAGTCACCCCGCAAATGAAAGTAACCCCGGTTTACGATTCTAATATGAATCTGACATTCGTGAATAATTTAACCTGGGGTTAACCTAAGGTTAAATTTGCGTTCCAGCGGGCCTTATCGTATTGTCAAAGTTTTGATAGCTTTTATTTATCTACTTGGCAATGGCGGCCGAATTAAAAACAATACGTCAAAAACTCCAGTTTTAAACGTCGTAGAATAGAGGCTCAGGTTACCATTAAATACATGAAAGCTTTGAAACCGCTACGAAATTTTGTAAACGGTAGGTTTCTAATCACAACATTTAGTTCCTCTTTTAGCTGTTCTTTTCAAAGCCAAGCAAAATGGTGACGAAACAAAAACATCGATGTCTATATCACTTGAATAATGAACAAACCCAAGCTCATGGTCCATAACGACCGTCGTTAGCCCACCGCAGAACAATGGTTATAGAGTCATAGCCAATGCCGTATCACAACACGACGGACCACCGCCGCCGCCCCGGCTCGCTGCCGCCGCCTCGCCGCAGACGACCTTTGCGGTTAGCTCGCAAGGAAGGACAATGCAGCTAGTGGTTGCTACGTCAGGACTTACTTGACCTACATTATACATATTTTTAGCAAAAGAAAAAGATTTGATTTAAAATAAACGTTAAGCATAAATTACTTAGTTTAATTTTAATGAGAATTTACAAATTTTACATAAAGAAATCGCGAACAATGCAACACATATCCGATCTATAATATTCGAATTCAGAACTACTGACAACCGCATCGGGACACGTCTCGAGCCAAAGTGTTACAGCCTGGTCATCCACATCAGTCGCTCGCTTCTCCGGTCTTCGTGAGAACATTCGCTTGAGAATTCGGTGGCTGTTTGTCCGACATCCCGTTGCTACACTAGCGCCATCTATTTTCGATCTTTCCTCTAACAATATTATAAATAAATATCAAGACCCAATCTGAAATAATTTGACATACCTAGTCCCAAACTAAGTTCTACGCTTGTAGTATGGGTATTAGGCACTGATAAACGTACTTATATATAAATACGTACTTAAATACATAATAACACCCAAAACTTGAAAACAAATACTAACACTCATTAGTTCATTAATAAATATTTGCATATACCGGGAATTGAACCCGGGAGTCCCGAGATCGCTAGCATCATTAGGCTCGTTTACTAGTACAGCGTCGTCAATATATACGTACATACATATGTATATCCTTAAAGAATTACAATCTCAAATTCGACGGTCGAGTAGATTTAAATCAAAAACCACACTAATTTACTTACGTTTGTGCGAACGTATATCTAATTAACTGAGGCAGTTTTTAGCATGGTATGTGAATGAAAGTATCATCCAGTGATATCACTATCCTGTAGATATAAACTAAGACAGAGCCATTTGTCTAATTCTGTTTTAGAAATCAGTAATTAAACCAGACCCACGGCAACATTCAGATTCAATTTCTTCTCCATTTCTTAGAGAAAGCGGACAAAGAACAAAACCAATTAAAGAAATCTCTAAAGCTGCGC
Source organism: Acleris literana (assembly GCA_946894065.1). Lineage (NCBI taxonomy): Eukaryota > Metazoa > Arthropoda > Insecta > Lepidoptera > Tortricidae > Acleris > Acleris literana. Next base: position 811,980 of record OX335674.1, read on the forward strand.
AGGAGTAGGCATAATTGCCAAGATGTGATTTTAAACGTATCGTTGGAATTAGAATGAGCAATGATTATGAGCTTCGGTATAATTATAAATTCTTAAGGTTTTAATGGCAAATAAATGTATACATTTAGAACCTGACATAATAAATTTCCATATACCAGCCACTTACATTATTTAAATAAAGATGGTTCTATAACCAATTTAAATGTGTTATGGGATAGGATAAATCTGTGTATAATTTTAGAGTATGTATTGAGAGTCTGAACCCGGCTTATTACTACTTATACTTCTTACTAAAAATTAATTAACTTCAACTCATAAAAATAGTGTTCAAGAGTTCTAGGCCTCGTTTTCCCAGGGGTTTCGTCGACGAAGCGACTGACGCACCACCACCACTTCAGCTTAATAGTTCAAAGAGCTGTCATTTTGGTTCTCTCCTGGATCGAAATCGATGAATGATACACCGGGGACGTCTCTCTGCATAGGTTGCTGAGCAACCTAGGTTTATTACCATCTGCTTCGTTTATTAACTAGCGTGTTTGTCCGTCCGCAGGTCGCATGCGCGAGCGCCGCCACCATGTCGGCGGTGATGTCCACGCTGTCAATGATCAGCGGCGGCCGCCGCGCACACCGCAAGCTCGCCAGCTCCAGGTAACCACAACCTTAATATCGATCAAACACAAACGTTCGAGAAGGACGGTGTAAAAAAAATCAGGTCAAGACAAGATTAGTTACACGCATTAAGTTGTCTAGAGACAATTTTACTGAAATTTACCTCAATTTGAGGACATGAACTGTCAATCTTGACTCATCCGGAATTGCAACCAACCCTATTTTGTCTATTAAGTTCCTCCTTGACTTTTTTACGTAATTTCAAAACTATTTTTATACCAATACTTAAATCGTCTATAAATTTAAAATTTAACTCATCAAAATGTCATATATTAAGCTAAGTGTCTCGCTGTGTTAATCACATACAAAATCGTCAACATGGCGTATAGAAATAATCATAAACTTCGATAATTGGAAAATGATTACTATGTTAACGTAATAAAATAAACTAGTTCGTTGAGTTATTTTCGAGTCGTCGGCAATCGGCATGGGTGGCGGAGTTAGAGTATTACTAGAATTACCATAAGCGTGGGAGTGGTGTTCGACGCCTGCGCAGAGCCTCCTTCATGTAAATAAGGCACGTTAATGTGCTTGGGTCGGTGAGGAGGGAAGCTAATGAGCACCCGTTTCACCGGTCATGAGCCTAATTGAATTTATGCCTGGAGTGTATAGAAAACATGCGAGGAGGCTGTTTTTATTTAGTTACTAATATGGGTATATACCTTATTTAGTTATATGCTAAGTTGGCGAGATTGTCGAAGCTGAGGAGTTGTCGCGTACCTTTAATGTTTTTGAAATTAAATCAATTACCTGTGAAATGGGTAATTGGAGTGATCAGGTACAAAAAGCTGCCGCCGAAGTTGACAGGCCTCTTAGAAGGTAAACGCTGGATGCGAGTCGCATTAAAAGACTTTCGGGTAGAATATATAATTGGTTTTTCGCGCAGTAGTTCCTATAACTAACCAGTCCGCAGCGAGGAAGTCACCCATTCTGTAAGATTTGACGGCCCGGACTGCTCGGAGAGTCTAGTTAGTAGTGACCCTGCCTATGGAGCTTCCCGGGTTAGATTCCCGGCAAGGGCAAATGTTTGTGTGATGAGCGCAAGTATTTGTTTCGGTTTTCTTTGTACTTACTAGTATTTATTTCTCTAGTATCTTTACTCATATCGTTACCTAATAGTACAAGCTTAGACTACGTAAATTTGTGTAGGATTTTCCCCTGGTATTTATTTAATTAATTGTTTTGCCTACCATATTCTACTATCTATGTTATCACACTCGTAAAACCTAGACCCCTGAGATTAATATAATTTCAGTAGTTGTAAACCTACTTTTCAACAACGTGGTAACAAAGCTTCTCATTAAACGAAACAATCAGTTATATGTTTACGACACTGATAAGAGTGATTCCCACACACGCGAAGTTTACTCAGCGCCATTTTATAGCGAGCTTTATGGCTGTATTGTTCGTGAATGGTATCGATACATCTGTTAACACATCTAGCCTTGCGCACGAGTGCTACTCTATCATATGTAGATTCTCTATCCAAGGTAGCATGCTTCTGTTATTGCTATATAAACAATACGGCGGAGCGTTATTCCAGTTGGTAGGTTGATCTTCGACGCTAGCGGTCTCGGGTTCGATTCCCGGTAAGGGCAAATATTTGTGTGATGAGAGCAGGGATTTGATTCTGAGTTTTGGATGTGTTATGTATTTAAAAGAAATACACTGTATACAGTATACTTGTTTTATATTATCACTTATTTTGTTGAGCTTTAAAGGAGACCAGTAACTGTGTGGCTCTGGGCTAGTTGCATTTCAAAGGGCATTGGGTAAATTTGTTTAAAGAATATTGTCTTTTTTTTTCAGCGGCCACGGATGATTTTTACATAGTTATTTAGAGGAACTCTAAATACACATAGATATATATAATTTATGGCGTTAAATAATATCGGAGCGGAGATTTTAAAGCTTTAAGTATTCAGGTTTTAGTACAAAAGTACGCCCAAGTATGAATATTTAAATATCTCGGCACCGATGCGCTTAAGAGGCCGTATACGAAATTTTGCCGGCTTTGCTTATTTTTGTGATTTTACAGTTGAAATACCGTATTTCTACAAGTTTTAATACACAACACGAAAGATAATTTCTAATTTTAAGGAATGTATGAGCTACTTTTTAGTTTTTATTATTTTATTTTGATTAATCGACCTGATACCGGGAACTGTTATGTGAATTTTGCTGGAAGAGGTTTAGAATGTCACATATTCATGAATCGTTTTGACGTCTTAACGGTATGAAAAATTAACAATGTATTGCTGTGAAAGTAGTCTAAAACATTACATAACAAAATATGTTTATTCTTAATAATTCTATCATAATTTAACACTTTTACGAATGGCTGCTCACCTTGAAAATGTATGAATTTTACAAATGACAACACTTTTACCCAAACCCCTTTGAAATCAAAACCATACACCTGCTAAAAGCGATTCTTGAAACTGTCCCTGATTACGATGTTCTCATAAATTCTTATTCGAGAACATGCACCAAATATCCATGCATCTTTGCTGTCTGAATTTCTATTGAATTGTGATGTATTTTAATTACTTATTATCATTTACTTAATTACAAAAGTATAACCTTGCGTTTGTCTGTCAAAACCCGAAGGTTGATGTAACGTAAAACTTACTCAGTGGCGAGAAACCCGAGTTGGACCCCAAGGTTGACTCTATTGTGTAAATAACTACTTGGTTACTATTGGCATCTGATATCTCGTCAAGTATCTAATTTAGTCATATTTTGCGAAACAGTTTTGTAGTAATAGTGTAAAGCAAACTTAGCGTTTAATCTACATCTTGGCCTGTCACAATGTTTTTGTTACAAGTACAATGTTAAATAAATGTATCTTTCTTTCTTTCTTTCTTTCTTTAAAGGATAATAATCCTGTCATGTATGCACTAACTTATCCTCAAGCGTTTGTACGCTAGGAATTGGTTTTGTTGGAAACTCAAAACTTGGAAGTTGCGTCCCGGTCGGCCCTTAAGTTAATACCCCTACCTCTCTCAGACACAATTATTACGTATCTACATTTGTTGTGTTTGGGACTACGAGTAGGTTAATTTGTGTGAGATGCCTGATATTTATTTATTTACAACATTATAACTAAACTAGTATTATAGCGTACTTAATGACATGATATCTTTTGAGACGAATTTCTCCGTTTTTATTAACCAGTGTTGTTGTGTGCAGCGGGCGTAAGTCGGGGCAGCTGTCGGACGCGGGCGAGGACCGGCGCGCGCGCCGCGACCACGACCTCTCGCCGCAGCAGCGCTCCGCCTCACTGGTGAGTACCGACCCTTATCTTCGAGAGAAGGACCTTACCTTCAAAGTATGATGTACATACGCTTTAGCTTTTGCGTGCATCTTCGTACGCGTATATTTCGATTATCTTTGTTTTCTCGGGAAATTTGAAACTTTCCAGAATTCAAAGCAGCTTATGTGTTAATCCAGGGTATAAGCTACCTCCAATCTAAATATCATCCAAATCCGTACAGCTATAGCAGCGTGGGGAGGAACAAACTAACACAAACTTTCACATTTATAATATTAAGTAGGATGGTGAGAGAGATATTGTTTTTACATGCTAAGAGCAGTCAGTACGGTTTGTAGAACGGTCAGTCATGTCATGACTTAGAACGAAAAGAGAGAGAGAGAAAGAAAGAATTCTATATCCCATGCTAGTCTTAGCAAAGTATGGTAAACTTCAGTGAGAGATTACTCGCTTGACTCTATGACAACGGTACCTTTCAGCCAAATTCTTCCTCAGAGTGCTTTACGGTAGAGAGGAACTGAGGACACTCCTATCCATGATATTAACTTCTCCTTTAGATACTACTAATACCGTCCTTAACTATATTATGAATAACAAACCCTTACATCCTGCAGGGCCTCTATTCGACACGATAAAAACTGTTTTGGACCTGTTATCGTATTGTCAACGTTTTGATAGCTCTTGACTTGACAGTACTTAATGGCGGCAGAGTTCAAAACAATACCATAAAAGGTCAAAGACGGTATGGTTTTTACCGCCAAGAATAGACGCCCTGTAATCCCACCATACGTGTTTGCCGCGTACCCGCTGAGAATCTGATCAACAACTTTATCCGCACAAAAACAAAACAACTTTACATGAACATCACGTACGAAAGATCATAAACTAAATGTTATGATCGCTGAGCTTGCTCTTAAATATGCCGCTGCGATACCCCAGCCGTGGAGCAATGCTAAGTGCCCGGCCGGCCGCGAGCCTTCGTCCTATCAACTTATTAATTGACTCGGAATCTAGTTTAGTTTCCTTGTCTTAATTATCTATACTAAGCGCAGTGTCTTACCAACGTGTAGGGCATCTCTTGATCAAATAAAGATACGTATAATATCTCTCTCTAACAGATGCTAAAAGCCAAATAAAATAATACATTTAGCGTTTATTTTCTTACAATATAGTATAGTAATCTGTGCAATAGTTAAATGTTTACTTGTATATTTTTTGTTTAGTTGTATGTTTGTTGGTAGGATCGATGTCAAAGATATGTGTTTAGCAACCAGTAAGTTAACATGAGGCACAAGCATATCCAAACAGTGAGAATCAAAAGCCCGATTTACATTAGTCAAGAACTGTGGCAAGTACAGTGCCAAGGACAGTGGAGTGACATAATAGAAAGCGATTCTATTTGGATCCACTGGCACGGCAACTTGACTCGCTACTGTCCGATTCCGTTTGGTAAAGGTGGGTCCACAATATAGGGTTGCATCGGACCGGACGGCGTGACAAATCTACAGGACTTGTTACTCTTAATGTAGACAGTGTAAAACTGTAAATCATGCGCTCGGGATGGGTTAAATCGCGACAGTACGTCGTAACATGACAAATACCTTCCTCATTACCGGTATTGCCACGATCACGGAACCATGTTACGATGAAATGTCACAAATGTGGACCCACCTTAACACTCGGCACAGCGGCAGCAGGCCGGCAGCGCAGGTTTTATACAACTCTAGGTATTACTACCGGTTGATTATAAATTATTAAATGATGGTCTTCCGGCAAACATGTTTATTCGAAGCCCTACTTGTTTACCAGAGTGTGAATTATTGCAGTAGTTATGTCACGTGTAGAGCGACGAGGTTGCTTCCGTGCTGTGAGGAAGCATAATGGCATAAAATAAACTAATGAGTGGTAGAGCCACGTGCCATGGTCTGTTGATCTTGCCGGTGGCGGCTCGTTCGGAATTACACTGAAAATGAGGGTGCTGGAAATCCAGATATCTTCCCTTTATACTCCTTCTTTCTACTGTTCTACCTTCTTCCATTTTATTTGTGTCCAGTTTTTTTTTTATAATGTTATTTATTCAACATAAGTCTTGATCTAAAAACAACAATAGTGATCTTACTAATCGATGCACTTGTTACTTGTTGTTCTATTGGCTCTAAACATAGAGAATGACAATTCTAAAATGGGCCTTTGTTCATTATTTTTATCTTCGTTGTTTTGCTTTCGTTTTTATTTTACACAATAAATTGTTTATAAACACCCGCAGCATTTCACCAACCGACAGGTAAAAAAGACTGTACGTACGTGTCGTGTAGCATCAATAGATTTTGGCAGATTGCTTCATCATTTTAAGTTTTTAACCCAAGTCTCTTTGGATTTTAATCGAGCAAAAAAATTAAATAACAAAATGATATTAAAAGTGTTTTTTTATATTATTTATCTTATTATACAAATCGTCAAATAAAAGGTACCAAATATTGACGACAAATAAATACAACTTTGCAACACAATAGTACCATAACTCCACGTTCCGCATATAAATATATCACCTAACTTAATCAACTTCAATACCTACTGTTTTTTACGTAGGCACCGACCCCCTCTCCTTAGTTTTCTACTATTTCACTCAAAAAGGCGTATTTGCTCTTTTAGAGCCATTGCAGTTACAACCCTCTCCCGTTTTAAATAAAATCACTTATGCAGTAACAATTTTATAATTAATGCCCTCTGCGAGTTCTCAATCCATACGTCCACCGAGTGTCCACTCCCAGCGCATCTCCGTAATTGACGTCCCCGCGAGGTCAGATGCCCCGCGCGCGTCAGATTCAGTCAAAGTTAACAAGTCCCGTGTCCTTTGTACTTGGATTTCATTGTAGATTATTATTGTCATCATAAATAAGAGAATGCACCTAAACATTTAAATTTGTCTTTCATGGATCAGTGTTAACATTTAATTGAAGATTGATGATTTAGTACCGCAAACGAATACATACGTGGTCTCAAAGCTTCTTGAGAAACGCAGGGGCAGACCACCGAGTGGATTTTAATGGGTAACCAATTATCGGCTAATTTCAAATAAAACGGGTCCTGCCCTAACAGAATCAGGTATCTTATGAAGGTTTCTCCCTCGGAAAAATACCGTTTATCAGGATTAAATCCGGTAGTTCTGATTTTTTGCTTACTTGTTTATGCTTTTGGCCCAATGAATATTCCAAGTTTGTGACCTAGAGCGCAGAACGCAAATTTGTCAAAAAAAATTGACTAAATTTGTTCCAATATGAGACTAAAATTGTCTCTGTAGACCCAATAGTTTCTAAGATAAAGCTTTTCAAAATTCATCACTTTTTTACCAACATCCTAAACAAGAACTACCGGATTTGACGCAAACTACCCCGTACTTTCAATCGACAAGGTTACTGGAGTAGATATCTTTTGTTTTACTATGTTAACTAAAATGACCTATTCTGTATGGATGGATATGACACTTTGGTTGTTATTCATAGGACCCAACGTAATATCGATATAATACGAAGAGAAAGAGAGAAATCGACGATACATTAGATGTTGTGTCAATCAGAAAGAAGCGAAACCTGGATATTAAATGTTATAGTTTAATTTGCGATACAATGGACCATGTTGTGAATTTCAATCCTGCGCAATTGCCTGTAGGTGGATATTACCATACTCCCAACTAAGCTTCCTTTAGGCTAAAGGGTGCAGCATTAGCGACTGTATTATTAGCATGTTAGGGTACAGTCTGCTTTGCTTTAATTGCTAATGGCGGCGCTTAAAAGGGTTCACGTGCGCACACGCACGTTCTGCATCAGCTGACAGTGTAGTGCGTGTCAGCTCGAACTAGAACAGCGATTAACACTTAAATACACATAATCACACCATCGAAATGATTGGCTAACGCGAGCGACGCCGGGGGAATACGATACTATTCCCTAGGCGATTGGGTCGATTGTTGCGTATTTTTATCGCTGATGAGCATTGTAATTATCGTGGTTGGCCCGGATTTTATAGATTCTAGTGTTAGGTACTTTGCAAGTAGTACTTAACTTAAATCTCACTACAATCAATAAAATGTTGTGGTGGCAGTAAGAGAAGGTAATATTGCCATGGTATGGTCATGTCATAGGAGGAATGAAAACCATGATGAGAAGTTTTAAGTATGAATGGGGAGGACTATAGATAGTGGAAGGGAGAGACATAAGAAGAGATGGATGGAATGTGTGAAGAACGATATGAAAATCAAGGGAGTAACTTCTGAGATGACAAGTGATAGAAAAGAAACAGACATGCTGGAGCTAAGTTTACGAATCCGGTCCTTAGTTTCGACGTCGAATGCCGGGTGTCCAGTGTCACCATGTAGGTATAAAATAAAAGGTTCTAGGGTTGTACTATGTGTACTAGACAACAGTAAACACTATAGAGAAATACTATATGTTTATTGTTGTCTACTATGACACATATGTAGAAAACGTCCAAGACTCAGATACAATACTGGTAAGGCTAATTACTTGTGTGATAAGCCTTACCGGTATCGAACCCAGGATCGCTTTGTAGGTAATCGCGTCGTCTACATACATATTTTAAGATAACTACCTACACCACAGGTAAACAACTTAAGTACAGGCATCACATGCACAAGCGAACCGAACGGTCCATTGTCGATTGTTGACGCGTCGATACGAATTCGACACGCAGTTAGACAGTAAACTTTGTGCTCAACAGCCGTAAACACTCATTGTTGGCTTCGCCACGGTGCTATTGTCTTGTATTCGTAATGGTTACTCCTTCAGTCTTCAAATAGTTACAATATGTTATGTCTTCATTTTGCTGAAGAATGGGAAACAACTGACACTCGCGACAGAGCTTAGTCTTACTTCACAACCTAAAATAAAGCATATGGTACTAATTATAAGACTGAAATTATTTCCAATAGATGTAACGTTATTGTCCATTTAATAATTGATCTTATTTGTAACAAGTTATGACTTATTTTAGGTTGTGTCCCTACTCACTCCGTTTTACGGTATCGAGGTTTATTTCTCCCGACTGCCGGGCTTTATTCTTGGCAAAAGCATATTGCTTTTGGCATGTTATCGTATTCTTTTGAACTCGGCCGCCATGAATGTCGAGTAAATACGAGATATCATAACGTTGACAATACAATAACATGTCCTAAACGATTAAGTTTAGCCACAGAATAGATACAAGTAGTTTAGCTCGATTCCGACAAACGAGGTATCGATAAGTCCTAGATAGTTAGACGGGCGAGTAAGCACGCGTACTTAAAGCTCGACGACCTTTTTCGCCCGTGTTTACAAACCTTTTGAAGTTCGCGTACTTATGGCCTGGCCACGACATTGCGCGAATTGCGGCGCGGCAAGCGATTTTCTTATACATTGCGTGTGATGCCAACTAACCGCAGAACGTTGCGCGTCTCGACCGTGCAATGTACAGAAAACGCTCACCGCGCCGCAATTCGCGCAATGTCGTGGCCAGACCGTTAAGGTGACACACGGGCGAGTAAGGCCGCCGAGCCATAAGTGCGACGTACTTACTCGCACGTCTATCTGCGGCTCTATTCAAGACGGTAAAAACAATATCGTATTTGATCTGTTATCGAATTGTCAACGTTTTGATAGCTCTTATTTTCTTGACAGTAATGGCGGCTGACGTCATAACAATACCATAACAGGAAAACTACGATATAGTTTTTACCGCCTAGAATACCGGCCCTGGGACTTTAGATTTATCTTAAAATAAACTAACACCCGTATTCACATCACAAACTATACTTAAGGGATCCTTCGCTGAGTAAACGCACTGCGTTCAATACAGCTCTGTGATTGGTCCTTTTTGACGGACCTTTTATTTATGAGACGATTTGAGCCACCCTGTGCGTTCGTGAGCGCTGTGACAACCTCATAGTGACGTTTGTGCATGTTAAAGCTGCATTAGAGTGCGGCTCCGCTGAGGCGGAGACGAGAGGAGCGGAGCGGAGCTGTGCCAATATTAACCAATAGAAGGCACATGCGGTCACGTCGAGCGCGCCTTGCGCACGTTAGTTTATATTCTATTGGTTAATATTGGCACAGCTCCGCCCCGCTCCGCTCGTCTCCGCCTCAGTGGAGCCGCACCCTTAAGTTGATCTCTGATTTCACGCAATTTCTAAGAGTCGATCTCTAGAAATGCGAAGTCTAAGTTAGGTGGTAATTCTACAAAAAACGTTTTTCCACATTGTGTCTGGTACGGTGTCCTATTTAGATAATTACGTGCTTGAGACGCTTTTGGCTGCTTTCTTATGTATACTTTTTGTTAAAGCTTTGTAAGTATATACTTTCTTCTTAAGTATCCGAGTATCTAGAATATGTAGCTTTTCTTCGTGTTTCTTCTTCGAGTAGTTGTCACAAGCAGCATTACAAAGTAGCAGGTTAATTCGTCACTTCCCGAGTTTCTTTCTCGCAGTAGAAACCAAACTGCAAAAAACCACGTGTGCGCAATGGACCTTAAACCAACGTATTAGGAGGGTTCGTTTATGCGTAGTTTTTGTAGTTTTTCTATATTTTGCCATTTCTTCCGTGACATTCTGGTTGTGCTTGCTTGTCTGCCCATTACTAAGTTATAAACTAGAATTAGTAGGTAATTAGTGAACGCGATAATTATATTGACCAGTTTGTTTTTAAGTTCACGCGTGTTTTGCATAAGTTATAAAAGTGATTTCACACCAATAATGGGTTAATAATGTTAATATCAATATTTTGATATTTTAGACGCCTTTTTTTGTCTTGTTGGTAAAAGATCCCCGGTGTTTTACCCACGTTTTAATATGTAAACAGCCTCGCTTTTAAGTTTGCTTAAATAAAAATAGTTCTAGTTGATAAATGCAATTATCGTAATAGAGAAGAAAGCGAAACTCTTCCCACAAAAATAATTTCCATTCGATTGGTTTGTATTTATGAAAAATAGTAGCTCACTTTTTCAGTTTTAACCATACATTATACAAAGCTATACAAAGCCACACAAAGCTATGTTATTAGTGGCTCTTGTTTTGCATAAATGGCGAATCATGTTAACGGTTCTATTATAGACGGTGAATAGGTACAAGATCCTTATATGTTTAGTTTTCTGTATTACAAATGTGTAACATACGACTTATTGTTGCAGCAAACCCTTGAGGCGGGCGGGGTCGTCAACCTGGAGAGCTTGGAGGCCAAGGTCAGTACTACCCTCCAAAACCAAAAGGCAATATGAGCATACGAACGCTCTAGTCATACTGCCTGTCTCTTTTGGAAGCTAGCTGTAGCACAAAACAGATACAGAAGTAAATCACATGTATGTACTTCACTTTTCATACCTACTCTCGGCGGTCGCTCTAGGGTTGTCAACTATGGCTTATGCACAAAACACTATCGTGGTAGTGGCACTCGTATCTAGTTGTAAGAAAACAATTAACTTACCTACTATTACAATACAAAAAGTTTACAGAGCAGAAACATACAAAATTTTACGTTTGTCAATTTTTACTATAGAAAATCCCTAATAACTTCTAAAGGATTACCCTAGTTACACAATTTCCATTGCCCTATCCGTTTTAGACCTAAACCTATCAAATGACACTAAAAACAACACAATATCTACACAAACAAAAAAACATGTTTTCAACTTACGTAAGGTGGCGTGAATTTACCTTACAATAATTTAGTTAAGTACTTACTTCGTTTATACTGATTCAAAATAGGAAACTATTATATAAATCAATCTTAGATATATTCTTCGGGGGCCGGGTCGGGGAGCTTACCTACCTACCTAACTGTTCTGTGTAACGTTAAAACGAACCATCGAAATACCTACAAGCAGATACCTACTTACCTCTCTGAAACCACAGGTAGCTTAAAAAAAATAATGTTGAATTTAAACAACCACCCACTGAACAGTTACAATAACTCTTTTTTGTTGCTCCATAATTGCACAAAAAAGTTCACACAGACGCTTGTCTCAAGCGGACGGCACTCGCGCTCGCACTGGTCCCAGCCGGTCCGAGATATCGTGTCCGTGAGCAGTGTCTATGTGTGCGTTGCTTGAGCGCACTTTGTATGTCGATTGACTTCTGTACCTATCTATTTTGTGGCTGTAGCATGCTCCACGTACGCGTGTATCACTCATCTCAGTACCAACTGTACCAACCCGGGCGAGGCACACGTTCCGTGCCACGGACTCGATATGGAGTCGGTTTTGTAAGAATACCTGGAAATTTAGGCATTTAGCGTATAACAGCTGAATCACTTAAGCTGTGTGTTTACATACCACTGCGTGAACACGTACAAGCAGATGACAATCGCAACTGGCTTGTTATCTTACCCTGCGGTAGCTAATAAACATCCTTTTGGTTTGTACTTCTCTTTAACTCGGTCTCATACGGTTTATTCTAACCGAACCGAATAACCCAAATTAGAGCTTTTTAAGAGTTTGTCTATAAATATATAAAAGAGGAAACTGACTGGCTGACTGATCGATCATTGCACAGATGACGCACAGCCAAAACCGCTGAACATAGGGGCTTGAAATGTAGAGAGATTTATTCTTTGGATATCCTAGACTAAGAAGACTTTTTTGGAAATTCATCTCCTAAGGGGTTAATAGGGAGAGTAGCGGGAAATTTATTCTAGGCGTATAGACCTATAAAGTCACGGACGACCCCTATTTAGTAGGTACTGTAATAATGTAGTACCTGGAGGACCGAGCGTCGCTCGGGTTGAAAACGAACTTCTCCGAAGACGAAAACTTGACAGATTGATTTTTCGCCCCCGTAAGCCTTTATATTTAAAATTTCATCGAAATCGTTGGAGCCGTTTCCGAGATTCAGATTATATATGGACGCTGTTACGCAATAATCAGTCAATCCACAACTATTTCGCAATAAAGTGTCAACCCTTAATGCTATAATCGTGGGTTGACATTTTATTGCTAAATAATTGTGGGATGACACATTTTTATATAAGAATTGCTCGATTAAAGGTATTATATTATTAGATACAAGCAGTGACGTGTGTGCGTAAATTATGTTCTGAATCATTGCTGTTTTGGCTTTACCAGTACATAAAAGTTCGAATCCTAAAAGTAATTTTCATATATCGCCTATGATATTCACATGGAAAAATTGTCATATGGCATTGACCTTCTAAATATAATGGCTTGCTTATTATAAGCGGTGAACACTGACGCATGTTCCATATCACCTATTTCGGTTTTTCTCACTGACACGAAACACTGGCTAATTTCTTCGAGTGTATCAAAATGATTATTCTGTTAACTTGGTGAACACAGAGTGATGAAGTTTTTTAATAAACAAATTTTCGCTTTTTTATAACTTTTTCTCAATGTAAAGTTCAACAGTGGCTCAGTTTAGTCTCGTTCAAACAAAAGACATCAACGCGCGCTTGGAATTTGCACGGAGTAATGTATGACACTACTCCAAACAACTACCGTACATATTATGTACGTATAAATAGCCGTGTAATAATGGTGCTGAGTCTACAATTTGCTGATCAGCGATATAATACAATGCGAGGCTCGTCTGTAATTTAAGTTTCAAAGCTTTGAATGTGGCCATTAAAATGGATGTGTTCCGTTTACCACGGTATTAACTGTACTACGAAACACTTTTACTTTCGATATTTTAATGAGAGTGCTCTTATAAAACAGTTTGGTAACCGATCCCGAAACAAACGAATATCGGCCTAACAACTGGCCAAGTCGGGGAAGTGCGAGCTGTCACGTAACGGGTATTTTAGCCAGATATATAATAAATGAAATGAAATGAAAAATAAATTATTTGGCTCAAAAAAAAACAGTTTACAAGCATAAAATTGTCTTAACCTAAATACATTTATTATTATTACGGCCAAAATACCTTAGATACTTTTGTCTGGATGGTTGAACACTGACCACCGTTGCCCTCGGACTCCGCTAACCGAACCATTGTCCTCGCGTCCATGCCATCCATGGACTTATTTCTCTTATAAGTTCATGGTGCTTGTCTAAGGGCCTGTTGTTTGATCAGTAGTTAAACTGACTAATTGTTAAAATTCGAAAAAGGAATAGAAAATTTGACACATTTCCTTGAGATTTTAACCATTAGTTAGTTTAACTACCGATCAAACAACAGGGCATAAAAGTCGACACTGGGCGAAATACATCTCGTTAAAACAAGGAGTGAAAGCAATTATTAAGGAAAATAAACATGCCTCAAAAACATTATTTGTACTGAGTGACAGCTGTCAAATCGGGCCTTTGAAAACGACGCGAGTATAGAAAAACACTTCGATAGTGAAATATTTGACAATTACATTTTAAATTAATGTTTTTTTGTACAGGACAAAGAAAAGGAGAGTGATAACATTAACTTGACAGATATTTTATATCCGGGGATTGGAGGAATCGGGCTTTAGAATCATACCATTTTGTAATTGGTCGGACTTTTGTACCCATCCAATTATTATAAGTATTTTAATCACTTATAATCTAGGATGAGAACACTTATAATCACAAGTAATAATCTAGGATAAGTTGATTTAAGTGCCAAATAATTTTTATTTCATTTCATTTATAATACGATAATTATACCTTTACGAGTACCACTCGTTCGTATTATATTTAAAAGACAACAAAGCAAAAGTAGCTACTTATTGGTCTATTCTTAATCGTTTCTAAATACAGTAACGTCTCAAGTAACAGCTTGGTCAAGTACGATGATCGAAAGGAAAACACTTGAGAATGCTCTCAACTCAAGTTGATTAGGGCCGAGTGTAAGATCAATATCATGAGACCGGTTAGGTGTTGAGGAGCGATTCAGTAGCAAGTGATGGGTTAGTTAAAGTAAGAGTTATATCATCCGTTAACTTTCTCCCAGAAACCAGATTAGAAGTAGGTACAAATTAAATCTGACTTAATTTACCATACGTCCAGTTGACCTCAAATTTCACATAATCTAATAGCAACTAGGAAAACCGTATACATAAAAATGGATAAAGATATATTTAAAATTTAGCAAAGTCCGCACTAGTCAGCCAAAATGACCAACTAGAAAATGACAAGTAACGAAGAAAATATATTTATTTGGTTCCATATAAATCTATATGTATACAAAATCAGCCCCGTATTCATACATTTAAATGAAATAAGTACTTATACAATTAGTGCCTTATTATCTGACTGTTTTTCGAGCGTATGTACATGTGGGTATGCCCGTTCCATTGTGACCTCCTGTAGCCTAAACGGCTGCGCTGGACCGATTTTGAAGAGCGGAGGTGTCGTTTAATTCGTCTTGGTTGTGGGAGTGACACAGGCTGTAATATTTTAATCAAAGTAACGATGATAAAAACAATAATGTCATTCAAAAAATAACATTATTTTAACGACGATATTTAAAAATGTCGTCGGGTTTTTTTAAACCTTGCTTTCAATTTTATAATATACCTAAGTGTAAATTAATCATGTGTGTAAAACTTTGATTTATTTTTTTAAACAAGATATCGTTGACAAATTGTATAATTTGCTCAATATCCGGCCATTGGCCATTACCGCAGCAGGGGGTTATCATTACCACAACCTGTTTGTTTTGTCACTGTGTACGTCCTTATCTTACTCGTCGTTAGCAAAAGAGACCAAGCGACATGTGAGATAGGACAAGTACGTATAAAGTATACGCGAAATAATTGGCCGTGTCCTCAAATCTATTTCACGCTGAGAAATGTCGTGTTTGTATAGCTGTACGTTTCACTCACTGCTTGTAAGAGAGAGAATGTATGAAGTACACGGTTATTTAATATATTTATATGTAATTGGTTGCGGCGACAAATAAATCAAACCACGGTGTCACTTCAGCCGCGCGAAAGTTATTTACATATTATGTACATAATTTGTAATTGCTATGTTAAGCAATAATAAGGATTTAAATATTACATTTCTTAGGTACAGTCAACACAATTAAATATTTAAAAAAAAACTTTTTTTTTTATTATTCACACATTGAGAACCCTGTCGCAGGCCAATGATTATCTTTGACGTTATCTGTGATAACTTGATTCTGTGAATGATTACACGACGTTGACGACGCGCTGGCCTAGCTGGTAGTGACCCTGCTTACGAAACTAGCGGTCCTGGATTCAAATCCCGGTAAGGCCAGATATTTGTGTGATGAGCGAATATTTTTTCCTGAGTCTTGGATGTTATCTATGTATTTAAGTATTTATTTCTCTATATAAGTGAGTTTATCGTTGTCTAGTACCTACCCATAGTACCAGCCTAGAGCTTAGTTTGGGACTAAGTCAATTTGTGTGAGATCGTCCCTTGTTTTTTTTTTAATATTCTAGGTACTTTATTTTATTTATGTTCTACTGGGTTGAACCGTTATTGCTCTTGACATGTTATCGTATTGTCAACGTTATGTCGAGCCCCGGATCGACGGGGGCAACAATGTACCAGTGCTAGAGATTAATTAAATATCGACTAAATTTATCGACATCGTTAAAAAGCAATTTTCAATCCGTTCTGTGATGGCTCAACACAGTTTACATATATGAAGCCACAATTCGTCATAATGCAGACTGGAACGTATCTCTTTTTTTGTTAGAAAAAATAGGTACACTTTTTTGAACTGTAATTTTGCCAAACAACGTTTATTGGCCAGTAATGCACTCACTTACATATGCAATGTACCTACTTGAATTTACCCGTCTTCCATAGACAGACAGACATGCCAACATCAAATCACAGTCATATCCATTCGTAGAAAACATATAAATTAAAAAAAAACCTTATCTCTATATCTAATTTAATAGTACTTACTTTATTAAACAATATTCATCATTCTATCATCGCCCTTGGTTCATCCGAGGCATCCCAGGCGAGGCCACGCCGAGATCGAGTCTAGCAACACCTCGATTGTTACGCGCACGCGATTCCTCGCCTTGTTGGTGCTGGTTGAGGTCATTTTGCTTGAGACGCTTAAAAAATAACCAATACAGAGATCATACTTCAATATCGCCCCTTTACGTTCTAAACGTCGTATCCGATATAATAATTAGATAGGAAAGTAGTCTTTATTATTTAGGATATACGAGTGCTTTTCTTATCTTACTATTCGATCAACGAGGTTGAGAAAGTAAAGGGAGGGTATGGTCTTCGATATCGACTTCTAAATCCGTAGTCGTAACTAATAATAACTTTTAAATTTATAAAAAACGCCTGAAAAAATTGCGGCCCAATTTTCAGAGATGAAAACTATTAAACTGCCCAACCGATGTTCATCAAGCCTAGCTAAGTAAATAAATCAATAAGAACCATACCCTCTTTAAACTATACATAATACAATAAATATCAGGAGACAATTCCACACAAATTGATCTGGTCCCAAACTAAGCTCTAGGCTAGTAGCTATGATTGTTTGTCCTAACGATTGTTTGGTCGATAATCGTTTGGTCTTACACCCTTTTAGACTGATATTACAGAATTTAATAAACATCTTTTGTGTAGTTTAGTTCAGTTCAGTTAGGTTAGTTTACTATAATAAAAAAAATACGGCTTCAAATGATTTTCGACCAAACAATCATTAGGACAAACAATTATGCCAGCCGATATAGACCCGGCCTGGGTACTAGGCAATGGTAAACTTACTTATATTACATAGAAAACTTCCAAGACTCGAGTGCAAACGCTCGAACTCATCACACAAATCGCACGTTTAATCAAACAAAGAAATATCTCTAAATAGAAATACATTCGAGTTTTAACCCTAACTTTTGATAATAGAGTTTTATCTAAAACTGACTTTGGTTTTGAGTTAATCCTTTGTTTGATTAAACGTGCGAAATATCTGCCCATACTGGGTTTCGAACCCGGGGACGCCAGCTTCATAGGATCACTACCACCTGCCATTCGCAGATTTAAAACGTTCTGTTTGCGTAAGGGGAATGGTAGGATTAAAAGTGAGTAAACAGTTTTAAACCGGTAACAAACGGCCCGCGAAGCTTCGTCCGAGCCGAGAGAGATGTTATTGAATGATAAGCGCGTTATCAGCCTTATCATTACTGCTGATTGCGGCGCCGCCGGGACCTCTGCCGGGGGTCTGAGACTGCGACCCAAACACTGGTACAGTATTCCCATCTCCTTAATAGCTTTCGACCGGCTATCGCTATCGCACTTGCAATCGCATCTGACAGTACGAGTATACAGGGTGACTGCGGGATCGTGATCCTAACTTAATATTCCCAACTCAGTTAAGTAAAGTTTTTAAGTGGTAGGAGGACCTTGTGCAGGGTCCGTCCGGATAGGTACCACCATCTCATCCATTAACCCACCGCCAAGCAGTAGTGTTCGCATTGCTGTGTTCCGGTGTGGGGATAAGACAACCGGTGAAATTACTAGCATAGAGGCATTCCATGTTAGTCCTCAGTGTTGGCAACGTATTTGAAGTCTTAGGATTGCAGTTTTGAGATTGTAGTCTTGAGGTTTCAAATGTCTATGGGTGTCAGATCCCACTTACCATCAGGTGGCCTGAGTGCTCGCGTGCCTTCTCCTTGACATAAAAAAGTAAAGTTTTTGATACAATTACAAAAAAAAAAGTTTATAATTTTATTAAAATTATATTATTTTTCTCTAATTAATATTAAAATTATGGTCACCTTACATTTTCATATTAAAACCTTTTTGAAAATCAACCGAGCAGACGAAGAAATTCAGTATGTAGGGTGACCATGACCCTGATTAAAAAGATTTCATTTAATGTTTATTTACATAAAAAACTTTTTTTTTTCATTTATTTTCTTATTCTGTTTCGACTAATGACCAAAAAGCTTTCTAAATGTACACTTGTCCCATTTATCAGCATTAATTGAAAATTTGGTAGAGTCCTGGTCCCCAGTAATATTAATCTATATTATTAAACCCCAGAAGACGAGCTTCTTTATAGCTCTAGTTACGCCATCCGACTAAATTGGTTATACAGTGTCGCGTCCGGTTGTCGACCGGCTAGACGATTCAATCACCAACAACTTCACTGGACCGTGCAAGGGCTTGTTTATGCTTGTCACTATACATATATTAAAAAGTGGAAAGTTGAGATGGGGCATTAAGAGCAGCTACCAGATCCCTTGCTGCCACGCGAAAATGATCCCAGGAGACCCTTCCCAACTTTTGAGTGATGACAATCGACATTCACAGATTTTTGATAAAATGTACAGTCACCGAGAATATCGTCAAAACTGAGTTTTTTTTTTAAATGCCAATCGGTCCCGTTCCCATAAAGGATTAAAACACTCTTTGAGACCAACTGAGGTTAGAGTACTAGAACACCCATAAATCAAAGAAAACGTTTTCCATACATTTTATCAAAAATCTGTGAATGTCGATTGTCATCACTCAAAAAGCGGGGAAAGGTCTCCTAAGATCATTTTCGCGTGGCAGCAAGGGATCTGGTAGCGGCCCTTAATGCCCCATCTCAACTTTTCACCCTGTATACTAAAAATATTCGTTTGAACTACGCTTGCCAAGAGTTCTATCGTCAGTGTTTCCACGGGAATGGAAAAAAAAACCAATCCACTGCTTAGAATGACTAACACAATTAAACGTATGAAACGATTTTTCTACTAATATTATAAAGGGAAAGTTTGTTTGTTTGTTTGTTACCGTTTCACGCTGCAACGGCTAAACGGATTTGGATGAAATTTGAAATGGAAATAGCCTATGTCCCTGGATTAACACATAGGGTACTTTTCATTAACGAAAATTTAAATTAATCTAAAAAGAATTGAAATATACGCGGACGAAGCTAGTAATTATTAATGTTAGTTTCCTTGCCTCCAACAGTGGCCCGTTTCACGAAGCTACAAGTTACAAATTACAAGCGGAACTCTCTTTCTAGCAAAACGAGTTAGAAAGAGACTTCCGCTTGTAATTTGTAACTTGTAGCTTCGTGAAACGTGCCTCAGGTCTATGGCATAGGCGATGAGGGTTCATGCAAAGTATGTCACGCATATTACGTTAGTATCATTTACTTAACTATTGAATTGAAATAACTTTAACAAAAAGCAAGCTTTCAAAACGCGACTGTTGCTAACGAACTTGAAATCGTTATAAATCCTAAATGATCATTCAAAATGAAAAATGATGAAAGAAACCTAAAGATGATTTTTAAATCCGTATTCAATAATATACCACTTGTCATACTTGGTCGACTTTTTTTTTTAAATTTGCGCAATATGTCGTCTGATTGCCGCCTTATTGAATTTTGATTACTGTCATATCTTCAGTGACACTCACCAGATTAAGACAAATCGATTGACATAAGAATCATCAAAATCGGACAAAGGGTTTAGTTTTTATAGTGACACAAAGGAACAAACATACATATATGTATAGGCTGTGAAACACATGACCCTCCTCGTTCGGCAGTCGGGTAAAAAAAATGCCATATCACTGCTCTTACAAACAAACAGTTAGACATGGTTTTGCGTTAATCTCGAAATTTATAATTTGAGTTAGCAATGTAAGTTGCCTCTCCAACAGGCCGTGGGAGGTGGATGCTCATGCAACACTTATGGTAATTTGATTTAGGGTTAGTTTACCAATATTCAATTCAATGTACATGTTCTAAGGGGCTTGATTGCTTAATACGAGTAAATCATATCCTTTACCTGCGACTTCCTGTATAAGTATCAAAACTTGGGGTACAGTAAAGAACGTGGGACTCACCTTAGGTCCAAAGACAATCTGACATTCTGCAACAATAAGGTTGAGTTTCCTATAAGTTACAAACGATTTGGCATCTCTAATGACATTGACGACATCAAGCCAATTTTTTTTAAATGGGTCACAAATTAACGTTCGTGACAGGAAGCCATGTCTTTTCCTAAACCTAAATCCGAGCCAAATTTTTCAGCGCTATAATTGTTATGTCCTAACAATCAGACAGACAGACAAACAAACTTTTGCATTTATTCTATAAAAGTAAAATGATTAAGGTCACGTTTGCCAGGAAGTAGACCGAACATAAAGCGAGTACCAGTCACTTTATCAACGACGCCGCCCGTGTGATACCGCCTTAAATGACTACAGCGTCTTGCCGTTAATTAACAGTATTGAAATATAGCTCAGATTACGAGTGTAAATAATTTTATCCTATTACCCTTAAAGAACCGTATGCTACCGACCTTCTCATTGTAAGGGAGACCTCAGCACTAACATGAAAAGGCCCATTTTGCGTTAGCTATTGATTCGCAGATACGCTTTTTGGCTTGGGATGGAAGATTTATTTAGCCTTTCAGGGTATTGAGTTGTTCGCTGTTGAAAGTTTAATGTCTGTAATCACAGCGCTGATAGTCTCAGGACATACACTTGACATATTTGGTGTCGGATTCCTGGGATATGTTATCAAGTTGAGATCGTGGCTCTATTCTGCTCTGGAAAACAATATTGCTTTTGATATACAGTGTGTAAATGGAATACGAGCAGACATTTAAACCAGACGTAAGTTATGGCTCTACAAGTCATGTAAATGTGGAATTTCGTTAATAACTCTAATACATAGAGCGCGATGATTGTTTAAAGGTCCCATCGAGCAGCCATGTATAATGTAAACGAAGATTTAAGTCTCAGTTAATCGGGCCATTTCTGATACATTGCGTGGCGAATTAAAATGAATGAAAAAAAGAATAGTACATTATTGCCATGGCATGGAAGTAGGCAATTGCGGGCCGAGTATTGTTTTAAACGGACGAGCTTGCGAGTCCGTTTAAAAATACGAAGCCCGCAATTGCTGTTCCTGCCGAGGCAAATATAGTGCTTTTCTCAAAAATCGCAAGTTTTTTTTTGTGTTGGAGTAAAATCTTCATCGCTTGAACTCAATTTTTAAATTGCATACAAACAAACTTCATGTGAAAAAACCATCACTCTTTACCGCCTTTTTGTTTATGACAAGGAGAATCGCAAGATTTGTTTTTTGAAAAAACATAAGCTATTCCAGACACAGATAAAAAAGTTATGTTTCGAATAAAATTTGGATGTATAAGACTTGTGCCATCATTTTATTATGGGCTTTTTCACTTTTTAAAAAGTTACAAGCTAGATAGTAATGGAATTTGTATGCAACATTGCGGGCTTGTGTAGCGAGCACGCAATGTTTTTTTTTTTAATTTGATATCTGTCAGTAAACTATGTCCTTCGCGTCTCTATATGTAGATAGTAATGTCAACATTTCCAGACATTTTTGAGAAAATACAACTTATGTTAACGATACGAGGGCTGCCTTTTAAGTTCTGTCGTTTGCAAAACTCCCGTGATTATTAAAAAAAAACTAGTATCATCTTAAAATATTTTAATTTAGAATTCAAAAACAAAAGAATGTCTCGAGATCGGCCGATTCGTTTTAGTACAGCGTCGGTTCAAAGTTGACAAGTCGGTTGTGAAAATGGAAATTTCGAAGGAAAATTTACGTGCGATAATATTTTACAACTTTAAAAGGTGTTTAACGCGTCTTCAGTGCTTTGAAAAGCTGACTACGGTTTTTAAAAATGAAGCACCATGCATCCGGACTGTGGAACGTTGGTATTTGGAATTTCAACGTGGTTGCTCTAGTCTTAGTGATAGGCATCGTGAAGGCCGACCAAAAACAGCTGTAACCCAGGAAAACATTGATGCTGTACGGCAACTGATCGTCGAAGATCGCCATGCGACATACCGCGAGATAGAAGCTTCATTAAGCATTTCAGGGACCAGTGTTCAAAATATATTGCATGATCACTTAGGTGTAAAAAAATTGATCTCACGCTGGATACCACATTTACTTAGTGAAGACCAAAAAACGGCTCGCGTTAGATGGTGCCGCAAAACTCTGCGGCAATTCAACCGAGGAGACTCTAAACACGTTTATGACATTATCAGTGGTGACGAATCTTGGATATATGCCTACGATCCGGATTCTAAACAGCAGTCGACTATTTGGGTGTTTCAAGATGAGCCAAAACCGACCAAAGTAATACGCTCACGGAGCACTTCGAAAAAAATGGTCGCCACGTTTGTAGCGAAAAGTGGCCACGTTGCGACCATCGTGCTCGAAGATCGTAAAACAGTTAATGCTGACTGGTATACCACTGTTTGTTTACCAGAAGTTATCGGCGAGTTCCGAAAAAATAACCCAAGACGTCGTATAGTACTGCACCACGATAATGCTAGCTCGCACACTGCCCGGCAGACAATTGCGTTTTTAAAAGAACAAAACGTCGAAAATTTGGATCACCCGCCGTACAGTCCAGACCTAAGCCCTAATGACTTCTTCACTTTTCCAAAAATCAAGCAACGACTTCGTGGTCAACGGTACCGGACGCCTGAAGAAGCGGTTGAGGCATACAAAACGGCCATTTTGGAGACCCCGACTTCGGAATGGAATAAGTGTTTCGAAAACTGGTTCGATCGAATGAAAAAGTGTATTACATATCACGGTGATTACTTTGAAAAACAATAAATACCATTTAACACTTAAATTGTCTTTAGTTTTTTCAAACGACAGAACTTAAAAGGCACCCCTCGTACACATAGCTACTTGTGGATTGTTTTTATGTTAATCAGGATGCATATTAACCGTCGTTAAAATGTCTGTTCGTATTCCATCTACACACCGTATTATTGCTTTCGTATTGTTTTTTACTCGGCCGCCATTACTATCAAGTAAATAAAAACTATCATAACGTTGATAGTACAAATACCATATCAAAGCTATATAGTTTTGCCGAGTATAATACAGCCTTGGCACTTGCTCCGCCAAATGTTTTGAGTTTTGTTTGTTCTAGTTTGATTTTTGTCCTTTTGTTTGGTTAGATATAGAAATTATCTGAATGAAACACAGATATAAATACACATAGATAACGCAAATGCATCTACTTCGCGTGTCCGAATCCAGTCTTAAACCCCGACCAAGCGTCGGGGTTGGCCGTCGCTACTGACGTTCCGCGCACCTGTAGAAAGAACCTGGTACAAAGAGTCGTTTGGTATTTTGAAATACTGGTATTTCGGGAATGAGCGGTCCCTCGCACTCTATAAGAATACTGCGAGGTCTACGACTCTACGAGAGACAGAGCATTCGACTCGCTAGCGAGTACGGTAAATTGTAACTCATAGTAAGAGTACTGTTGTTGGAGCTGGTCGGCCGTGAAAATTAAGAAAATGCCTCGTTGGGTGATAATAAACTACAATAGCCAAAAAAGCGACGACTTTAAATCGATTTTGCGCGGAAAACGGAAAAATCTCTTCTCTTGGTGTGTCCCAGTTGGTAGCAAAAAGTGACACGGTTGGATTTCATACAGATTAAGGCGTTTACGTTATCTATGTGTATTTATATCTTTGGCCACAATGATCTTCATAAAAAAAAAACTAATATTAAATAAATATATTTTAGTTATACATATGAAAATCATATCATACAGTTAAGTTACCGCTATGAAATCGATTACAACGTAAGTCTTCAATAGCGTTTATATGGCTATTATTTGACAAGCATGACTCTAAATTACTGATGTGCAAGTTGCGGAAAGTTTCCAAAAGGTTGGAAACCTTCTAAGAAATTTCCGGAAACTTTCACTAGAAATATAGGAAATTTAAATTTAAAAAACAGGAAGTTTCAATCTCCATACAAAATTGTGAGAAGTTTCGGAAATTTTCCTACATGAAAAGTTCCGCAATTTTGGAAAGTTTCCTTTGGCACATCAGTACCTACTCTAAATTAAAGATGCATCACTTACAACTTTACGCATCAGGATATAAAGATCGAATTCCATTGTCTCCGATCTATAATTGTGTCGTTATGCTTCTTCGGGCTTGTAGTTACGGATAGTAAATTAGCCGATAACTAGGAAATTATTTACTGAGTTAGTAATGAATTTAATAAGCTTATTACTGGCCGGTAGGCTGGTGGAGGTACGCGCTCCATTACCGGTAACAGCAACCCATTATGTTGGCACAACCGCTTTCACGGCGGACTGCAGACACTTTGTTACCTTGTAGCTACATTTCATATTGTATTAATATCATAATATATGTGTTACATAGGTTGATGTAGTCTAAAAATAGTTGAAGTTGAGGATATTTGAGTTATACCGATGTTACGGTGTTTTTGTAATTTAGCATTCCACCTTAGTCCTCAGAATTGGAAACGCATTTACGATCTCGGGATTGCAGTCTTAAGATTGTAGTTGCCTGTGTGCCAGCCACTCCATGTCTTCCCTTGGATGTCGTAAGAGGCGACTAAGAGAATAAAGGCTGTTAGGCGATGGACTTGCAACCTGCCACTAATAAATACACTGGTGGACATCTTAGCCTGCTGGTTGTGCAAAATGAGGTTACAGAATTATTAACAAGTTTTTAGAGTTGTTGGTAATTGTGTAGCTCTGCCTACCCCACTCTGGGAATGAAGGCGTGAGTTTATGAATGTATATGAAGTGTAGTCTTCAGAATGGGTCACAGATCCCACTTACCACCAGGTGGCCTGTGTGCTCTCGTCTTCTCCATGCCTAAAAAAAACTTGAAAGTTAGCGATATGGTTAAGATAGAGCGGAATAGAGGCCCTGACAGAGATTGAAGCCGCAGCAGAGCAGAGTTAATAAAGCATTGTGCGCGTGCGCGTGGGCGATTCTAAAACGATCAAGTAATGTCATTGGTCATGTAGAAGTTTATAGCCCGCAGTCGAATGCATTTTATCGTTGTTGGGCGTTGATTTAAAATGATGGTTTTATTTTGAAAGATTGATTTATTTTAATTGTTATTTGTTGACGTAGTGCTTGAACACATATATGAGGTTTTTTTATATTGGTTTTCATTTGCTTTTGGCCCTAGTCGAAACTAAATTTTTAGGACATGGTCGAGGATGAAACGTGCTTACCAAGAAGGTTATCTATTATTTTTTAACCCACGGGATCGGTTTTAACCTGTGAAATCTGGCAAAAGGTATGGGTAGGACATATAGGCGAACGACAGCTTACATGAATCGTATGAACATATTTTTTGATTTCCGGAGCATCTTACGTTTGCAGGATAGAACTGGTTTACCTATAGGCCGAACAGGTCATTGCGACGACGTCCTTATTGACAGGCCACAATCCTTACCGCTCATTCCCGAAATACCAGTATTTTAAAATACCAGGTTCTCAATATATCGCAATCCCAAAACTAAACATTCAAATTACAGTATTGTTTATTATCTTCACCCAATAATTAGAATCTGGTTTTTTGAGAACCTGGTAGAAAGAGTAGTTTGGTATTTTAAAATACTGGTATTTCGGGAATGAGCGATCCTTACAATATTCGACAGTGAATGTCTTTCTGCTGATGATTGATGATGATGATATTGATGATGCCATTATGCCATTTTTGGCACCAGCGACGCTTCATCAACACTGAAATGCTGCAGAGCCAGATGGGTCAGCTCTCTGGTGTGCCCTCTAGTGGTTTACGTAGCGAATTTTTGCTGCAAACGTACGTCCACACCGTGCGCATGATAGGGCATCGTTGGGTAATGGGGCGTAATTATAGGGTATGGCCGCTGGTGGTTGGGTCTTGAGCTCGTCTATTTTCTTATTCAGCTCAGACTTCCGACCCTGTTCAAAATAGTTGACGTTTTTGAACTCCTGGCCGATGATTATGAATGTAATTAATGGTTTATTGGCGTTTGTTGCAGATGGCCAGCATCGAGGTGTCGCTGGCGGGGCGCCGGCGTAGCGCGAGCGGCGCGGGCGCAGCGCGGGAGCTAGACGCGCTACGCGCCGCGCTCACTGACAAGGACGCGCTTATACACAAGTAACTCAGAAAAAACAATGATAGATTTATTTAAAAAATGACAATAGATTACACGATGCTATTAATTTTCTTTTAGATAAATAACGGGTTCTCTAGTAGCTCAATAACTTAATTGGTTGACTGTAGCAATATCGTGGGAGTGGATGAATGGATATTACCTACATGTTATACGAGTACACAGAACGTAGTACACGTTTATAAGTTTTTAACCTTATGTTCAGTCTCATATATTATGCCTTCGCAGCGGCGTGTAAATATATTACAATGGACGTTTATCCATTTTATAATTACGTTAGAAGTGTTATGTATGTATGATTGCATGTGTGTAAACTCTTCATTGCGCATATTTATATTATATTATCGGGCCAAGCATTAACTTAATATCATGTGTGTACACAGCTTAAAGAAACAATTGAGCGCATCGCTAGCGGCGGCGCGGCTGGCGCCCGGCTCGCCCGGCGGAGCGCGGCGCGAGGAGCGCGCGGCGGCGGCGCTCTCGCCCGAGGAGCGGCGCGCGCTCGAGGACCGCGCCGCCGCCGTGCGCGGCGAGCTCGACGCGCGCCGCGCCAACATGCTCGACCTGCGACGCCGGATAGAGAAGACGCACGTCACTGAGTAAGTGCACCTTTTACTTCTCTATTTTGTAAAATCATGTGGAGGCCTCCTTTCAGCACCCGCCCTTTTACTTGATACTGTGCCATCTCCATCCAGTTCTATCCTGCGGTCGTCCTCTGCGACCTATTAGGTGGATCCACAACCTGGTAAATGTTGCGGGAATGCGCTGGACGCGAGCAGCGGATACTGTCTATGACTCGTTTTATACAGATTCCACGGCCACCAGCATTTTTTTTGTGATTGTATCTTGGCCGAAATCTGCCCAGTTCAACTGTTGTTAACACCGAGCCGATCGAGCTTGGTGTTATAGGGGCGTGGTTAGTGATGGGCAATTTCTGAAACATTGCAAAACTTTCCTTAACTGCGAAAATTACAGGTACTGAAAGTTACAAAATTAGATGGAAATTATTCTGACATAAGTAAATTTCATTTAAATTACATGAAAAGTTTCTGTTACGTACGTTACATGTCAAAACTATAGTACTTTTCAGAAATTAATAATTAATCATTTCACTTTGGTAACTTTCAGAATATTGCATGAAATTTTAAGTGAAAGTTTCATTTTTGAAACGTTCAGAATATTGCAGAAATTTAAACGTAAGTTTCACTTTTGAAACTTACAAGCCGCCCATTACTAGGTGTGGTGTAAGCTCGTTTTACCCTCCTAGATCTCTACTTAGACTCTTTTGGTTCTTTGTTTAACTAATTTTGATTCTCTTTGTAGCAACATCGACTCGCGCATCCAGCAGGCGGAGCTGCAGTACCAGCTGGGGCGCGAGGAGCTGGAGCTGCTCACGCTGGGCGAGCAGGCGCGCGCGCTTGCGCACCTGATCGAGCACGCCGACCGCGCCGCCGCCGCCGCGCGCGCCGACCACTCCTTCTACAGGTTCGTTTGAGTTTTTTTTTATCTTAAACCGAAGTGGCAAATAAAAATAGTAAGTTTTTACAGGTGGAATCGGGAAGTTTTTTTAAATTAATGATACACTTGTTAATATAAACTATAACCTATAAAATTTTGCTACAACAGCTGGACCCTTTCTATTCCTTGTAACTTATTCCTCCATAACAGCATCTCCGAGGAACATCACAGATCCGACCCCCCTTCGTTGTTTGTGCCAAACCAACGAACAGTACAGAATAAATAAGAAAATGATAAGGCAAACGAATCTTGTATAAAAAAGTAAACAATGATTGAGCCTCAGTTTCATAGATCGGTTATCAAGTCGACGCATGTTCTCTCCTTCAGCGCTAGACTATTGTACCGCTTCCGTGTTCTGAGCTTCTGAGAAACAAATTATATTGTTACAAATTATATGGTCGCTTAGTTTTACGAGTGCATACAATTCGGCTGCAGATAATCAGGGACGTGTAAATTGTGCTGCGATACGGTCGGTTAATGAATTATTTAAGCGGAAAACTGTGAAGATGAGGCGATAGTGGGCAACAGCATGTAATTGTTACGATTATTACGCGACGCCATTGTACGGCCGGCCCACTTTCCCACTAATGGCCGATCTGGGAATTGCCGCGATCCGTCAATAGGAGAAAGTCCCGACGTGCCAATTTGGGCGCTCGCGGAGATTAGAGGGCTTGTACCGCGCGATTATTGCACGCGGCAAAGTGCGGAGCATCGAGCCAGGTAGAACAAACACACATTGTAAGGCTGCGGCTCCAATGAGGCGGAGATGAGCGGAGTGGAGCGAAGCTGTGCCAATATTAACCAATAGAATCTAAAATAATCTCCCCTCCGCTCGTCTCCGCCTCAGTGGAGCCACAGCCTAAAGGTTAATTTGAACAGACATCAGAAATTCCTTTTAGGGACGCGACTAGACTTAATATTTGATGAAAATTGCATTAATTTGCATGATTTTTGAAACTGCATTACCTGCATGGAACCCGTTTAAGTATATTAAAAGTAAAAATACTTACCCCCTTACTTATAAACGTGGAATAACCATGGAGTAGCTAAACCATGTTTTGTCCTTATTTGTTATTGTGACATCTGAATTTGACAGATAAGGACAAAACATGGTTTAGCTAATCCAAGGTTATTCTACGTTTATAAGTAAGGGGGTTAGTGTAAAGGAAAATAATTTGCTTCAAAACTATGCAATTCCGAAAAAGTCAAAAATTCAATCGAAATGTGTCTTATAAGTAGTTTTCTTAATCCATTTAGTGTCCCAATCCTTAAATCTTCATACAGCCGTGTACAAAGATATGTATACACTTGTTCACTTTATTTCAATAAGGTACTCTTATTTTTGTATAATGGCACCCTGCAAAGTCAATTTGATTGCCGAGGCGCGCCTTCGGGAATTGAAAGCACTATAATAAAGACTGTGACAGATAGTTGTTTACAAGTTAACAAGTAAACTGACAGAAATAAAACGGAAACAATCATGAGCAACACGGTATAGTTTGCATAGTAATCGGCCGAGTCGCCAAGTAAGGCGTATAAAAATGTAAATCGGCGTGCGCGCCGGTCGCGGCAATTACGCGATAGAGCTATCGCGTGATTGTTTGATTTATCGCGCGTATTGGTTTCTCACGGACGTGGCTGCGGTTTGCGGCTTCGTTGAGCCTGCGCAGTTCACACTCCGAGGGAATATTCCACACAGCCCCGTATAAAATCATAAAAACGCTGTATCTTGTTATTTCTATGAGTTCTCCTGATAAACGGAGGGGCTCTGTTCAACTCCATAAAACCATGTTGCCTTTCACGTGTTACGGTATTGTTTTTGACTCCCGCCATTACTTTCAAGTAAATAAGAGCTATCAAAATGTTGACAATACGGCAACACGTTCAGCCCAGCCCCAGCCCAGTTTATAATCGCTCATCGACTTGTTGTATAGCTTATGCAGGTCGGCTGCGCTAAGCTAAATTCAAATTAAATTATTCTTTTAGATTTTTTGTTTTTTACGCCGTTAGATTCATATTAATTCGGTCCATAATTCTACATCAAAAAAACCTCATATTTGCTTTTAATTTTAGAGCTATCGTCAAAAGAAGTATTCAAGTATCTTAAATCAGACAAAAAACCAAGCTGAAATTTCGCTCTCCTGTAAAATTTGCCGAAATAGACTTACTTGAATTTAGCTTAATGCAGCCGAGGTAACTCTCAACTAATTACATAGTCTAGTGAATAGGGCGATATCTTGTATAAAGACCCCAGCCTAAAACTCTCAGTAGCTGAAACTTTCCTGGGATTTAAGATATAAACCAAATGTTACATAGAAATATATTTAAAAAAAACTTGCGTGTGTTAGGTTTATATAACAATAATTGAAAATACTTGGTACAGTCAAGGAAAGGTATTCGCGTAACTTTTTGACTCTTATTGTCATTGTGACAAGAGTGAAAAAGGTACAAGAATACATTTCCTTGACTGTACATTTATACCTACATAGTAGTAATCGCACTTACAAGGTGTCATGAATAAAACAGCAGAGGGAGATTCTTTTAATAAATCTGCTTGTTAAAAAGTAGGAGAAGATTCAAGTCTAGTCGCGTACTTATATCTAAAAATAGTTCCTCAGTCGATCATTTGCCATGTTTATACGCGACAGTGGCGTGTGAAATAATGTTCGTGTAAACAAGAAACAGGTTACAGATAACATCGATAAGGCCGCGTGTCTGAACAGCATCGCTCCCAGTCGTGTCAATGTCTAATTTACTTATCACAATCTAAGGGCATCTCCGCTGATCTCTCATTGTAGTTCAAGTATCCATTGTCGTGGAGTTTCTAGGAAATTAGCGTCTCGTCGCCGTACCGTTAGTAATCTAGATCTTACGCTCTATAACCCGAGACATGCGCATGATTGCGATGACATGACGTGTGGTTTTGAACCACAGAGAGATAAGTTATGTGTGGCATTTGAAGAGCAGGGCCCAACTCTGAACCCTGGGCGACGGAGGACATATTTAACGCATTCACTGCCAGTACTGTTTTTTGAACTTTCACCAGGTGCCACATCTTTTGTTTTATACGGAGCTTGCCTACTGTAAGAACGCACATATGCGTTGAGGGCACTAGGTGGAAGTCACGGTGACGCATATATGCGTCGGTGGCAGTGAATGCGTTAAGGAAAATCTATTGGTACTTACTTTCGATGTGATGGGATTTACCATTGTAAAAAAATAAACGAAGGAAGAAGGAAGGTGTCAGTTATTAGCCATAATTATTGGTTCCATTGTACACTCAACAGCATAAATAAGTGATCATTTATGTACCTTGTCACAATAATGTCGTGTTTGAAATGTCATACAAAATTGTGAAATGATTGAAAGCGACAAGGTATATAAATGATCTGAAATGAATGATGATGAATTATGCTGTTGACTATACAAGTAATAATGTTTTGAAAATCCTACACGGGTATATTGAATGTTAGATTCTCAATAGTATTCTTTTTTTTATGTCAAGGAAAAGGCACGCGAGCACTCAGGCCACCTGATGGTAAGTGGGATCTGAGACCCATAGACATCTGAAATCTCAAGACTACAATCTCAAAACTGCAATCCTGAGGGCCGTATTAATAAACTCATCTCAGCTGAGATGTCTCTCACAAGGTACGTCAAAGTAAACGTCAAGTCATAGAAAAGTGTAATTTTTGACGCATCTTGAGACGAGCATTACAGTCGAAATCAGTTTATTAATACAGCCCTAAGACTTCAAATGTGTTGCCAACCCTGAGGACTAAGATGGAATGCCTCTATGCTAGTAATTTCACCGGTTGTCTTATCCCCACACCGGAACACAGCAATGCGAACACTACTGCTTGGCGGTGGGTTAATAGATAAGATGGTGGTAGCGACCCAGACGGATCCTGTACAAGGTCCTACCACCACTAATTTTCATTCTTGGTTAAGTTAATTTTTACTTATTATAACAACATAACAAGGTAACATATTTCAAAAGAAAAGTAAACCGTCTTTTCACAACACTGCTCGGAAATATGGCCATAGATGGTCTTGTTTGGGGTGACAAAACGTCACTTATAAGGACAGACCAAGAATGTTTTTTTCGGCGTGTTTGCTGATTGGTCGAGAACATTGTTGTCCAACTTTTAGAACCAATGAAAATCAATCAATCAATTTTTGTGTCATAGCTCCTTAAAATGAAAAATGCAAATCGACCAATCAAATACCGATAATTCAAACTAGGCCCCTAATCTCGAACCACTAGAGATGAAATTACATGGGAGATATGGCGAAACAAATACAATTTTATATGGAGTTGACCTCTTCATCTCGCATGTTAGTTTATTAATCTCGAGTGCCACGAGAATAGGGGTCCAGATTTAAAAAAAGTTATCTATGGTAAAATTGGCGGTGATGTCACATTAACATGAATTAAAATTTGAGTTTTGAATATGAATTTTTATTTTATTTCCTCTCAGTAGTTGTGAAAAGTACTATGTCCGCCTCGGTAGAAAGTGCAATTTATGAACTCGTACGCTAGAGGGCCTCAACTACGTTTCGGCCCTCTATATGACTCGCCCAAAAATCGCGTACTTTCTATCCTCTGCAACAATGTACTATTCTTCAATTAAAAACAATGTACTTAATTACATTTAAGTCGTCCGTATTACTTGAAGGTGAGTAACAACTCTTCGAACCATTTCTAATTAGCCCGGCCAACGATTCGATCCGTGGCGTGGGTTCCGTCCGCGGTTCACGAGAACACGACAAATCCGTGTTTGTTTGAGTGGATGCGTGAGCGCCGGTTATTGTGCTCGGCAAGAAAGCAAACACCATTCACGGTGTACGGTCATCCATAAAGTTAAACGTTATACCGTTGAAACCATATTGCCATTGACATGATATCGTATTTTTTTTAACTCGGCCTCCATTCCTGTCGAGTTTATAAGAGCTGTCGTAATTTTGACAATACGATAAAATTTCAAAAGCAATAGATTATACTGATTGGAATAAATCTCGCGTACTCGTGTTTAACAACTGTCTAAGGTTTTGTAGTAACACGGAGACCTATTTAATTATTTATTTATACATACACACACATACATAAACTTACGACTTCATTCCCAGGGTAGGCAGCGCTACAGAATTACCAACATTTATTCAGAAAACCAACCAGCCTTACATTTATATTTAGATACATCTACATAAATAGCATGCACATGTATATGGCGAATTATAAGTTTTCGCAGTTAATAATCAATCCGTACAATGCATACGTTTGAACAAAATGGAATAAGCTAATTGTCGAGAACTTCTTGATCTGCTGCTGCTGAACTACTTGTTCTGCTGACAGTACGGCAGCGGCTTTGTTAAGCCAATTAACATGGAAACGCACTTATTTGCCCTAACATTAGTTCAAGCTTAAACTTTATTGTGCCCTTAAGAACACGAAAACCTTCGCGCCGCGAATAGAAATATCGTCTAAATTTACGAGTACGTTTACTCCTCACGAATAAAGAACTCTCAACGACATTGTAAGAGCAATAACACTTTAGCTATCCACATAAGTGAGAAGCGAAATGGTAAATTGGCTAATCTCAAGTTTAGCTAAATCGTTAAAGAGTCGTAAAAAGTTTAGCGTGTACTTCGGAACAGCCGGAGAAGGCTATTGTCTTGAATGACTCCAAGGGTCGCTGCCCGCTTCTCTTTATTGCTAATGTTGTACTTAAAGTAGGTAGCGTATCGTAAGATCGTAACTTAACATTTCACGCTATTGATTGTGATTTGTTTGTATGGCTTGGAGAAGGCAAAAGAGCAACAGGCCTTCTGATGGTAAGTAGATCGAAGTAATTTCACAAACGCTACGGTTAGCGACAGGTTGTCAGTGGACCTAGACAAGATGCTTTGCGAGAACGATATCGTTATCGAAAATGTACTGAGGGCCCAGCCAAGATGCACTACGCTAACTAGCGTTTCTATTCGATTCGTTTTTAAACCAATCGCGTCACTGGTAGATAACGTGACTTTTCGTATCACGTCATCTACCAGTGACGCGATGTGTTTAAAAACGAATCGAATAGAAACGTTAGTTAGCGTAGTGCATCTTTGCAGGGCCCTCTGATTGCCGTAAGCTGCCGGACAGTCGCTTCGCTCGAGCGCTTATGTCAATTTACGAAATTCGTTTACGTTAGCGTTAAGCATTTTGTCTAAAGCCACGATAACATAGTGATAGTAATCCTGATGCACCCTACACAAGGTACTACCACCCGATACCTAAAGTATCAAGATTTTTGTATTTACATACATTTAATAGTAATAACACAGCTAACATATACAATCAAGACAATTATGCACCTTTTAGGATTTGATGAGAGCATTTGTTCCGCTAGCGAAAATAATAAAATTACACAATTTCGAAATTATGTTGACAATGCCATGTTTTCATAACAACCGAGCCTAT
This sequence comes from Acleris literana, assembly GCA_946894065.1. Taxonomy (NCBI): domain Eukaryota; kingdom Metazoa; phylum Arthropoda; class Insecta; order Lepidoptera; family Tortricidae; genus Acleris; species Acleris literana. The sequence goes on from OX335674.1 coordinate 846,771, forward strand.
CTGACATAACTTGACGCAACTTCACAGTTCCCAAATCAGCTGGAGATGAATGGGACAAATAAAAAGAATTTGCTTTACACGGCGTCGCCAGTGAAAGTGTGGTCGCGGACAATAACTTACTGCCGTGGTAACAGGCAGACAGCCCGCAGAAGACGTGACGCTTTCATAAGTATTGCGTATTTTTAAGTGTAACTTTTATTGTTACAAGCTTTTATACTTTCTGAGGTTTAAGGGTCAAAGTTGCGGTTTGGATGTGATCTATGGAACAAAATTGAGTTCATCGCTGAGCAGCGAAGTGGCGAGCCAGCGTAACTTGGCCCCGGACTGAACTTAAGCCTTACTAAAAAAGCGTTATTGGTCGCTCTAAGTTAAGACTGCTGCTTGGTCATCATATCATCATCATCATCATCATCATCATTTCAGCCAAACTACGTCCACTGCAGGTCATAGGCCTCCCTCAAGGATCGCCACATCGACCGGTCACGTGCTACCTGCAACCTTCACGAGGTCGTCGGACCATCTCGTGGCAGGTCATTATATGTATTCACTTAATTTAAAATATTAAACATATATGTTCCGGTTGGACACAGTTGTACGACGACGATCAACGATTGCTTATCAAAGTCTTGCCAAGAGTCAAAATACCATACCTATAGGTATACTGGATTTTGCCCGCGACTCCGTTCCCGCAGAAGACGTTCTTCCTTTAACTATGTATCTGTAGGCTCCTCGTTATCCGTCGCATTGAGTTGCTGGTAACAAAAAAAATATCGCGTAAAGTATTTTTATCTCAGAAATCCAAGGATAGGTAATTCTTGGTTTTATAAAAACTATAAAAAGCGCGTAAATAATTCATAAAGGCTCGCAGCTTCCTCGGGGTCCGCATTTTAACAACCTCGACCATTTCCGGTCAACAGCTGTACTGTATAAAGATTTATTCAAACTGTTGTACGAGCAGTCCTTGGATTTAGAAATTACACGGAAAGTACATGAAAACTGAATAAATTAGAAAATACTGGAAACTAACATCCCTTAACTTTGTTGAATTGGTGCAATGTTGAAATAAGCCCACTAACATAGAAACAATCACATTTGTTTGTGTTAATAATTCTGAAATTCTTAATTCAATACCAAATGTTATCCAAAGTTCTGACCTATATTTTTTCCCCTACAGTACAGAGGTGTAAAGGGCATTGGGTAAATTTGTTTGAAGAATATTATCATTTTTATTTCATCGGCCACTGATGATTTTTACATAGTTATTTAGAGGACCTCGAAATACACATAGATATATATAATTTATGGCGTTTAATAATATCGGAGCCGAGAAATTAAAGATTTAAGTATTCAGTTTTGGTACTAAAAGTGTACTAAAGGTATGAATATTTAAATATTTCGGCTCCGATGCACTTAAGAGTATTACATTACATAACAAAATATGTTTATTTTGAATAATTCTATCATAATTTACCACTTTTACGAATGGCCGCCCACCTTGAAAATGTATGACTTTTACAAATGACAACACTTTTACCCAAACCCCTTTGAAATCTGTTTCTGGAAAACGTTTTGGCTATCCGCCGCTAGATGTCATGTCACTTTCTACTAAAAAGGGTTAAGTAAGATATATACTTGCAATCGAATTTACGAAAAAAACTATGATTGGTAACACCTGTTCCACGTCAAATTTATATATCACTGGTCAAGGTTACATCGATTGGTATACAGTGTGTAAATGGAATACAAGCAAACATTTTAACGACGGTTAATATGCATCCTAATTAACATAAAAACATGTGTATCGATATCATAAGTTGTATTTCTTTTTTTCATACAAATTAATTCGCCACGCAATGTATCAGAAATAGCCAAATTAAACTGCAATTAACTGAGACTTAAATCTTCGTTTACATTGTACATTGCTGCTCGATGGGACCTTTAAAAATTAATTGCGCTCTATGTATTAGAGTTATTAACGAAATTCCACATTGACATGACTTGTAGAGTCATAAACTACGTCTAGTTTAAATGTTTGCTCGTATTCCATTTACACACTGTATAGCCTATGCCTCAGCGTTGAACTGTGAAGACGGAACAAAGAAATAAACAAATAAACAAACCTATAGAATCTATTGAAAGCAGGTATAGAAGTAAGTGATTTAATATAGCGATTAAGACTGTCAGCCTACTGTATCTTTGGTCACGGCGTGCGACGGCACTTGTGGGAGATAGAAAGCCAATTACCATCGACAAGCTGCGCGGGGGCAATCCTGCGCCGTGTCGATGCATGTGCGCCGACGCAGGCTCCTCTTGTGCCTTTATTCCAATATTATTATGTACAATAATAACTATGTTTAAGTTATTTTGAAGTTAGATTAATGTTGTTTGTTTAATTTTCGTATAAGTATATCAACCAATTTCCATTTCAATTTCCCTAACTTGTAGGTACAAGTTAAGCTAGTGTAAGTTGTTTTTTATCAAATATTTTAAGATTTTATTTGTGCAAATTGTGGTTATAGAATTATCAACAAGTTTTTAGAGATGTTTGTAATTCTGTAGCTCTGCCTACCCCTCTGGGAACGAAGGCGTGAGATTATGTATGTATGTATGTATTTTAAGATTTTTTTCTGTAAATTCATAAAAGATACCATAGGCATCAATTTCCTTAATTTATTGGTTATGTTAAACTATATAGCTATCACAAACATTAATAATATCAAAACCAATAGCTATGTACAGTCACGAGATTAAATTTGGTACCCGCCTTAGGTCCAAAGTCAATCTGACATTCTACAACAATAAGGTTGAGTTTCCTAAAAGTTACAAATGATTTGAAATCTCTAATGACATTAACGACTTCAAGCATATTTTTCTTGAAATGGGTCCCAAATTAACGCTCGTGACCGTATTACTATATCTCTTAAAATTATTAATTATGTAAGATATTTTAAAATAGGTAGGTACCTAAGTAAAAACCAGCCGTCCGACTACACTCCATAAATAAAATCAGTCATTCAATCATTCATTTAAATTTATAAGTCCAATGAATACGCAATAAGATTGGGTAAGTAATACTTAACACTATTCAAAATTTCATACCAACTGCATTGCTGAAATATGCTACTATAACAGACAAACGGACCAAGCACCGTGAATTCCCATACTAGCGCGGAACCGACGCGTTCCCATACTAAAAAGTGTTCCCAAAGCGTTAAATCGAATACAATAAATTGAATTTACGACGCAATCTAAAATAAAGCAAGCAGCAAGTGGAAAATATGATCAGTGCTATCGTGCCATATCGGGTTATGCGGGATAAATCAATTCCGTCGCCGAAGCGCTCAATCCAAGGCTGTAGTTCCCTTGAGCACACGCGAGTTCGCTTGACCGCTGTACCGTGGGACCTAGGCAAGAAGGGTTATTCCCATCTGTTACCACCCGCACACTTTTGCTGGCTTATTACAAATGAATAAAGTTCAAAGTGGCAACAAAAAAACTATGGGTGGACATGTGGGAATAACCCGCAAGATGCAGAACGCTAACGTTAGCGATTTTCTAAGACGGTCTCTCTTCTACTGAGTAAAACAATATTGCCTTTGACATGTTACGATAGCTCTTATGAACTTAACAATAATGGCGTCCAAGTTAAAACGATACGATAACATGATCAAATGTACGGAATTGCCAAATACAGCCAACGCGGTCAATCCTATACATTTTGTCAGTTTTAGATAATTGCTAAGGATAGAGTTATGCATTTGTCTAGGCCCCGTAAGTTTCGCCATAGAATCAAGCTACATAAGTGGACATGCGCTTACTGAAATGCTATTTATATTATGTCTGATAAGACAGCTAATCTTTATCTTGGCACAAATGCCCTTTTAGACATACTTCGCTCTGAAGGATCATTACGCAGGTTTTCTTACGATTTTTTTTCTTCAAAGATCGGAGAATATACTTACTTAAGTAAAAAAATTCATTGGTCAGTGGCCACTGCTGGGGCTCGAAATTGAACCTTTCGACCACGAGTCGCCACCGTAACCTAAGCCACATGTAAAGATAAAATATAATATTAGACGGAACAACATACTACCTTCCTCGGGTTATTTTAGGGACAATTAACTCCTGCCTTTCTCAAACTTTTCTATGAAAAATCGTAACTAAGGAACGAATTCATCGTCATTGACTGACACTGAGTACGACCGACGACGACGAGTTAAGGAGCGACCACACCAGAGCTTAACGGTGCGTAAATTACGGTCTGTCAAAATTGACGCCACGCAATTACCCATTCTTTTGTTTATTTATTTATTAATAAGTACATCCACATCACATATTAAATACTTACAGGCTATTCTTGATAAAGTAATATCTTCTAATATACAAGACAATTACGGAGTACATAACTTGATTATGAAAATATTAACTATCGTATTAATTAACAATCCGAGTATCACCTAGCCAAACAATAAATTACTTAATTAAAACAAAATGTTTACGCAGCGTCACCGTATTTTGCGCCTTGGTGTGGCCGATCCTTTATCGAGCGAGAATCACATATAGCAAAACGCTCCGAGGCAGACCACCTGAGGGGTTCTCATGCAGTGGCTAATCCATCATAATAACCCGGCTTCTTCCCGTATCGAAGGTATCAGGTATGTTACGAAGATTTCCTCTTCGAAAAAAGGGTTAGGATTTGATTCTCCAGAAGCTACACTAAACCAGGGCCTCTATTCTAGGCGGTAAAAAACATGTCGTTTTTGGTCTGTTATGGTATTGTTTTTAACTCGGCCACCATTACTGTCAAGTAAATAAAAGCTATCAAAACGTTCACGATACGATAGCAGGTAAAAGACGATATGGTTCTTACCGCCTAGAATAGGGGCCCAGCATCTCTTTAGACATCATCACGTAATACTAACGCGTACAGGGATCAAGTTGTTCCAGTTCCTCACTCGCCTTAGCATCGTAAGAGAATACCACCATTGCGTCCGCGCAATGTATAATGCAGCAGCGCCGAGTTAGGCCCGCGCAAACGTATGCGCATGAATCTATGCCATCAAACGTTTATCCGCGAAGATAGTTTTATTTTATTTGATTTATTAGGACAAAAACTAGCTATTTTTTGTGGAGACACGGGGAACATATCAGGTTATAAAGGATGAAACGCGGGACGTGGCCGGGTGCCGGTATTGTAATTGCTATTGCTCTAAGTTACTGCAAATAGATTTCGCCGGCGGTCCTGCGCGGGAGCAGTCCTGCTGCCGCGCTTTGTAACTGTTGCGATACGTAATTATTTTAATATCGAGTGAATTTTAGAAGCAAAGTTTTTTGACCACAGAATACTAATTAATACAATTCCAGAACTTAAGAAACCAGTAGGTAATGCATGGTCATGGACACGCTTGTAACAGAAAAATAGAATTGATTTGATCACTTTAGCTGTATGTAGAGAAGGTATGAAGTTCTTAGAGGTTTCTCGATAATTTTCGTGAATGTCCCACAGAAATTGCACCATTTTCGAGGATACACAAGAATAGCACATTTTCATCTATAAGATGCAGAGCGACGACGAGCGACGTCATTTTCATGGACGTAAGGCCTTTCTGATCGGCTTAACCCGATTTCGCGTCGATGGATGTGGGGAGAGCTTTATGCGCTATTTGTGTGACTAACGTGAAATTGCAATCAACATATTTACTGTGGCAAACTTCATTACAAAGTTTATTTTGTAACATTAAGTTAATTAATGTATAGCCACGTAAAGCCGTAATGCTAGCCAATGTCGTAAAAGAGCCGTTAAGCTTAATCTCTTACCGGCGCGGGCGCAAGCCAACTTACTTCATTAATTACTTTATTCATACTTACCAAACAAAAAACAACTTAAATACAAGGGGTAAAGGGTTACAGTGCATTGACTGCTATCACTATTGTATTCATAATATATTACTATATTCATAACATATTATTACACGTTATTAATAACAAATTACACGAATTAAGTTGCTCGCGGTTATTATTTATTAACACACACCAATACTTTCTATAGGTACCGTACTTTTTTTTATCCCACTGTGAAGGCAAACCAGCACACAACGACACAACCGACCCATTAGGTGATAGGTATCAACTTATTTGGGTACGGGGGTGAGGTACGAAATATCTCGACTAGTCACCGTTGCACTCTCCCCACACCTCAAGCACACCGTGGCTCTCAATTAAGTTGTACTTACGTCTTTGTGAGCAGGGCATTAAGGCCCATAGACAAATGCAATATAAAGATTTGTAATTCATTGTCAACCCTAAGGACTAAGAGGTAACGCCTCTGGAATGGAACATTGTAATATTTGTAATACAAATAGTGCTAGGCAGCAAGGTAGCGGGTAGGATATCGGTGATCCAGATGGTCCTGCATAGGTCCGACCAACCACCGCGTAAGTCATACAAAGCAATGAAAAATTGGTACTTACGGTCGAACTCAGCTGTACATTTTAGCTCCTTGCCGCAGTTATTAACATATTATTTTTAAACCACTCTCACTTTAATAGCTGCAACAAGCTACTAAAATGTACAACTAGTTACTTCTAAGTTCGACTGTGTGAGCAATGATTTGCGTTTATTGTGTGCGTATAATACGATCGTATAAACTGGTAATAATTAGTTAATATCCGTTAATTTTGGCTGAGTGGAGAGTTATAAAATAAGCTACGGCCGAGAGCCCATAACCATAAGTATAGTTCATCCGTGCCATAAGGCAGCAATCCGGACATCACCAGCGCACTTTACGACCCATAATGTGGTTTTTTAACTAGAGCCGTAAGATACAATCATGGAGTCAGATGTTGCAGTAATAGTGATGCGTAAATAACGAGATGATTATAAAGAGTATCACACTGTAACTGTGCGTCTTTTCCACATTGTTTGTAAACGATTATCTCCAGTTCCTTAACTATTCTTTGCTTGTCTACCTATATTGTTTAGTTATAACACATTGTAAACATCATAGCCTAATTGTGCAAAATGTGGTTACAGAATTATCAACAAATACCTTATGTATGTGTATGTATGGGATGCGCCAAAGTTCATATAAAATTGCAACTCCGATTATTGGAACTCCGAAAATGTAATTTTTATACCGCTGGAACCGTAAACTTTTCAGAAGTTCTGAAATATTCAATGTGTATTCATTTATAAAAATCCTGAAAAAGTAACAGTTGCTGAAAAATATACGTTATGAATTGCGATGATTATGACTTACAATACGTTATGAGTAAAAATAATTATGAATGACAATATGGACCCGTATGTATGTTTATGTGTATGTGTATGTATTGGACAAACTATTAAATTTACTCTCAGAGGAAAAGTCGTCGTTTCGATGGTTCATCTTGTGATAAAACACAACGCCTTGAACTTAGGGTGAAGGCACCAATGATGGACACTTTTAGCTGACAGGCACCAGTAATGGACACTTCACTCTTAATTCAAATTGTATACGGACCAAAATTGATTGTTATTCATTTGTTGCAAAACAAATGAATAACCCTTATCTTCTGTAAAATAAGAATCAAGTGTTCATTATTGGTGCCTTGTCCATTACTGGTTCCATCACCCTAAATATAAATTTAAAAAATTAAAAAAGAAAGAAAAATATACTTATTTGTTTTTTTATTACACAATGTCATTTACATGAATCATAATAGGACATCCTTAATATAAAACTTAACCTAAAAACCAATTTTGTGGAATGTGACATCAAGCGTCCCACTCAGCATGTGTTGTAACATTTATTTGTTGCTACAACGCTGATGTTAAGTAGTAAATAAATAAATAAAATAAGTAATGCGCAGGACATACTCAAAGATAAATAAAACAGATTACGTCGCTGCACGAGCGGTTCAAGCTTTCAGATTTCTCCAAATTTAAGGAATAGTTTTCAATTTGTTTTTGAAAGATCCAATCCGTCCGAAAGTTTTCTATAAGGCTGCGGCAGGTTGTTCCAATATTTCGCAGTAGCGTAGCAAAAATCCGTCCAGGTACAGTGTCTTGGACAAATTAGTTAGATTTAGTCTTTAAAGTAACATGATTAAAATCCACAAAAAAACAGTCCTAAATTGTGTATAAATTGAAAAATCGACAGTAACTTCCGGCGCGGCTTAATGCATGCTGAGCGGGTAACTGCGCGGGCGCACTTAGATCTCATCAGAGAATTAGCGTCTGTTTATCCGCGAGACCGTCTGCGCACGTCGCGCCGCCACCGGCGCAAGGGGGGAGAATGCGCGGCGAAAGAAACAGTCAAAAAATACACTGAAGATTACTATGATGATGAAGGTAGTAGGTACAGTTGCCCAATTATGAAATGAAAATGTCTTTTAAGACGCTGCATATCGACCTTATTGTTTTATGAAGTGCAATCAGAATTCTGCCTTAAGGTGGCAGACCATGTACAGTCAAGGAATTTAATTTGGTACCCACCTTAGTTCCGAAGTCAATCTGACATTCTACAGCAATAAGGTTGACTTTCCTATCAATGACTTGGCATCCCTAATGACAATGACACTTTCAAGCAGATTTTCTTTGAAATGGGTAGCAAATTAACGTCCGTGACCGTATTTGGTTGTAGGTAAATATGCCCAAAAATAATACAATAAGCCAGAAGATGCGCAAGATTTTATCGGGAGGTGTGTTAGGTATGTCATGCAGAATATGTGTGTCAAACCCGTGAAATTGTCGCAACGGCCTTCAAAAAAGTGCATACTTATCCGCAGCAGCTGACTACTTGCACTGACACCCGACATTAGCGTAAAATGGGCTGCCATCAACTCGGGCGCAGCTCGGCACGCTCAGAGTGATCACGGCACCGAGCGCGGTGCGTGGAAGCGGACGAATTACATACGAGTTTGTGTCTTTACATAATGCCACTTTAAAGTACTTCAAACAGTTAAAATGAACTTCATTTTTACGAGTGGTGTATTAAATTGGCCGTCTCTAAGTGCAGGAAGACGAAAACAAATGATACTCTTATAATACTATGCAATACATCTAGTTACGTGTTTACAATGAGCTGCAGAGCTATTCTAAAAAAAACATAGCTATTACATTTGGAGGCTTGTGCCTGTTAATGAATAAGTATATCGTTAGAGGGGGAGGTAGTGCGAAGCTAACTTATAATTAATTAATACATTATTACTAGCTGTTGCCCGCGACTCCGTCCGCGTAGAGGTCGTTTATCGCTACTCGCGGTAACAAATACCCTATGTTCTTTCTTGGGTTTTAAGCTACCTTTATGCCAAATTTCATCAGTCATCAGTTTAGTCAAAAGCGTATCAAACGTTATGGATTTGCGCATTAGATGATGTTGAATCTTTTTAAATAAGAACGTATATTTACCGATTAAAAAACTTAGGTTTTTTTTTTAACCTTGTCGAGTACATGGACGTTGGAGTAGAAATGTACCGAAAATTATGTTACAGTGCAATGCAATGGTTCATTTCATACTCGGAGATTGATATTCCAGAGCAAAATTCCTTTTTTTTTACTCGCATTTTTTGTATACAGAATAAAAAAACTACACACATCAAAAGTGCCTAGGGATATTTATTATCCCCAGGCAGTTTTGAACACTTCAATATAGGCATATTACTACTGAGTTAAAACATCAAATTTGTCTAGGGATACTGAGTATCACAAGACTTTTTTTATGTGTGTATGTAAGTACTCTTTAGGAAATCCTTAGCAACTCCCCTCTGTCTGGACAGTACCAGCGAAAGTGGCCTTCACACACTAACCGTTAGACAGTTACGTTTTTTCTTGTATCTTATAAATTAATTATTACCGGAGCGGCAAAGTATAAGGAATTCACGGGAACTAGCGATTTTAAAAGAAAACCGTTTTATTATCGAGCGAGTCCCTCGATAATTAGAAACCGTTATAAACACTAGTTCCTTAAGGCCCGTACACGTAGAAAGCGATGCGAACGACTAGAACGCAAGAAGCATTGGACTCAGATGATAAGTGGTCACGACCTCCTTTTCATTCTTTAACCATTATTTATTATAAAAATTATTTAAAAAAATCTCTAGGAAATTGTTATAAATAATCCGTGGATTTAGGGAGCATGCTCTTTCGCCCTTCTGATTCTGAATGGTCACAGTTTCTCAGCATGTGCACAAATTGAGAAACTGTTTCCATTCAGAATCGAGTTAAACTTATCTGATTTACCCATTAATTGGTTCTAATTGTATAAAGCACACATCCAGTTCACGGTTAGCAATATCGCCTCGCATCGTAGTCGCACCGCCCGCTGTATGCATCGCCTTTCGCCGATTGTTTCTTGCGCGGTCCCTTCGCACACTAATCACGCACCGCACGCCAAACCGCGGGATTCACACAGTTTACCATTTTTTTGCTGATCGCGATAAAACATATATCTACGGGTGACGTGCTCGTTAGGGTTTCGATCGTTAATTAACGGTAGATAGTAGCTTGAAAATATAGTCAAAGTAAAACTGATTACAAGTTCTCTATAGTATATAGCAGTTTACATACATGTACAGTGCGATAAGTCTTAGGTGCTTCCGGTTTGTCGCTCTTAATAAGGACGTATGAGAGGGAGTGAGAGAGAAGTACAGGGCTGAAGCGCCTTCTAAGTGCTATACATAGACAAATTGACTAAAGTAACCTACTTGTAAATTCTCGAAAAAGGCTCGAAACGTTATTAGGGTTCCGTACCCAAAGGGTGCCGACGGGACCCCTATTCTAAGCCTCCGCTGTCCGTCCGTCTGGCTTCCTGTCAACGAGCTGTATATCATGACCAGTAATATTAGGTAAACAGTTGAAATGTTCAGAGTTTTTCTTTAATTTTTAATTTTAAGACCATAATATCAAGGCTGGAATCCTAAGACTGCCCATGCGTTAAAATGACATGCGATATAAATTCGAAAATTAGTTCTAAATCCATCTAAAACGAACAAACCTTTTAACAATGCGTCTTTAATACGTAACGTTAGCTATTTTCTCGACGGTCCCGGTGCGCAATGCGCATCAATTTCACTGCCCTATCCGCATCGGCGCGCATGCGTGGGAACCGGCTGCGCAGCGCCATACAAAACACTCATGGAAATGTGGGAAATACGTTAACTTTGAATTTTCGTTAATCGTACAAACTCATTTCCTTTTTGTAGATTTTCCATGGATACGAATCGTTGAGATTCTTTCTTGTAGATTGTTGTAGATATTAACGTAAAATTTCGTCATGTACACCCAAATATTCCTGGAGCAGAGACAGACCAAGGAGGTGGGATGCTTTTGTGGCCTTGTTCGTATAAGTGAAAGAAGAAACTTTGAACAAAGACGAGGTTGTAAAGAGGGATAGGGAGGGAGTTAATAAATACATACGAAATACATATTATTATACACCTATATAATATATACATACATAAAATAGAGCTGATTAGGTAAAGTATGCTGATAGGGTATGAAATAACAAGAAAAATAATGAATGGACAGTTCAAAATACCGCGTATCTAATGACTTTACTTATTCTACATTGGATGAATAACTTATGTATTTTGCAGTGAATTCTTAAAATCGATGTGTAATGTTTGACCTTTATTGATGGAATGTTGTTTTTGTCGTTATTATATCCCACTACACTACTAACTATACTAATGCGTTTATTTCTAAATGATATAATTAATCATTCTCTTGATATTTCAACTACATATTTGGGTATCCTAGCTCAGGACCCAGCGAGGAAATATAGAAATAAACTTTTTCATTTTATTTTATTTTCCTTTCAACTTTGTAGAAATGTTCTTAATCGCTACATAGCAAGACTGAATTCATTAGCAAAACGTTTTATATTTATGTCCCTTAATAGCGATGATATGGCAAAATAGCGAAGTTTTGTATTCATGATTCATGGTGATGGTCGGAGTGTTGGCGAAACCTGTTCGCTGGAGGTGTGACCGCGGGAACAAAGGGCGCGCGGGCGCATGACGGGACCTTTAGGGAGACTGCCCTTTAGGGATACGGAGAACCAGACTATCTGATCACGGAACCTTCAACTATATAGCTTACTAGCTTTTGCCCGCGACTCCTCCCGCGTAGAAGTCGTTTATATGGCTGTTCTTTCGCGAACTGGCCAGTTTTCCGGGATGAAAAGTACTCTATGGCCGTCGTAGTAGAATTAGACTCTTAAGAATGCAAATGTTTATGGGTCTATGGTTCCACTTACCACCAGACCGGTGGCCTGTGTGCTCAAATCGTTCGCCTTCTCATTGCCAAAAAAATCCAAGAACATTTGAGTTTACCTTACTGCTGTGTGTTGCAAAGGTTCGAGATATAATTATAATATTGTACTTTAATATGGACCAAATTGTGCCCACGGGTGAAAAAGAACGCGAGAGTGTTAGAGCGGTTATTATTTTGACATTAACAACGCCCTGAGGCTAGAACGGCTTGTTAATCATTTCCGAAGACAATTTGGCCTGTGAGAAGCTTTCTAACATCTTAAGCAGGTAACATGCATTTGAAAAACACATTTTATTGTCCTAGCTATTTAACGTGACACGTGAACGTGATTTCTTGTACGTACTTTAAAACTCGCTTAATTTGTACATAAATCATTTTCCAATTAGTGCATTGAAAAACAAGTTCCTTTTGCGCAATTAAGAGTTAACTACTTACTTTGCCCTAAATGTAAAGGTATTGCAACACGCCTGCTCTTTGCCAAAACCATCCGTCTTGCACGATTATCCTTGATATTTACCCGAATGATGGGCCCCCTGCGGTCAGTGGCCTGCCCCGCGTGCCCTCGACCGTGACTCCGCCCTTCCACCTACCTACCTGCAGCAGTATACACTGTAGGTAGACACTGCGGACCGGCACCAGCCGCGCGCGCTCAGCCGTGCCCGATGCGGATTATTCGCCTGTCTTTTTGCATATCGACTGGCATTCCGAGCCACGTTGCTTCACGCGCTCCGTGTGAATGCGTGCTTATGGTTGTAGGGTGTATGTTTTATTCAAATGTTTTTACCATGTGGTCCTGTAAAGATCACGTTTAAGTTGTAGTTGTCTTGTCATATGCAGTCACAGAGCTACGAATCAATGTGATGGAGTTGATCGAGGCGTTATAAAATATTTGATACAAAACAAATCCCCTTATACAATCTTTTTCATTATTTACAGCTAAATAGAGGTCTTAAAGTATTTCTGGGGCCCTAATATGGCTGCGTTTATCGCGAGACAAAGTTTGGATAAGGCATCCGTCATCCTCGGACACGTAAATAAGTACGAGAGTGACGGATGCTTTATGCACATTTGACGCGCGATATAGACGCAGGTATCCTGACTTTTTACGAAATCATCATTTGACAAACTATATCATTTAAAAAAACTTTCATTTCGCAAAAATGTAATTGTGCTTAAACCATTACATATATTACATAGGTTACATGGGCTTTATTAAATAAGTTAGGTTAGGTTAGATTAATGACGACAAAAAAATGAAAAAATATGTGGCGGGAAGTAAGTCTTTGCGAATTGAAAGTTTGTCAAATGATGATTTGGTAAAACATTAGTGAACCGTAGACGCAGCTCACGCAGCCATACTAAACCCGCTGGGCTGGCTAAAGTCGGTTAGACGCGCACTAGATCATATGAGGGTGAGCGAGAGAAAAGTACAAATCCGCAGGACTTTTTAAGAGCTATGGCACTCGCCGCTTTGCTTATGGGCCAGTCTATTAGGCGCTATTTGGAGCGCTCTATATTATTTGCCCGTTGCCGGACGGAAAACAAACCGGAGTCAGTGCAAAATGAGCGCACTGCCAACGGTTATTGCCCGTGTATAAGGAATGACCCTGACTTATATGTATATCATTTGTTTTGTTGTAGCACGGTGCGCGAGTGCGGCGGCAGCGCGACGCTGGTGTCGGCGGAGGCGCGCGACGGCGCTTGGGGCGCGGCGCCGCGCGGCGCCGGGCTCGTCGTCGACTGGACGCGCGACAACGCTGCGCTTCGCGTCGGAGACAGGTACGCAGACATAGGTTACTACCCTTGTACGGATTGATAGGGGCAACGTGACGTTCGTGACGCCGGGCCCGTAGTCGACTGGACGTGGACGCGCGACAACGCCGCGCTCCGCGTCGGAGACAGGTACGTAGACAGTTACTGCTGTTGCGCGGATTGATAGCGGCAACGTGACTTTCGTGACGCCGGGCTCGCCGTCCACTGGACGCAGTGCACATATATATGTACTCACTGACGCAGCAAGCAGTAATTGAGGCAGCCGCGACGCTTGTGGCGTTTTTGAGAACAGAAAAGTACTCATTCGTTTTATTTTTATTATCGTAATGAATAGGTTGGCATTTTCATGGCATATTATAAACACGCCACCGACATGGTCCATGCAGGGAGTTAATCGGCGCGCCCGAGGTCGATCCCACAATCAGCCCCGATGCTATCGCGCCGGCGCCGCCTGATTGGCGCATGCCATGCCAGAGGAGCTGCAGGTTCAAATCCTAGGTTTTGAATTAAGCTTTGCCATTGTGTTATCATTTTTTTGATAAAACAGTTATTGCAGTCAAGTTAATAAGAAAGAAAGAAAGAAAAACATTTATTCGTCACAAACAAACAAAACGCAACAAAAAACTGCCATAGACAAAAGGCCTGCTGTCACGAAATGGTTCCAACTCAGCATTATACGGGCGTTAACGTCAGCGCTGGTCTTCCTTTGGAACCATCCAGTGAAACCACGGCAGATAACACACACATAGCACACACACAAAACGAAACTACAACTACTACTACAACTACTAACGAAACTAAACAAAACAAAAAGAAAAAACCGCAATAAAAGTAAACAACAAAATCAAGGTCATTAGGCTGCGGCTCCACTGAGGCGGAGACGAGCGGAGCTGTGCCAATATTAACCAATAGAAGGCGCATGCGGTCACGTCGAGCGCGCCTTGCACACGTTAGTTGAGATTCTATTGGTTAATATTGGCAGTTGGCACAGCTCCGCTCCACTCCGCTCATCTCCGCCTCAGTGGAGCCGCAGCCTTACCATGGGCCCTACTTTGAAAATTGTATCCCGTACTTACGTTAGCATCATCTCTTTCTTTCGATTTACCCATGAACAGCTAATGAAAGAGACGAGGGGATCCAACGTTTCGAATTTCGCATTCCGAAGCAGCCATCCTTCATCTTCAACCCTTTCTCCCATTCCAGTCGCGTAAGAACTTACGTGTAAACACCCCTACATATTTATGCAGAAATGAATCACAGCACAGCGAAATCACATGAACCTAGCATTTACAAACTTAAAAATTAAGCATGTAGGGCCTCTAACCACCCCAACTGATATTCTATCTCACAAGTTTTATTCGGAATCATTGTGCTGGGTTTACGTCCACTCCGAAATACCACATCCTACAAAAGATTATACCTAAGCGACGCTCGTGGTCGGTCCCACAATCGGAAGATCGACCGTATTGCGCCGGCGCCGTCTGAAGTATTTATTCTGTTAAGTACCTAACACAGACATCGAACTCTATCGTCGAGTCTAACGTGAGCCGCGAGCATGCAAGGATAACATAGGACTCTGTGTCTTCCTTGTTTCATGCGAAGCTCACGTTACATTGTATCAACCAACATCGTACAGTGCTACCATTTTCTTCATAGCTATCGGCAATCTTCGTTATTCTATGACACACGAGTGACAAATATACCTACCGTCAGTTGCGAGTGCAAGCATGATAGCAATAGTCAGCCGAAAGCTATTAAGAAGCTGGGAATGCTGTAGGCACCTATCACCAAGCAATCCTAACGCGCTCACGGGTCAATTAAGGCTGGTTTCGACCATCGCAACAAAGGGAATAACACCCCAAACAGGTCTACATCAGCGCGCTGCGCGTGCGCGAGACATGTCTATTTCAAGCTGGATTTAATGCGAAGACGTGCTGCTTTTTTGCGCAATTATCTGATATGTTCCCTAGTTATAGCGCGCAGTAAAAAGAGTAACAAGCGACTCTTCATAGTCCGGCGCATATCGCGGCCATTTCATCTGCCGATATGCGTATTTAAGTTCTCATAGCCCCGTCTGTTTTTAATTCTCGACAAAAAAAAAGGTGTCATAAATTGAACGTTTGTATCTGTGTATGTGTATGTCTGTCTGACCGATTTAGACGCCGTTATTTTTCAAAGAAAGCTAGTTTAACCGATATGGTCCTTAGCCAGATTTTATGAAAAGAAGGGGTCGCCATGACCTCATGGTTTCAAATTCGGTATTTCTGAGTTGCTAACCCATTTATGGTTTTCCTACGAAGTCTTGTCTCATACCTACATATACAATTAAATATTCCTTTTTCTAGTGTGACTGACTGTCTGCCGGGCAACACTTTAAACTACCAAAGTTTAGCGGTATATATATATATATATATATATATATATACCTATACTTAAAGGTTTTTTTGGCATAACAGCCCCTTAGCGGAATTAGGAGATAAGTCACAAACATATTCTTGGACATTATTTCATAAGTCTATAATTGTTCAGCTGGCTCCAAAAACGTACAACAAAGTAGTGTAAAGACGTGGGCGGATCATGTAAATGATACTAGGTTGTGAATAAATGATAGCAGTGAATGAATGGCCGCCGGCGGCGCGCCATTTGTCGCCGTCTCATTTAAGTGCGCCCGCGCCGGTGCAAACTGCATTTTTGCACCATGTCGGTTATTAAGCAGACAAATTACAAGAGCTGATAATAAGTGTTCCCATGGAATTAACATAATGCATGTGTGTTATGGTAATCTATTGGTCGCATTTAATGTACCTAGTTATTACTTATTAGGCAGGCAAATGGTACGTTGGAAAGTGATAATAGCCAGCAAGAAGTGTGAGTAGATCTTTATGGGGCGTGTGCATACAATTCCATACTCTTGTCTAGCCAACAACCCTCTAGCACACTGCCGATTAAATCTTCGACAAAGTGTTTTGTATCCAAAAACGTTGTAAATTAATATAACACTAGGTCCGATAAAGTTTACAGTTTGCGGAGAGTCTTATGGTCTAAGATCCTAATAGGAGAGGATTTGCACCGGGCTGTTTATTCAATGAAAAGTATTTTATTTCAAATTTAATACGGTAAATAATATGTGGCGAATAGGTAGGCTGAAAAATTTCAGTCCAGTACTTATATCATTAAAAAAATTATTAAAAATGAATTTTTTTTTTAAATTGCAAATGTTTGTTTAATAGACAAATTACATACTAATCGAAAGTATGAAGTCTATAGAATATGCAAACGTGAGGTTTGGTGCAAATTACTAGTAGGTACCGACTTACCTGTTTATAAAAGATAAGATAAAATATAAAAGATGTTTATTCAGTAAGTAGGCCGCACGGGCACTTTTACACGTCAAAAATCTACCAGTATACCTGCCTACCCAATAGTTTGACGGGAAAAAAATAGTCAAACTAACGTTTGCATATTCTATAGGCTTCATACTTTCGATTGGTATGTAATTTGTCCATTAAACAAGCTATTGTAATTTTTTCAAACAAAATTAATTTTTAAATTTTAAATTAATTATATACTGGACTGAAATTTTTCAGCCTACCTATTCGCCATATATTACTTAGCATATTAAATTTGGTATAAAATACTTTTTATCGAATAAACAGCCCGGTATGTGTGATACATAATGTCATGTCATTTGCGAACCTTTGAAACACTAAAAAACCGGTGACCCAATCTCATACAAATTGACCTAGTCCCAAACTAAGCTCTAGGCTTGTACTATAGAAGCTGGACAACTATAAACCTTCTTATTGAGGTTTTGTTTTATTTATTTTGCTTTATTTTGCGTAAGCTCAGTTGATACATAAAAAAAGGAGCTCGAAACCACCAGCTCGTCAGACACGCCATACATTTCAAATAGAGCTTTTCCGTTTCAATTCCGTCGAACCGAATCGATATTATTTCGGTTTTAATCAAAGAGCAAAATAAACCGTTCCTGCTCGAAAAAGCGGTTAACTTCTTTGCGCTAACTTTTAGCTAACCCTTAAGAGATACAAGTACATCTGTGTCAGATATAATTACAGATTTGACTAAAAATCGACGCTTTAACTTATTAAATCACTTTACATCGCCGACCGATCATCTGACGCGCAATTAATCCGTAGCTATCACTAATTAACTGCCTCTTTAAATGAACGATTGAAAACGCCAACCAGCATTATGCGGCGACGAAGAATAATGTGACAAGGAGTGGCGCGCGCGTCGCGAGCGACTTGTGCGCGGGCGCTGACAGATGGGCTGAATTAATTGCGTAAACCGAGGGAAACTTAGCAGGTTAGCACTGAATTTCTGAGGCTTTTATCCTAGTTGGTAGTGACCCTGCCTACGAAGCTACCAGTCCCGGGCCCGATTTCCGGTAAGGGGATAAAAATTCCCAGCTGTTACCACTAAACTAATTGGTGGTAGTTATCACCAAATATTTTAGTGTAACAAATGGGAAAAATATTCCCACTTGTTACCACCGAGTACTTTAGTGGTAACAGGTGGGAAAAAAAATCCTAGCTGTTACCAGTGGTAACAAATTGGTGGTAACAGGTGGGAATAGCCCATTTAACTGAGTCGACGGAGCTCAGCTTTCGCGGAGCTCTTACTTCTGGGTGGTTTGGCCCTCCGGGCCTGCTGCAAAACTAACATAACCTAAACCTACCTCATATTCGTGATATTAGTAGTGTGGTTTAGTAGTGCCGTGGGGAAGGTCCCATATAAAATTCCCTATAGACTTTCCGATCTTACGCAATGAACCAGATAAAACATAGGAAGACCCGGATTAGTAGCTTTCACAATCTGCACAAATAGATTAGATAGCAATCACTTAAGCATAGTTAGCGCATGCGTATCGCTCTCTTTCACACGATGCACGCGAAGATTGGTGCAATTTCTTCTCGCTCATGGCAAAAACGCCATGCACGAAACTATAGGCACGCCACTGATACTAACGATGCTGCATTTACGATTAACATCTTAATAGATGTTGTTATAAGTATATAATAGTCTCGTCAAAGGCGTTTCAAATACCTATTAAGCTAAATTTCATTACGACCAGCTACCTAATTCTCAAGTATTAGATATATGAATATATGCAAGGAGTACTCTGCAAAACACATCACACACACTGATAGATTCAGTTCAGCTTAATTAGTAGCAGCACACTTTAGTACCTTGTCAAATATAGCGTTAAAGTGACAAGGCACTAAGTGTGCAGCCACTTATTTGGCCGACCGTATCATACACGCATCTATGTACGTCATCGCCATGATCATCACGTTACTAAATCAACTCAGACCAATGATCGCCACAGGAACTGGTTTTACTTATGTGTGTATGTATGTACACTTTATTGTATAAGATTACAAAAGAAATCAAAACACAGGCAGTAAAAAAAACATCCGCCCAAAGGTGACCTAGATACGTACATTCACGAGCTTTTCTTTATTTGCTCTTCGGGGACGCTAACTTTGCCACAATACCGTCTATTGTGGTTTATTGCATTGCGCAATCGAGTGGGTCAAATGTCAAAATACACCCAGAGTTAGAAAAAAGAAAGCGTTGAAAACACGACAGCATTTTTAGATACTGTCGTCTATATAAAAAAAAAAACCCACTCTTATTAGTTTTATTAAATATTATAGCCTTAATGTCACTTCCACTCCCAAGATGAATCTAAAAACAGCCTTCAGAGCGTGCCAAACAAATAGACATACACTCGAAAAACATAACCCTCCTTCTGGCGCAGGCGGGTAAAAATCAGGGCGCTAATTTTTTTCGAAGGAGATCCGGTGTCTGCCCAAAATCTGGTGCTTGCTTAATGGTTGCCACTTCGGGGGCTCTATTCTACTCGTATTAAACCTAATTGCTTTTGACATGTTATTGTAAACCTAGTTAACGTTATGATAGCGCTTATTTACTTGACAGTAATATTGACCGAGTAAAAACTATACGATAACAATACGTGTAGAAACAAAATAGAATAATGCCCCAAAATAACGCAGTTCCACCTGTCCACTCGTTTTTACCAAACTACTTATGAGTTATGACTAAGTAAAATGAACTCTGTAATTGTTATGAAACGTTTTAACTATTAGAGGACGCCCGCGAGTTCGTACCTACGCGTAGAATTAGTTTACCGCTACTCCCCCTATATCTTCCCGTTGGGGGTCCATTTTCGAAAAATCCTTTCTTAGTGGATCCCTAGGATAGATACCCAAGGAATAGTCCCTCCAAATTTTAAGTCCCTAGGTCTCTCTCTATATATTATGAAAAATCGGAACAAGCTAGAGTTAACATAGGTTTACCCACCAATCTCATTCGCAGACTGGTCGAGGTGAACGGCACCTGCGTGCTGTCCTGCCGCAGCGTGGAAGAATTGCAGCAGGCGGCCAGCGCGGCGGCGCCGGCGCGGCTCGTGCTGTTGCGCGCCGCGCCCGCTCCCGCCTCCGCGCCCGCCCCCGCATCCGCGGCCGCACCACCCGTGCCCGCTTTACCCAACACGTTTACACAGGTAAGGTGTTCAATGCGAATATTGCTCTCGCATGTCTACCGCATTAAGGAGTTTACAGTTATTGAACATTTTGAGAGTAAGATGTAGGTACATAGGGTTTTTAAAGCCGAAGAAAAAATTTACAGATTCTGACCATAAACTTTCGGTACCTTAGTCTCTTTTCCAATTTGTTTCAGCCCATCTTCGTCTTATTTTCGAATTATTTTTTATTTCTCTCATTTATTTCTCTCATTTATTTCGAAAAGGCTATTTGAAAACGTGCCGTAGCACGCATCAAAATGTCCAATGAACATAAAATATCTAGGCATATTTTTATATTTTGCAATACTACACTGCGTAGGTACCTACATAGCAAAATATCGAACTAAATAATATAAATATATTTTTGATTCTACATTTTTGATGCGCGTACCTAAATTGAATATCAGCATAAAGTACACAGACGCACGACGGTAACCGATACAATTTTTGTGTAAAATTCCAGAATGAGGCAGCATCCTTGCGCGCAGAGCTAGGGTCCCTGCGGGCGGCGGCCGAGCACGCGCAGCGCGCCAAGGAGGGGCTGCGCGCCGACAACACGCGGCTCACGCACCGCATCTCCTACCTCGAAGACCAGGTCGCCGAGCTGCTGGCGCGGCATCCACAGGTCAGTACCCAATGGAGGTGCAGCCTCTTTCACACACGGGTGGGCGGAAAGAGGAATAATTACGGGTAAAATGTGCAAGACACCCTAGCCTAGAGCAAGAACTGTGCGCATCTTTCGTGGGTAGTACCAGCAATAATAATTATATTATCCAACATTGCGTTCAAAAATATCTGACACGCTGTTATCCTTTCGGGGCAGTGGTCAAACTGCTTTGTGCAACTGACCAATAATTTCCATTTGAATATCAAATTAACGGGCTTGACGGATGGAGCTCCTATTTGTTGATTTTTTTGCCCTCCGGGCCAGCTGAAGAACTAACATAACCTAAACCTACCTCATATTTATGATACTTTTTTTTTCGAGTGATAAAGCCGTGTCAGATATTTTTGAGCCCAATGTGATGGTATAATATGAGAGTGGCGGGGCGCATGGGGTGACGCTCAACTCATGATGCTGGTCTTATGATGGGATGGGTTACACAAGCTGATTGTATTTACTTAACAAAGTTTAGTTTTTCCTTGTGTTCAAAATCTGACTTCATCATATTTTTTCTATTTCTAGCTTCACGCCGTCAGCAGCAGCGACAGCTGTATAACAGTAAACAAGACGAAAAAGAACGTGACCAACATCAGCATCAGCTCGGAGCCACACGTCAAGAGCCCCAAGTCCGAGGTGCAGGTGTTCCAGAAAGGGCCGGACATCACGGCGATCGTGGCCAAGCTACCCGGGCTGGACGGCGCTGAGGCGAGCCTGCCGCTGATGCGGCCGCGGTCTAACGCGTCGGGCGCGTCCAGCCGCTGCGCGCAGTCGCCGCGCGCGTCGCCCGCGCCACCCGCGCCGCGCTCGCACAGCGCACACAGCCTGGAGCCGCGCGCCGGCCGCATGCGCCACTCGCTGTCCCACCACTGCATACATGCCGCCGACTACAGCGCCGAGACCGACGCCGCCATTCGCATGATCGAGCGCAACCAACGCCACATGGAGAAGCAGCGGCTCAAAACTGAGAAGCACGTGCGAAGAAGCGAGGAGCACCTCCGCTCCGACAGCGACTTGGAAATGCGCGACTCGCGCTCCGGCACCGGCGACCACCGCCACTACGAGATCAAGAAAGCCGCCGATCGAATAGAAGAGAGCATCAAGAAGACCAACTGGGCGGAGCGGAAGACGCTATCCATCATAGAGCAGCTGAAACGCTCGCAACGACTACGCAAGCTGAAGAAGAACGATAGCGCGGAGGACGTCCACGTGGAGTCCGAACGGCACCACTTGTATCACAGGATAGACGGGAAGGTCCTCGAGAACGCGCACAAATCCAGCAGAAGGACGTCGAAGTTGCACTCGCGAAGCGCTAAATCCTCAGAATTCGAGTCGGAATGCTCCGACTACCCGAACGGGGATATTTACTGCAGCTCCCCCCGGATAGACTACGGGTCCGAGAGCTGCTCGACGCGGCTCAGCCACTATAAAAAGAACGACGGGAGGGAGAGCGACGTCAAGTCGCGGCCGACGCCGCCGCGGAAGCCGCTGCGACTGTCGCTGCACAAGGCGAAGAGCGCGCACTCCTTGGTGAACGGGAGCGAGTCGGAGACCCCCAGTAGACCGCCGTCGGAGGCTCTGACGAACGGGGAGCACGAGTCGGGCAAGAAGCCCGTGAAGCGCACGCACGCGGGGGACCGCTGGGGGCGGGAGCGCGGCGCGGGGCGCGCGACGCCGCGGCCGGTGCGGCGGCTGGCGGGCGCGCTGAGCGCGTGCGAGGCGCCCGCGGCCGACGCGCTGTACCCCGACCACGCGCCGCTGCGCGCCGGCAGCGCCCTCGGCGGCAAGTGGTGCTAGCTGCCTGTCATTTAACGGCTATGCGACTGCCGCCGTAGACTGAACTGCGAAACTCCGATGAGCCGGGCGCCCCGACACGGCTGCTCGTCGGTAGGTTTGTGCGAGACGTGAACGACGTACGAGCGCTTCGCGTGTCGGTATTGAAACTATTGAAAGTGTATTCTGGGTAAAATATCTGTTCTAAACACATCACAACTCTGTGCTAAAACAATCGAACGTAGCGTATAGGGCTAGCTGAGGATGTATCAGAATGGGCCGTTAAAGTTGATATCTCAATTTAGGCAGACCGCCCTGGCTGTACGAGGATTTAACATGTCTGCAATTAGAAGCGCCCAAAACACGTGAATTTTATTTAAATGTAATTGTATTAAAACAGTGTCGTATTAGAATTTAGATACAAACTTGTAGGCCGAGTTTAGCGAGTTTTATTTTTTAAACAGATATCTAATGGCGACAAAGGTATAGACATCCACAAATTTGCCTTTTAAGTGAGTATGAGTGAAAAATACCTACAAAATACGAACAGAATTGTTATAATTAAGTATTAGAGTACCCTGCAGAGGCTGATCTTTATCGTCAATTATCGAATAATATATTTTAAATATTAGAACTTTATAAATGGTGATTTTACACAATCGCGATCACGTAGTTTTATACTGTAACGTACCTCTAAATATGTATATTTTATGTTTAATTAGATCAATGTGACTGCAATTGTAACTAAGGTTGTTAAAAGTTTTAATTTAATTTAATTAGATAGCATGTAACATAGCATCCAGCTATTCGCACACTGTACATATAGGATATATTCATATAGTGGTTTTAACTAACGAATTCACACCCCACTTCTATACTCCATTTATTTAGGTACTTAACTAAATGTAAACAAACCCAACCACGTGGCTCTGTTAACCCATTCATTGCCGAAGACGCAAATTCGCGTCCCATGTATGCGTAATCGTAATGCCGAGGACGCGATTTCGCGTCCTCGAGTTATTTGGTTTTTTTTGCTAGAAAACAACTGTACTTAAATGCTGATACCAAAATATTATGTTACGTGGAAGGCGGCGGCACTGCGTGATGAGTAAAAATATGAAAACTGTTTTGTGTAGCTTTGACGAATCAGTGTTCTGCTTCTATTATTAGCTGACGAACCACGTGGTTTTTGTGTTTACATTTTATTTAAATACCTAAACAAATCAAGTATACAATTTTCGGCCATTTAGGCTACCGAGCAACGTCAAAGAAAATGGTGGGGCGTTTTCAACTATTCGAAACATCATAGCACACTGTACCTACCTACATGCTAGCTTTCTCAAAGAGTAGCAATGTGAACTTTAAGCGCTTGCCGGTGCCTATTCTTTCATTCCTAAGTTATTGATTTGTTAAGAAACTTACAGATCATTCCGTAATAAAGAGAATTGTGAGGCTGAAAATTTACACACAAAGTGGTAAACGTTTCTCTTCCCTTACACAAAGCTATATGCAAGAAAGAGATGCAGATATTTGCCACTCACTCTTACTCATAGTTGCGTCTCAAAACTTACAGCAATAACTTACAGATGTAATGCCGGCCTTAAACATACTTCGTTTTTTTTTAAATTTTTTAATTTAAAAAAAAAGGAGACGTACTTTACAATCCTTGTTTTTCATAATAACTACAACAGATTCAATATCAATTCAATTAAATTTTGTAAGTTATGGCTTTCAAAAATTTTTGAAATCTGACTTGAGTTTGGGAGTGAGAAACGGTAACGCCCGGAGCTAAATTTTATTTGTATTTTTTTGACAGCTACGCAATCCTTTTAAGAGCTTAATTTCCGTTATTCTTTGAGTTAGTCAGTATCGGGTCTTGTAGTGTACTATGCATAACCTGAAAGATGTTAATAGGCTCTTCGGGTTTGTCTACTATCGGGTTCGCTCTTATAAAACCTAATCTATTCAACTCTAACTCCAATACATTCTAAGACCTTCACAAATGTATCTGATTGTCATGTACATAATTTATGATATCACAGCACCCACCGCGTAAATACTCACCTAGGTACCTTAAAAATAAGAAATGCGTATTTATTTAGGGAAATATATAATACAAATGAAATTGGAACTTTTTATTTTTATTAAACCTTACATTCAAAATAAAAACACTAACATGATAGAGCGCACTCTGCGCAAAAAAGCACACTGTATCTCACAACGCCCAGCATAGAGCTCGTCTAAGTTGAAATAAGGCGCCCCTCCACAGAACACTACATATAAGAACTTCTGCTTGTGTGCATTGCGGTGGAAGGGCGCGTCATGTTAATTCTTCCACAAGCTCTACCACAGAATATACAACAAACGGTATGGAATCTAACCGTAGGAAAAAAGGTTGAATTTCTTTTGTTTTGCGATACATTTTAGATATTAGAAATTCAACCCTATTTTCAATACAAATTAAAATTCTCTTGACATATTTTATTTTATATCGTCTATTGAGAGGAAAAGTCAGTAAGTTATTAATAACTTGCGTGAGTTTTTCCTCTCAATAGACGATGTGATGGTCCGAGAAAAAGGTATTGTATATACCTACAGTACGTTTTATTGAGAACAATTTATATGTCTATTTTGCCCTCGCTACTGACGATATATTGTCTCTCGTGTTTATAGAATCACGAAATCGATAGACTTATAGGTTGGCAAAAAAGCTGTACTTTTCGTAGGTACCTAGTTAAATTGGCACCATGATCCAGTTTTCAGTCAACATCTGATGCCGCGTCATAGGTACAGTTCCTTGCCAAGCTATACCTACTGTAGTCACAGTATAATAACATACCAGCGCCGTTGGAGTATCGGTTACCGCCGGTGGAAGTCACATTAAAAAAATACCTTTTCTCAAAAATGTCCGGAAATGTTGACATTCCTATCTACATATTGAGACGCGAAGTACATAGTTTACTGACAGTTCTCAAATTAAAAAAAAAAACATTGCGTGCTCGCTACACAAGCCCGCAATGTTGCATACAAATTCCATTACTATCTAGCTTGTAACTTTTTAAAAAGTGAAAAGGGCCGTAACAAAACATCCAAATTTTACTCGAAACATAACTTTTTTATTTGTGCCTGGAATAGCTTATGTTTTTTTTTTAAACAAGAATTGCGTTTCTCCTTGTCATAAACAAAAAGGCGGTAAGGAGTGATGGTTTTTTCACATGAAGTTTCTGTTTGTATGCAATTCAAAAAATGAGTTCAAGCGATGAAGACGACTCCAACACAATTTTTTTCTTGCGATTTTTGAGAAAAGCACTATATTTGCCTCGGCAGGAACAGCAATTGCGGGCTTCGTATTTTTAAACGGACTCGCAAGCTCGTCCGTTTAATCCAATACTCGGCCCGCAATTGCCTACTTCCATGCCTAGGCAATAATGTACTATTTAATCATCCAGTGGATAGACGTTTAATGCTATACCAGTAAACGAAAGATATTGGAAATATTGTGCAAGTCACGTGTGATAGAGATATTCATGAAATGTACAAAATAAAATGGCATCGCTTTAGAAATGTATATTATACGAGCGTCAAAGAACTTTAAAAAATGTATGCAGTTTTATTATCGAAGTTTTAACATGTCTTAAACGACGAAATATTTGTTTTCAACTACGCACCTCTCACATCAGTTGATGTAGAAAGGTCATTCTCTTTATACAAATTGATCCTCAATGTTAAAAGGAATCGATTGACACTATCAAACTAGACAAAAAAAAGATTATTTACTATAAAAAATTAAATTCAGTGAGTTTTTATCAAAATAATTATGGTTTTATTTTTAACAACACAAACTTATCCATATTAGCAGTGATCGGATCTAGGATGCAATTTGGGGTGAACGACCTCAAACGTTATGCTTAACATGGATGTGACTCGAGATTTCCCGGGATTTTGGGAAATGGGTTATTGTTAATAATTAATAACTTTTATTTATTTATTTATTTATTGGTAGGAAATCCAACAGTTACAAATACAAAGTTAGTGTCAAGTCAGTTAGTTTGTCGAGGGTTAACCTAATAAACAAATAAAAATAATAAAAATACCATAAAAGACAAGACGTGCAAGTTACGTTCAGTTCTTCTATGCAGTACTGTATTTTTTTTGTAGTTATTACATATTTTGTTAATGTTATAGTGTAAACTACTTAAAATTACGAGTTATTTACCTTTTTATAAAGGTAGGTAACAAAAAGATTCGCGGGATTGTAAGTCATATTCATATCCATGTTAAAATAACGGACTTAAATTGCATGCTAGATCCGATCACTGCATTAGTCATTACGTTTGACGTTAAAGTGATCATTAGTAATGACAGCTCTTACTCGACATGGCGGCGGAATTCATACCAATACGATAACACGTCACAGGCAATTTGGTTTGACCAGTAGAATAGAAGCCCAGATGATTTATCCGCAGTAAAGTACAATAGCGTATTAAATATTAATATTAAATAGATACAAACCTCCGACACATATTCTGCCCTTCTAATTAAAAAGGACGTATTTGCAATTTGATACTTAAAGCAAATTTAACCACCCATGTCAAGAAATAAGGTAAATAATAAATACGCGGTTCTATGAGACATACGGCCTTTTTTCTAAGGAGGGCAATATTGGCGACCCCTGCTTATGGAGGCAATATCTCTTAGGCTAAGGATTCACTATGAGACAAATGTCCCGCAACACGTGTCGCAAGCAACGACACCATACTTATTTTTGGTCATACTGTGTTTTAGGCCATACTTATCGCAAGTCATAACGTACATTTTCAAGAAACTTTTACTCTTTCTGGATTTTTATAAATCCAACCTAACCTAGCCTTGTCTAAACGTTATACATTTAAGAAATTCTAAAAAGTTTACGGTTCCAGCGATATAAAAATTATGTCAACAATGACATTATGACCAAAAAAATATCGGAAACAACGGGCTCCCGTCGCCGTAATTTAGGGCACCTACGCCAGATATGTCAGGCGAAGTAGGCGAAGTCGCTGCCGACCCATGTCGTACGATGTCGCCGGATATGTCAAGTGAAGTCGCGCAACTTCGCTTGACATGTCGTCGACACGTGTCGCGGGACGTTTGTTCTTAGTGAATCCCTGGCTTTAAACGGCCAAACCGATTTTGATCAAACCTGGCTCAGAACCATCGCAGTAAAACTAGCTTTCTATTAAAAATTTTTTTATCAAAATCGGTCCTTCCGTTTGGGAGCTACGATGACAGACGGATACACAGACACTGACGTCAAACTTATAAAGAAGGGTTAGTTTCGATTTTAACGATTAATTAGCGTCGCGCCCTCGCTTCGCTTAGGTTTAACGGAATAAAAATAGTCTATGTCCATCTGGAATGATGTACACGAATTAAAAGAATAGATCCCGTGGTTCCGGAGATTGCCTATTAGATAGATACAAACTAGCAAAACTCGCACTCTATAATATTAAGTATACTCGTAGAGTATAGATATAGATAGTATAGACTAGTATTTAGAATTAATATTTTGAGACGATTCGACATATCGCAAAAGCACATTCTATATTCGTCTTACTGCCGCACTCAAAGACGTCAATTAAATTTAATGCTTGATTAAAGGTTCTGCTGTCACTTTCTTTGCTATAGCAGTAAAATAAGACAACATGTGACTAAACAAGCATTAAATTTGATTGACGTCTCTGAGTGCGGCAGTTAGTGTCAAAAGCCTGTGAGAAAAGAAACACCACATTGGACAGTTAAATAAAACCAAGTGTCTCGACACCATCCAACAAAACAAATTTGATAAAGAAACCTCAGTACACGCAACTGTTATTATGCATTTTGAAAAATTTCCTCCGGCTTGCTGAACCTAAATACTTATAAAAATTAGAACAATCGTATCTAGGCTAGGCACTATATACTTTATTATCAACGGCGTAAGTCGCTTAACTGGTAAACTGGCTACATCTACCCTTCCGAGTCATAAGTACGTATCTGGAACTTAACACCTATTGTAAATTCAACCTTCGATAGTCTTTATTAGGGTCGACTATACTGGGTGTCCCTAAAACCAATGTCAAAACTGAAAAGCCTGCTAGAGCAGCTAAAAAGCTATCGATTTAACCCCTATGTATGTTCAGCGATTGTTACTAGTTTCGGAGATATTGATCATTTTAATCTGAATTTTTGTAATTTTCCCTTATGTCCATGTCACGAACAATCATTAATTTCATGTTTAATTTCATAAGATTTTCCGTGTTATCTTATATAATTAGTATCATTACGTATCAGCGAAGTTTTTAAACCTATTTGACCGTTTTTTTTTTCAGTGTTTTTTAAGTAATCACATAAAGTTTGTTTCTCCGTACTAGGTGTCCCAGTGTTTGCTTTTCACTTTGTATAGAGATTACTTAAAAAAAAAACTGAAAAAAAAACGGGCAAGTAGGTTTAAAAACTTCGCTGTTTCATAATGATTCTAATTATGTAAGATAACACGGAAAAACTTATGAAATTAAACATGAAATTAATGATTTTTCGTCACATGGACATAAGGGAAAATTACAAAAATTCAGATTAAAATGATCAATATCTCCGAAACTAGTAACAATCGCTGAACATACATAGGGGTAAATCGATAGCTTTTTAGCTGCTCTATCAGCACTTTCAGTTTTAGCGTTGGTTTTAGAGACACCCTGTATAATAGGGGTTTTAAAAACAGGTAACCCCTTTTTTTTACTAAAGAGGACATTAAGTTGCTGTCCTCTTTGGTAAAACAAACTGCACACGTTTTAAAACTCTACGGTGATTCAGAATATTTTGGACTCTGTGGCAAATATTCTCTCTACAATTGACAATTATCATTAAAGCTTTATGGAGCAAAGAGCCCATACAAACTCTCATGAAAGAAAATGGTTTTAATTCGCTTTATACTTGACTTCGAAATGTCTCTAGTTTCCATAAGCTAGACGACACGGTCGTCGGCGCCATCTCGTGAGAAACTTTACACATCAGTTACTACACCCCTCTGCCTCTAGTCAGATACAAACCGAACGGTGTAATGATTAATTAATCGATAATATAATGGCGTTAAATCGATGACAAAGATCGCAATCGCAATGGACACAATCGCAACTCAAAGGAAAAAATAATGTTTAAATTTAAAAACCAATATGAAGTCATACATTTATTTCGCCTACCAGAAAGTTCACGTGAAGACTTTTCACCACGTTAGTTAAAAATAACAATAAATCATTAATGTATACAACGCATTGATCCATGTTTAATGAAATAATGACATTAAACGATAACGTGTATAAAATTATATATTAACGTGCGAACGGAACCACGACAGCGTCGTATTTAGTATTTACACGAAGTATGTACACGGGCGGCCGCGGCCGGGTTACACCTTACTGCTAAACACAAAAACGACCCCTTTGCGGGACTCCAATTCGAAACAAAACAATATTATAATAAACTCACAATGTATAAGTATGGCTGGCATGAGCTTCACACAAAGAGCCAGAGTGCTTAAAAATATAATTTTTAAATATTTTTGAAACTTAATTAATTCAATTACCTTTTGGAGGCCTAGACAGGCGCGTAACGCTTGTGTAAACGATTCTCGAAATCAAAGAAAATGTATAGAAATTGTCTGTTTTCCATAATCGCTTACGTATTATGCATCTTGTGTAGGCCCCCAGGACTTCACTTGAAGTTGTTACGCCAAGTAAAGTCCCGGCAACGTGTGTATTATACAGTGCTCTTGTAGCAATAATCCGACGCGAAAGTCGGCACTCAGCGAATGAGTCGCGACTGTATTTGCCTGTAAGGCCCAGCCACACCGGATGCGTGACGTGCACGTGCGCGTGCGCGTTCGCTTTCCACTGCGTTGTATAGTGACATGTCGTAATGAGAATTCATACTATACAACGCAGAGGAAAGTGAACGCGCACGTCACGCATCCGGTGTGGCTCGGCCTGTAAAAGCATTACAAGATCGACACAGATCTGTCTCAACGTTTTCGAAATAAATGACTATAATTGAGCTGCCATATCCGATCATTGCAGACGTCCCGTGCAATATGAAATCTTGAATCTAAGTTGTTCGAAACGTCTGAATCAAGCGAGCTCTTTCTTTACCAAAACTGAGCATAATGAAGACCTGGTACGAGTTCTATGATCTTGGGTCTTTGCAACTTCAGTCAGATCATACCAGTCTGATAAAAGTTTAGTTTTCTTTATTATATACTTATCAGACTATTTCCGATGAATTCAGACTTATAGGTGTACTAGGAACACATACAATCTTGCCATATTGTCTCGCTATAAGCTAACTTCTTATCTATTGCAACTCACGTAACAGATGAAAAGAGTAAATGTGGAGACTTATTTGAGGTTTATCCAGCCAGAAGTCGGGCCGTACGTAAAGTAATGAATGACTATGCTGCCCGGTCGGATTTTTATTCCCACAGAAAAAATGTAAACAAAGGTGTTGCCGTTAACGAAAAACTTTTGCAGTATTCAAAATATTATACTTTCCACATTTATAAGAAATCGACTTTCTATAAAAAAACTATATATTGTAATCAACATTGAAGAATTTAATTTGTTGATGACAAACTTTATTTTGTTATAAATTCTTTGTTTCTTTTATTTTTGTTTGTTATATTAATTTAAAATGGCAAAACTGTTTTTGTTTCTATAATTTATTTATTGCACTGGTATCTTTGACTCGATACACCTGTGTCAACAAGTTGAGGGCCGCCTGATAGATGTGAACAAGAAGAAGAAATACATTTATTCACCAACCATAAGACACACAAATATACAAGGAGGGCTATTCTACTTTTCAGTGTACATTTTTCCTATCGTCCGATAAAAATTATACCAAATTATGAATCCGCGTTTAAATAAATAACATGAACTTAGAATGTTTAAGTTTAACGGTTTTCAAAACAACAACTCTTCAATTACTCAATTATCGTTGAAGAATCTTGGTAACTCAGTGGTAAATTGCAGTTTTTCAATAGAAAAGGCTGGGACATCGACATCCACTGCGTTACTCACTTTAGAGTTATTACAAATATCTTTTTATGAATTAGAATAAGTCTAAATATAAGCTTATTTACGTCCCTTTTCGAGTTTCAAGTTAGAAAACGCAGCACTTTACCGTTTTTTTTAAATTAAAATAGTTTAATGAGAACGTGGCTAAAACTTATGTACAACGAAAAGTAGAATGGCCCACAAATGATTCCAGAAAACAACGTCACTTCACTCGCTTCGCCTCACAATTTGTGCTCTAGTCGTAATCGCTTTCCAGTGACTGATTTGTGCGATTTTAATTTCAATTATCTCTCAAATTTATTTTTATATCACGGTACGAACGAAATGATGACTTAATATAGAATCCTCCGGAGACCCTAGAGCTGGTGCTTACCTCTCCCAAAGGATTGGGCTAGCTATCCAGAGAGGTAATGCAGCCAGTGTCATGGGGACCATGCCGCGAGCGGCCCTGCTAGAGGGGGTGTTCTTTTTATAGTGGTGATTATTATTTTTATCATTAAATATTTTAGTAACTTAGTTTAATTTTAATTTAAATACGTTCAGTTTTATTTTTTAATTGTATTAATGTTGAATTCTGTACATAGTTGGATGTAAATAAGGTCTTGCTTAATATTATATTATGTTTCTTGCTGGCCCAAACTTTGAGATCCACTGAAATGTCATTTTGACAGTGACGTAACTTTGTTTACATTTTTTTTTGTGGTAATAAAAATTCGACCTTAGGTAATAAACTATTAATTAAATTGTCTGTTTCACGACTACAATGTCATTAATCATCTCTCTTTTGCTACTTAAATACGGTTTTCGTAATATCTACAAATCAAATATGGGAGCATGAACTTATTGACTGATATAAACTGTCCTTTAAAACTTTAATTCTAAGGGCCTGTTTCACAATCGACGAGTAAATTTATTTGCATTTTTAAGTTGGCTCTCTCCCTGCCTATTTTCAAGTGTAAGAAAGAAAAAGGGCTAAATTTATCTGTTAAATATGCTTTACATGTCGATCGTGAAACAGGCGGTAATTCTTGTTTAGAACAAGTTTATTAAGGATTTTTATTTTATAAGGTTGTAAAACAATTAATGTTTTATTACAATTTATGGCCGGAAATCTAATTACAATCATGCTTTCCGCGGATCGGGTTAAAGTAAGACCATTATTGTCGTTTACTACAAATCGCCGTGAATAAATACTACGGACCGGTTCCAATAGCGGATCTTAATCAAACTTATTCGTCCTATTCCGACACTCGGTTAATGGTAAAAACCAAAATAAATGCATATAAAGAGGCTATTTAAATGTCACTTAATAGTACATTACTGCACAGACCGGGAAATAGGCCGTTACGGGACGAGTAGAGTTAGCGTGGCCGAGTCGCAGTCGAGGCCGCGCTATATCCGAGTCCAGCAACAGCCCTTCCCGGTCGAGGCTTGTATTTTCTCCAACAATGTGAGGAAATTTAACACAATTGTTAATAATATTAAACACAGTCAAAGAAAGAAAAAAAAAAAAAGAGTAGAAACGTACGATTTAGTGTGACACTGAAATAAAGCATTGAATAAAATCACAAATTTAAAAGTAATAAATTCAATTTGAATAAAATATAGTTTAAACTATAACATTTATTAAGCGTTTATGTTATTTCGGCAATTTATTTTGTTTATGAACGCAATTTCTATTTTAAAAAAAGTCAAACTATTTGACACACTTTTAAATAAGTAGTAAATGCTGTTTGAAAAGTCTAAACTTTTTAGTCTATCACATTTAAAAAGTAAAATATACAAGGAAGAATTTTGATTGCACGAGTGTTTGGCTGTTTGGAGATAGTTATCCTTGTCCAAACATGGTTTTAAAAAGCAAAACACTAGGTACGTAATGAAATTTCATACATTTTCGCGGCCGCTGCCGTTGGTAAATAATAACTTTGTTTTTTTTTAATTTTGCCTGGACCTGGAACTTAGAACTTCGCGGGCTGATTTGACAACAGTAAGGTTAACATTTCCGAGCATGTGGGAGAAAACGATGTCTAACTTACAATTTCGTTATAAAAATGCATATGTTTGACGTTAATCGATAGTTTCGTTGCGGTGACAAAACTCTTCTTTAACTGGACATTTATTTCGGTTTATATCCACTGGCCAGCAATAAAATGTTATTTTTTAAATTCGCCTCAAGGCAACGCTCTTCTTGCGCGCGCAGGGCAGCGAGCGGGAGTCGCGAGGATGGAGAACACATTTTTACGACCATTTATATTCAGCTGTCAAAGGGGTCCGCTTAAACGAGACCAGGGCGGTTATTATGACATAGCTATGCAGTTCATTTCACGGTGAGCGTAAAGGAAAGCGCTATAGCAGTTATATAGCTCTGTCCTTTTCTCTCAGCGTGAGCCGAACCGCATAGCTATTTCACAGTAACACCACAGTACTGTTACAAATCGTCGGGCAAAAAATCGTTACCCGGCCCCTTTCGCAAAACATGAACAAAATTACGCGTCAAAAAAGTCGTATTAATAAGTATTACAAGCGAACCGTTACGGTTTTGACAGTCGTATAAAACGGCCTCAGACGCCATTATTCCAAAAACATTCGACCTCCTCGGTCGAGGTCGGCTTCGGCCGGCGACGAACAGATTTAGAATTCGAAGCAGCGGCCGAGGTTGACGTACTTCTTGAGCGCGTAGGGCAGCGGCAGCTCCTTGACGGAGCGCTTCATGAGGATGGAGAGGCGCACGCGGCGCGAGTCGCCGCCGTCGCTGGCGCGGCGCTTGGGCCGGCGCCGCGACAGCGAGTCCGACGACTGCGACGAGCCCGAGCCCGGCGACGCCGAGCGCCCGGCGCGCGCGCGCCGCCGCCGCCGCCCTGCCGACACCACTGTACGCTAGCTTAACACCCGCCACACCCACACACGCTAACTCTGTCCTGAAGTCGAGATCCGCGTCGCTTTTGCCTAACGCACTCGCAATCGCGATCGGCTTCAAAGTGGAACAATTGTTTTCATTTTGTATGCGAACTCGCCTTCGGACTGTCAAAATGAAACCGATTGCGATTGCGAGTACGTCAGGCAGTAAGCCGTCTGGTCATCCAGATGAGATGGTTAGATCATTTTCTCAAAATCAATTATTTCCTGAAGCGTATTTTCCAATTGCGTTTTTCCCCACACACACACACACATACACGTTAACAGTCCCCATACAAAATGTTTCACTTTCCTTGTAAGTCCGGCACGTCATAAGTGCGTACCTGGTCATTTCTTAGTGACCCATATGTGGGGCACGGACTTATAGAGCTAGTTCATCGTGACCCATATATGGGTCACTGGACTGTGAAGGTGTTAATTTTATCACTTGCATTTATTCCTCTCCTTGTTTTTCCATTCGCCTTTTCCCCATCCATAAGTTTAACCACACCCTCATTACATGGTAACTTTTTCCGAGTCGCACGCTTGCCCATTTGTTAATCAACTTCTTGTTGTTGTTATTCTGTCACGTAAGCCAGGAGACAATAGTGATAGTTTCTTAGTTTTTTTTATAAAATATATACTCCTAGGACACTCAGGGGAAAAGCCACAAAAGATGGATCTGTAATTCCCAATAAAATTGTTTTTTAGTCGTCTTAAATCCTTTGAAATCATAATTTTACAGAGTGACCCAAAAAACGTCACTATGACAAAGACATACAACACAGATACAAAATGTTGATTGACCCTTTGATGAATTATAATTTGTGCAGAATGTATAGGTACTTAATATGTATGGAACGGGCATCTCGCACATCAGTTGATACACACGGCTGTAAGAGGGTTGCGTACTGACCTTGGCGCGGCTCGGAGCGGTCCGAGTCGTGCGGCGAGCGGCGCGACGAGCCCGCCTCGTAGCCCGTGCTGGCCGGCGACGACTCCGCCGACGGCGTCGTCTCGCCGATGCCTGCCGACACAAACAAATATCACTGTTCTATCAACACAAGTACAGTCGAGTTCATAAATATATGTACACTTTAGTACCTTGTCTCTTTAATCGCTGTGACAATTCATATTATGGCAATTGAAACATGATATTAAATAGACAAGGTACTAAAGTTTACACATATTTATGAACTCAACTGTACATATTTTACTTAATAAAAGTAATCTACTACTATTGTAACCTAGTCTAAGTTATTAAATAAAGCATTTATATTTTTCTTTAACTATTCTGGCGCTATTTCTAAAAGATTTTTAAAGATTGTAGGGTGATAGAACCAGTACCTAATAAACAAAGTCCAATAATGGACACTTAATTCTAATGGTACACAGAAGATAAGGGTTATTCATTTATTTTGAGACAGTCAATTTATAACCTTATGACCTTTGAATTAAGAGTTAAGTGTCTATTATTGGTGCCTTTAGCTAAAAGAGTCCAGTCCATTGGTGCCGTCACCCTAATACACGTATTACAGCGCAACTAAACTAAATTACCAAGGGCTCAAAAAAAAATTCGCTTAAAAAGTCAACTCTAACCTATTTCCATAGAAAACATACCTAACATCAATGTCAGGAAAAAAAACACAAAAAAATATTTTATTATACATCAAAATGTGGTACCACTAATTATAAAGATAGTAACTGTAAATTGTGACTTTTCTGGAGTGATGTCCAGTTCCGCGGTCGTTTAGAGAGTAAGGCCAAATTGGCCTCGAAGAAGCGTGTGCTCAACAGATCGAGACAGTATTTCACTCCGGCCCACCGCCTGCAGCTGTACAAGGCGCAGGTTCGGCCACATATGGAATACTGCTCTCATCTGTGGGCTGGGGCCCCCCAGTACCAGCTTCTCCCTCTGGACCGCATCCAGCGGAGAGCGACTCGAATTGCCGGCTGGCTGCGTGCTTCTGATCGGCTTGACTCCTTGGCGCTGCGTAGAGATGTAGCCTCACTCTGCATTCTCTATCGCTTATACAACGGGGAGTGCTCCGAGGAGCTGTTCGGATTAATTCCTGCCGCATCCTTCCGCCTTCGTCCTACGCGACAGAATTTCCACCACCATCATTTAGATGGTTGGCAGTCCACAACTGTGCGTTTCACTCGGAATTTCCTGCCTCGCACAACTAAACTGTGGAATGGTCTGTCGCCTGCGGTATTTTCGGACCGTTACGACCTTCAAACCTTCAAAAAAAGAGCGTACTCTCATTTGAAAGGCCGGCAACGTACCTGCTACTCCTCTGGTGCTGCAGGTGTCTATGGGCGACGGTAATCGCTTACCATCAGGCGATCCGTCTGCTCGTTTGCCTCATATACCATTAAAAAAAATAGGCTAGTGTCCTAAAAAATTCTAATTAGTCCGTCACTTATATTATCAAAAAATATTGAACACATATTTTTTCTTTTGACAATTTAAACAAAACATGACGAAGATAAAGTGCATTGAAGTTTCGCGTGAGGGCACGCCGTGGCACACTTTATACTAATTTACTTTTATACGAATTTTGATGCGCGTTATATTTGTCAATTTTGGTTGATTTGATAAAGCAAAAAATACGTGTTCAATATTTTTTGATAATCTTACTGACGGCCTAATTAGTTTTTTTACCCAGGGGACATTTGGTATAGTTACCGCTGTCCAGCTTGTGCCTCTTGGTGCCGGCGCGCGCGTCGTCGAGCGGCTCGGCCTCGGTGTCGGCCTCGGCGCCGTCGGCGCGCGCCGCCAGCCCCGCCTCCTCGGGGAACAGCCGGTCGAAGGTCTCCTCGTCGGAGCAGTACTCGTCCGTGTCGTACTCCCACTCCATGTCGCGGGACGTGCTGGGTTCCGCTTCGCCCATCTGCACGTACGTTCATGTTAACAAATGCAACTGATGCTAACCAACTTCAAATAGTTATAAATCCTAAATGATCATTCAAAATGAAACATGACAAAGGAAACCTAAGGATGATTTTTAAATATCTATTTAATGATACCCCGCTTTCCATAGTTCATTGACTTGTTTTTTTCTTTTTCACAATATGGCGTCTAGTTGCCGCCATTTTGAATTTTGATCACTGTCATATCTTTAGTGACACTCCCAAGATTAAGACAAATCGATTGACATAAGAATCATTAAAACCGGTCCACGCGTTTAGTTTCTAGAGCGCTACAAAGGAATAAATATAGTTATAGCCTTTTAAAGTTTTTTTGTCTATCTCTTTCTCACGAAACGATGTTTTGCGTGTAATTCATATGGCGGTTGAGTAATATGACGTCATATTCCTGTATTTTCCTCTCCGTCTAAAAGCAAGTTTTAAACATTTATATCTTTCTTATTTTAAAGATATTAAAAACTACTTATACTAGGCTATTCGGAAGGCGAAAAAGCTTCAATTTAAATACTAATTAAAAATTAGGCAAATATCCTATTGTGAAGCTGTAAATTTTCATACAAAATGCCTTAACGTGTCTCTCCTTTTAAACCTAGTCCGATTTTTTCGATTTTTGAATAAGTTCTGTACGAAACCTAGTATTTCACAATATTCACAACATATTCAAAAATCGTGGAAATCTGGTTAAGGGGGTGGAAAAAGTTATCGTCCGAAGCAAAATGTGTCCGGTATTTTTTTACAGCTCACGATCGAGACGTCGCTTTACAATCTGTAATACGCGACGTCTAGGTCACCTTTCCGACGTAGATCTGGACCCTGGCCGGCATCTTGGCGGGCAGCACGTCCCCGTGGTCGCCGCCGTGGCGGCCCCTCGCGCCCGGCGCGCCGCCGCGCCCGCCGCGCCCACTGTCGCCGCCCTCGTCGCCGCTCGAGCCGCCCGAGGCCGCCGAGCCGCCCGACACCGAGCCTCCGGCGAGAGGGGGCGGGGGAGGGGCGGGAGGATCTTCGACCCGCTCGCCGCGGGCGGAGGGTCTGTACCGAACAAATTTTATCATCGGTTTGCGGTCAAGGAAACGAGTTTTAACACGGATTCGACATGTTTATTTAAACTTTAGACATTCCTCCTCTCTTGATTTTTACGAACGATAAAGTATCTCCATTTCGCCAAACGATAAGTACGATACCTGTGGGCGGTGCGGCCGGCTCGGGTTCGGCCCCGCGGGCCGGGGCGGGCGCGGCGGGCGGCGGCGCGCGCGCCTGCGGGCGGGGCGGCCGTGCGCGCGCGCCGGCGCGTCGCTCCAGCCGCCCGGCGAGCCCGCGCGCTCCGACCCGCCTGCCGATAGATCAATAAATGAACATCAGGGGACCGCCCCGCACAACATATGACCTGCAGGCCTTTCGCGTAACAACACTCGCAATCACAATCGTTTTCAATTTGAAAATCGAAGGCTTGTCTGCATACAAAATGAAACCGATTGTTTTGTTTTGAAGCCGATCGCGATTGCGAGCGAGTTACGCGAAAGGCCTGATGATCAAAGTACGAAACCGATTCAAACGTTCGACATTGAAAAATGTACAATGATTACAAATTAATAAGTCAATAATTAAAAACCGAGCGGTTTTATAGTGTATTTAGCTTAACTTTTTTATTATTACGCTACGCAGCCTGCGGGTCACCTGACAGGGAGTAATCACCACCGCATGGACACCGATCCAGGAGAGGAATCGTGGATCCATTGCTGGCCTTTGAGAAAAGTCCGCACGTCGCTTGAAGGTACCTAACTCGTAGCGGCTTGGAAACCTCGCTGCAATAACCCGTCGTGTTGCAGTTGTATTGTTTTTATCTCGGTCGCCAATACTGTTAATTTATAAGGTCATGTGAGTCATGCCAATCAATAGTCAAATATTATATTTATATTTTTTGTTTCTATAAAAAATACCTGTTTAATGCATTTACTTTACCCACACATAAGTTATATCTAACTTGTTGTACCAACAGATTTTGGAAAAAGCATTCGACCGAGTAGACCACGTTATTCTTGTAGCAAAGTTAGTAAAACTAGGCATTCACGATAATGTAATGCGCTGGATAGAATCCTATTTCACTAATACGTCTTAGAGTAGTTTTGGGAGGTTTACGCGCAGACATTACTATGATTGCATCTGGGATTTCACAAGGTTCTCATTTAGGTCCCTTACTCTACAACGATAATCTTAATGATATGCAGAACTGCTGTACTCCACCGATTTATCACTTATTATATGCAGATGATCTAGAAAACTTTCTACCCTCAATCGGAAAATTTAGTACGTAACTTCCAGCTGATTTCTAATGCTAATTTTAGCTAATGTTAATTGTTTAATTTAACAGAAATATATTTAGAAGGTATATAGGACCGACAACCTACTTAAAAATATTGATATCCCATCAAAATATTTGCATTTACGAGGGGCGGCTGAAAAGTAATCTACCTAACAATGAAACAAAAGACTGTCGTGGCTAATTTTTTTTTATTTTTCTATATAGTCCCCTGCTAGTAAAATGCACTTATTAAATTTTTCAAATATTGAATTTAAACCATTAAAAAAAAAATCTTTCGGTTTGTCGTCAAAAAAGTCAGTAACCGCAGCCTTCATTTCGTCATCGGTCATAAACCTTCGTCCCCTGAGGTCTTTCTTGAGAAGTCTAAACAGAAAATAGTCACAGGGGGCTAAATCTGGACTATAAGGGGGGTGGTCAATGGTTTCGAAGCCATTGTCTTTAATTGCTAGCTTCGTTGTGCGGGCGGTATGCACTGGTGCGTTATCGTG
Organism: Acleris literana; assembly: GCA_946894065.1. NCBI lineage: Eukaryota > Metazoa > Arthropoda > Insecta > Lepidoptera > Tortricidae > Acleris > Acleris literana. The sequence goes on from OX335674.1 coordinate 887,524, forward strand.
CAAAATCAGAATACCTTTGTTTAGTTTACCTCGCCGTTTTTCTTTTATTGTCTCTCTTAGTTGGTATAGTAAGTTTGAGTAATAATCAGTATTCATTGTAGTTTTCTTCGGTAAATAATCTATGAGCAAAATCCCTTCTGTGTCCCAAAAGATTGTAGCCATAAGTTTACCTGCCGATGGACAGACCTTGAATTTCCGAGGCGGCTTCTCATCCTTAAATTTCCACTGTAACGACTCTTGCTTACTTTCCGGGTCCCATTGTCGAATCCAAGTCTCATCACATGTTACAATTCTAGAAATTATTTCTTCCTCTTTCCCTCGACTCATCTCCAAAAACTCTTCGCAACATTTGACACGCCTCTCCATGTCAAATGCAGTCAACATTCTGGGGACCCAACGTGCACTAACCTTGGACATGTTCAAATGCTCATGAATTATTTCATAGACTCGCTCTTTACTGACGCCCACATCTCTAGCTATCTCCCACTGCTTCACTCGTCGGTCCTCTAATATAATTTTTTTCACCCTGGCTACATTTTCATCGGTGACGGCCGAAACTGGTCTTCCGCTACGAGGATCATCTTCCAGACTCTCACGACCTAACTTAAACTGCTTTGACCAAAACTTTATAACAAATTCGGAAGAACACAAACTGCCAAACACACGTAACATACGCTGTCTGATCTCCGAAGGCGTATTCCCTTCTTTAGTCAAAAACTTAATCACCGCACGCTGCTCGATTTTATCCATTTTCACTTTTTCTACCGACATGTTTGAAACAATTGTAGGAGACAAATAAACGTGATGCAATAAACAAATGAATGTAATACATTTTGAAAATAGAATAACAAACGAATATAAATCCATACCAGCCAGCATTATTTTTGTATATATTTCTGACCAAGGAGATTACTTATCAGCCGCCCCTCGTATGTTATAATATCATGTAATCTGTTGGGTATTTACGAAAACGGACAAAATGAAATTAGTGGCGAGAACCTTATTGAAACTGTCCAAGGGGATTTCAATTTCTTTTTCAAGCGCCAGAACTTTCGACGTGGCATCCGAAGAGCTTACCTGAGTTGGCAGGTGATGGCGGTGATTCAGAATCTTCGCGTGCGCGGCGGTCGGAACTGCGCAGCTCAAACATTAGCCGCATGCCGCGCATGGCGCGTCGCTCTCCGCGGCCCGCACGGCCCCCGCGCTCCCCGCGCTCCCCGCGCTCCCCGCGCTCCCCGCGCTCTCCGCGTTCTCCGCGTTCTCCGCGTTCTCCGCGTTCTACGCGCTCTCCGCGCTCTCCGCGTTCTCCACGCTCTCCGCGATCTCCGCGCTCTCCGCGTTCTCCGCGTTCTCCCCGCTCCCCGCGTTCTCCCCGCTCCCCGCGTTCTCCCCGCTCTCCGCGCGCTGCCCACAGTGGCGAGCGGGAGCCGGACTCTGCGCGGGAGTCCGTGCCCTCGCGCTCGGCTTCCGTTGCAGTCTGTAAACATGTACAAAACAGTAACAATTACACTTATCAAACACTTCCTTAGGCGGCAATCGCAGGCAAGTCACAATGAAGAAACTCAACAGATCAGTGTTTGAGCTTTGTCGAGCCGCACTAACCGGTTCGCCCTCGCCGTCGGCGTCGGTGGAGAGGTCGGGCCCGTCGTAGCGCAGCGCGCCGGCCACGCGCGACGGGCCCATGCTCAGCACCAGGCTCAGCAGCGCGTTCATCTCCCTCGCGCCGCCGCCGTGGTCCAGGTCGTGGAGCGCGTTGAAACCCTCTGTAAACAAGAACGCAGGTTAACATTTGTCACGCAGTCTGCAACTAGTAATTTCTTCAAAAAAATTTAGTTCCAGAATCCCGATCTTTGTTTTGACTCGATGGAGCTGCGGTGCGTGCGCGGCTTCTTAGCGGACGGCGCCATTGTTGGCGGCACGCGCAGCCCCGTGTGTGTGTGTGTGTGTGTGTGTAGGGCGCGCCGAAGGGGTGTGCGTGTACTGATACTGGCCGACGTCGCTCTCGTCCTCGATGGGGATGATGATGCGGCGCGGGCGCGGCTTCTTGGCGGGCGGCGGCGAGGGCGGCGGCGCGCGCAGCTCGGGGTGGCGGCGCCACACGCCCCCCCGGAGCGCGGTGTGTGTGTGTGTGTGTGTACTGACCGACGTCGCTCTCGTCCTCGATGGGGATGATGATGCGGCGCGGGCGCGGCTTCTTGGCGGGCGGCGGCGAGGGCGGCGGCGCGCGCAGCTCGGGGTGGCGGCGCCACACGCCCCCCCGGAGCGCGGTGTGTGTGTGTGTGTGTGTACTGACCGACGTCGCTCTCGTCCTCGATGGGGATGATGATGCGGCGCGGGCGCGGCTTCTTGGCGGGCGGCGGCGAGGGCGGCGGCGCGCGCAGCTCGGGGTGGCGGCGCCACACGCCCCCCCGGAGCGCGGTGTGTGTGTGTGTGTGTGTACTGACCGACGTCGCTCTCGTCCTCGATGGGGATGATGATGCGGCGCGGGCGCGGCTTCTTGGCGGGCGGCGGCGAGGGCGGCGGCGCGCGCAGCTCGGGGTGGCGGCGCCACACGCCCCCCCGGAGCGCGGTGCGCACGGCGCTGCGGCACAGCGTCTGCAGCCGCACTGGACACTGCTCCTCTGCGCACAAACACCACAGTCACATACGGCCAGAGCATCGCGATTTTCCGCAATTGCAATGTAAAATGTTCAAAGCAGACATACGATACATATGGCTCTACGGCAGCCCAAGATTTAGTGATGGTAGGACCGTGTGCAGGGTCTATCTGGATAGCTCCCCCCATCTTTCCATTTAACCTGCCCCGGGGTATTAACGTTTGCATTTTATGTTCCGGTGTAGGGTTTATCTTTATTTGGTTGGCAACGCAAATGAGCTTGGCACTGTAGTCTTACATTGCAGGTGGCTTGTGTGCTTTGCCTGTATTACTCATGCCACAAAAGCATGCAAAAGTTTCAACAACAAAAGGCGGTACACCTGATAGAAAAAGTATCACTGGCACCCATGTAACACCAAAAAAATTGCCTCTTGAAGGTCTCTAAGTCGCAGCGGTCCAGAAATAAAGCGCCGCAATAAGCTGATTTCACAAAACTGTCATAAGTTAAAAACGCAAAAAGCAAAAAACGCGCTAGCCTGCCATCTATCCAAATCTTGCAGAACTAACACGACAACTCTCTGAACTCGGCAACAGCAAGAAGTTAAGCTCTAACCGAGGTGTATGAGCTCTGACTCCGGCTTGTCGGGCACCCGCAGCGTGGCGAAGGTCACGTTCAGCAGGTTGACACTGGTCCACTGCGTCTCCGACACGCGCCGCACCTGGACCAGGTTGTCATGCAGCGGCATCACCAGGATACCACCCACCTGGTACAATTAAAATAGGGAATCATGACTTTTTCACAGCTTCAATTAAAGCTGATTCATGTAACAAATAGTTGACAAAAATCTTTTTTCGATTAGCTATAAAAATAACCAAGATATAAGCCAACAAATATTTCTTCCTATCTCTTTCCAGCAAAACAGAATTTATCGTGGAGTTTATATGGCCGACGTGTTACATGACGTCACAGTGCACATCGGATCTTTCCGTCTAATCGCTGTCTAATTAGTAGTTTAAAAAATGCTTGTATCATACGTAATTCTTGGCCGATTTTAATTTTAATTTCACTTTGATGATCTCTATTACGGTATTTTCATATTTTGTTGAGAAATGCTATTTATAAAATCCATGCATATTCCCTATTGGTTTAATATGTTACATAAACACACATTTAATACGCTGTTAGCCTAGTTGGGTTCAAGTTTTTTTATCTATAGTCTGTTTCAATTTAAATGAAGAATGTCAGTAGGTACGCCAAATCGCTTGAAACTTTGTAGCAGTAAAATTTATAAATAAACAAACATATTACTTTTTATTTTATTCAAAAAGACTCGGTAGTTTTGATTCTATGAACGTTTAAAATTAGGGTCAATAATATTAAAGCGCGCGGGGGCCATCTTGCTGGGGTGACGTCATCGCTTAACAGCGGTACGCGCCCTTATATGAAAAAGTAAGTTTACAGGGCTATAACTTTTTAACCGTTATAAGTAGCCAGTTGAATTTTTCACAGAATACGTGTGATTATAAAATCTATCGTTTAAAATTGTACAATGAACAATAAATCAAATCCCAAGAGGGGTCCCCATACAACAAATATGAAAATAAATCGATTTTTTTTTTTTAATTATACGGATTGTATTTTTATAATGGTTTCTTATTTTGAAGCTATTTTGAGCTTAAATTGTAGTCTATTTTTTGTAGTTTACGACTTAATAGCAATGTCAAGTAAAACTGCTACAAATATGTGACAAAACTGATTTTATCAACACGATATTTTAAGCGGTCACCCATCCTGTTTTAGACTACGCGTGTAGTTGCTTAACTTTGGAAGGCGAAGTACGGGTTGTATTTGTATAATAGCTTTTTATTTCGGGTTCACATTAAGTTTAGATAATAATCAAAACCCCATACAAACATATATAGTTTACAACCAAACAGTAAACTGTAGTAAAACTCTTACAAATAATATTTGTAAGAGTTTTTGATTTAAACTAGGCACTTTTTAACATATTATGTTAAAAAGTGCCTAGTTTAAATCAACACGATCGATATTTACGTAAGCGGTGGTTGCTTAACTTTGGTGGTAGGCCTTTCTTTACAAATTTCGTGTTAATTTAGAATTAATATAGCTACTGTATAAAAGAGTTAACTATAAAACATGTATTTTTGATTAACCTAGCAGTAGTTCTGATACTTCGTGTATTCATTTCATCGATTTCAAATTTCGCGCGCGGGCGCTATCAAGTTGATAGACGTACCTACCTACATACCTACAACACTCTCGCTTTGCTATTTAGGTCTAGGCATTATTGCCACTATCCCAAAATTTTAAGTGCTTGATTAGTTTAGTTTAGTTTAGTTTATTTATTAATCAATGTAATATTACAATATGAATATATATATTTCATTATTATTCTAATTTTATTTAACCAACTTATTCGACAAACATTACAAATATAAAAGCCGGTCAGTGACAGACAGTTAGTTATGTAGTACAAAATAATAGATAAACATACGACTTACAAAGTTAAGCAAGTACAAGCGTAGTCTATACGTCTATATATCGTAACAGGATGGGTGACCGCCTAAAACATCGTGTTGATAAAGTCAGTTTCGTCACATATTTGTAGCAGTTTTACTTGAGATTGCTATTTAGTCGGAAACTATGAAAATTAGACTACCATTTAAGCTTAAAATAGCATCAAAATAAGAAGCCATTATAAAAATACAATCCGTATAAAATAGCTAAAAAAAAATATTTTCTTTCATGTTTCTTGTATGGGGACCCCTCTTGGGATTTGATTTAAAGTACATTGTACAATTTTAAACGATAGATTTTATAATAACACGTATTCTGTGAAAAATTCAACTGGCTACTTATAACGGTTATAAAATTATAGCCCTGTAAACTTACTTTTTCATATAAGGGCGCGTACCGCTGCTAAGCGATGACGTCATCATCAGTGAGCGCTAGCCGCCGGGTTTCGAGCGCCGCATACGAAGTTTAAAATTTAATATCTTGAAAACTATTTGACGTATCGAAATGATTTTTTTACAGCTATTTTTAGTTTTTAATGAATAATACTGTAAGCCAAAAATCTAAACTGGCTGACATTCTCTATTGCCAAATATGTAAACAAATTAGTACTGTTTGACACTTAACCTCAAATATTCATCAAGCCTGTTTTTATTTAAAGTAATGAATAATGACTAGGTATTTAATTTTAAACTTGATGTAGAGTTTAGATCAAGTGTATAAATCATTGCTACGACCTAGCTTGATCTTTAATAGTATGTGATAATACTGATAATTGACTAATAATGTTAAATTGGTTCATTTGGTTGTGTTTACGTTTTTACCAATTTCAATTGGTACTGACTATATATTAATTGTTGTCTAGTATTTATAAAATTTTGCACCGTATTCTACTAAAACAGGAAACAAAAGTGGACACAGTGTTTTGTAGTAGTTGACTGTACGCACAAGCCTACAGCTACATGTGTTTGCAACTAAATCCGTTAATATTTTATTGGTAAATCGTTGCTTATCACTATCCTCTGTTATCAGTGGTCAATGAACATCACAAGGCTAGTTATCATAAATAAATCACATTACAAGTTGTACTGGACTAGTTTTCTGCAACTTGACCAGTTATTATGTGCATATTTTGCATAAAAATCACAGCAGTAATTAAACCTTTAACAGTAACACTACAATTATTTAAGTTAAACAAATTTCAAAACTTGCTCTTTATTAGAATAAAGAGCAAGTTTTGAAAATCTGACACAGCATCAGGCCTGCGGAGGGTCTAATATATATTAATATAGCCCATGACACTACTTTGATGAATACCAAACCAACAATACCCCACACAGACATGCCCATAGATCGCAAAAAAACATGGATACATACTAATATGTGAGTTTTATGGATTCCAAATCCATTTTGATAACTGTACAATGTGGGCCATAGCAGGTTGAGAACATAACATATAAGTAATAATAATACTAACGTAATGGCACCAGTGTTCGACACTTTAAGCTGACATGCATCAGTAATCGACACTTAACTTTTAATTCAAAGATCATACGGTCATAAATTGAGTGTACCAAAACAAATGAATAACCCTTATCTTCTGTAAAATAAGAGTCAAGTGTCGATCATGGGTCCTTGTCGATTACTGGTTCCATTAAGTTAATATAGCTTGACAAAAAACACATGAAAATGCTACTCAAATGAATCGTGAATCCACTACGTTTAGTTCACCTTGATAAGCTGTTTGAAGTAATTCTGGTACTCCTCCGGGCAGCCAGCCCCACAATACACCCGGTCGTAGGGTGCCTGCAGCGGTGCGATGCACAATCCATTGCCTGCCAAGAACAGTACATTGGCATAGTTCGCTCACTTATGTCTTGTTGCAATATTTTATGGTAACATCTGCTTGTGAAATACAATAATTGGAATTTTAGCTAAATAGATATAAATATTACTTTTTAAGGATGGTCTATAGAGACCTTGAATATAAAAAACCGGCCGAGTGCGAGTCGGACTCGCGCACGAAGGGTTCCGTACCATTATCTATACAATATTAGCAAAAAACCGGAAAAAAATCACGTTTGTTGTATGGGAATTAAATATTTATTTTATTTATTTATTTTTCAAGTGAATTTACAACTAAATATTCTGTGAATATTTCAAGTGTCTACCTGTTGCCATTATTAATATCGAGCAAAAAACGAAAAAAACTCACATTTGTTGTATGGGACCCCCTTAAATATTTAATTTACTCTGTTTTTAGTATTTGTTGATATAGCGGCAACAAAAATACATCTTCTGTGAAAATTTCAACTGTCTAGCTATCACGGTTCATGAGATACAGCCTGGTGACGGACAGACGGACAGGCAGATGGACAGCAGAGTCTTAGTAATAGGGTCCCGTTTTTACCCTTTGGGTACGGGACCCTAAAAAGGACTATAAATAGCAACAACACATTTCAGGGTGGTATTCCACTTGTCCTAGATCTTTGTCCAATGTGTGTTTGCATAACACAGTTTGCTTTAAAAAATGTGAGACGCAATGCACATTGGACAAAGATATTGGATAGGTGGAATACCACCCTTAACTATGAGATGATCAGATGAGATAAAGAACATGCCACAAAAGAAAGAGAAGGAACAACACAACAACACATCTGATAAAATAAAGAAGGCACACAATGGAAATAAATACTTGTATGTAAACTTACAACAAGTGCTGTGTAAGGTTTACTTAATGTTCAATTATTAAAGATACTTTATTACTAAATCTCATTGTAACGACTAACTCACCACAATAATATTTAGGCTCGCAAAAATCAAATTCATCCAAAACTGGGGAGTTCTCGATAAACTGGCCGAGCCTCCTTACAGAATAGTCCACCACCACCTGGTGAACCTCAACCCCATGACTGATGCCTCCAGAGCCGAGAATAAGGCCCACCATGGTGCTCAAGTAGCCTGTACCCGAGCCCACATTCAGGAATGACAGGCCCCGAGACAGCTCCAGCCCCTCCATCACCTCACTGTTGGTGATAGATTGACGCACATACATTTGTGTAAAGTAACTAGGGGTACTTTACATAGGCACTGTATATTTAGGTCAATGCAAGAATATAAATTGCAATAATTATCATATAACTATTCTCTTGCTTTAGGTTTTAAACAATGAGGTCAAGAATTAATAAGTTTAAATAGTGAGTCAAACAAGTTTATCATGTGTAGATATGACAGTGGCTGGCCATTTAAAAGGAATTCTCTCTTTGTTGTTAGTGGGCGAGTGGTACCTGTAAATGCAGGGTGCGGAGAGGTGTAGCGGGCCGTTGCGCCAGGCCAGGTCCTTGTAGGCCTGGTCGCGCGCCTCGCGCGTCATGTAGTCCCCGCGGTCCAGCGCGCGGAACACCCGCTCAACCTCGCGCGTGCGGATATAGTTCCCGCTGACCAGGTTGTCGATCAGCTCGTTGTTGTCCCTCCCCGAACTCACGGCGCCACCCATATTGTTTATTTTCTTCCGACCTCTCGTTGCTCCCAACTCCTCAGCTGATAAAAATCGTGACGTCACACTTGTTTTTCAACATAATTCGTCGCCAGATCCCTACATTTGATCCAATTGAACAGCTAAAAGTAAGCATGAATGAAAAGGAATCGCAAACGAAACTAGTATTCGAAGGAAACGGGATCAATCACTAATATCTTTGAAAATTACGAAATCGAACAAAACAGACCTCGGTCGGAGTAAAATTCACATTCACGTAAATTTAGTAGGTATTTTTATTTTTGTTTTCTCTTTAGCTGTCAAAGCTTCCCATGGCGGGGATTGGTCGAGATAAGAAATAGACACCAGCTGGCCAATCAAATTGAAGCATAAACTGAATCATAAATTGGGAGTACGAAATCAATTGATTTGTGTATGTAAACAATAAACGCGAAAAATATTGAGATATATAAAAATTGTCATAGGTCTCTTATGACAATTTTTATTCACTGGTTTACGAATATAAATATTATTCAAGCGATATTAATTATTTTATTTGAAATGCATACGTGGACCTCATAAATGTTGTAAACATTGACGTACTCAATCTGTGGGGTCTATCTATAGTCTATGGTCAACTTTGACAGATAATATAGATATAGATCAAAAGTCATCGAACCACGGGATAGGACGATGTGATTTGTTTTTCTTAATTTTTGTGTAATCCCGCTGTACATTCTTAAAATTTCACAGTACAAGGTGTTTGGCATCAGTTTTCACAAGTGAGCATCGAGAGCTATATTCTGGTTTTATAAAGGGAGAGTTGTCACGTCATAGTGGGACGTCACGACGACGACGTTCGTGATAAGCGTCCTATGGGTTTGATGTTTTTGATGTGAAAAGGTGGGGTGTTTGTTTGTGTCGCACAGCCAGAGGTAGAGGATGGCGGAAACGACCGAGGCAGCGTCGAGCGCGTCGGCCCCCGGCGGCGACGCGGGCGGCGAGGACGACAAGCGCGACGAGCGAATGCTAGAGTGCAATATCTGCCTCGACACGGCGCGTGACGCCGTCGTCTCCATGTGCGGACACCTCTTCTGGTGAGGGTCGCCCGCTTACACAATCCTGCGGTTATGCTGCACCCGTCCAAGCTAAAGTAAATGACTTTTGAACAAGGTCATAACTTATGCTAATAACATAACGTTAGGTGGTCACTTTGCTTAAATAGTGAAATAAAGAATTATGTTCTTGGATGAACCTTGGTAGGGTAACTTTATCTGTTTCCAATTAAAGAGACTGCTACCCCACAATGATTGCCATGCAAAGAGTATCTACCTAAATAGAAAGTTTTAGTGCATCTACAAAAAGAAACTGGCACCAAGTTATGCTGTGTCTAAACAACTGAAATTAACATATTTTGGAGGTCAAATTAGACGGCAAGTTTTAATTTATAATAATTTTAACTTACTTATAGGTAATGTCATAATAGAATCTGGGTCATTAATTCCAAAGGAATAATTTAGTGATATGGAAAAAAAACTATTAGAAATGTTATTTAGAAAGTAGGCCTTTCATTTATTTGCCACATGACAAGAGCTAAAAAGATTGACAATAAGTTGCCAAGGCTGACCTTGCTTGTAGTAAAATGCACTTAAATTGTGAAATCATGGGAACCACAGAACTTGTGAACTACTACAACTTACTTACTTACTTATTTAAACTCACACCTTCGTTCCCAGAGTAGGGTAGGCAGAGCTACAGAATTACCAACAACTTGTTGATAATTCTTGTGAACTAAGAAATGTTTATTATGACTTACTTTTGCAGAATTAATGTTGTTAATAAATCTTCAACACATCATTTTGGATCTCTTTTACTTCGTAATTAATTATGAATATTGAAAGGAAAGGATTGAAATGGTCCTCTCAATCAATATTAAGTTAAGTTGTTGCTTTAGCTACTATACATATCTATTTAATTTATTAAGAGCCTGTGTTGCAACAATATGTGGTTAAAGTGCTAGTTGTGGACTAGCAGCAATCACTTACTGTTATCTGTGTGGCAACTGTGTGGAGGTAGCGAGGTGTGGTGCATTCCCATACCAAAAGAAAAGCCTCCCAGCTGTGGGAGGATGGGGTGAATTGAAGGAGCTTAAGATACTCATGCCCAACAGTGGGCTATCCAATTTAACTGTTAAAGGAAAAGGTATACTGCTGCTACCTTCAGATGATAAGGAGCCCATTGTTTCCCATATTTTTTTGGGTCATTGTTGACATAATTATTGATAGTCGTAATTTTTATATCGCTGGGAACCATGAACTTTTCAGAATTTCTTAAATGTCTAATGTGTAGATAAGGCTAGGTTAGGTTAGGCTAGATTTATAAAAATCCTGAAAGAGTAACAGTTTATTAAGGAGATCACACCGGGTTACTCACGTAAAAATTGTCGAAAAACGCTCGACATGTCACAATTTTTACGTGAGTAACCCGGTGTGATCTCCTTAATATGTCTGAGTCTCACGGAAGTTTTATGTTTAGATAAACAGTTTCTTAAAAAATATTTTATGACTTGCAATAAGTATGACCTAAAACACATTATGACTAAAAATAAGTATGGCAAACGATATAGACCTGATAGAACCATCAGAAAATTACTAGCTTGAAAGACCAGTCAGGAGTATTGTGCTGTGACAAGTAGTTTAAGCAAAAATAATTACAACTTAAGTTTGTATGTAAACACTTTATTGTACAAAACACAATATGTAATTAAAAAATAATAATGTACAAAGGTGAACTATGTTGATGCACTTGACATAAATTGTTTGCCTAGTTAGTGTTGTTTTTTAAATTTGGACTTTTTTTATGATTACAATCCCCAGGGTCGCATTAAAATCGGTCAGAATATATTGGAGATTTAAATAATGTTTTCATTGTTGTCATGTTCTAATGCATTAAATAAAAAGTGTTTTCTTATCGTCTAACTACATCTTATTCAGACTAGTCCAGATCAAAAAAGACACCAAATGAGAATAATAAAGAACTAGGAAAGCTAAATTTGTTTGTTGATAATTGTAATGTTTGCAGCTGGCCCTGCTTGCACCAGTGGCTGGAGACGCGGCCGAGCCGCCAGGTGTGTCCCGTGTGCAAGGCGGCCATCAGCCGCGACAAGGTCATCCCGCTCTACGGCCGCGGCAACACTAAGCAAGAAGACCCCAGAAATAAGGTATTTAATAGACAAGCAAAAGTATTCCAGCCAGTATTCATGTTTTTAAAAGCAAATTATTAACTTATTATAAAGGGATGTTAGACTGGACATTAATAAAGCAAGAAACTTCATAAGAAGTAGTAGGTATATTGGGAAATGAAAATAAGTATTAATACAGTACTCTTGACCTTGTATGATGACGGTAATGGAAGGTGGCTGTGGGAACGCCTTGTAAATTAATTTATGATGTAAACTTTTTGAAAAAAATTATACCTTGACTAGTTTCTTACGCCGGTTCTCAGGGCAAAGGTTTTATTTTTCGAACCGCTTGTAATGCTTTTTGACATTCATAGGTGTATTATGCCTCAATTGAAGAATAAAGAACTTTGACTTTGAATGGCTAATAGGCTCGTCGAGTTAAGACTCTTTCAGTTGTCTGGTTTTTTAATGTGATGCAAGTAGGCGACAATGAAGCGTGTCATAAAAAACTCACCTGTCTTGATCCCCTAGAGAAACCAAATATCGTTATTAAGACAATGAAAACAACTGACCGTGACTAATTTCTGAAATAGGTAAGAGTAAGTTGTTTACTTAAATTGGCGCACCTGCGCACGAGTGACCTTCACGGGCGTCTTTCGAACCGTAAAAGTGTTTTTTCGTTACTGTGTACGATGAGTGACATTTTTCGTATCAAAATAATGTGGTAACGGCTAAGTTAACATAATTTGGTTGTCAACCAGCTTATAGACGTGGTAAATTTTAAGTGGTTGGGCTGAAACATTACGAACGCGACTCTGATGACGTGACATGATGTTACCTATATACGTAACTATCTATTATCTGACTTTTCAGCTTTTCTTAGATTAATTAAATAATTTACACAAAGTTAAAACTATAATTGGTACATTTCTAATCTAAATATATAAAATAATAAACTGACTGAGTGACTGACTGTCAAATCAATGCACAGCCCAAACCGCTGGGTCTAGAGATTCCAAATTTGGCATGTAGGTTTCTTATGAGGTCTTGGGGTGCACTAAGAAAGGATTTTCCGAAAATCGACTTCCAACGGGAATAAATAGGGGAAGTAGCGGAAACTAATTCTACGCATCCAAAGTCACGGGCGTTCTCTAGAGTTACTTCGCTGTTTATTTGAACCGGTTCCTGCCACACGAAGAAACCGCAACTGAATAAGGCGTCCTCCTAAATATTAGGTGGAGAGAAGACAGGGTGAAAAATATAGAGAAAAAAAAACACCAATAGGGATATTTCATTTTCCTAGCCTCCCTCACGTCCTATTGGTGTTTTTTTTTCCTCGCACACCGCTCCCCTATTCCTCGCACAGCTCCGGTCGAGGGTTGCTGGCAGTGCCTGACGAACAGCCTAAGCTGGGCCGAGCCGAGCAGGAGTCCAATGGCCTGCAGTGGACTTCGCACCGCCACTCTATGATCCTACCCGCCGGTAGTACGTGTGGCGGTACGGACCGAATCTCGGGAGCTCTCATTACCGATATGCTAGAATTTTAAAATACTAGACCCAATATGTACTGGGTGCCTAAAACTTAACATTCAAATTAAGCTATCCTTACTAATATTGTTAATGGGAAAGTATGTTTGTTTGTTTATTCCGTCTCCATGGTTCCATGCCTCAACCGATTGACGGGAAACTTTGTTCAGATGTAGTTCATAGGTTGGAGAGGTGGAGGGTATTTTCTATCCACAAAAAATTAACCGTTTCTAAGGAAATAGCGATAAGCGGGTTCCCCTATGGAATCCCTAATCGTCATTTGTCCTAATGCACCGTTTGTCCGAATTTTCGTTTATCCTAAGGCCATCTCCGCTTAAATTTTAAAACTCTTTAGTTTTGTTATAATACAACCCTAACCTAACCGCACCACAGATATAATTATAAAACTTAAAAAGTTGCCTGACTCATCTGAAAACCAGTTTAAGGCAAATGAAAATTCGGACAAACGATGTGTTAGGACAAATGTTGTTAGGGATCCCGAGGGACACCCGGTAAGCGACATATACGCGGACGGACAGGATAGTGAAGTGGCAAAATAAGAATAATAAAAGATACTTAGTGGTTTATAGTTATTACTCAATATTTATAGTCTGACGTTTTAGGAATCTCTTTTAAAATGTCTGGAATTTTGAAATTTTGGTACATAATCGAGAATGAGCGCTCGAGACGTGAGCGTATTCCACGTGCTTGGGCCTCAACGCGGGCTGACGACGCTGCTCCCCCCTCAGGTGCCGCCGCGGCCGGCGGGGCAGCGCACGGAGCCGGAGAACAACAGCGGGTTCCCCGGGTTCGGGTTCGGCGAGGGGTTCCACATGTCCTTCGGCATCGGCGCCTTCCCGTTCGGCGTCTTCACGTCCACCTTCAACTTCGGGGACCCACGGCCAAGTGCTGGTAAGTCTAGCGTGGAGAATGGAAACGAGCACAGGCCTCTTACAGTCCGCGTGATAGCTCCGAGGAATCTCAAGACAAGCTCACGTCAGGATTTAGTGCAGTGATTTAGTCAATATTACGTTAATGATAAGGCCAACTCTCGTACTGAGTGGCGGGGTACAATGAGATGGGCGGGCGCAGTGCGCACCAGTCTTCTTCCCAACCCCCGATTCCTCAAAGCTCGCGCGTGGACCGTAGATATTGAAGCTCGCGGACGAGGCATCTAGGTGTTAACGTAGGAAAGCGAAACGTAGAAGCGAAGGGTTGCATTGTAGTGGTGAGTGGACCCCTTGCAGGGTCCTTCCAAGTCGCTTCCACCATTTTACCCTTTAACTTGCTGCCAAGCATAGAGGCATTCCATCTAAATCATCAGGGTTATCAACGCATTTGCATTCTTAAAATTGCCATCGTTAGATTGCAATCTTGAGTTTGTAAATGTCTATGGGCTGTGTTTCGTAGTCTACTTACCATCAGATGGCCGGTTTGCTTGCATGCCTTCTCCATCATCATCCTCCTGCCCTTATCCCACACTAAGCGGGGTCGGCACAACATTTCTTCTCCCACTCTCCTCTATCTGCTGTTAACTCAGTACTCACACCTTTCATAGACATATCATTCTTCACACAGCCCATCCACACCTTTTTTGATCTTCCTCTACCCGTATATCCATCAACATTCATTCTCATTACTCTTCTAGTTATGCGACCTTCGTCCCTCCTCATTACACGCCTGTACCACGCCAATCTATTAATCCTCCATTTTTCCACTATCGGTGCTACTTTCAAGCTTCCTCTAATATATTCATTCCTAATTTTATCCATTCTAGTACATACATCCATCATAACATCCGCATCTCCGCTACACGCACTCTTTATCATCCTCTCCTTGATTGACCAACACTCCGACCCATACATTTAGATATGCCTTCTCCATGACATTAAAAAACGTAGGTCACCTCTTATTTATTTCTTATCGCTGACTGATGCCTTAGCCGTATAATAAACCGTCAAAACTCAGTAAATTGTAATAGAGATTTATGATAGCTATAAATCTGTCTCTTTCACTTTGGCAGTTAATAATATAGCTGTTCTTCCTCGTTTTTAATGTTGTTTAATTGATCGCAGCTCCCCGCGGCACGGCGCAGTACGAGGAGGAGCAGTTCCTCTCGAAGATATTCCTGTGGGTGGCCATCCTGTTCGTGCTGTGGCTGATCTTCGCCTGACCGGCGCCCGCGCGCCCCTGCCCACTCACGATAAGCTACTCGCGCTGAGCTGACCTTACCGGTCGACGACAACACCTGAGCCCCGGAGCTCTAATATCGTTCCTATACACATTTAAATGGGTCATACATGGTCAATAGTTAAGGGCTTATGTGCATATAAGTTATGTTTTTATCTGACATGACTAAAGTAGACCTGACGCCGTTTATGCGGATATAGGTTCACCCTGAAAATTACGCCTTAATAACGTCAACTTCGGGTGTTCACAGGAAAAACGCTAACCTTACTCCGTGTATGACCAAAATCCGAGATCTAATCGTGAGTCAGTTGTGTTTAATTGTTACAGAATTTTTACAAGAAAAGTTATTACAAGACGTCAACATTATTCTTAATGTAAAAAATGTTGCAGTATAGGGACGATATGATTCTTAAATCGGGATACGGTATAACGCTTTATTGGCCATTCTAACTTAGTTTTTCTACTGGCTATATTCGCGTTCTATGTTGCTATAAACTGACAAATTTCCGGGATAAAAAAGAACGCTATCCTGCTATCTCTGTGTTTAAAAAAAAACGTTAAAGAGAAACTAAACAAACAAACCCAAATCCGCATTTATAATATTAGGTTCGGGCCTCAGATACAAAATAAAATTTGCGTTCGAAAACGCGCCTGAGGCCCTAAAAAAAGCGTTCAGTACTCTTAAGAACTTCCATTTAGTTAGTAACTTACTGATGTCCTAAATATAAGACAAAATTCTGAGTGGCACAGTTGTTGCAAACTCTCCACGATCATCGCTCGAGTCATGGTAAACTGAAATCATGCTCTGCAATGACATTCGTTTTTAAAAACTGGAAACTTGTAATAAAAGCCAAGCCAAAACATCTCGCAAAAACATTTCCAAAATTGTAAAGCTCTGTTTACTAACCAATTTGATATTGGCGGTACCATGATGATACACAACGGGGCCATATATGCCTAAGACTGAACTGAGGTGCCATTCTCTTAAAAACGGCTCTGTCCAACGATCGATTCAGTGACTGGAGTCTTAAGAGCGCGCTCAATCGATGGGAAAAGCGGGTAAGCTGAGAATGCACGCCCTTAAGTATGGTGTTTACGCTCTGATGGGACAACTTCAACCCGCCGGTTTGTATTCGGTGCGTCGAGTTCAAGAACGCGTTGTTTTAGAGAATCATCTACCTGAACGGAACTAATCCTATTCTAATACGGAGAAAATACTGAATCGTACAGTCTGTGAGCGCTTAGAAGTTGCTTCGGGTTGGTACTTCTCACTCGCTCTTAATAAGAGCGTATCAGAGCGAGTGAGAAACATGTACAAACTCTAAGCACCTTCTAAGAGCTATTGCACTGTACATTAACCTTTAACTGAAATGCTTTATGTCAAATAGGAAATGCGTCGTCTAAATAAAATAAGTCAAAAAAAACGTGTTCGTCTCGGGACGCCCGACAGAAGTGATAACTTAAACTAATCTGTTGAACTATACCGCAATAATACCAAATAGGCTTGGTTTTCATTAGTTTTATTTGCTTACGGGCAATGAAGAAAATAATAATCACGTACAAATAAACATAGCAAGACACGAGTAGTACGGCGCGCGGATTAGGCAATAATAGACTAGGTCAACGGCATACGCGCTTTGAAGCGTGCCATATTAACACTGTGTTCTGCTACTCACAGATACGGTGGAAAAACAACCCTGTCTAAAGTCGGATTGGATTACATCTTATTGAGAACTGAACAATTGCTGCAGCCATCTTTCTCAAACGAATTTTGATTTATTGTAATAAATGAAATTCTCTTTTGAGAAAGAGCAAAACTAAATATGTCATGGTAACTACCGACAAAAACTTAATTCAGAAGCAATTTTAGTTCCCATGGGAACTGACTGGCTGGCTACAGGTCAACATTCAGTTTGGATAACGTTACTTTGGTCTGAGTTCAATTCGACGGCCATCGAATTGCTCTGTGAAATATTCGCTCGGCTATCCTTGGATAACGGCTTAGTCCAGCGGTGGCCGTCCTCCCGTTGACGCTTTGGACTTAGTTGTTCTGGCTCAACTTCAATTCGCCTATTTGAATGAGACAATTGATATCCACTGAGTTCACCAGGCAGAAGTTGTAGGTCACAGGAAGTGATCTAAGCCCATATCACGCGATTTTCCTTTTTGACATAATCCAAATCAAAATATTTATTCAGTAAATTGGCCACGTACGGGCTCTTTTACACGTCGGTAATATGGAGTGAATCTACTAGCGCTTCGGACAAGACCATCATTGCGGAGAAGAAGCGCCTTGCCTAGTTATGTACGCACGTAACCGCATTATTACTACTGCCTGGCGCGCTGAACTGTAGGCGCGACCTGTAAGTACATCGGCATGCACCTGAGTGTGACTTTTATACGATAGAAAGAGACGTACACAGCTCGCACGTTCAACTAATGTGATTTTTGGCCGAATGCCGAACACGCCGTACTGAGTTCATAAACCAAAATTATAATGCGGTAGACGTGAATTTGCGTGCGTGCCTACAATACACATGATCAGAGCGCGAGCGTCGACGATGAGAATTGGTCGTCGAAATAGGGCGGTCACGATTCTTGGATTGTCTTTTACACCAAAGCATTTTTCTTAGAAATGCCTGGATTAGGTTTCGGTTCTTGTGTTTATCTAGAGTTAGTTGGAAAACAATAAAAAATGGGAAAAAATAAACTAAGCTGAATGAATTAACTTGCAAGCGGCGAGAGCGCGTCTAAAAGTATATTGTTGGCGCATTATAGTTATGATTTTAAAATTGTTTTAGTCCTTGATTAACTAGAAAACTAGCCAGGGTACGAAGCTACTCCTGTGTGAAACTGCCAGTAGGAGGAGTGGTTATTAAATTTATTTAGATGAGGTTACTGTCATAGGATCTATTTAGTTGACGCAAGTCGAAGGGGGTTTTAGGTAACTACAAAATGAAATAAGGGTAGGTGGGTGTTCGGCACTAAATTGTATATCTACGTAATGACGTCCAAGGGCACGGTGAATTACAGTTAGGGATCTCGGGACCTCTGTTGGGGTCGATTCCGCGTCGATAAATCTGCCCTACTAAGCTAATATTATCCCAAATACCTAAAGCAGTTTTAATTTTCTTCTGTTAGTAATAAGGTTGATATTGCTACAGGAGTTTTATCTGAGATACTGCGTATTGGATTTGCAGGGCAGAAATGTGGGGAGACCCTTACACGTGGTGTTAAAAACGGTAACAAAGGCGAACTACTGTTTATACGATAATAACACAAGTGCAGTACCGTAATCAGAAATCAAAATCATTAAGCCATACTGCTTGAAGATTAACGTCACCGCTCCTAAAGGAGCAATCAGAGTATTTTTCGGTTGCTGCCATAGTTACCTTTACTAACCTCCATGTTCTAATTGTAACCACATGCAAGTGGTAGAAAGCAGCTAACCATGCGACGGTAGCCATCATTGCATTTTGGTATTGTTAGCAGAGAGGTAACATAGGGTCCGCTCCGTTCACACACGAGGGGGCGGCGGAAGCACGGCGCGGGGGAAGCGAAGAAAGTATGGAAAATTGTGTTTACTATTCAGACTCCGGTATTGACTAACTAACCGAAGTTCGCCTCCACTATGTTAAAAGCGCGCGGGCAACGCGCAATTATTATTTTCTAGAGTTTAGTTTGCAATAATCACGATTAGTCAAACCACGCGGCTAAGTCGGAACGCTTTGGTACATTTTTATGCAAATAAAGAATCGCGCTTGTAGAGCGCGATTCTGGAATCGTGCGGTTCCCGCGTGTCTGAACGGGGCCTTAGGGCTTGTTTACGGAGACGCGGAGCGTCGGGCGTTTTTGCCGTTTACAGAGAGGCGGCGCGTGTAGCGGACCGCTACTACACACACGCAAACATATGGCAATGTACGGTGTTGTTTATGAAGATGCGGGGCGTACAGTCGCGGGCGTAGGGAGGAGCGAACAAGACTGTCGGAAGGTTCCGCCGCGGGCGCAGTGGCGGGAACCGCCGTTATTGACGCGTGCGACGCTGCGTGCAACGAGGCGATGCCATCCGCGGGATCCGCCGCAAGTAACGCTGTATTTGAAGCAAACGCGTGTAAAACCGCTTCTCGGTAAACGCTTTTATACAACGCCATATGATTGAATTTAGTGCAGACCGCGCCGCCCAACGCTACGCGTCTCCATAAACAAGCCCTTAGGGTCGACCGTCAGTGATCAGGCGGCCACTGATCTATCATTCCTTTCGCAGCGTTCTTTCCCTACATCGATTCGTGCGGATCACCAGTATCACTAGCAATACGCAGGGGCCTTTGTACAGTTTAATTTAGATAATCTTTTAAACGCCAATTGCGGATATTTCCGCAAAATAGATCGGTTTTTACAGTCACTCTCGTACTTATGTACGTGTCAGAAGGTGACGGATGCCTTATCTAAATTTTGTCACGCGATAAACGCAGCCATATTAGGGCCTAGGCCCCATGGTCGGTATTATCGCAATGGATAAAGCATCCGTCACTTTCGCACTTGCAAACTGGTCAGAAAGTGACAGATGTTTTACCATCGATAAACAGGAGCAAGGTTCCCAGGTTTGGGCAAATTCCGTAAGACTCACTTATAAGTACAACCCCGAAGCCTTCACACTGTACTGTACCGGGGACTGCCCCACGGCACTACTAAACCGCACTACTGTCCAAAACTAGTATCATAAATATGAGGTAGGTTATGTTAGTTGTTCAGCAGGCCCGAGGAGCCAAACCACCCAGAAAAAGGAGCTCCGCGATAGCGGAGCTCCGTCGACTCCGTTAAATTTGAATTAGAAATAGAAATGATTGGTCAGTAGTGCGGCTTAGTAGTGCCGTGGGGAACGAGGGTGCTGTATCTACTCATGAGGTTAAACTCGCGATGTTTTCAACTGTCATCGGCGTTGAGAAGGTTATAAGATTTCCTAATTTAGTCTTAGGTCACTAGCTGTAAGAGGTTTATCGTAATTTTACCAGTTTGTAAACAAATGTACTCAAAGCAGCATTTGATTAGTGTTTTAACATGTGTGGACTACGCGGGCGAGCGACGGGCGTGTGCGCAAATAATGAATTACAAATAATCTACCTTATTCGATTAACTTTCATAGTGTGTATATACAGGGTGGGAAGTTGGCAACATTTGGACTAAATTATTTTTGGTCAACACTATAAAAATTGCAAAATTTAACCCAAAATACAGATTTGTAACTTTACAAAGTGAGCCATAGTTACTTGTAACCACAGTCCGGAGTTTGCGTTGGTTGCACGCGGCGTTAGGTTGTTTGCGGCTGCGCCTGCGCCCGTCGCGGGTTCGACGAGGGTGTATCAGTTAATCGGTGTTCGCGCTCGGTGGCTTGTTGCGTACTTTTAATGTAAGAGAATATATATCAAATTACGTGCACGGAGAGACCACGAAACTTCTATTTGTTACATATTGTTTATGTTAATATTCCTGTAGTTAAGTGTATATAATGATTGTAATATTTTAAAGATGTAAAGGCGGGGAAATTTTATTGTTTAAATGTAATTTATGAGAATAAATATAAATAAAGGATGTTGCAGTTTTATTGCCTGAAATCAAAGACGAGAATATTCAGTGTCAAATTATTTAGTTTATTTTTATAATCATTAATACAAATTTAGCACTTTTTATGTGGAAGGAACTAGATTTTTGTCATTCATTCACATGATAAGTACGGTTAAAAGTTTAAACATTACATTTCGTGAAATAAGGTAAACCCAAGATATAAACGACCCACTAAACTATAAAATGTGTGCCTTATTTGCAAAATTACAACATGTTCTTTTGTAGTTCAATAATACTAGCATTCACTTTAGTTTAAATTTTATTGATAAATCGACTTAATTTCCAGTTACCAGCTACAGAAGAGAGGCCCATTCAACCTCTGTTTACCCCAATCAGTTAAGAAATATTTGATATAAAGAACTTTTATAATAATAAACATAACTAACGATAACCTACACAAGTATATCCTGCAAAGAAAAAAATCCTTTCTGTAAATTAGTAATTAAAGCATCACCGTATGCAATAGTGACAGTGTAGTCGGCAATGATTTTACAAAGCTGGTCTTGTCTGAGAAAACAGACTCGACGAGAAACCTGAGGCCCTACTTTGAAAATCGAAGTTCGAAGTTGCGTTAGATCCATCCCTGTCACTCGTCATTCGAGACTAAATCCAGACAAGGCGATGGAGCTAACGTAACTTCGATATTCGTTTTTCAAAGTAGGGCCTCAGTGCACTTAACAACTAACGCTGCGAATCAATCGCGAAACCTCGCAAAGTGGACTATTGGCCACGGCGCTCACGGCCTTGTAGCCGACATAGCGAAATGTTTCCGTTTATAACATTATGGCCATAATAGTTGCTGCGCTACCTAATGATCCAGATTGGTACAAGTAAAATTTAAATCCAGGCTTAGGATCCCTCATCTAATTGAAATCTTGGATCCTCCCCTAGTCACCTTATGTTGCCGTAATATTATCATAACATCAAATCACAAGAAAGCAATATGTTGAATCAAGAAAATAACATTGCCACCATCTTGTCATCTCATCGCGAATAGCGCATGTTACATTGTTTGACATGGTTGT
Source organism: Acleris literana (assembly GCA_946894065.1). Classification (NCBI taxonomy): domain Eukaryota; kingdom Metazoa; phylum Arthropoda; class Insecta; order Lepidoptera; family Tortricidae; genus Acleris; species Acleris literana. The sequence continues at coordinate 909,676 of OX335674.1, forward strand.
GCACCGATTACAGATTTACATTTAATAACACAAAAATGAGACAGCAAAATTAAAACATATTTAAAGTTTCAAATTAATTAGCACTTCCAGCCAGTGAAAGAACAGTCTCACATAACTACAACTCATTCCTATGGCTATGTATAACCAATATATTTCCTTTCAGTATAGTTGCCGCGATCGGCCACGTGCAGTGTCAATAAAATCCGTGAATTCTGAAGCTAAGGCACTCAATTTTTTTACATAATCCTTTTCAACAAGTTTGTTATAGCTACTTGTGGATCTGAATGGTCATGCAGACTCAATGGTAGAAACTTTACTAAATTCATTTGCAAATTTACTTGATATTATCGTTTTTAAAAGCAATATTAGCACTTGTCGATTCCTATCGCGGCAACCAGCTAAAAGGGATGCAAACGTCACATCATCAACATAAATCTACTTAACTTACTCTATCCCGTATAGTTTGAGCGTGCGGTCCATGCTGGTGGAGGCGAGGCACTGCGCGTGCCGGCCGAAGCGCACGCCCGTCGCCGACGCCGTGTGCTCGTTGAACACCTTCAGCTCCTGCCACTGCCGGCACAGGTACACGCGCACGTCCGTCCCAGCCACGGCCAAGTACGTTCCACTTTGGTCGAAGCACAGCTCCTTAATGGCGTACCCCTCATCCAACTGGATAGTTTTGAAGTTCTTCAGCTTCCTCAGATCCCATAGCTTCACGCAGGAGTCCTCGGCAGCCGTGGCGAGGTAGTACCCGTTCTCTGAGAACGAGATGGAGGTAACTGGGCCGGAGTGCCCGGGGAAGTTGGCCACGTTGCTCTGCTCTTTCAAGTCCCAGATCTTGACCTGGGAGTTTTCTGTGCCGGTGCCGAAGATCAGACCGTCCGGATGGAACTGCGCCGTGGTGAGGCTCACGCCGGACGAATCGCTAACCTGTTGGAAGAAAAATAAAATTTATGAAAACTGACCAGAGTTCAACAACTAGCCCGTGTGTACCGTTTGCTCCGCATCGAAGGACATAATTATGTCTTTCTACATATAAAGATGACATCGATAGGTACTATTTTTACCCGACTGCGGCGGAGGGTTATGTTTTTCACCGTCATGTATGTCCAGTTCTATGTTCCCCGCTACAGCAAAAACGGCTTGAACGATTTTGACAAATGAGGTATCATTGGATTCGTCTTCGCAGCGAGAGTGTCATAGGATACCTTAACTGTTAAAATTGAAATAACAACAATGGCCAAATGACAATTATTAACATATTGTTACGTACGTGGGGGTAGGTAACTGATAGAAATGCACGAATACACCGATAATCAAAAGTAGACTTTAATTACGCACTCACTTAAACCGTTACAAAACAATTATCGCACAATAAACTTCGAATACTCAGATGATCGCTCGGGTCGCTCTTATTCGCACTGTTCGCTTTCCAAGTAAAGACTGACTCGTCGCAACCGGTGTCCGCCGTTTTATAGTTCCCGAGTCCGATTATTCTAGAACGCCTTCCGGAATGTTCGATGTACTTCGCCCCGTCAAGGTCGATCGAGACTGTTCGTTGCTGGAATGTTCTACGCCTTACTACCTTGTTGTTTTTACGATCGCAATGACCTTGATTCACGGATCTGGATGAGTCTGGAATGTTCCGCGTGTTGCCGTCTCATTTCGTGTTATCTCTTTCACACATTTCTGGAAGGTTCTCAGTATACCTGTCTCTTTCTAATCATGCTATCTCTTTCACACGCTTCTGGAAGGTTCTCAGTATAGCTGTCTCTTTCGAATCATGCTATCTCTTTCACACGTTTCTGGAAGGTTCTCAGTATAGCTGTCTCTTTCTAATCATGCTATCTCTTTCACACGTTTCTGGAAGGTTCTCAGTATAGCTGTCTCTTTCCAATCATGCTATCTCTGTCACTCTTAGTGGAAAATTGCCATATACTGAAATGTACTTCAAAGGCCCATAAGGGGTCCTGAAAATGCCTGAAAATGGGTTTTCAGGTTATGGCGTCATCTGATAGAGGGTGGCCTGAAACGGACTGAAAACATGTTTCAGGCGCCTGAAAACAACGGCAAGTTGGTCGAAAATCTAATAATTTGGTATGTGATAGAGCTACCTCTGAAACGGACTGAAATGATATTTCAGCCTGCTGAAAACGCTTCTAAAGCACCAAAATTAACGATAAAAGATGAGACGCCTTATGCCATCGGCGTAACACTACCCCCTCCTAAGACATGCTCGTCCCGAGCATTTTTAGTTCCGTAGTATCTCGCCAGTCGGTCAACGTGGACAACCTTGCAGGGACTTCTCTAGCTCCGCTGTATCCGATACGTAACGTCGTTGATCTTTGTGACTACTTTGTATGGCCCTTCCCAATTCGGTGATAGTTTCGGGGATTTCCCTTTTCTTCGCATGGGGTTATGCAGCCATACCAATGAACCTTCCTCGAACCCTACTTGGTTAGATTTTCGGTCATAACGTGTTTTCATCTTCGCACTGGCTTGAAGTCCGTGTTCACGAACATGACTGTGAACATCGTCTATCCGGTTTCGCAAATCACTGGCATACTCGGTGATCGATTTCGGCGAATCTGGAGCACGTCCGGTTAAAAGGTCTGCAGGTAAGCGAAGTTCTCTTCCGAAGTTCACGTAAGCTGGAGTGACAGCCGTACTTTCGTGAGTTGCCGACCTGTATGACATCAGGAAGAGAGGAATATGCCTATCCCAATCCTTTTGGTGACTTTCAACCACCTTGGCCAAATATCTTTCCAGCGTCTGGTTGAATCTCTCGACCATTCCGTCCGATTGTGGGTGATATGGCGTTGTCCTGGTCTTATGAATACCCATAATGCGGCAAGTCTCCTGGAACACCTGAGACTCAAAGTTCCTGCCTTGATCACTGTGAATTTCGAGAGGCACCCCAAATCGACAACACACTTCCATCACTAATTTCTCCGCGACTGTGACTGCTTCTTGGTTAGGAATCGCAAATGCTTCAGGCCATTTGGTGAAGTAATCCATTACAACGAGGATGTACTTGTTCCCGGATTCGGATGTTGGAAACGGGCCTGCGACGTCCAAAGCAATCCTTTCCCAAGGTGCTCCAACGTTGTACAACTTGAGCGCACCTCTACTGCGTGTTTGCGGCCCCTTAACCGATGAGCAGTTTGTACACTTCCTGCACCAGTCTTCCACATCTTCACGGCAGTGAATCCAGTAGAAGCGTTGCCGAACTTTCATTAAGGTCCTCTTCACTCCAAGGTGCCCACCGGATATTCCGTCATGGAAGGATCTCAACACATCACTTACCCTTTTTCTTGGAACAACTACCTGTAGGTGAGCATCCTTTCCATTTTCCGTCTCCCATTTTCTGCACAGTACGCCATTATGTATGATCAGACTTTCCCATTGGGCCCAGTAGCTTTTTGTTACAGTACTCATTGGGGCTACTTCACACCATTTCGGTTTGGGAACGCCTGCTTTGATCCAATCGAAAATGGGTTTAATGTCCTGGTCTTCTTGCTGCGCTTGTTGCATGACTTCATTACTCCATTCTTCACTTACAGTATCAGTCCGCAACATTCTCACACAATCTTTGCCCTCTTGCCTTACACAATGTTTACAGTCATCCGGACAAGGTCTTCGGGAAAGCGCGTCAGCGTTGCCGTGTGATTTTCCACTGCGATGTTCAATGATAAAGTCATATTCCTGTAGTTGTTCAATCCATCGTGCTACTTGACCCTCAGGATTTTTAAACTCCAATAACCATTTCAAAGCAGCATGGTCAGTTCTGATACGAAATTTGCGCCCAAGCAGATATTTACTGAAATGCTGCAAAGTCTTGACAACCGCCAGCAATTCTCTCCGAGTGACGCAGTAATTCCTCTCTGGTTTCGATAGTGACTTACTAAAGTAGGCGATAACAACTTCCTGATCTCCTTTCTTTTGTGACAAAACTCCTCCGATACCAGTATTACTTGCGTCTGTGTCAACAATAAAATCATTCTCAGGGTCTGGGTATCCCAATATCGGAGTTCCACAAAGCCTTTGTTTGAGATCGGCAAAAGCTGCTGCACACTGATCATTCCAGTCAAATCTTCGTTTCTCTTCCGTAAGCTGGTGCAAGGACTTCGCTATATCTGAGAAGTTTTTCACAAAACGTCGATAATATGAGCAAAGTCCCAAAAAGGCACGAACTGCGGTCTTGTCCCTCGGTATAGGCCAATCCTTAACGGCACTTATCTTCTCAGGATCTGTCTGGATACCGTCTGTTGACACCACGTGTCCTAAATAATTCACCTTACGCTTGAAAAGTGAGCATTTTTTCGGGCTGAGTTTCAGGTTCGCATCTCGCAGCTTAGCCAAAACTTGCTCCAATTTTCTAAGGTGATCGTCGAAGTCTCTACCAACAATTATAATGTCATCCAGATATACCAGGCAAGTATCTCCAAGTAGACCAGCAAGTATTTGTTCCATCAATCTCTCAAAGGTTGCTGGTGCATTACACAATCCAAACGGCATAACATTAAACTGCCACAGTCCCTTTCCGGTTGAGAAGGCGGTTTTCTCCTTATCGTGGTCCTTGATTTCCACTTGCCAGTAGCCACTTTTTAAATCCAACGTGGAAAACCATTTCATTCCATTTAAAGTGTCTAACGTGTCGTCGATTCGTGGCGGTGGATAACAATCCTTTTTGGTTACATCATTAAGTCGGCCATAGTCAACACAAAATCTCATGGTGCCGTCCTTCTTCTTTACCAAAACTACCGGTGAACACCAAGGACTTGTTGATGGCTCAATAACTCTGTTCTTCTTCATCTCTTCAATCATTTCTTCAACTTCCTTTTCGCGAGCTACTGAAACTCGCCGATGACGTTGTCGGATAGGCATGGTTCCGCCACTCCTTGCTCCCCCAGGACGGAAATGTACTGGCCGGTAGCCGTTTGCAGCTGAAGATACTTGGGTCGGACTAGATGATCTCTGGTTAAATGTTTCAGTAGCCGAGAACTGATCACAGTCCGAGAAGCTCCAGTGTCTATAGTAAGGTGACATGGTATTCCACCAATTTCTCCTTTGACGACCAGACTGTTCCCATCATTCACCTGTGAGATCATAACTGGGACATTTTGACCACCAGCCAGCACTCGTCCCTTAGTCCTGGCTTCTACTCGTTTCCCTGATGCGGCTCTAATGCATCAGAGCCTGCTGGCCTCTCCGTTGGGCCTGTTGTATCTCGTTGTGTTCTAATTCGTTTTGGGCAACTAGATTGTATGTGCCCGCGTTCTCCACACCAATAACACCTTGGCCCAAATTCACGGCGAGGAGCAGTTGGCTCCCTGGACGAAACCTCTCGCACCCTAAAAGGCCTCGAGTCCTGGCGTACAGCTTCGACCTCCAAGGCGTGGGCAACTGCATCCTTTACGCTCCCATGATGTCCTAGTCGCACAGCAGCTCTGACTTCTAAATCACGGATTCCATCGATGAAGGCCTGTACTAGCATGCTGTCCACAAATGAAGCCGATGCACTTTGATACGCTTTCCTGACCAACTTTTCTATTTCCAGGGCCCACTGTTGTAATGACTCATTACGTCCCTGGGCTCGATCCTTAAGCTGAGCTCTAAAGACGTGCTCGAGATGGCTGTCACCATAACGTGCCTTCAAGAAGGCGGTCGTATGTCTTATTCTCTCCCAGAGCTTCCAGCACGGTGAGGGCTTCATCTCGAAGTGCCAAAGTTAGAGCCGTCTTCGCCTGGTCTTTATTCCAGCCATTCGCCTGGGAAACCGACTCAAACTGCAATTTATAGGCCGTCCATGATGAAGTTCCATCAAATGGAGGTACTTTGAATCTTCCAGCTACAGGGTTGGATATTTCAGGTCCACAGGTACCGTTGACCACTTTTATTTCTAGCTTTTTCACTTCGTTTCTTATGGTCTGTAGGCGATTTTCGTGGTCCTCAACTTTGTCCTTGAAGTCGTGGAGACGATTTTCATGGTCCTCAACTTTATCATGAACTCCATGGATACGGTTCTCAAACTTAAGGTCCATTTCAGCAAGTTTCCCTTGAACCTCAGTCATCTCCTTCTTCCATTCCGAAGTGGCCTCTCGTACTTCTAGGAGAATTCGCGACTGTTCCTCTTGGACTCTGGCTTGTTCCTTTTGGAGTTTCTTCTGACTCCGTAGTTCATCACGGATGGCTCTCGATTGTTCCTCTTGTGCTTTTGATTGTTCCTTCAAGAGGATTAAGATTGCGTTCAGGTCAAATTCCGGCTTGGCTGACGCTGCTGTAGTACCCGGTGCAGTAGCGGTGGACGGACCGGCGGCAGCTGCAGAGTCATCAGCTGCAGTATGGCTTCGGGTTTTGACCCCCTCCTGCTCTTGATCTCGCGGAGTTACTGGCATTTTCTATCCCACTTCTGACACCAAATGTTACGTACGTGGGGGTAGGTAACTGATAGAAATGCACGAATACACCGATAATCAAAAGTAGACTTTAATTACGCACTCACTTAAACCGTTACAAAACAATTATCGCACAATAAACTTCGAATACTCAGATGATCGCTCGGGTCGCTCTTATTCGCACTGTTCGCTTTCCAAGTAAAGACTGACTCGTCGCAACCGGTGTCCGCCGTTTTATAGTTCCCGAGTCCGATTATTCTAGAACGCCTTCCGGAATGTTCGATGTACTTCGCCCCGTCAAGGTCGATCGAGACTGTTCGTTGCTGGAATGTTCTACGCCTTACTACCTTGTTGTTTTTACGATCGCAATGACCTTGATTCACGGATCTGGATGAGTCTGGAATGTTCCGCGTGTTGCCGTCTCATTTCGTGTTATCTCTTTCACACATTTCTGGAAGGTTCTCAGTATAGCTGTCTCTTTCTAATCATGCTATCTCTTTCACACGCTTCTGGAAGGTTCTCAGTATAGCTGTCTCTTTCGAATCATGCTATCTCTTTCACACGTTTCTGGAAGGTTCTCAGTATAGCTGTCTCTTTCTAATCATGCTATCTCTTTCACACGTTTCTGGAAGGTTCTCAGTATAGCTGTCTCTTTCCAATCATGCTATCTCTGTCACTCTTAGTGGAAAATTGCCATATACTGAAATGTACTTCAAAGGCCCATAAGGGGTCCTGAAAATGCCTGAAAATGGGTTTTCAGGTTATGGCGTCATCTGATAGAGGGTGGCCTGAAACGGACTGAAAACATGTTTCAGGCGCCTGAAAACAACGGCAAGTTGGTCGAAAATCTAATAATTTGGTATGTGATAGAGCTACCTCTGAAACGGACTGAAATGATATTTCAGCCTGCTGAAAACGCTTCTAAAGCACCAAAATTAACGATAAAAGATGAGACGCCTTATGCCATCGGCGTAACAATATGTAGGTATATCGACAACAGTATGAAAAATGCAGTCGGGTTTTTAAAGCTTGCTTTTCATAGAGTTATTAAAATATTCAGAATCGTATTTTCCTCGTATGTATTATATAGTATATGGAATGACTCTTCTGTGTGTGTACAGATGTAGAGAATAATCAAAGGATATCATGTGTTCAGTGTGTATAGTGGGTGTATGTGCGGGTGTACCTTGGTGAGCAGAGCGCCGGTGCGAATATCGGAGAAGGCCCAGTGCTGGTCGGTGGAGGTGGACAGCACGTAGTCGCCCGTGGGGTGCAGCGACAGCCCCGTCACCGGGCCCTCGTGCGACCGCAGCACCACCGTCGTCTGCGACCTGCGGGCACACACAACTCAACACAAGGACACATGCATACATACATTAAATCACGCCTGTTTCCCAGAGGGGTAGGCAGACACCACTTCTTTCCACCTGCTACGATCCTGACAAATCTTTCGCTTCTTCAAAAAATAAAAAAGGACACAAAAGAATCAAATTTAAATTTTGCTAGAAAAATCGATTATGGGATTGCAGTTTCAGTCGTCTCACAAAATTCCAAAGAAAACGAGCATTATGAATTGTGAATAATTTTGGGGCAAGAGCTGGTGCTACTCATACATGCCTTCTGTGCAAATACATCACATACGCGTTATGTGTATTGGTAAAACCGGCAAACATAATATTGACGCGCGGTTTCAGACTAAGTACCATCACAAATAGGCAAACATCACAACGCTGCTGTGTAATTAACAATTAAAGCTACTGTGTTAAGCAGTTGGAAATCATAACACAATACATACGTCGGCACATTCCAGACACGGATAGTGTGATCGGGCGAAGCAGTGATGACGGTGTCCTCGTCGGGGTGGTAGATGACCCGCGTGACCTTCTTGCTGTGGCCCTTGAGGATGGCCACGACTTGCTCGGTGTCCTTGTTGAACACGGTCGCGTTGCGGTCGTTGCCGCCCGTCAGGATGCGACTGTGATCCGACGGGTTGATGTCCAGAGCCAGGATGCCCGGGATACTGGCCGAGTGGAGACCCTGAAATTGAATAGTGTAAGTATTACATTTTGTGTTTTACAGCCAGCCTTAATGTTGCAATTTTCACTACAAGAATTGCAGTATTTGATAATTGTTTCCATGTCTCCTGTCTCAACATGCTTTATAGGAGTTACTTCAGAGAAAATCTAGTGTTAGAGTTGAAGTTAATCTCAAAAAATTTTTTTTTAATAAACTTGTTCCTAGTATGAGGAATTTCATTTTTGAGCCTAGAAAACTTGGTTTTTATGTCATGTTATCCAATTAAAACCAGGGTGATCAGGGCTGTCTTTAACCCAATGATGGTGCTGGGAATTTTAACATGGTGCTGCCCTTATGACCATGACAGAGCACTTTGTTGCTCTGGCATGTACTGGGAGGCCACGTAGGGCATCGGGCTCTGGTCTGGCATATGCCCAAGTGACCTCCATGGAATGGTAGTGACGGTGGCGGGTACTCACGGGATGCGAGGCGAGCGTGAGGAAGGCGCGGATCTGGTCGGGCCCCACGAGCCCCTCGGGCACGGTGCGGCCGCGGCGCTTGCGCTCCTGCGTGAGCGCGGTGGCCCGCTCCTGCAGGCGCGCCACCACGTCGGCCGACATGCCGATGGGCGCCGCGCCGCCGCCCGCCGCCGCCGCCTCCGCCTGCAGGGAAAACTAACTTTACATCCGAACCAAGGTGATGCTCCACCTTCAACCAAACACGATTAATAAATATAATTCAGAGAAAAAATATTTTATGGAACAATTAGCCCATTAAATTCAAATTAACGGGTACTGGTTCAAAATTGATTGCTAATTTTGACAGACAACCTACAAACATACGAAGGGTTTTGTAGTCTGCATGCTGTTGATGATTTGACATTATCGAGCCGGGATCTATTGCAGTGATGCAATGTATCACGAAAAGCATGCATACCAATGAAACTGAGCTTTCAATAAGGTGGTTAATGGTAGATGGTAGGTAGGGTAGTGATAGTTACCGGGTGGTGCGGCTGCGGCTGCGTAACCCCGGCCTGTGGCTTGAGTGTAGCGAGGGCTTCACGCGCCGCCGTCACCTCCTTGGTGAGACGCGCAATCACGCGGCACGCCGCGTCGTGCTGGTATAGCGCGTGACTCAGCTCCTACAGTGACAACAATGTATCTTCACACTCCACGTTGTAGCTGTAAGTTACTAGAGACAATCTATCCAACTACCAAAAAAGGACAATATCATAACATGATATCAGCAGAAAGAGCTCCACTGCTTGAGTTTGGACTTTTCTATGGATCTTGACATCATCATCATCAAACTATGATCACCAATTTACATTCATAAAACATGCTGTTTTACCACAACATTTCCTTCTATGTAAGTATGTTTGATGATGTACAAAAAGCACTTGCCTGCCTGGCAGTTTGCAGCTGCTGGCGCTGGGTGAAGGCATGCAGCATGAGGGCATCCCACTCATCCTGCATGCTCTTCAGAGTGGCCGGTATAGATGTGGCACTTGGGGGCTTTGGCTTCACTATTGCTGGGGCTAAAAATAATGGTAAACTAGAATGATTCACTTTTACTATGCTAAACTTCAATCACATTCAAATTATATCAGATATGAAATAAATATCACAGGAACAATCTCACACCAAATTGACCTAGTCCCAAACTAAGCTCTAGGCGTACTATGGTCACTAGATAATGATATAAATACTTATATGAAGAAATAGATACTTAAATGCAATAAACATCTGTGACTCAGAAACAAATACTCATCACACAAATATTTGCCCATACAGGGATTAAACAAGATTGTACCACCACCCATTAGGCCAGGGTTCGGCAAGTAGTTTTAGGTGGGGTCCGGATACGGTGGGAAAATTTCAACGAGGTCCAGATAAAAACAAAGTATTCAGTTAGATTCTATGTGGCTTAAAAATATTATTTCAATTAATAAAGGTATAGTATACCTTATCTATGTATTAATTTATACTTGGTATGCAATACATTACAATATTTGGCGGTCCAAGGTTCGACTTGTTGCGGTCCGTTTTTATTAAATTGGCCACATTCATGTAGTGCACTGTACAGCTTATCCATCATTATCAACTACAAAATTTTTAGGAATTCAAATTATTGTAGTTAATTAAAGGAGAACCATCTGCCCTGCAGTGCGACACTAAATATAAGTATATATAATACAAGACTAGCTGTGGCCCACAACTCCAACTAGATAAAAGCTGTTTGCAGTGTTCCTAAGCTATTCACTGCTGAAAAAATTGCGTTTTCAAATAATCTTCAATATGAATTACAGAGATTAGGTTAGATTAAACTTATGAAATAATTGTTGACAAAACAGGGGTACAACAGAAGTCCATTCTTAAAATAGCAAATCCTCCAGGCTAAAAAGTACCCTAGTATGTCCACCTCCAGACTTAGAACTATATTTATACTCAATTTCATATCAATTGGTTAAGGCATTGAACTGTAAAGTTAGATAAAACAAGAATACACAAATTCACATTTAAAAAAATTACAATTTACCTATGACTTACCTAAGGGCTCGTCCAGAAATCATGTGATCGTTTATGGCGGAGGGGGGGTCCGAGAACACATCATGCATAATATTTTTTACACAGCAGGAAAGTCAAGAAGTAATGAAATTACTCAATTATTTTCTCATATCAAATTAATCTGCTCTGAGCATGTTTATCCAAATAATAATTATTCATTGTATCAACTTTAAAAAATTAAGAATGAAAACCTTGAGAAAACCCATGAACATATGTGAAAGAAACCCCGTGGACCGAGGACATTGCTTAAATTAAAACCATTTTTATTATGTTTTTGCTGTTATTTTAACTACTAACTTCACTCATACTAAGGGCAGATTTCACCAATGAAATTAAACGCGATCAATTTTAACTCAAGTTAGTAAACGTCAGATTCACACGAGAACTGTCATTTTAACTCTAGTTAACACCTGTACAGAGTTTATCGTAAATTGATCGCGTTTAATTCATTGGTGAAATCGGCCCTTAGTCCTAAACCTAAAAGTGATCTTAAATAGGGGGGGGGTAGCATTATAATCACCAAAATCAAAATTAGGCCAAATAATTATGATCACCATGATTTCCGGACGAGCCCTAAGAAGTGTTGGCATAGTTCTTAGATGTTTATCAGAAAGTTTATTTTCTACCAGGGTAACTCATAAACGCACAGGAGAAGAAAATATAAACACAAATAATGCTCACTTTTGATTTCAATCAAATCTTCAATGTGAAGTTCCTTGCCGCTGATGGGGTCGACGCCATTCTCAATGATATATTTCTCGATGATGCGCCTCTCAAACACCGAGCCCGACGATGGGGACACCACGGGGACTTCTGGCACCTCATTAGATACTAAAACCGAAAGTTAGGTTATATACGCATCACATAAACAAAACATGCCATTAAACTCTCACTATCATACTTTATTATTAAAGAACGACTGAAACACAACAAATTTAGACAAATTATAGGCTAAAATAGTAAATTTGCTTTGCAATCGTAAAACAAAAAATACCGCGTCAACCGGTTAGCTTGGTTGTGGGTATAACTTGGATTATGTGTAAACGAGTAGCGTTGTATACTTACTTGCACAGTATAAAGCCATTATATCTCAGCTTCAGCTGCACAATAACACAGAAGGGCGAAAATAACTACAATATAGGACCTATGGGCAAGAATTCTCAGTTTCACTTCCAATTCTTCCAAACGTCCCGAATACTTCGTCTTTCTTGACATGACAGCTCCTAACGAAACGAAAAAAATGCGTGTAGTTGACCACAGACAAGCGTAGTACACGATTATAAAAAAAAAAACGTTTATTTTAGTAACTCGGACAACCCCTTACCCGCACAGATTATAAGATATGTCTAAAGATATGCTTACCCGGCTATGCTGTGCTACGTAAGCGAACGCGAAGCGACGCGACTTTTGCGACTTTGAAATTCGAAGTTCGAAGTTGCGTTTGATCTCCATCCCTTTGTCCCAATTTAGTCAAAGACTACTATTGTATACTGGGATATTTATATTTGAATTTAGTCTCGAATGACAAGTGAAAGAAATGGGGCAACCGAAGGAATGGATAATAAAATTATACTCTGCTCGTTTAAGCTTAATTTTTTAAAACCTTTACTAAAGTGGACAATGTTTTTAGTTTAATGTATTTGACATGTAATCTTGTTAATTTTTACATTTATTTGTAATGTTTTTAATTTTGAATTTGTATTTTTTTTATATGTGATAGTTCTAATAATTTATATTTGTTGCTTTATTACCTTGTAATGTAACTTACTTTTAAGTATTATTGTATTTTATGTTTGAAAAAATGACCTTCTGCTGGAGTTTCTTGCGGCGCTTCTTCTCCGCAATGATGGTCTTGTCCGAAGCGCTAGTAGATTCACTGTATATTACCGACGTGTAAAAGAGCCTGTATGTGGCCAATTTACTGAATAAATATTTTGATTTTGATTTTGATTTTGACAACATTTGCACCTTTTTGGAAAGATTCTGAATTGAGGAAGTTACTTCCAGGATTTTTACGCCAAGTGTCATACTTCGACGGAAACAAAATTATCAAAAAATAATTGACTTTTGATAAGAACCTTTTATTTCTTTGGTTATTGGATTTTTTTCTAAGGGTTTTTGTTTGAAACGCTCACGCTGTTAGAAAAATGCATATTTAGTTCCCAGAGTGAAGTATTTTTTTTAACAAGTTTTAGGTCAAGACAGAAATTTTAAAAGTTAAATTACTGTGATAAGTGATAATTGAACCCGAGTTAACGATAGTACAAGCCAGAGCTTAGTTTGGGACTAGGTCAATTGGTGTGACAGTGTCCCCTGATATTTATTAATTTATAAGTTAACAGGGACAAAATATTGCAAATTAGCTCTAATCTAGAAATAAGTAGAGTTACCTGTCACCCTGTAATTATTACAAAGTAAGATTACAATACTTAAATGCAATTCATGTGTACACTTGTAAAGATTGGAAAGTTGCAATAAAGTATGTGTATTATGAACCCGTTACCTCTAGTTAGATTTTTTTTAAAGATAAGGAAGATCTAATACAAACCACATACAAACTATTTACTTTTATTATGCATTCTGTCAGTCATTATGAAGAAAAACACACACTTTTTTACATATTTTTTATTGTTGAACAACAGTTTAGAATAGCTTCTGCCCGTGAAAATGGCACCTTTCTTATCAATAGCAGTTTGTGTAAAAACATTACACTAATTAAATGTAACTTTGTACATGGCCACTGATAAACAGTTAGTTACTTACACCAACAGTTTTAATTCCACTTTTTACAGATTAACAAAATGTAAACATCTTGTAAACATGAATGCTACTGAAGGACAACCCTGCATGCGTAAAATACCTACATGCAGCGTTTAATGAATGATATTGGTGATTGACGAACGCGGCAGCGCCAAATACAGTAAAATATAGGAACTACACATACTGAAATAAGTTATTTACACATTAGATATACATTGATTTAGAGGAAGACCTCTCAACGGACAAAAAAAAAGTCACTTCCTACTACATATATTTCTCTTTCATAGATTTACAAAATACGATTCAAGATTTGCCAAATTTACACCATTTTTTTAAAACCAAATTCTTTTTGTAATACCAAAACGGAAAAAAACTAAAGGAAGTATAAACCTAAGAAATATTTCATTATATAAATTATTTAAACCACTAAAATCGATATATCCTAGTCTATGGTTGACTGATAAAAATAATAATAACTAATCCTAGATATAATAGTGTCAGCAACTTAAAAAACACGATGCTTATTGAGGTACCTAAACTAAAAATTGCACACATTAGTATTTCTTATACCATTTAAAAATAAAATAATTTTTCATAATTTTAAAAATAAGTATAATAGACACTAATATAATACGTTTTTATTTTATGCAGTTTTGATAATACACACAGTAAAAACAGCTTCAGCAGTCTGGTTGCAAAAATTCACAACCTCCAAATTTTAAGCGTATGTGCAACGCCAAAAAACTTTGCTGAATGCAAAGTAAAAGCTACTACCAATATTGTCAGCCCCAATTGACTATAATCTAAATCCATATACATATAAAAAATAACTGAAAACATCTCTCTTGACAGCTTATAAGTTATATTAACTACTATTATGTACAATAAATATCAGATATCTGAGTTTCTGCTTGGTTCCACCTTTAGCATTTCATTTCACTTCATTCAAACTTGATTCACTACAGGTTTTACAAGGCTGGAAACACTGTAGCGTTCCTGACTCAGTCTGGATCGGTGGCAACACCGAATCAACGGTTATACTAGTTACGCTGTTTTGTGTGTACTAGTCCGCGATCAAGATACAATTCGGCGTAGTTGACGCACAGCGCCATAAACCTGAAATTAATTCAAAGTTATCATTAATTGTTAATCGAATCGTAGACGTCAAACATTGTTTTATTTGCAATTTTCATCTTTATTATTTAACGAAGGGATCTTCATGTAATATACTAACGTAAGCGGTGATGCATACGGGTTTACAAAAGGCCTAAAACTATTAAAAGCTCTATTCTCCATTTACTCACGTCTCGTGAGAAAGAGTTGTTAGTTAACAAGTGTAACATGACGGTTGAGGTTAGTTTACCTTGATAGCAGGCCCGAGCCGCAGGCGCAGGCAGGCGACGAGCTCGTCGCAGGACGCCATGAGCAGCTCGCGGCCCGCCAGCCGCGCGCGCCGCGCCGCCGCGCCGGCGCCTGCGCCCGCCACCAGCGACAGCAGTGAGCACACCTCCTCCTGCGGAGACATCATTAAACAATTAGTTAAGTTTTTTTTATGCTTCTATGCAGTATAGATGTTAATAGTTATTTTTCTATTTGCGTACTATAAACCGCTTATTTTGATATCGTTAACGGTATTAGAATACCACTAATGCTATCACAGTTTTATAATAATAAATAAAGCATTGTTATTAATATGGTTACGCGCATGAAAAATGTCAGTGATAGTGTTTGGTGACCTCACATCTCAATTTTTTAAATATACTTGGCAAAACTGTTTTTACAACAATAATGTGTCAAAATATGAAAAATATTTAATTAAATGCCGTAGGAACTTTAAAAGAAGTAATAATTAAGAAAAGATCAATAAAAATAATTGGTTCGGTGGTTTTGTAAAATGGCAACATGACGGCACCAGAAACGGCGTTTGGTAATAAAATTGACATTCCAATTGACGCCCCGCGCCGCCCCCGCCAGCGCTCGGTATCGAGTGAGTGAACAGTAGTTGTACCATGGTCCAGTCGGTGGGCGGGCTGGGCAGGTGCAGTGCGGCGACGTGCTTGTTGACGTCGGGGCGCAGCGCTCGCTCGGCCCGCGCCGCCCCCGCCAGCGCTCGGTATCGAGTGAGTGAACAGTAGTTGTACCATGGTCCAGTCGGTGGGCGGGCTGGGCAGGTGCAGTGCGGCGACGTGCTTGTTGACGTCGGGGCGCAGCGCTCGCTCGGCCCGCGCCGCCCCCGCCAGCGCTCGGTATCGAGTGAGTGAACAGTAGTTGTACCATGGTCCAGTCGGTGGGCGGGCTGGGCAGGTGCAGTGCGGCGACGTGCTTGTTGACGTCGGGGCGCAGCGCTCGCTCGGCCCGCGCCGCCCCCGCCAGCGCTCGGTATCGAGTGAGTGAACAGTAGTTGTACCATGGTCCAGTCGGTGGGCGGGCTGGGCAGGTGCAGTGCGGCGACGTGCTTGTTGACGTCGGGGCGCAGCGCTCGCTCGGCCCGCGCCGCCCCCGCCAGCGCTCGGTATCGAGTGAGTGAACAGTAGTTGTACCATGGTCCAGTCGGTGGGCGGGCTGGGCAGGTGCAGTGCGGCGACGTGCTTGTTGACGTCGGGGCGCAGCGCTCGCTCGGCCCGCGCCGCCCCCGCCAGCGCTCGGTATCGAGTGAGTGAACAGTAGTTGTACCATGGTCCAGTCGGTGGGCGGGCTGGGCAGGTGCAGTGCGGCGACGTGCTTGTTGACGTCGGGGCGCAGCGCTCGCTCGGCCCGCGCCGCCCCCGCCAGCGCTCGGTATCGAGTGAGTGAACAGTAGTTGTACCATGGTCCAGTCGGTGGGCGGGCTGGGCAGGTGCAGTGCGGCGACGTGCTTGTTGACGTCGGGGCGCAGCGCTCGCTCGGCCCGCGCCGCCCCCGCCAGCGCTCGGTATCGAGTGAGTGAACAGTAGTTGTACCATGGTCCAGTCGGTGGGCGGGCTGGGCAGGTGCAGTGCGGCGACGTGCTTGTTGACGTCGGGGCGCAGCGCTCGCTCGGCCCGCGCCGCCCCCGCCAGCGCTCGGTATCGAGTGAGTGAACAGTAGTTGTACCATGGTCCAGTCGGTGGGCGGGCTGGGCAGGTGCAGTGCGGCGACGTGCTTGTTGACGTCGGGGCGCAGCGCTCGCTCGGCCCGCGCCGCCCCCGCCAGCGCTCGGTATCGAGTGAGTGAACAGTAGTTGTACCATGGTCCAGTCGGTGGGCGGGCTGGGCAGGTGCAGTGCGGCGACGTGCTTGTTGACGTCGGGGCGCAGCGCTCGCTCGGCCCGCGCCGCCCCCGCCAGCGCTCGGTATCGAGTGAGTGAACAGTAGTTGTACCATGGTCCAGTCGGTGGGCGGGCTGGGCAGGTGCAGTGCGGCGACGTGCTTGTTGACGTCGGGGCGCAGCGCTCGCTCGGCCCGCGCCGCCCCCGCCAGCGCTCGGTATCGAGTGAGTGAACAGTAGTTGTACCATGGTCCAGTCGGTGGGCGGGCTGGGCAGGTGCAGTGCGGCGACGTGCTTGTTGACGTCGGGGCGCAGCGCTCGCTCGGCCCGCGCCGCCCCCGCCAGCGCTCGGTATCGAGTGAGTGAACAGTAGTTGTACCATGGTCCAGTCGGTGGGCGGGCTGGGCAGGTGCAGTGCGGCGACGTGCTTGTTGACGTCGGGGCGCAGCGCTCGCTCGGCCCGCGCCGCCCCCGCCAGCGCTCGGTATCGAGTGAGTGAACAGTAGTTGTACCATGGTCCAGTCGGTGGGCGGGCTGGGCAGGTGCAGTGCGGCGACGTGCTTGTTGACGTCGGGGCGCAGCGCTCGCTCGGCCCGCGCCGCCCCCGCCAGCGCTCGGTATCGAGTGAGTGAACAGTAGTTGTACCATGGTCCAGTCGGTGGGCGGGCTGGGCAGGTGCAGTGCGGCGACGTGCTTGTTGACGTCGGGGCGCAGCGCTCGCTCGGCCCGCGCCGCCCCCGCCAGCGCTCGGTATCGAGTGAGTGAACAGTAGTTGTACCATGGTCCAGTCGGTGGGCGGGCTGGGCAGGTGCAGTGCGGCGACGTGCTTGTTGACGTCGGGGCGCAGCGCTCGCTCGGCCCGCGCCGCCCCCGCCAGCGCTCGGTATCGAGTGAGTGAACAGTAGTTGTACCATGGTCCAGTCGGTGGGCGGGCTGGGCAGGTGCAGTGCGGCGACGTGCTTGTTGACGTCGGGGCGCAGCGCTCGCTCGGCCCGCGCCGCCCCCGCCAGCGCTCGGTATCGAGTGAGTGAACAGTAGTTGTACCATGGTCCAGTCGGTGGGCGGGCTGGGCAGGTGCAGTGCGGCGACGTGCTTGTTGACGTCGGGGCGCAGCGCTCGCTCGGCCCGCGCCGCCCCCGCCAGCGCTCGGTATCGAGTGAGTGAACAGTAGTTGTACCATGGTCCAGTCGGTGGGCGGGCTGGGCAGGTGCAGTGCGGCGACGTGCTTGTTGACGTCGGGGCGCAGCGCTCGCTCGGCCCGCGCCGCCCCCGCCAGCGCTCGGTATCGAGTGAGTGAACAGTAGTTGTACCATGGTCCAGTCGGTGGGCGGGCTGGGCAGGTGCAGTGCGGCGACGTGCTTGTTGACGTCGGGGCGCAGCGCTCGCTCGGCCCGCGCCGCCCCCGCCAGCGCTCGGTATCGAGTGAGTGAACAGTAGTTGTACCATGGTCCAGTCGGTGGGCGGGCTGGGCAGGTGCAGTGCGGCGACGTGCTTGTTGACGTCGGGGCGCAGCGCTCGCTCGGCCCGCGCCGCCCCCGCCAGCGCTCGGTATCGAGTGAGTGAACAGTAGTTGTACCATGGTCCAGTCGGTGGGCGGGCTGGGCAGGTGCAGTGCGGCGACGTGCTTGTTGACGTCGGGGCGCAGCGCTCGCTCGGCCCGCGCCGCCCCCGCCAGCGCTCGGTATCGAGTGAGTGAACAGTAGTTGTACCATGGTCCAGTCGGTGGGCGGGCTGGGCAGGTGCAGTGCGGCGACGTGCTTGTTGACGTCGGGGCGCAGCGCTCGCTCGGCCCGCGCCGCCCCCGCCAGCGCTCGGTATCGAGTGAGTGAACAGTAGTTGTACCATGGTCCAGTCGGTGGGCGGGCTGGGCAGGTGCAGTGCGGCGACGTGCTTGTTGACGTCGGGGCGCAGCGCTCGCTCGGCCCGCGCCGCCCCCGCCAGCGCTCGGTATCGAGTGAGTGAACAGTAGTTGTACCATGGTCCAGTCGGTGGGCGGGCTGGGCAGGTGCAGTGCGGCGACGTGCTTGTTGACGTCGGGGCGCAGCGCTCGCTCGGCCCGCGCCGCCCCCGCCAGCGCTCGGTATCGAGTGAGTGAACAGTAGTTGTACCATGGTCCAGTCGGTGGGCGGGCTGGGCAGGTGCAGTGCGGCGACGTGCTTGTTGACGTCGGGGCGCAGCGCTCGCTCGGCCCGCGCCGCCCCCGCCAGCGCTCGGTATCGAGTGAGTGAACAGTAGTTGTACCATGGTCCAGTCGGTGGGCGGGCTGGGCAGGTGCAGTGCGGCGACGTGCTTGTTGACGTCGGGGCGCAGCGCTCGCTCGGCCCGCGCCGCCCCCGCCAGCGCTCGGTATCGAGTGAGTGAACAGTAGTTGTACCATGGTCCAGTCGGTGGGCGGGCTGGGCAGGTGCAGTGCGGCGACGTGCTTGTTGACGTCGGGGCGCAGCGCTCGCTCGGCCCGCGCCGCCCCCGCCAGCGCTCGGTATCGAGTGAGTGAACAGTAGTTGTACCATGGTCCAGTCGGTGGGCGGGCTGGGCAGGTGCAGTGCGGCGACGTGCTTGTTGACGTCGGGGCGCAGCGCTCGCTCGGCCCGCGCCGCCCCCGCCAGCGCTCGGTATCGAGTGAGTGAACAGTAGTTGTACCATGGTCCAGTCGGTGGGCGGGCTGGGCAGGTGCAGTGCGGCGACGTGCTTGTTGACGTCGGGGCGCAGCGCTCGCTCGGCCCGCGCCGCCCCCGCCAGCGCTCGGTATCGAGTGAGTGAACAGTAGTTGTACCATGGTCCAGTCGGTGGGCGGGCTGGGCAGGTGCAGTGCGGCGACGTGCTTGTTGACGTCGGGGCGCAGCGCTCGCTCGGCCCGCGCCGCCCCCGCCAGCGCTCGGTATCGAGTGAGTGAACAGTAGTTGTACCATGGTCCAGTCGGTGGGCGGGCTGGGCAGGTGCAGTGCGGCGACGTGCTTGTTGACGTCGGGGCGCAGCGCTCGCTCGGCCCGCGCCGCCCCCGCCAGCGCTCGGTATCGAGTGAGTGAACAGTAGTTGTACCATGGTCCAGTCGGTGGGCGGGCTGGGCAGGTGCAGTGCGGCGACGTGCTTGTTGACGTCGGGGCGCAGCGCTCGCTCGGCCCGCGCCGCCCCCGCCAGCGCTCGGTATCGAGTGAGTGAACAGTAGTTGTACCATGGTCCAGTCGGTGGGCGGGCTGGGCAGGTGCAGTGCGGCGACGTGCTTGTTGACGTCGGGGCGCAGCGCTCGCTCGGCCCGCGCGCGGCCCCTTGCCCGCGCCCCGCGCGCCTCCCGCGCCTGCCGCTTCCCGCGCCTCCCCCGCCAGCGCTTGCCACCGTCGCCGCTGCTGGATACCGACTCATCATCCGACGCCTGGGGAATTCAAACTATACTTTAAACATACATTACTGCAGAGACCGGACAAAAGCCCGTTGCGGGACGAGTATGAGTTAGCGGGGTCGAGACGCAGTCGAGGTCGCACTATATACGAATACAGCGACCGACCTTCCCGGCCGAGGCTCGTGAAAAAAAAACCTCGGTGGTTCCGTATTTAAGATAATATAATATGGTAACAGCAAAAGAAAATACTCATTTTGTTATGAACTTTATTTTCAATGCGATAAGGTCCATTTTGACTAGCCTAAATTTTAATAGATTATCAGTTTTTTTCTTGTTTTTTTCTCAAAAACTGTAAATAATGAACAGTCAGGATTTTTCTCAGATTTTTTGATTAATAAACTCCAGAGATAAGGGGGGGAACGGTCATTTTTTGTAAAATTTTGGCTATAAAACAAAAAGGGCATCAAAAAAAATGTTTTGAAATGTGCAGATTGAGCCCTTTCATATGACTCCCCACTTGCTATAATCAAACCACTTTCTTTCTTAAAGCACATTATGACTAAAAATAATTATGTCAGTCAATATAGACCCTTCTAGACCCCTTTTCAATTATTAATAAAATTATTTTCTTTTTTTTTTATACTAAAAACAGATGCAGGCAAAAAAGTTGTACAACTATGCCAAATTTCAAGTTAGCATTTATAGTTGCTGAGAAAACCTGCTGTGAGATACAGACAGACAGACAGACAGATAACGAAGTCTCACCATAAGGGTTCCTTTTTTACCATTTTGGTACGGAACACTAAAAATGAAACCGAAATATACCATAAAATAAAATCACAAATTGAAATTTAATAAATCAAATTTGAATAAATTATTAAATTATAATATTTAACGCGAATAAGTTGTAAAAAGAAGTAAAACTATTTGACACATTTTAAATGAGCTATTAATACTGTTCAAAAAGGTTAATCTTTTTAGTCTATGAACGCAATATATTAAGACAAGTTTGTTCTTTATAGTTGACCGTATTGGTTGGTATAATAAAATGGAAAGTGTATAATTTACCTCCAAGATGATCAGGAAAACCTTGAACTTGAAAGGAAAGTACTCTAAATATTTAAGATTAAATCTGTAAATGCAGACAAGGTAAAATCTGTGAATGCATTTATTCCTATTTCTATAAATAAAGAAGTATTTTCCTTGAGCAAAATCTTAAATATTTAGGTACTTTCCCTCGAAGTTCAAGGTTAAACATTCTCGATCACCTGGCAGGAAAAATATCCCAACTAAATAATCTATCTTTATGAGAATATTTATTTTTAAAATAGATAGTGAACAAATTAAATTAACAAACAAGGATAAAAGCAGTTATAAAACATTCATAGCTGGAGAAAAAGTCATGGTTAAAGATTTAAGGAAAAATAAAAAGAATTGGTCTCTAGGTGAAATCATTAAGGTTCTAGTACCAGGTGTGACCTACATGGTAAAAGTGGATGGACTTGAATGGAAGCGACATGCTAACCAACTTCTTGAGTGTGAGCAGGATATTTTACTTTGGTACTGATATGATATGTGATATGTATTGTTAATATTTCTTTAAGGTAAAGTGGGGGAGAGTGTTATAGTTACGATTATGTTATCTGTATGGTATCTGGTCTGTGGAGTTTATGAAGAAATAATAAACGGCAATTAATAAATTTGCTCGTATCATTTATACCAAATTATAGCCACCTTATCAAGATAATTACAGTTTGCATATTTTTTTAATGTTTGTTACCTCAGAACTTTCCACTGCGTGAACCGATTTTGATGAATCTTTTTTATTGGAAAACTCGTGCTTCTCGTTTGATCACATTCTTAACAAAATGCAGATCTGATCATGGAATCCATGAGGAATCGACGGAACTCTTCAAAATTTATAGGCACACCTATAGCGATTTTGGTATTTTTCATTGTAACTCGTGTATTTGCTCTTGGAAAGCTATTTCTACCCGGAACTCCTAAACGGTATATATTTCAAGGGTGGCGACAAGATATTTCGATTAAGATAGTTGAGCGACTATGACGAAGCATATTTAGATTTAAATATATGACTATGACTTTCCCATGGCGTTGCTTGCGGCGAGATTGAAATGTTCTATAGTTTCTTATTAAATGAGAAGTGGGAGAATAACAGCATAATTATGATCACTAAAAAGAATAAAATAAAAGTTTAAAAATACAAAAACCCGTCTTCAAAATGCAAAAAATTACTTTTTTAAACTTTCTTTTTTATAATAAAATATATTACAATCTTGATTATCGATTGGATGGACAACCTTGGCACGCTAGTCGATAGATCGTGTCAACGGATTTTCTTGTAGCAGACACCCGACTGCCAGTGACGTGATAGTTTCCTCATAAATGGAGTGAACAGCGGTAAGTAGTAGTTCGATTTTAAGACAAGACCCTCAGAAAATCAGCGCCGCAGCTTCACTTCGGCACAATGCTGAAAGGGATCCTATTCAACGTAATGTCATCTTTTTACTATATATTTTTCTATTGTCTTTCTTCTGTGTGCGTTGAATAAACATTTTCTATTTATTCTATTCAATAAATATACCGCCCGCAGCCTCATTAGAAATATATAACTTTACTACCACGTGCCGAAAGAAACGGCAGTTCAATCCACTCGAAACTCTACAGCCTCGCCGACGCCGTTACCGGCAAGCAACCATGCAGTCTGGCGGCGCCTTACAAAGTATACAACGAAAATTGGCTAATTTAATCCATCTTTGAAGCGATCAAAACGAATAAGTGGAAAAAATATGTTTAATTTTACGTATGTATGTATGTACGTATGTAAGTACACACATCAAAAGTGTCTAGGGATATTTTTTATCCCTAGACAGTTTTAAACATTTCAATATAGGCATATTAATACTGAGTCAAAACATCAAATTTGTCTAGAGATACTGAGTATCCCAAGACTATTTTGATGTGTGTATGTATGTATGTACGGGTCAAATCTTACAAGTTACATTTGACCCACTTCTCGGTTTCCGTGAAGCTGAAAATTTGCATACACCTTTAGTTCTGATGACAATACAATAATATAGTATCATCGAGCTGGTCTGATGATGGAAACTCAAGAGTGGCCATAGGAACTCTTAAATTACACACGATAAAACCGTCGTGTTAGGGCTTGTTTGAATCGTCTTGACGAGTAATGACTGTGCAAAAAAAGTATAGTGGGCAACAAAAGCTTGCCACAAAAATGAAATTTTTGATAGAAACTTATTTTTCGTAATAGTGATTACTTACCGCATCTGTTTTGGACGCTTCTTCGACTTTCTTATGTTTAGGCGGTCTACCTCTTGCAGGTCTGAAATACAATTATACAACAATTAGAAACACTTTCTTGTTTTGAATTATCTTTAGATAGTTTTTATTAAATGTTTACATACTTCTCTTTCGGCGCGTCGCTGGTCGGCGACACAGTCCCTTCGGTCTTCAGCGGCCGGTCCAGAACACTGAAAGGTAAAGGAACGTTAATAACTTGCGATCTAAAAAAAATATTTCTTTCTGCAAACCGAAGCGCTTGTGGCGCCAAGGTGAAGTCTAATATAGACGACCTTGAATTTATACTTGACCCAGTTATTACAGTCTGTATGTTTCTGGGTCAAAACTGAATAATGTTAGATATATGAAAGAAATACGTTTTAAAAGGCAGAATGAAGCGAAGTTGTGTGCAATATATTAGCGTTCGCCCACGACTTCGTCTACGTAGAACTCGTATTTCGATGCATCGAATCGTTTGAGACAAAAATTGTCTCGCAATGCTAATGTAAGCAACGGACAACTTAGGGATATACCAAATTTAATTTAAATCTATTCAGAATAGTAGCGAGCCGCTTTACACAAATCGCTTTAAACCCGCGAGCACTTAGAGCGAATGGTGCAAAACGAATTTATGATATACGAAGTGATAGCCTATAGTAATCGGGATTTCATTTAGGACTACAATTTTCTTTTAAAAAAAAAAGCCCGATAGTTGCATGTCAACAAACTATATATTTCTATGTTTGTATGTGTGTATTATCTTTGTATGTTTGAGCACGCGGGACGACTTCGTCTCCGGTGAATAATTGGCAGACAAGGCCCTAGAAAGTGAAGGAGACTCTGGTTGCATAGTCGGGCTGGGCAAGCCTACTTACCTGGAGGCGGGCGGCGCGAGGCGGTCGGGCGGCGCGGGCGAGGCGGGCGCGCGGTAGGGGCAGGCGGAGGCGGCCACGTGCTGCTTGTGCGCGCCGCCGCGCAGCGAGCCCAGCCCGCGGCAGCCGCCCACGCCGCACGGGCCCAGCTGACACACTTGTTCCCGTTGCATAGAGTCGGGCTGCCCCCCCCTCTACTTACCTGGAGGCGGGCGGCGCGAGGCGGTCGGGCGGCGCGGGCGAGGCGGGCGCGCGGTAGGGGCAGGCGGAGGCGGCCACGTGCTGCTTGTGCGCGCCGCCGCGCAGCGAGCCCAGCCCGCGGCAGCCGCCCACGCCGCACGGGCCCAGCTGACACACTTGTTCCCGTTGCATAGAGTCGGGCTGCCCCCCCCTCTACTTACCTGGAGGCGGGCGGCGCGAGGCGGTCGGGCGGCGCGGGCGAGGCGGGCGCGCGGTAGGGGCAGGCGGAGGCGGCCACGTGCTGCTTGTGCGCGCCGCCGCGCAGCGAGCCCAGCCCGCGGCAGCCGCCCACGCCGCACGGGCCCAGCTGACACACTTGTTCCCGTTGCATAGAGTCGGGCTGCCCCCCCCTCTACTTACCTGGAGGCGGGCGGCGCGAGGCGGTCGGGCGGCGCGGGCGAGGCGGGCGCGCGGTAGGGGCAGGCGGAGGCGGCCACGTGCTGCTTGTGCGCGCCGCCGCGCAGCGAGCCCAGCCCGCGGCAGCCGCCCACGCCGCACGGGCCCAGCTGACACACTTGTTCCCGTTGCATAGAGTCGGGCTGCCCCCCCCTCTACTTACCTGGAGGCGGGCGGCGCGAGGCGGTCGGGCGGCGCGGGCGAGGCGGGCGCGCGGTAGGGGCAGGCGGAGGCGGCCACGTGCTGCTTGTGCGCGCCGCCGCGCAGCGAGCCCAGCCCGCGGCAGCCGCCCACGCCGCACGGGCCCAGCTGACACACTTGTTCCCGTTGCATAGAGTCGGGCTGCCCCCCCCTCTACTTACCTGGAGGCGGGCGGCGCGAGGCGGTCGGGCGGCGCGGGCGAGGCGGGCGCGCGGTAGGGGCAGGCGGAGGCGGCCACGTGCTGCTTGTGCGCGCCGCCGCGCAGCGAGCCCAGCCCGCGGCAGCCGCCCACGCCGCACGGGCCCAGCTGACACACTTGTTCCCGTTGCATAGAGTCGGGCTGCCCCCCCCTCTACTTACCTGGAGGCGGGCGGCGCGAGGCGGTCGGGCGGCGCGGGCGAGGCGGGCGCGCGGTAGGGGCAGGCGGAGGCGGCCACGTGCTGCTTGTGCGCGCCGCCGCGCAGCGAGCCCAGCCCGCGGCAGCCGCCCACGCCGCACGGGCCCAGCTGACACACTTGTTCCCGTTGCATAGAGTCGGGCTGCCCCCCCCTCTACTTACCTGGAGGCGGGCGGCGCGAGGCGGTCGGGCGGCGCGGGCGAGGCGGGCGCGCGGTAGGGGCAGGCGGAGGCGGCCACGTGCTGCTTGTGCGCGCCGCCGCGCAGCGAGCCCAGCCCGCGGCAGCCGCCCACGCCGCACGGGCCCAGCTGACACACTTGTTCCCGTTGCATAGAGTCGGGCTGCCCCCCCCTCTACTTACCTGGAGGCGGGCGGCGCGAGGCGGTCGGGCGGCGCGGGCGAGGCGGGCGCGCGGTAGGGGCAGGCGGAGGCGGCCACGTGCTGCTTGTGCGCGCCGCCGCGCAGCGAGCCCAGCCCGCGGCAGCCGCCCACGCCGCACGGGCCCAGCTGACACACTTCTTCCTCAGCTAAACATAACAACAAAATTTGTTTGAAAACATACTCAAAATAAACATTACCTCTAAACGGAAGATCATTCAATCTACCAAAGATATGGGGTAGGTAGGCAGCACTTTTATTTTAGTCGGTACGATTACCGGTTAAGGAAAAAATCTTGGTGTTTCCCTTGAGTAATTTTTATATCTTCAATATTTTGGGAACTTTCCCTCCGAGTTCGAGGTTCAACTTCTCGATCACCCGGTAGGTGAAATATTCCAGCGTAATGATCTGTCTTTTTGACAATAGTTTTTTTAGTTACTAACTTGGTCTGTTAAAATTTCAACACGCCTTAGGCTGCGACTCCACTGTGGCGGAGATGAGCGGAGTGGAACGGAGCTATACCGATATTAACCGATAGAATCTAAACTAACGTGCGCAACGCGCGCTCGACGTGACTGCATACGCTTTCTATTGGTTAATATTGACACGGCTCCGCTCCGCTCGTCTCCGCCTCCGTGGAGCCGCAGCATCAAATACTTTTCTTGCGAAAAAATACTTTAAGAAAACATAACTCAGTTTAGACCGAATACCCTACTGCCAGGTCTGACTCTTAATATTAAAATATCATAGACGAAAATACTGTTCAAGTTTCCACGGTGTCTGAATCACCTACTCAGAAATGCTGATAAGCTCTGGATACTTACTAAGCGGCGGCTCGAGCGGGTGTCCGGTCTTGAGGCACCAGCCGACGGGGTGGATGTCGGGCGAGTCGTCGTCCAGCCAGTAGGCCAGCGCGTCGGGCCAGCCGTCGAACGACACGCGCACCTGATGCCCCTTCACGGCGCTCACGGTCGCCACGCGGATGAGGAACGGCACCTGAAGTTTAATTGAAAGTTATTACTCGGAATTAAAATAATTAAATTGGGTGAGGCATGTATCCGAGATATTCCCAAGTGTAATCACAAATTTGTTACCACTGGTAACAACTGGGTTTTTTTCCTACCTGTTACCACTCTGTTAGTACTAGAAATAAGAATCTCCAGCTGTTATTACTAAAATATATAGATTTAATAATAATAAAAAAACCCAGTAATGGTAACTAAGGGGATTTTTATTGCAAAAGAAAACACATTTTGTTAAAAAAATCTAACAAGATAAGTAACCCAATAAATTTGTGCTTTTTATTTTTAAAAATCATTCATCTCAGCTGTTTTGTTGCTATATGATTCAGTGTGAGACAATTTTCTGTATAGATGCAGTGAATAAAAATTCATAGAAATCTGGCAAAATACGATATCACATAACTCCTACCTCTACAGTAAGATCTTCTTAAATTGTTACACAAACAAAAGAAAATGGACCAAGGTTCTCACCCTCTTGTCGACGGCCTCCAGTTTCATGCCGGGCTTGAATCCGTTCGGCGCGCGCGTCTTGAAGGCGCGCGGGGGCGCCGCGGCCGCACCCGTCTCCGCGAGGTACGCCTCCCACGAGAACGACTCCGGCTCCTTGTAGTCTGATGGACAATATACGTACAGTCAATGTTAAGTATCCGCTTAGTTTAGAATTTTGATATGGCAACATTCAACAAAATGTCAGTTGAACTGTCAGATTATATCGTCCATCCCTTTCCTATTCGGATCGCGCGCGAGCTGCCACGTAAAAAGTGTCGGTTACAACTATTTAAATGTTTTGGTGATCAATTCGTGTCGGTACCACCTCCAATACCTTGGACAGTCAGAAGGACGCTTGCTGATGCTGATAATCAAGCTGCAGGTAGAACAGGAGCCTCGGTAAGCCTTTAGTACTTAAGCTCGGGGCCTGGAGAGCCTGCACTTGAAAGCAGTGAGAATTCACCGCTGCACCGCATGAGGTAAGTGTTCTCTTGATTATTCAAGGTATTCAACATTTAATATTGTAGTTTTGTCGTAGTCGTTTTATCTATCGTGTCGTGTTGCATTAAAAATTATCGCAAATACAGTCCATTCATAACATTTTTGGTCCATCGAGCGGATCTTAGAAGCGCGAACTATGGATATTTCGCTTTATTTCGTTGTTTTTAAGTAAATTCCCTTGCATTTTGGTGTATAATTTATCGTTTCGTAATTATTATTTTCGTCCACCAAATTGTAGGGTATGCTTAGATTTTTGCGTTCGGAAATATCATAGACTTGGTTTTGGAAATTTCTTGTTTCGGATTAATTATTATTAAATTAATAACTCATTTAATTTTCGTGTTTTTTTAATATCGAAATTTAATATAAATAAACTAAAATTAAAATATTTGTTTTAGTAACTTGTGCTGGAAATATCGTAATCATTAAATGGTTAGTGTGTAACGGAACGCAACCGTATCGAATATTGCTCAGACTTGTTGTTGTATCTGTGCAACCTTAAACGTCATATGCATATGTTCTGACGTTTGATACGGAATATTTATTTTGGTGAATTTGTATGATATTATTGCTTTTCAGCTTGCGTTCTGTACAAAACGATTAAAATGAGTGATAGTGAGGTTGAACCCGCGACGGTTGATGCGTATCGTGTCGCGCGGGACTATTGTATTACGAGATTAGAGTACATAGAAAGTTCAGATTTGGTTGGTTATAATGAACGAGATTTTATAGATTTGGAAAAGGATTTTCACGATGCACAAATTCGAGTTTTACGTCCTCTTCAGCCGCAACAACGTACTGAGGAATATAAATTCACTAAAGATTTTGAAACAATGATGAAGTCTTTGAAATGTAGACTAAGGCAAAGTGCTGAAAGTGAACATAAACCTGTCGTTTCTAATGACAATTCTCTGGCTAAGTTACCTAAAATATCAATTAAACCTTTTGATGGAAAGCTGGAGAATTGGGTCTCCTTTAAAGAGCTCTTTGATTCATTGATTCATACTCGGAACATAAGAAATGTTGAAAAGTTACACTACCTATTATCGAGTGTACAAAATTCCGCATATGAATTAATCAAGAGTTTTCCTTTATCGGATGACAATTATGTAAGTGCTTATCGGACTTTGTCTAAGTACTATGACAGGAAAAGACAAATTGCAATTGTTTATTATGAAAAGTTGTTAAATTGTGAGTCTGTTAAAAATAAAAATGATTTGGATAGAGTGTTCAGAACATTTAATGAAAATTTAAATATCTTGTCGAAATTTAAGTTACCTGATGAGAATTTCATGCTTTATTATTTATTATGGTCAAAGTTAGATATCGCTACTCGGGAAGCTTTCGAATTGCAACTTGACTCGAATGTCGAGATTCCAAGGTTTGAGGATTTGAGAAATTTTATTGAAAAGAGGAGTAAAGCATTAGAAAATTCAACTATAAAACTTAATGTTACTAGTATTAAACCAGCTGTTAGAAATAAATCTTCGCTTATTGTACCATCGGCCCCTGGTTGTAGTTGTCCAATGTGCTCTGCTGTTGGTCATGAGTTAGGAAAGTGCCCTAGTTTTTTGAACCTAACACCCGCGGAGAGGTTTTCACAGGTGAAGGAGAAAAAACTATGCATCTTATGTTTAAAGCCATCGCATACTATGAAATTTTGCAAGTCAGTTACTCGCTGTGGAAAATGTACATATCGTCACCATACACTGCTTCACTTTAATAAAGGTATTGAGACAGCTAATGAGTCACAGTCAAATTCTCAGTTGACTTCTTTATCGGTCCCAACTTATAACACTCAGGTTTTGTTTTCAACTGCTGTTGTTCTTATAAAGGACAGTCATGGACAGTTAGTGTCAATCCGTGCCCTGTTAGATTCAGGTAGTGCCTGCAACTTTATTACAAAGGCTGTTGCAGAGCGGCTCGGGTTGCAAATTGATGACTGTCAACAGTCAGTAAATGGTATTGGCCAAACAACGGCAGCGACTTTGGGGTCTGTTAAATGTGAAATATTTCCATCTAATGGAAATTATAAAAATAAGTTTTCGCTCGAAGCTTTCGTTTTGTCGCAAATTTGTTCAGATATGCCATCTGGTCAAATTGACATTTCGACCTGGAATCACATAGGGAATTTGGACCTTGCGGATCCACATTTCTATGAACCAGGACCTGTCGATATGTTGGTCAATGTCAATTTTCTCGCGTCAGCGCTGCAACCTGGTGTTGTCAAAGGCGAGGCAGGTCAGCCTGTTGCTGTCCGCACTGTTTTCGGCTGGATAGTAATGGGTGAATGTGCTACTGGCATTGACTATTCTCGCTGTCGTTTTCGTGACGGTTCTGGTGTCCCTACTCAGGACTGTCTTTTCGTGTCGAATTTGTCTTTAGACAATAACATTAAACGGTTTTGGGAGATAGAAAATGTCGAAACTCCTAAATCGGTTATTTTGTCGAAAAATGATTTATCGTGTGAAAACCATATGGAGGCTAATTATTGTCGTAATCCTGAAGGAAGAGTGGTCGTGCCATTAACTTTCGTTGATCCTCAGGATAAGCCCCGGTTTTACAAATCTCGTGATATCGCTCTTAAGCGACTTTTAAATTTAGAAAGGAAGTTTGTTTTGAATCCTCAATTTCGGACAGCTTATGTCAAGTTTATGGATGACTATTTGAATTGTGGTCATATGGAAGTGGTTGAAGCCCCTTCGTCAAATGAAGGCAACTTTTATTATATCCCTCATCATGGAGTACTACGGCCAGATTCCGTTTCTACCCCTTTACGTACAGTTTTCGACGCCAGTGCTAAGGATGCCCAAGGAAGATCATTGAACGAGGTTTTATTGCCAGGCCCAAAATTACAAAAGAATATTTTTGATTTGCTGATTCGATTTCGCTGGCATGCCGTAGTTTTCACAGGAGATATAAAACAAATGTACCGTCAGTTTCTAGTCGACATTAAAGATTGCGATTACCAACGGATCTTGTGGCGGTCGTCTCCAGATCAACCTGTGCAGGATTTTCGTTTACTCACTGTAACATACGGTGTCTCCTGCGCACCTTATCAAGCACTATGGTGTATTTTGAAGTTGGCAAAGGAGTTCTCCTCTGCTGCCTCTCTTGGTGCTGCAGTTCTCGACAGAGACTCTTACGTCGATGACATCGTGTCTGGCGCGGACTCAGTCGAGAGTGCTGTGCGTATTCGGGAGGAGTTGCTAAAGATTTTGTCGTCAGCACACCTTCATTTGAGGAAGTGGACATCGAATTGTCAAGATTTTCTTGAAGATTTGTCGGATTCCGATCTTTATTCGGAACAATTTCGTAATTTCGAGGATGCTCATGACATCTCGTTAAAGATTTTAGGGCTTTTGTGGTTGCCCAAATCGGATACTTTCTCGTTTAAAACCACTGCACTGGATGGTCGTTGCACTAAACGATCCATCCTATCTGATATTGCTCGGATTTTTGATCCGTTAGGATTGCTTTCGCCTGTCGTCTTCCTCGCTAAATATCTTATGCAGCTCTTGTGGCTATCGGGTGTGCATTGGGATGATGATATCCCTGAATTTATTGCTACAGAGTGGCTCAAGTTAAAATCTCAATTGTCGTCCTTGAGTTCACTCTCCATCCCTCGGAGAATGATAGTTTCGTTTCGGGATCTCCAGTTTCATGGTTTCAGCGATGCCTCTGAGCGCGGGATGTGCGCTGTAATATTTTGTCGCGTGGTAAACGATAACGGGGAGATCATTGTACGCCTTTGTAGCGCGAAATCAAAAGTGGCACCGCTTCGTAAACTTTCGATACCACGCTTAGAGTTGGTAGCTGCAGTGCTTCTGTCTGACCTGATGTCTGCGGTTTCACACGCACTCAAAGATATTTACCAGGACACCAAAACGTATGCTTGGTCGGACTCGACAGTCGCTCTTACATGGATCAAATCCTGTCCCTCGCGATGGAAGACCTTTGTCGCCAATAGGACGGCTTCAATCCAAGACAAGATAGCTCCCGATTCTTGGCACCATGTGCCCACTGCTGATAATCCAGCAGACCACGGTTCTCGTGGCTTACTTCCAGCTGATCTTGTGCAGTGTGATTCATGGTGGGCGGGGCCACCTTGGCTGTCGCGTCCTAAAGAGAATTGGCCAAGTCACGTACCTCTCGTTGATCGATCCGCTTTTGAAGAGGAAAAGGTTTTGACGTTGTTTAGTGCCCTGAACTCTGATTTTATCGGTCAAATTTTGTCACGTTTTTCGTCTTTTCGTCGCGTCGTTAACGTCTTATCGTATAGTTTTCGCTATCTTTATAACCTAAAGAATCCTAGCCGGAAATTAACCGGAAAGGCTCTGTTGTCCCAGGAAACTAACTACACCATTCGGTTTCTCGTTAGACACGTTCAAGAGCGTGTCTTCTCGACTGAAATCCGAATGATACAAAAAAGTTCAACGAATTCACTTCCCAAACCTCTTCGTAAACTATGTCCTTTCTTGGATAAAGAAGGTTTGTTGAGGGTGGGCGGTCGCCTCGCTCATAGTCATAACATGGACTATGAGAAGAGGCACCCGTTGTTGTTACCTCGGGATCACAGAGTCACTTCGCTCATTATCGAAGAATATCACCGTAAATTCCTGCATCCTGGTTTGCAAACCTTGCAAAATCTTATCGCCCAGGAATTCTGGATCTTGTCAGCCAAGCGGGCTATTCGTTCTGTTGTATCGTCGTGTGTTAAATGTTTTCGTGTGTGTCCACGGGTAGCGCCACCCCCACTTATGGGAGATTTGCCGTCGTTTCGTGTCAGCCAGCTAAAACCATTTTCGTCGGCCGCTGTCGACTATGCCGGTCCGTTCACCATTTCTCTCGGCCGTGCCCGGGGCAGTAAGTCGTATAAATCATATATTTGTGTTTTCGTGTGTACTGCCACAAAGGCAGTGCACCTAGAGCTCGCGTCGGAGCTCACGTCTGAAGCCTATCTAGCCGCTCTCAGACGTTTTATCGCGCGTAGAGGCCGCTGTTCAAAATTGATATCGGATCAGGGGACAAATTTCGTTGGCGCGAGTAATATACTTCGGGACCTAATGTCTACTGCTTCCGAGCAAGAGCATATAGAGTTCGTTTTTAACCCTCCTGGTAGCCCTCACTTCTCTGGCTTAGCCGAAGCAGGAGTAAAGTCGGTTAAAACTCACTTGTCGCGAATAATCGGTTCGCAACGCCTCACCTTTGAAGAGTTTTACACGTTGTTGACCCAAATTGAGGCTCTCCTCAATTCGCGCCCTTTATCGCCTTTGAGTTCTGATCCCAACGATTTTTCAGTGTTGACACCGGGTCACTTCCTAACCTTGGAGCCGTTGACCATTCTTCCTGAACCAATTTTAACTGAAATTAAAGTTAGTCCCCTTCAACGTTGGAAGCTACTACAACAAATGCATCAAGACTTCTGGCGTAAGTGGCATTTAGAGTACCTCCATACGCTCCAGCAACGTCATAAGTGGTCTAACAAAGAACTAAATCTTGTCGTAGGAACCATGGTTCTCGTAATAAATGAACAATCTAGTCCTTTAAAATGGAATTTAGGAAGAGTGGTGCAGCTGCATCCGGGTGCTGATGGTACTTGTAGAGTCGTAACTGTCCGCACTGCATCAGGGGAGTATAAACGTCCTGTAGTAAAGCTGTGTCCGCTACCTCTACAGCATTAGTTTCGTTCGTTAATAATTAAATTAAATAACTAGTTTGTCAGGTTCTTAGCTTGAACTTCAAATAGATATCCTCGTGATCGTTGGAAGTTCAAACTATTTACCTACTTTTCGTTGTATTTTATCTTATAAGTTTCGTATATCGATGGTAATTTCGAAAATACCTTGTATTTTGGTGGGCGGAATGTTAAGTATCCGCTTAGTTTAGAATTTTGATATGGCAACATTCAACAAAATGTCAGTTGAACTGTCAGATTATATCGTCCATCCCTTTCCTATTCGGATCGCGCGCGAGCTGCCACGTAAAAAGTGTCGGTTACAACTATTTAAATGTTTTGGTGATCAATTCGTGTCGGTACCACCTCCAATACCTTGGACAGTCAGAAGGACGCTTGCTGATGCTGATAATCAAGCTGCAGGTAGAACAGGAGCCTCGGTAAGCCTTTAGTACTTAAGCTCGGGGCCTGGAGAGCCTGCACTTGAAAGCAGTGAGAATTCACCGCTGCACCGCATGAGGTAAGTGTTCTCTTGATTATTCAAGGTATTCAACATTTAATATTGTAGTTTTGTCGTAGTCGTTTTATCTATCGTGTCGTGTTGCATTAAAAATTATCGCAAATACAGTCCATTCATAACAGTCAAAGTTTTATGACACACCTTAGGTCCAAAGTCAGTCTGACATTCTACAGCAATAAGGTTGAGTTTCTTATGAGTTACGAATGACTTGACATCTCTAATGACATTGACGACTTCAAGCAATATTTTTTTGAAATGGGTCCTAAATTTACGTTCGTGACCGTACATGTATATTTATAATTAATAAAGGTAGAATATATCTTCGAACATGTCCTGACACACTGCCATGTACTTGCTTATTTGGGCACATATAACCCAAAAGGTTATACCATATACATCACGCACTATATTATTTAATTTTATGAATATTATTATGTTTCTCATCTCGTGTTTGCGTTCAGCTATTAAGAACCAGGATTCCGTTGAAAACCAGCGCTGTGCCTCCGGCTGCAGCCCGTGGTGAGAAGAGTCCTCTTTGGCCTCACCCTACAGCACAGTCTCTATACTCGCTAGGTGTATATAAATATCTGTTCTATCTAGTTGCGGTTCTACACGACATAAAAAGGTCAAATACGGCTTTTTCTGAACCAAAGATTTCCTTTGGCAAGATTAATCTTTGGGTTCCTAAAATGATTATAAGAAGTGGAGCCACGCAGATTTTTCATGCAAGTGGGGGGGGGGGGGGGGATTTTCCGCCCCGGCGATGTCTGAGGTTAATGCACTAAACTGTTTAAGTTTATGTACTAAAACAAGTTTGGTATCATTTTTAACTAAACCAAAGATGTACAATTCAATTCTGGAATAAAAATTGCATCAATCTATACAAAAAACACGAAAAAATTCAAAAAAGGGTTAAAAACTTTATTTGTTTTGTAACTATCCAAGATGAGGCTGAATTGGATCCAGAGGCATTCGGCGAAGTAAATGATGGAACACCTGGACCACTTTAAAAGTTTTTATGTAATAAATACCTTTGTAAACAAGTTTTCGCGTAGTTAATTCACATTGTTTGAAGAATATTGTCATTTTTTTTTTCAGCGGATGATTTTTACATAGTTATTTAGAGGACCTCGAAATACACATAGATATATATAATTTATGGCGTTTAATAATATCGGAGCCGAGAAATTAAAGATTTAAGTATTCAGTTTTGATACTAAAAGTGTACTAAAGGTATGAATATTTAAATATCTCGGCTCCGATGCACTTAAGAGTATTACATTACATAACAAAATATGTTTATTTTTAATAATTCTATCATAATTTACCACTTTTACGAATGGCCGCTCACCTTGCAAATGTATGACATTTACAAATGGCAACACTTTTACCCAAACCCCTTTCCTTTGATATTTGGGCACGAATTGGCCTAAAACGGAATGTTTAACCATTACTTATATTTTTTTACATCTTTATCATGTTTGCGAACCCATCCCTATCATTCTAGGATCGCAAAATAACATTTTAATTAGATTTGACATTACATATTTCTTTTAGTGAACGAATACTAGAGCTCTCTAAAGCATCTCTGTTTTTTTCAACATTCGTAATAGTTTATAAGTTATGGAATTTTTCCTTGTGAAATAGGGAATTGACAAAACAAGTTTTCTTTTATTTTATATATTTTTACTTCGGAACGGTATCAATAAGATACCATAAACGAATTTGGCATCCCCAATTTATACGAAAACGATACCAAACTTGGCCTAGTAGCTTAACCGATGTAGATATAAAGATAAAGTTGAAACTCCCCCCCCTCAAACATTTACATCAAAAATCTTCGTGACCCCTTCTAAAATCCATCCTTGGGTCCTAAGGACCAATCCTGCCAAAGGAAATCTTTGTTTCACGAAACGCCGTATTTCATCTGCTACAACTGCCACTAATCCTTTTACCTTTTAGTTTTTCTGTCAAAATATTTCATATTTTATTGTGTTGCGGTTTTTTTTTCAAGTGTCAGGTTGAGTTTTAGTTTAAATCAGAATAGTATAAACAAGTAGAACATCAGACTTGACAGAAGCGCGTGGAGCTAACCCCATGTGCTTCTGTTTAGTCCACCAGAGTAAATCTCTTTAACCGAACAATTGTCCTCGCGTGTGATATCCATGGACTTGTTTCTCTAATAAGTCCATGTGATTGTCTAAAACTCGATACTGGCGAAATACACCTTGTTAAACACAAAGAGTGAAAGCCATTAATTAAGAAAAGAAAAAAGTAGAACATCAAATAAGGGTACGTCGAACGACTTGTATGTATGCGCGTCTTACTGTTTGACACAGCATCAATAGTGTCGTTTTTTGCTACTGAATTTGTATCTTGTCAAGTGTTTTACATTCAATAACTCGTATGTATGACACACCTTTCAAATAACATATTTGTCTGCTAAATGGTTTTGTGCGAAAAATTGTTATTCCTTTTGACGATATGGATTATAAATTTTGTGCATAATGAATAATGATTATTCGGATAACGGACTTTACGCGTAATGAATGTATATACAGGTTGTCCCAGAAACCGACGTCAATCCGCCTAGGGCTGATAGAGCAGCTAAAAAGCTATCGATTTAACCCCTATGTATGTTCAGCGATTTTTACTAGTTTCGGAGATATTGATCATTACGATCTGAATTTTTGTAATTTTTCTTATGTCCATGTCACGAAAAATCATTAATCGGGGTTAAATCGATAGCTTTTTAGCTGCTCTGTCAGCCCTCGGCGGGTTAACGTCGCGACGCGTCGGTTTCTGGGACACCCTGTATATGAAGCTTGGCTATGCCATAAGAGTTAATGCTTATAGTCATTGCTTAAAGTTATTATGAAATATAAAATTATGAAAAAAAAAATTGCCAAAGAAAGAGGAACCAAATCTAACGACAATTTTTAAAACTGAGATTATCATATAAATTTTAATCACCTCCTAAAACCAGGAAAAGGTAGGTCATAAAAATGTTTTAAAAAACGCCGTCGTAAATATGGAAACCGTTATAATTCGAAGTATTACCTAAAAGTAATAATTTCATTAAAGAGCTTTAATTAGTAGCTACGTTCATTTAATTAAAAATATTAAAATGTTGATGGCCCCAGTGCTAGTTGATTTTTAGAAGCAAATTATAGCGCCATAAAAATTGCGGCAACCTAGGGTTTCCTAAGTTGGTATTTTTCGAAAAACCATTCACAACCAATCACAACTTGATCCGTGTATCATGCAGCGGTAGGTTAAGTTAACTTTAAATGTACTCTAATTGAAACTTACCTACTTAATGATATCTTGGTTAACCACATGACTACTTATCTACTAGAAATAAATCAGTTCAGTTACACGAGGGAAAATAACGCTTTTTAAACGAAACCATGAAACAGTCCTATGCATTACCAACAATCTTCAACATGTAATTTTAAATATAATGCTTATAATGTATTGTAAAGCAAACAATTGTTACATTCTGTGACAGAAGAAATAGGGAGTATCTACTAGATATTTAATAGCCATTTAATTTTTCCTTTATAAATTGTCAACAGAATCATTATCGACATGATTTATGAATTTTATGATCAAAGATTTTGTCTCTCAAAAATTAGTCATAGAATTTTAATGCAGTCTAAGTATATTTAATTAAATATTCATCAAAACACGTAACATTTTTTTTAAATCGTAATTCGCCGATTTTTCTTTTCCATACTTTCCGTGCGGCGTCCTTTTAATTTAATAAATAAACCAGCTCCACAAAATGCCTTTACACCGCTCAACATAAACCATTTCCCTACCTTGCTTACAAAACAGTACGTCTTTATTTTTATACAATACTCAGTCACTGTGATAACAGTTTTTATCAAAATCTAAATTGTATACGGTTTGGCTTGTTGCATTATTTATAAGATAATAACACAGTTACGAAACGACACCCTAACAGAACACTTGCTCAAGGATTATTCCAAAAATGTCAAACTGTCAACATAGTATCTGTTGTTTAAATGTCAATGCGTATTTACAAGTTAAAACGATAACAAGAGCGTACGTTACCTCGTCGCATGAACGGTCGACATTTACGAGGCAGTCGGATGATCACGGTGTTTATGCTTATCTGGTTGCAATACGTGCGCGTACGCCGGTGCCCGCCGGCTGACTAATGGACATGACTGATGTACGGTCATTAACATGCTGCCGATATTGATAAATACATATTTCTCTGACTTTGTCCTCAATTGGTTGCAGTGAAGACAAGGTTGTGGTGCTAGGATTGTTTGGTTTATTAGATAATGATGCATTTTAAACGTGAAGGCATAGGGCGTGTTTATTATTAATTTATGACATTGGAAACTATCTATTGCTTAGGTTATTTATACAAATATGATGTAAACAAGGTAAAAATAACTTGCTCTACATAACTACTAGTATCAACACAAGTTTCAAGTTATTAGAGCAAGCATAATTATTTTCTTACATGAATTTTACATTCATGCAAGTGAAATTTAAAATGACTGAAGATTAAACGACACAAAAGAGAAAGTTATACATGAACATATGCTTTAAGCGAATTTGATTTTTAGTAAGACCTAAAAACTTTCAAATTAGATACAAAAACTGAATAGGTAACTCAAAAATAATGCAAATAATAAAACAGTAATTTAAACTGGATACAAACATTGTCCTAGGGACCTCGTTAAACTCGTTTTTTTTAGAAAACGCCCGGGTATTTAACCTTGACTTTTTAGCAAATGAGCTCTACCTTACTACGTTAATTAGCATACGTCGATTTTCTGTCGAATCTGCCTGTATCTGTAGGTGTGCTGTAGGAACAATAAGGTGCTCTCATAAGGTCTGCTCATACAGGGAGTTTAAATCAAAATAATATTCATATAGGATACAGAATGTGTATGTGGTTAGACATAGATTGGTGTTGTTGTGAACACGTTTATAAACTTACAGTAGGGACAGGTGTTGTAAAAAAATAGGTTACAAACACAATTTAAAAGATACCCTTGGTAAATATCGTTCAGTTAGATAAGATTATCGCGCATCACAATGTCGTTAAAAGTTTTAATAACTCCAATATTTTTATATGCAAGGTGTTCCGTGTTCCGTAAGTAGTACGACAAATTAAAATAAATAATAGGGCATCAACAGGGCTACCAAAAACACCCCCATGTATGTTCAGCGATTTTTACTTTTTTCAGAGACATTGATCATTTTAATCAGATTTTTTGTAATTTTTCCTTGTGTCCATCGTACGAAAAACCCTTAAGCTCATGTATTATTTCGATGTTTTTTCAGTCTTTTCTTACATTGTTTGAATCATTGTGAACTTAGGCTGTTTTTAAAGCCACATCCCAGTTTTTTTTGTGACAGCAATGAAGCTTTAAAAACATCCTAAGTTCGTAATGATTCTAACAATGTAAGAAAAGACTGAAAAATATTGAAATAATACATGAGCTTAAGGGTTTTTCCTACGATGGACACAAGGAAAAATTACAAAAATTCCGATTAAAATGATCAATATCTCTGAAAGTACTAAAAATCGCTGAACATACATGTGGGTATTTTTGGGTATTTTTGGTAGCCCTGGTGATGCCCTATTATTTATTTTAATTTGTCGTACTACTTACGGAACACCTTGTATATGTATAAAACAAGAAACTGACTGACATATCAATGCACAGCCCAAACCCCTGGCTCTAGAGATTCCAAATTTGGCACGTAGGTTCCTTATGAGGTCCAGGGGCGCATTAAGAAAGGATTTTACGTAAATCGACCTCCAACGGGAAGAAATAGGAGAAGTAGCTGGAAACATTCTACGCGTACGAAGTCGCGGGCATCCTGTAGTCTTTAATATTGTGTAAATATGCCATTTTACGTAGTTGTATTTTTGTTTCCTGTACTGCCGTACATGAACTAATCTTTGCTTTTCTGGCCTTTTTCTATATAAATCCAATGTAGTAACCCTATAAGAAATACGTTTACTTATATTATATCATGTGTTATGTTACATTGGAGAGTTTTGCTGAATCTTGTTCCTTTCCATCTGTGTAATGAAGCAAAATAACTTCAATTCACACACAGCACCAGTTCAGGGAAGATCTATATTGAGAAAATTCAGTATAGGTACATTTAGTTGCTGTAACAATATACATTTTGCACGCTTAATTTTCCAGGATAATAAAACTATATTCTTAACTGGGACTACGAGTGTGCTAATTTTATCCTCCATTTAGCTGTTTATGCATCACATACAGTACCATCTCCAAAATTGTATTTCATTAGGGGGGTTGTGGTATATCTACATTGCAAAGTAGGCTTATTTATATCTCCTATTTTGGGACGAGTTGTGCCCCCTGAAGCCGATACCGGAGACAAACATACATCCTCACAAACTTGTACGTGTCGTTAAAATAATACTCACAATTGGGAGGCGTGAACGACACATCGTTTTCCTCAGCCCATCCCACCGGATGGATGTACGGCGAGGAGGGATCCAGCCAGATGTCGTACATGGCGTCCCAGGAGTCGAAGGAGATGAGCAGCCGCGAGTCCAGCATGTCGGCCACCGTCGCCGCGCACACCATGTCATTGTTGCGGTCCTCGGCTTCGAGCTTCATGCCGATGCGGAAGGCGTTGGGTTTCACAGTCTGTGCCAAGTTGGAAAAAGATCAGTGGTGTAAAAAGCTGGGTAGGTTAGTCATCCGTTTTAGAGCCATGCAACAATTCAGAATAACATATTTTTGTTTAAAGTTGCAAAGTCTGTCAGTGCCACACAGTAAACAAAATAGATAAAGAAAGTAAATCATATGTACAGTCGAGTTCATTTATATGTGTACACTTTAATATCTGTGACAATTCATATATGGCAGTTTAAACATGACATTAAATAGACAAGGTACTAAAGTGTACACATATTTATGAACTCGACTGTAACACTAGTATTATCAATTGTGCGTCTATCCCGATATATTTAATTTCAATTAGAACCTCTAGTGTTATTTTCTTGAGACTAAATTGGCAGTAGCTGCCTTCACTGCAACATCAAAAGTTTAACATATAATAAAACTTACTGTGGTAGTGATGTGAGGGAAGAGATGCCTCGGTGCGGCTATAGCGCGCATGTGCTTGAGATACAGCGGCCAGGAGAAGGATGAGGCGCTGTGTCCTCTGGGCGGGCGCAGAGCTCGTCCGTTGCGCTCGCACCAGCCGGAGGGGAAGATGTCAATGCTGTCCGCGTTCACCCAGTAGTCGTGCACATCGTCGTACTCGTCGAAATGCAGCCTCATACGGAACCCTTGCACCTCAGCTACCGACACCACGCAAAACAAAGAAGCATGTTGCGGATCTATCGCCTCCATTCGCATTCCCACTTTGAATCCATGCCGCGTGTTGTACGGGAACGGATCCTTAAACAGCTTCACGGGAGCGGCTTTCGCTTTGCAGAAGTCTAAATATCGCATCCAGGAGAAGCCGTTCTTGCCGCACATCCACGGGTATTTCTCGTTCTCGATCAGATCTTCGGTCATTTTCAGCATGGCTTCGGGCATCTCGCCGGCGGGTTCACCGTGTTTCCCGGCTGGGTGGTCGTCCTGGTCCCGCATCGAGTCTGGATCGGTCAGCTGTTTCCGAATGAGAAGCTTCTTCATTTTGTTCCGTCTTCGCGTGATCTCGGCGCGCTCGCGGTCGCGCTTTTTCTGCGTCATCTTCTGGATTTCGGTCTGGCAGGTGACGCTGCAGAAGTTGGGTGTGATGAAGTCAGCGGCCATGCCGTGGCAGCCGCAGCCGTCGCAGCGGTACAAGTCCTCGGGGGAGGTGGGTTTCTTGTCCCGCGCGCGCTCGACGCGATGCGTAAGCGGCGTGTGGTACTTAGCGTTAGCGAGTTGCTCGTCGACGTCACTGGCGTCGACTACATCTATGAGCCCGAACTCGTTAGTGTGGAACTGGAGTCCGCTGCCCTGAAGCTGAGCGACGCCGTTGCTCCACAAGAGCCCTGGCGGATCATCCTCCAACGCGCTATCAACACTTTCTCTCTTCATCCTGTAATCCTGCTTGCCAAAATCATTCTTCTTATGGTAGAGTAAACTCTGGCTACTCTCAGATTTATTATCTTTTAATTCATCTTTGTAATCGTCGTCCGAATCACCCAGAATGACCTTGCAATCGAGTTCTTTATCAAGTTTTTCGTCGCAAAATAGTGAAGGCACGCGATGGTCATCGTTATTATCGGAGTCTTGCGTTTCGAGTTCTTCTGGAATCTTTTGAGGAATCGCCTGACTCTGCTTTGAAATTTTAGACGAAAGGTTGTCATTGCACAATGATATTCGCCTTTTAAGATTAGCATTAGAAATTTTTCTTTCACTGTTATCAGAATTTGAGCGTCTTAAAATGGCCGGCGCGGCGATAGTGACGTGGTGAGAGTTGAGGTCATTCCTGTCTATCATATTTCTGTTGAGTAAACTCTTTCCTTTTTCTGGTATAGCTAAAGTGAAGGACTTTTCGCGGCTCTGGCCACCTTCTTCATCAGCTATTGACACGGTGTAAATATCATCATTCATCGCTGCATTGGTCTCCGGTATGGAGAGGGTATATTCTCCTTGCTCTCCAGTAGGCTCTGCTCTGGAACCAGGAATAGAAATCGCAAAACTTTCATTTTTGTTCGGACTCTGGGGTACCGAGTTGCTCTCCTTTCCATTCATATTCATCATCTTTCCTAGAGGTTGCAGAGGTGGCATGTCTGCTGACTCCAACTGTCCACTATCTCTCATTACAGTGATATTTCCCTGGTGGTCATTTTGTATTTGTCCATTTGCAATCTGGAGATTGATGATAGGACCCTTTGATGCCATTGTCGCCGGTAGAGTCACAGGTAAAATAAACTTAGTGTTCTGGATCTTTGGCATATTCATGGGAGTGAGAAACACTTTTTGATTGCTGGAATGAACATTGGACTGGTTGTTTGAAATTAAAATGGACTGATTATCTGCAAAATTCTTGGAGTTGGGTTTTTTTACAGAGCCAAGGTAAGCAATAGTTTGCTTGGCAGCATTTCCTGGGGCGATGCTAACTGGAACAATCATCTTCTCGTTCGTTTTGGGTTTCTGTATGACAATGGGCGGTGTGGGTGTGGGGGCCAGGATTGAACCCTTACCATGTCCCGGCAGTTTTGGCGCAATGTTTGGCTTACTGCTGACACTTGATATCAAATGGATATTATTACTAGTAACCTGAAAGAGAAGTCAATGTTAGTAATATATTTAAATAATAAATAAATAAATAATAAATATCAAGGGACAATCTCACACAAATTG
Organism: Acleris literana; assembly: GCA_946894065.1. Lineage (NCBI taxonomy): Eukaryota > Metazoa > Arthropoda > Insecta > Lepidoptera > Tortricidae > Acleris > Acleris literana. The sequence continues at coordinate 953,340 of OX335674.1, forward strand.
ACCTAGTCCCAAACTAAGCTCTATGCTTGTACTATGGGTACTAGACAACGATATAAATACTTACATAGAGAAATAAATACTTAAATACATAGAAAACATCCATGACTCAGAAACAAATACTCGTGCTCTTCACACAAGTATCTGCCCTTACCGGGATTTGAACCCAGGACCGCTAGCTTCGTAGGCAGGGTCACTACCAACTAGGCTAGCGCGTCGTCAAAACGTTGATATTCCCTTATAATATAATATCTACATCATCAATCACGATCATCAAATGCAGATCATCAGTTTTTTTTTGGGACACAAATTACCCTCTGATGTTGTGAACTCAACAAGTGGTAACGTTCAAAAATAAATTTGACAAACATTTTGAAAAATCAAAACGCTCATTCCCAAAATACCAGAATTTTATAATACCAGATTCTGGATTATACGATAATCCTGAATGAGCTTGCAGGAAAAAACCTCTTTTGTATATCCCCTGTAGTTGCCCTTCTTATGCGGGTAATAGTTTCATTTAAAGGGCATGCAGGTTGTAGAATGATAAAGTTTGTACATTTAGATATTTTTGGAAATAAGTTAAGTAAACTCAAAGTGTCCAAGTACTGCAGAATCAATTTAGGCTGTATTATATATTTTTTCATTTTATTTAACAGGCATATGCACACAAACTTACATGTATACATATACATACATACATGTACGTTTTTTTAGTTGTATGTAGGTTTAGATTGTGTATGATTTTTGATTTGTAATATCAAAAAAATGTGGCATTATTACATTTATTACCTTTAAAGTTGTCATACACAAAATTCTATAAAATTTTATGTAAAGAATTTATGTTTTGGTTTGTAATAATTCTTGTTAGGAAACTATAAGTGAACTATTTAAGCCAATGTTTATGTATTACTTCCAACTATGTGAGACTGTTTGTTTCTTTAATAATAAAAAAATACCCTACAACTAAACATGCAAATTAAGGTGTGTTTTATTTGTACCCAATAATTGATAATAATTTAAATTTTGTGCTAGTGTCCGTTACGTTCCATACCATATTCTATATTTTTTTTTATTTTTTTTTAAATCTAATTTTTTATAGAGGCTTTAGTACACATATGTGACTATGTCAGCCTCATGAGGAGACTCTATATAAAAATTAATTAAGGATCACTCCCTTCAGAGCGAGAATCTCTGGCAAGCAAGTATAAATCTGTGTCCATCTTTGAGACATGCAATTTGAATGAAGCATATTTCTTTTCTCAATCTCTTAAGGGTCTCATTAATACAATTCAAAATTAAAACTCAACATATTTAAATTAAAATTAAAATTAAGTAAGAGTTGTAATTCAGGCAATGCTGAATGACCTAGTTGAGGAAAGTGCAAAAGTGGGATTAGTCATGAACACATTAAAGACCAAGGCTATGACCAACGGCAGACAAGAACCTATTCGAATTAACGGTAACGAAATTGAATATGTCAATGAGTACATCTATCTAGGTCAAATTATCTCACCTACAGATCTAACTTCAAAAGAAATAGACAGGCGCGTTGGAAATGCTTGGAAGCAGTATTGGAGCCTAAAAGAAATAATGAAAAATAAACATATCAACATAACAATCAAACGTAAACTTTTTGATACAAGCATACTACCTATACTCACTTATGGTTGCCAGACCTGGGCACTCAATAAAGCACACATTAAAAAGCTAGAAACTTGCCAAAATGCCATGGGAAGGAGTATGATCGGGAAAAGACTGTCGGATAGAATAAGAACTGAAACCATAAAGAAACACACAAAAACAAAAGATGTTACAAAAACAGTATTAAGTCTAAAATGGAAGTGGTCAGGACACACAATTAGGGGAAGGACAAATGGTCAAAAGTGATAATGAACTGGTTCACTAGTCATAAGAAAAGGCAAAGAGGTAGACCCCTTAGAAGATGGGTGGATGACATTAAAGCCATTGCAGGAAGCACATGGACCAGACTAGCTAGTGATAGAGACGAATGGAGAAAGTTGGAGGAGGCCTTTGCCAATAAGTGGCATACAGACAAGGCTATCGTTGCATAGGTTAAGTGTATAATATAAGAACATAGTAGAAAAACAATTAAGTGCAATTAGTGTTAAGTGTTAAGATAAAAATATGTATGATGTCTGAAAATAAAGGCTATTATTATTATTATTTTATAAGAGTTGTAATTCTAAATATCAGCATTAATTATTAATCAATTATGTTATGAACTTATGAAGCAGGAAAGCTGAAAAAGTTGAAGCCAATGGGTTTACTTAGTTTTATTCAATTGGTCTGTGTCTAAATTAGCCCTAAAAATGTAGTTGCCTATTCAATATGATAGCAAAGGCTCCAAGGGCCAAAATGTCATTATTATAGAGATTACAGACAACTCCTTCATAATGTTGATTTAGATAGAGAAAAGTGAACTTCTGATAAATATGAAATCACTGAATTAATCTGTTGATCAATAATGAAATGATGATGATAAAAAGTATTACAAAAAATACCCTGCAGATTTAAAAACTTCAAAAAAAGAATTCAATATAAGGCTCAAAGATAATTGCGAAAATTGTTTTTCACAAAGTATAGTAAACAACATTAGTAAACTGAATAAGCACTTACAGGTCTTCGCACTATGATCTGTGGCGGGTTCCCACTGGTGCTAGCTTGGCTGATGACTTCTGTGCTGGTGACAGGCTTCAAGCCTGTGGGAGTCTGAATGTACACTACATGTGGCATGCTCCTGGCTGTTCCTCTCAGCTGAACAGTTCCCGAGCTCACAGAATTAGGTAGAGTAATCTGTATCGAGTTGTTAGAAGAGCTTGGTATCTGAACAACAGTTGAATTGTTCCCCATTTGGACTTGAGAAACAGAAGATATGTTATTCAGTTGGTGTGAGGAGCTAGTTGCAGTCATTTCTGTTGCACCATCCATATTAGATCTGTGGTTGGATCCCATATGAAGATGTATAATTGAATTCAAAGGCTGGTTGGTGGTCTGCAAAATAGGCATCGATGGCAGTGCTGAACCTCCATATTGTATGTTCTGACTGTTGCCAGGAATTTGCAGGGGTACATTGATAGTCTCGCCTGCTGGTAACTGAACAGGCACACTAGTGGTCCCGGAGACTTGTATGGGAAGACTGACGGGGTTAATTTGTAGTGGCATGCTACTGGTAGGCCCGGAGAGTTGAACAGGAACATTTATGTTGGAACTTGTCCCGGGGATCTGCACTGGTACATGCACTGTAGACAGTTGCAGCGGGTAAGTTGCAGGGCTTGAGTGCAACTTGACGGGCGCCAGTGAGTGCGCCACCAACCCGTGCTGCAGGCCACCTTGCCCGCCACTGACAGACGTTACGATCATGCTGCTCGATATTGGTGCCTAAAAGAAGAATTACAAAGTCAACAAATGATCACATACATCAATTATCACTCTTGACACAAATAAATAAACTTACACGCAAAGTATTCAGCAGCACATTGTGCTGCGAGCCGGTTACAGCTAGATTGCTGCAGGCGGCAGCGTTGTTAGATTTTAATAATCTTTTTTTCAAAATCTCACTTTTCGATTCATCAAAGTTTTGAAGTGAATTACATTGCTGTCTCTCCATTTCTCGGCATCGAGATCGTTTGCGAACGCATTACAGACGTTCGGCTACCTTTTACAATTCATTGTTGACGACCTGTAACGCATACAAAAATAAAATATTGAAAGGAGAAAAATCATCTCGACGCACAACCGACTGCGAACGCTATAAACGTGTGATGACAAAGTTATTGACAAAATCTTCAAAATAAAATTCACTTCAAAAAATACATGATTCTTTATACTTAAGTTGTTACACTTAGATTATTTCATCGAAATTTTCTTTCGCGAGTATCGCACTCTATCAGTTGTGTAGCTACTTTTGCAGAACCACAACCTTCCTCAGAAAAGTTCACCAAATACTGAAGCGATAATTCGTTACTTACAGCTAAACGAGACAATAATAAGAATAATTTCACAGGAATTAATCAAACTATTACTACGTCATTTTCGTATTGAAAACAATTTATTATAAATAAATAACGTATAATAAAGCGACGATATTTACCTGCCTGGCACACAACTGGTAATAATTCTGACAACATAGCCAAAATTGTTGAATTGGTTGTGTTGGTATTCGCGAAATGTTCGGCCAATAACGAGAGCGCATTTACGTGACGAAGCTTTCGCGCCCGAATGTTCTAAAAAAAGTCAAAGGATCATCATCACTACGGTAAAATAAATCTGTATTTAAATATACCAAATGTGTACTTATCTTATTTTTAACATTGGATCCATATTAACTATTCGTAAACTAATTCTGGTAATCATGTGTTTATAAACAATAGGAACATTAACTTAAAGTTCGTTTTAATGTTATTGCCATGCTATTTATAGATTTGTAATGAAAATGTATAGACTGCAATAAAAGGAAATAGGTTAATTTTATTTATTGCTAAATCTATTTAACGACATACCAATATTTGTTAATGTCAAAATAGTTGGCTTTTTCTTTGTAACAATCACTTAAATGATTGTGGATGACCGGATTTCCGATTTCCACCATACCTTTCCTTTTCCCGCTGGATGATGGGATGTAAGCAAATAAAAAAAGTAAGTAAGTGAATTATAATAATTGTGTTTGTAAATATGTTATATTCTCTAAAAACTTTCATGTTTTGGCTAGATTTGAATTAGGCTATGCAAAAAGTCTGCGAAGGAAGTCAACCTATTTTAGTCACTTTAAAACCCGCCTGAAAATAGTATAAGAATATCTATGTTTAGACCTATTCCGAAAAAAATATTGCTCAAACAGTCCAGCCGTTCAGCTGAATGTCAAAAACGTCAAATGCACTGTTTGCGTTTTCCTGCAATATTTTTCTTGTTGTTTTATTGTAAATGGAAAACAATCTTCACCCTCGTTAAATGAAAAAACTTAAACACCTACAGTTAGTGCCCAAACGCATTAACAATCAGTTTGGTGTATGGCATTTGGAACTTTCTAATAGCCTCAGGAAATACCGTGACATCATTTGTGAGTGAAAACTGTATTTCTTCACTGCAAACATTAAAACAGGAACTATTTAGTTAATTTTGTTACAGCCTGCTATCTCTTAAGATGGATCTTTGTAATTTTTGTAATATCTATTTATGGAAATGGTGGTTGACTTTTTTCAGTAATGTTTTTTTTAATGTTGTTAAAAAGTAGGATACCTATGGATTTTAGATTAGTTAACAATTTTGTTCTTATCAGAGAATATATGTTTATTAGCTTAATTATATTAAAATTAAACAGTTACATAATTACGTTTTAGAATGTGCTTTTTCTATTTCATATGTTGGCAGCTCCTACAGATAGATATGGATTTTTACTTTTAAATAAACACTATCTACCAAATGCCGAGTAAGTCCATGGTGTTCAACGTATATTATTTTATAGAATGCATCAGCTTAATCGGTCAAGCTTAAACACTAATATTTGCAAAAAATGTTGCAGTCTTGATGGGGGCAAAGAACCTTGATTGTGTTTGTAAGTTTGTTCAATTTCAGGGGGGTAGTTGTCAAATATACAGAAAATATAACAAAGCGGGCAAATGTGCCATTTAACCTGTGGAACATCATGTCATATACATTATGTATGTCAATCTTATTTCAAACAACTCTGAGTTCCAAATTCAAATATACTTATGGACAATGGTTCGTACACGGGATGTGCCACGGGTTAAAACTTTGACATTGTGGTACTGGACTGTTTTTTTTTTATCAGGGGAGGATGTCACACAAATTGACCTAGTCCCAAATTAAACTTTAGGCTTATACTATGGGTACTAGACAATGACAAACTTACTTATGTATAGAAATACATAGAAAACATCCAAGACGCTTAAACAAAAATTCGCGCTCATCACACAAATACCTGCCCTTACCGGGATTTGAAAACTGCTAGCTTCGTAGGCAGGGCCACTACCAACTAGGTCAACGCGTTGTCCACATGGAGTTTGCATGTCCCATGCAGCTTGTATGAAAAACCTACCTTAACCATATTTTATGTTGCGATAATAAACTGAAACTTGATTAAGCTGCCTAATAATTGAAAAGGTATTTACTAGTCACATTTTTTACATGCATTGATTAGTTTTTTGCTTAACCTCCTAAGGCCCAGTAGGATGTACATAATCAAGACAATTTAATTTGAACTTTGTTGCAGTCGGAATAAGGTTTATTTTCCTAACTTCATAAACTTAAAATGGTGTTATCAAACAAACATAATTAAACTTTATTGCCTTGATGGTAGATTCCAAGTCCCACTCACAAAAACCTCCCCGGTTGTAATATGGTTGGCATTCTGAGACTAAATTTCAGAGGGATTTAGCTGGGCCTCTATAACCCAAAATAGCCTTTGTGTCAAAAGGACAAGCTAGTGAACAGACTGCTGTGCATTTTTTTTGGACGTCAATATGTGGTAAATTCTGGGGTTCTAGTGAAAAAGGGTACAAGTTGATTTAACTCGTAATAAAAAAGGGTATATACATGAACGGAGTGTACTAGACTTAAACCCTTTTTCACTTGATCTTCAGAAGACTTATAACCTTTTTCACTAGGACCCCAGAATTATTGTCAAAAAATTACATTATGATCTTAACAAGCATTCTCCTTATACCAGTTTTCAAAGTTAACATATTTAGAAATTGAGTTTAAAAAAAGGGCAGTGTATATATAAACATCACATCACTTGAGTTTAAGTGATGAGGTCTATCATTGCGACAGGGTTCCCCATTGCGGTATGGCTAATCACAGAAGTAGGTGTACTTTAGTTTACTACCTTGTCGTATTGATAATTATTTAATTCCATTAATATGTTACTGCGACATGGTTATAACGTTCAGCTACTTCTAAGTGGGGCCATGAAATCATTTTGTTAACTGTAAATTTAATGCTGTTTTATTTGTTTTGTCATGCACATGCTTGTCATAATGTATTATTTCTTGTTTGTAGCTCTAATAGTTGGCAGTTAGAGAATAAAGATGAGTAGCCAGCACCAGTACATGACCGTTAACAACACGCCAAGCACGCGGGTCGGAGACATAGAGCATATAAGTAAGATTTACTTTTAAATATTAACGTTCTGGTATTGTGTAGTTTTTACATATTCTCAGCGTTGTAAATATGTATGGTGTAGTGCTAGGTTAGGTTTTGGCCAGTTTGTATTATCAAAAGAAACACAAGAAGAAAAAGAAAAACATATCGACACTAGGTCTAAAAATATTAACCATTGTACTGTACAGTCGAGTTCATAAATACAAATATGTGAAGACTTTACTTAGTACCTTGTCTATTTAATGTCATGTTCAAACTGCTATATGAATTGTCATAGCGATTAAAGTGTCAAGGTACAAAAGTCTACACATATTTATGAACTCGACTGTACCCAATGTTGTACTTAAATTACTAATATTATTTTCGCAGTAGTAAGACCATCCTAGTAACTGATAGTTAAACAAAAGTTCGAATTTGCAATCACCAGAATATTTGTCAAATCAAATTTGTTTGTATGTACATTGGTAAATGTAAAATGTTTTGATTGTTTGATTAAAAAGTTAGTGCCCACTTTCCCTTAGTGTAATGGGGTAGGCAAAGACTGGTAGTATGTACCACGTCACCGCGATTACCTTTGCTACCCAAACAGCTCGTGTTAGCGCCTACTAACGTCCCCGCAAAAGGCCTGTTACCCAGGTCACTTCGCAACACCAAACCATATAAATTCAGTGAAACTGCATGGCCCAGGTCATCTGTCGGAGCACATCGGGTCGCTATGCCTCTCGTCAGAGTACTCCGACGTGACCCTGGTGGTGGAGGGGCAGCGTATCCCCGCGCACAAGGTGATCCTCGCCGCCAGCAGCGACTACTTCCGCGCGCTGCTCTATGGAGGGATGAGGGAGGCGAATCAGGTATAGCTAGTTCTGCAATTGCTTGAAAATTTTACGTTTTACCTTGTGTGTTGTCTTGATGGAACAATCGCGGTCTCATGAAAACCGAATAGGCTTCGGGTTATTGTTTAAGAGTTTTTCGAACTACCCGCAATTGGATTTTATTGTGTTTTTTAGGCTGAAGTGGAATTGCAAGCACCTCTTCAGGCATTCAAAGCGCTGCTACGATATGTATATTCCGGTAAGTTACTATTAAAAACCTCTATACAAATTTTAAAAGCAGACTCCTTTAACATTCTAGCTCAAAAGAAATGGCGCATTTTTTTTTCTTTTTGTATTCTTGAAAAATACCCTGAATATTTTAAGTAATGACAATTTTATCTATGACCCAGGTCACATGGGTCTCTCGTTGCTGCGCGAAGACACAGTCCTGGATATGCTGGGGCTGGCGCACCAGTTCAACTTCCAGGAGCTGGAATGCGCCATCTCAGACTACCTGCGGCAGGTGCTGGCGCTGCGCAACGTGTGCGCCGTATTGGACGCCGCTAGGTAGGTACCTACGTGATGATGATGTAATGATGATGGTGATGGTTAAACCGGGTTTTCACTGCTGCATGAAGACACAGTCATGAAGGCACATGCTGGGGCTGGCGCACCAGTTCAACTTCCAGAAGCTGGAGTGGACCATCTCTAGACTACCTGTGGCTGTTCTGGACGCCACACACACCACACAGTACGCGATGATGATGATGGTAACGGTGGTAGTGGTGGTAACGGTGGTGGTGGTGGTAGTTGTGCTCGTGGTGATGATGACGGTGGTGGTTATAATGCTGGTAGGGACGGTAGTGACGAACATCTGCGAAAATATAATGATGAAAATTCTTTGATTATGATATAGTGGTGATGATTACGCTTACAATGACTATACTAATGATGGTGGTGGTGACGATGATAACGACGATGATTATAACGATACTAGTATTGATAGTGATTATTATATTATAATAAATAATGGTGATGATAATGATGTGGATACTGGGTACAGCCGAGCAGAGTTGGCTGGTCGATAGATTGTATTGTACTATTAGGTACGTATTTTTTCAGAAAAGTCTACAAAAACACCGCAGTACTAGTATAACGTTGCCTATCCATTCGTCCTACCCGAGGGGCTATTACCTAACGCACTCGCAATCGCAATCGTTTTCATTTTGAAAATCGAAGTCTTGTCTGCATACAAAATGAAACTAATTGTTCCGCTTTGAAGCCGATCGCGATTGCGAGTGAGTTACGTAATAGTCCTGCCGGTTGAAGTATTTTCAATATTATTTTCTGCTGCATGTGGTACTGAATTCAGATCTAAGGCCAAAATCATACCCCACTTGCTAAATTTTCTACATTTTTGCAGGCTCTATGGACTGGACGCTCTGATGGACTATTGCTACAACTTCTTGGACAAAAATGCTGTGGAAGTTCTTCAGCATGAATCATTCCTGCAGCTCTCAGTTGTAAATATTTTTAGTTTCATCCTTTCATTTTCTTTTCTATACAGATAATAAAAAAATATTTCGTTGTAGGAAGCCTTACAAGGTCTACTGGAGCGAGATTCGTTTTTCGCGCCCGAAGTGGATATCTTCAAGGCGGTTTGCAATTGGTTCAATGCTAATCAGCTGTGGGTCAAGTCGGAGAGTGGGCAGGCTCAAGTAGTAAGTAATCCTATGGTGTAAAACCGGTTTGGATACAAGCCCTAATTTCCCCGTTTTGAGTTTCTTGGAATTTCTCTGTGTAATTTGATCTTATTCACTAACCTTGCTTGTTCAATTGTGTTCCGTCGTGGAAATAAAGCCGATGAAATGAATATAATTCGCACTATGACAGCCGGCAGCTAGGTATGGAAATTATTCATTTAACTTACTGAACCTCGTCGAAGGGTTTGTAACAGTGTAGTATTTACGAAATGACAACGAAACAAATATAATACGCACTTATACTCGTATGAGCTGTCTTACGAATCATCCTAGATTGACCCAACAACCCCATCTTAATATTGCAAAAATCCACTGGCTTTAGAGTCTACTTACTATAATTTGACCTGTATGGGTTGTGTGCTCGTTTGCCTCCTCTATGCCATACAACAAACGTTCTAAACTTCATTATTCCACCCAGGAAAAGATCCTGAAGTGCGTACGCCTGACGCTAATGAGTTTGGAAGAACTGTTACGCGTTGTGCGTCCATTCGCGCCGGTGACGCCGGACATGTTGCTCGACGCCATTCACGATAAGACGCGCACGCGCAGCACGGATCTACGTCATCGCGGGTTGCTACGTGAGTAACATACTAACAGAAATTTTATAGATCTGTGTACTGAAATTTAGCTTAGCGTCGCTTTTGGACGAACTTAACAGATTGCAAAATTTGTTGACTCAGTAGGTAATCAGGAGTTGGCAAATGCTCAGGACTATTTTTTTTTTAAAGAAGCGTAAAGGAGATACCATGAACATGGTAGGGCCTATTTCACTTCCTTGTGGAACGCCATACGTGACACAATGGGTTGCTGATGATTTGTGTAGCTATTTTTTGACATTGAGTTTAGTAAGTAATATATTATTTGAACTAATCCAAGGCTAACCCCCTGAACCCTTAAAGTTTCGAGCATCCTTTGTTAAATTAGGGCTGACACAGTGTCAAAGGCCTAAGCCATATCCATTTCTAACATAAATTCAGCAAGCAAATAAAATATTATTGGTTCGTTGGTTCATATTTAAAGCCTTACCTTTTTTATGGTATTGTAAGTGATTAATATGTTATTATTATAGTGCCGGAGGAGAACGTGGCAACTCTAAAGCGCGGCGCTCGGGTGATCTCCGGCGACATGCGCTCGGCTCTCCTGGACGGCGACACGGAGAACTACGACATGGAGCGCGGCTATACGCGGCACACCATCAACGACGCGCCCGACAACCCCGGCATCCTGGTGCGGCTGCCCGCGCCCACCATCATCAACCACCTGCGGCTGCTGCTGTGGGACCGGGACAACAGGTGACTACTGCACTACTGGGGACCACAGACTACATCTAATTTTACCAAAACTTTTAATAGGGAATATTCATGACTTTTTTCACAGCTTCAATAAAAGTTGATTCATGTAACTGATCTATAAAAATAACTAAGATAGAAGCCAACAAAGGTTTGTTCTTATCATGGAGTTTATATGACCGACGGGGTACATGACGTCACTGTGCATATCGGATCTCTGTCTAATCGCTGTCTAATGAGCCGTTTCAAATGCTTGTATAATCCGTATATCTTGGTCAATTTTAATTTCACTTTTGGCAATCTCTTTTACAATATTTTCATATTTCGATGTAAAATGCGATATGAAAAATCGAAGAATATTCCCTATTTTTGAAATATTTTCGTAATCAAAGAACATACCCACTTACATGAAAAAGAACAAACGGAAACCTATCGCAGGTCCGAAGTTTTGCTTTCCAACTGTTTTTTTGTTTTTAAATCTAAACCTTTTGCAAGGTGCCCCAAGCCGAAGTGACCGGCGAGTTGTGATTGAATATTTACACAAAAATTTTTTTCGGCATTTTGTGCTGAACAAAAAAAAAGACCTTTTTGTTGTTGGAATTTCCAGTGTCTTCCTCATTTTCTACGTGTTTTATTTATGTTTGGATCGTTTTTAGAGCCCGAGCGGATAAATAACAATAACGGCTATGCAATAAAAAACAGAATGGAAAATAAAATCAAAACAAACAAAATATCGCAAAAATAGTACAACAAGTCAGCCGTCTCTGCTAAAATAAAAGTAATGATAATAAAAAAAAATGATATCTATATACCTCTAAATTATAGTTTTATTCGATAATTTTGTGTAAATATTCAACCACTACTCGCCGATCACTTCGGCTTGGGAGACCTTGTATAATGTTCAAAGAGATATACACCTTTAGAACCTATAGGTTAGGTTAGGTTTGTTTTGTAACAATCCTGGAACGGCTTCAGTTAAAAATGCATTTCTAAGTTATGAAAATTCGGAAAAAAGAAATGGTTGTTAACGAAATTCGATTGACACTTGTGATAAAAAACCGTCCAAAACATTACCCTCTTTCGTCTGTCGGTTGAAAAACAGCTTGAATTGCTGAAATATTGATGTTAATTCCCCCGTTCAGATCGTACGCGTACTTCATCGAAGTGTCGGTCGACCAGAAGGACTGGGTGCGCGTGATCGACCACAGCAAGTACTACTGCCGCTCCTGGCAGAACCTGTACTTCCCGGCGCGCGTCGTGCAGTTCATCAAGATCGTGGGCACCAGCAACACTGTCAATAAGGTCAGTGAACAGTTATCAGTGTATTCCTCCTCATTCAATGGTTGCTTCAATGTATCTTCTGTTATCTTATCTCTTTAGTTATATTTATTTGAAACTAGCCAACCCGGCGAACTTAAGGAGTGGTTCGGTAAAAAAGTAGCAATACATGCATCTGGTTTTTTTTTTAATTGCTATTTATGAAGCAGTTTTTTTCTTGTAATCTGTAGATTTCATACTATGAAATAAAAATACAATCATATTGAATTGTATGAGATTCTTTAAGTTTTCTTAACATTTATTGCAGTTACTTTATAACTTTTTGAACAACACAATTTGACAATCTTCGCTTGCCGTTTTCTACCATGCCACAATTGAATTTCCGTTTTCACAACTTGTTTCATGCTTTTAGGAATATTATCTTACGGATAAGTTATACTAATACACTGGATTTTACTTTGGGTAGTAAGGAAGTCTCTCCAATCTAACCTCTGGCAGAGGTTTTTCTATGGGAGACAAATTTCTATAAAAATGGTAAATACACCAATGTTGAAATTCCATGTAACTACCTGAAAGTGAAGTCAAATCAAAAAAGTTAACTGTTGATCAAAAAACAATTTAATTAGGTATTAAGTAGCCCATCAAACTTTAAGGAAAAACTATGTTTGTGACAAACACCTCATAAATTCTTCAGAAGACACTGTTCAAAAAGCTTTAGGTAAGATGTAATATAAAAGGCGAAAACTTGAAATCGCCCGTTCATTTTTACGATTGTTATTTTTAATTTTATTGAATAGTATCTACAGATTACTATAACAAATGCACTGCTTAAAAATTACCACATAATAAAAAAAAACCATATTATGCACTAGAAAAATCCAAAAAAATCCATATAAGAATGTTTTCTTGTATTTCTTCAGATATTTTAATAGTTATTCTGCTATTTGGGGCAGATACAAATCCAACAAATCAACGATCATAAAAATCGGTCAAACCATTCTTGAGTTATAAATGGTGTAACTGACCCGACTTTGTTTTTTGTATTATTATATGGATGTTTATGTTAATACGCCGTACAATTAAATTAATAAATAGTTTAATCTTTCAAAGAGAAAAATGAAAATTAAATAATTATCATCGTAGGGCCTCCATACTAAAAGCAGGGAGTTTTTGTAAGTGGCACTTTGAATCTACGTACCGTACGTAATTTCGTTTGTTCGATAATGCCATTTTCAGTTTTGGAAGATAGGGAAATACACTTTATTCCTATTGCAACACAGTTCAAATTAAATTGCCTTGATTATGCACATCATATTGCACACTTTAAGAGGGCCTTACGAGGTTATAAAAACGTCATGCTTATGCTGAACAAATTTTTATCAAAATTAGCTAACAACCACTTTAGGAAAATTAGCTTTCATTTAATAAATCTGCGTTTGAATCGGTTCATGCGTTTGGTAGCTATACACATATACATACATACGTTAAATTAAGTAACACCCCACTGTTTGCGTCGGGGGTTAACCAGCATTATGATTTAGGAGTTCATACAACCTGAAAATCCTACACTTAAGGAACATCGGGACGTGGGATATGTTATTAGTTGAAACTGGCGCAGTCGGTAGGATGGGTGGTTCACCAGTTACACTTTGATTTCACACATTCAGATGAAAATACTTTTTGTTAGCTTATTATTTATTTCATGTTTATAGTTCAGTCATTTAAAGTCAGGTAGTTCCTGGGAAGTTTTCCGCGAGTTTTGATAATTGTTGATTGGACAAAGATACGAAGAAGGTGGCAAAGTTATAATTTGAAAAGAAAAACTAAACGGAAATATTTCCAGGTAACCCCTTTTTGACCACCAAATGACTTACTAATAATCTTTTCAATGCCATCGCGACACTAGTTCAACGCCGACGAGGGATATATCCGTCGCGGATAATCGCGCAGCAAAATAGACCTAATAAACCTAAGCATCAGTGACGATTTTTGTATTTGACATGGCGTTGAAGATATTCTGTTTTCTTAACCCAATAGGCAGTATCTCACTTAAAACCACTGTAGCAATATCAACCTTAATATTAATCGAGCAGAATTAAAAGTGCTTCGGTTATTGAATTTGAAATACTGCTATTTGGCTAAGGAGGAAACTCAATACTCAAACATTTATTGCATTCCACAATATTAGCTTACATTCCATGATATTAGGTAAAGTTTAGTTTTAGTATAGTATTCAATATGTGTATTGGCAGGTGTTCCACGCGGTGGCGCTGGAGGCGATGCACACGGCGCGCGTGCCGCCGCTGTCGGGCGGGCTGGTGCGGCCGCTGCACAACGTGGCCACCGTCGAGCTGTCCGCCGTCGTCATCGAGGGCATCAGGTGACGGGCTCGTTACGGTGTCCGCGGACCATCGAGAACCCCACAGCCGAACTAATGGCAACTTTGATTGTTTGAGTGCCTTCCTTTTACAGGTGGTTCGACTTTCAAACCGAGAACCTGTATTTATATTACATTCATGCACCCATTAGATCCTAGTAAAACGATTTATGTCATGACACACACTGACCACTCTTTTTGAATTGTCGGTACGATTACTTTCTATCAGTTAATCTGTATTTTTATATGAAAAACTAGCTGTTGCCCGCGACTCTATCCGCCTCTCAAAATGCAATTTATCTTCTTAAATTACAAGGTGACAAACAAACTTGCGTCTTTTAAATATTGGTACGGATAAAATAAGACACGGCCGTCACTCCTTATTATATTTCGACTCCAGCCGTTCCCGCAACGCCCTGCTGAACGGCGACACGGAGCACTACGACTGGGAGCAGGGCTACACGTGCCACCAGCTCGGCTCGGGCGCCATCGTGGTGCAGCTCGCGCAGCCCTACCTGCTGGCCTCGCTGCGGCTGCTGCTGTGGGACTGCGACTACCGCCACTACTCCTACTACGTCGAGACCAGCGTCAACTACTGGGACTGGGAGACCGTCTGCGACCGCACCAGGGACGCCGCTCGGTGAGCCATTTCAACATTTCAACTTAAACGTCCTTTTTATACAAAGGGGAAAAAAATGGGCCCTGGAGGGGGGGGGACTGCCTTAAATCCTTAAGGTAAATCATTTTACTTACAGGAAACATTCTTTTATTTTTTAAAAAGAAACAAAACTGCATTCAATGATTTACTAAAACTCGCTTGTCTCACCCGACAAATAAACACTCGCTATAATTAATCTTAGATTCCACGATCTTTTATATTTCTAAGACCAAATGTTACTTGGCAACAGAATTAGGATGAGATGATAGAAGCGATCCAGCTGGACCCTACACAAGGGCCTTCTAGTTGCAAAACAGCACCGTATCCTTGCTTAGCTGCGTCGCTATATAACTAGACGCTTGTATGTTTTTTACTTTCCAGGTCATGGCAAGTGATCTACTTCACGCCGCGGCCTGTCTCCATCATCCGCATCGTCGGCACCAACAATTCTGTTAACGAGGTACAATTACCTGTTAAATTTGGTAAATACTTCTTGGGGTTTCGACTATAAATAAAGGGAGAAAAGAGCGAATTATGTCAAAGTAAATGTAAGTGTTAATGACTGTAAATAATAGTTTGACGTCAATAAAAAAACGTAGATTAAAAAAAACAGCTTTTTAGCGTAATAGGATCATTTTAAATGTCTTTTTTTCTTTATTTAATGGTCAACATAAAATCTTGGGGAAAGTTGGATTGAACCGTCATTTTCACTCGTTCCTCGCTTGCAGCTCGGGCAAGACATCTCGGGACTCGTGAAAAATGACATAGAGTCGCCGTCAATAGAACTTGCAAAAAATGTAAACAAAACTAACCAATTTACCATTATTACTCGATAATCTCGTGCTTTTAAAGATCAAGTGAGGTCTTAGCAATGATTTATACACTAGATCATTATTTTTATATTAAGTTTAAGATGAAATAACTATTCATTATATGTACGTTATTTTGAATAAAGACACGCTTGGTGAATATTTGGTTATGTGTCAAACAGTACTAATTTGTTTACATCGTTGACAAGTTCTATTGAGTCCGACCCTCCCACAAATCGTCAATACTTTTGAACCCAACTCTCTGGACGTGACCGAAGTCTACTCAGACGTTGGCAAAATACATCTATTGCAAAAGATGTGAAAGCCATAATTTAAAAAAAAAAAGTTCTATTGACGGCGACTTTACTTTCCGCACTTGCATCAAAATGTACTATTTCGTATCCTGTCCCCTGCAGGTGTTCCACCTGGTGCACCTGGAGTGCCCGGCGCAGGTGGACGAGGCGCGCGACGACGCCAAGAAGAGCAGGCCCTCGCCGCCGCTCGACCGGCCCGCCGCTAACGGTACCGTACCCCTGGCTCTTTTTGTTTTTTTACAGCAAGGAGATAGCATACGTGATGTATGCCACCTGATGGTAAGCGGGATCCGAAGTAGACATTTTCAAATTTTGGACTAACCATAACGAGCGCGAGAGGTGCGAATCAGGGCTTTTATTGAACTCGGTAAAATTATATTGCCGTTGACGTGTTATGGTATTGTTTTTACCTCGGTCATCAAAAAAAAAGTTTAAAAAAACAAAAACCCGCTTTCAAAAAGCAAACTTTAAAATGGTACGTCAGACCAACTGAAGTCTGCTTTTGGTTAAAATATTGTAGGACGCCGAGTTTCGGCGGGTATTTGTTTTTTTTTAAACTTTTTTTTTATTTTATACTTTTTAGTGATCATAAAATTATGCTGTTATTCTCCCTATTCTCATTTAATAAGAAACTATAGAACATTTCATTCTCACTGCAAGCAACGCCGTGGGAAAGTTATAGTCATATATTTAAATTTAAATATGCTTCGTCATAGTCGCTCAACTATCTCAATCGAAATATCTTGTCGCCACCCTTGAAATATATACCGTTTAGGAGTTCTGGTGGCCATCTGTGGTCTTCATCATCAGTTCCACTTCACCAAGTAGTGCTTTCCAAGAGCAAATATGAGTTACAATGAAAAATTCAAAAATCGCAATAGGTGTGCCTATAAATTATGGACTCCATTATTAGATCTTAATTGTGATAAAAATAGGACCAATCGGGAAGTAGGTACCAGCTTTCAAATAAAAAAAGAATTATCAAAATCGGTTCACCGGGTCAAAAGTTCTGAGGTAATAAACGTTAAAAAAAATATAGGCGAATTGAGAACTTTATCCTTTTTTTGAAGTCGGTTAAAAAATTCGCAAATTGGAAACATACAAAATAATAGTAGTCGTAGAATCTAGCTCTGAGGTGTCGTTGAAGGGTTCCGAGCGATGCGTATATTTGGATGAAGATCTTAGAAAACACATACAATGCAATTACGGAACCATGAATGATGATGTTTGTGACGAATCATTGCGAGCGTACAATCCGCCGCCACAATTTAAAAGGATATGCTATTTTTACATTTGGTATTCTTTTTAACACATCTTGGATGATGATTTTTTACTTATGTAATCATCGAGCTGGTATAAATGATGGACGCGGAACTCCCCAATGGCAAATAGGTAGTCGATCCGTCTAGTTTGGGATCGTAAGTACAGTTAGGAACGAAGCGTTTTATGGATTATGAAATTTATATATTTAAACGTAGGCGATCTGTAGAACGGGCGAATACATAGATTATTGTTATAAGTCAACATTCAGCTTTCTCAGCCGATCGGCTGGATAATGGAATGAATGAAAGCGTATAAAGTTTATCTGGATCGTTTGGTGTTCAGCCGCGGCAGCGGCCGCGCCGGCGGGCGAGGCGCCGCGCGCCGCGTCCCCCGCGCCCGAGCCCGCGCCCGCGCTGCCGCCCGCCGAGACCGCCACCGAGGCCGAGGAGCGCTACGACGACTGAGCCGCGCCCCCCGGGCGCAGGGGACCGCAGGGGACCGGAGGCAGAGTATAAATAGATAAGTAGTTCGTCTCCGGCCCTTCACGAGTTTCTGTTACCTATTGCAGCTCGGGCTAGGGTTGCGATCGATTCGCGTCGCTCGGTCCCAACGTATGCGACCAAACGCGGCGTCGCCTAATTTAAACCGGCTTGATGCGTCCTGTTGTGTTTGCTTGTGGTGGGTCGCGGCGCGTACGCTCGAGGCACACACATGCAAGCAAGCGATGTTCCTTTGAAGACGAACTACTGTTTATACTGTGCCGGAGGGAACCGGAGCGCCGGTAGGCTAGACGGTCTGTATTATTGTGGAATATTTTACACAACTTTACTATTCTTCCGATACCTACAGGCTTATTGCCTATCGAACTCGCAATCGTAATCGTTTTGATTATGACAGTCCGAAGGCGAGTCTGCATACAAAATGAAAACAATAGTTCCACTTTGAAGTCGATTGCGATTGCGTTAGGCAATAGGCCAGCTGGGCCGATTTAGAAGAGTATTGTTTTTATTATTTTTATTTATTTATTTCACAAGAACAGATGACGTTAATGAAGTTTTATGGTTGGGTGGTAACTTTAGTTATGTGATAAAATTGATAAAGTTGTTACGAAATGTTATTCGGAGATGTACAGTAATAATGAATCAGCGGTTCCCATTGGTAATATCTTGGCGTGCTCGTTAATTCATTATACTATACACTTTCCTTTTTAAACTGTTATCATTCAGTTAATGTCGGAATAATTATTGCTATACTTTTAGAGGCGTGTATAAAAGAAATGATTAATCATTGAAATAAAAGAACGTCATGAAAATACGTCGTAACATAACAAATACCATCGTCATAATCGGTACCGACACGCGTTACTGACATGGTTATGTTACGGTGAAATGTTACAAACGTAGACCCACCCCAACCCAGAATCAACTCAGATATAGTACAGGATTAAAACGAGACAGAAAATATTGTTACACAATAAAATTGTCCGTCTAACCAAGCCGAGCCTTGAATCTTCTATAATATCCAGTGATCGGAATAGGTAGAGTGGTGATCGGAATATTTACCAAAGTTCGCAAACTGGCATAATAATAATATGGAGTAGTTACAACCGGGTGAAATATTGGTTTATTTTTATTGAATTCCGAATTTCCGGTATTTTTCTGGTACTAGGAAATGTTGTCGCAAGTAAGTCTCCAGTTTATGATCCTGTTCTACAAAGTTTGGGTAAATATATTCCACCTATTACATAATTAGATTTAAGGAATGAGTTACAGGCCCCTTTTATCACAAACTAACGTAAAGAATCCCATACCGTGAGTAAATATTACGTATATTTAGCATTAAAAATACCGGCAATTCAATAAAAATAAATTAAGATTTCACCCGGTTGTAACCTATTATGTCCTTTTGCGAATTTTAGGTAAATATACTCTACATATTCGATCACTGGTAATACCCATTAGCTAATTGTCTCGTCCGCGAAATGACCCATTACAAAACGTTATTCAATCAATCAATGGAATGATTTTGCGGAAGGGATATTTGGCGAAATAGTAAGGGGAATTACTAACGGGGCCTTATGAGATCCAACCCATAAAGCATAGCATATTCAATTGGTGGGGTGCGGGGCGCGACGGCGGGGGTATTGTATCCACCGCCGAGTTGGTAGATCAGTCCAATTTTCCCTCGCCCTGCAACTCTACATATTTGTGCATGTAAGTGTACAATAAGAGAAACTAAAACACGTACCTTTTTCGCTCTTGTCACAAATTGTAGAGAGGGTACGTCTTTCGGTTTACCTTCATGTACGGTCACGAAATTTAATTTGGGACCCATTTCAAGAAAGATATGTATGAAGTCGTCAATGTCATTAGAGATGTCAAGTCATTCGTACCTTGTAGGAAACTCAACCTTATTGTTTTAGAATTTCAGATTGACTTCGGACCTAAGGTGGGTATAGGTAAAAAACTTAAGTAAAGCTCCTCTTGCATGTAGTTGTAACACATAGGTATAGACCGTTTGACATCTATATTTGAAATTTGACATAAATTCCATATTAGTTTTGTACACAACTACATGCAACAGGAGCTTTACTTAAGTTTTTCACCTATACCAAATTTAATCTCGTGACTGTACATGGCCAAACTCAATGCGCAATTTCGGGCAGACTGTAGCAGTTTTTTTAGTATGTAGTGCAACTATAAATACTATGACTATGTATATACTATAATGCAGCTTTTTTAAAGACATGCAACTGTCCTACACTTTCTTGACGTATGCAATAGTGAATTCAAATGTTACAAAATAAAACTAGAATACGACTGCAGCTGTTTTATGAAATAAATGTGGGAAAGAGATATATTGATTTATTTTTATGACAGCTGGTAGCTTTAGTTATGTAAAGCTGTTGCGAAATGTCACTCCAAAATATAATCCAATAATGGAACAGCGATGGAGATATAACAACTTTGATTTATAAACTAGAGCCCGGGCCCTTATAGTTTTGTATTTGATCCTTTTTTGTTACAGTCTGTTATTGGATTCAAAGCCATTCGTATACATTAATAAGTTGAGTGACATATTTCAACATGTTTTCTATGAGGGATGGCAAATTGCATAGTAGGTATGTTCCTATTTGAAAAATATTGCCTCCGGTAAGTTTTCTAAATTGGACATATTCTATTTCCTTTGCAGTAGAGATTAAAATGCACTTTATGGCGCTTTCCTAACGTTACTTGTACATTATTTCTTAGCTTTACTTTGACCTAATATTCCATGTATGAAAAGGGACCTTATTGTCGATGGCGCTTACGCCGCACTGCGTTACGCGACGTTGTATTTATATCGGAGCATTGTTGATAATGGCGGAAGCGCCATCGACAATAAGGTCCCTTTTCATAGATAACTTCTCATATAATAATCATTATGGTATCACTTATTCCACCACGAGTTTTAGGGTAGTCTAGTTATCGTTAAGTTGTTAGTTTGATTATAAGAATATACATTTTAATTGTAATTTGTCTTAGTGATATCACTGTTGCATATTAGTTATTTCATGTAATGGTCTGAATTTCTTGATAAAATTGGTAGTTATTTAGTTCCTAAGATGTTTTCTAGTCTATTCCTTATTAGATGCTTATTTGTGGCGCACGAAAAAGTTCTTCATTACAAGAAATACCTATAAATACAGTTGTTGGTTATACGATACAAGCGGTAAAAAAAAACATTTATTGAAATTAATTTTTGGTTTTGTTGACGTTAGGTTAGCAAGTATGTTTTTCTCCAAACTCATCTGCAAACACCTTGACCCTTGTGGTATAGTCCAGTCCATCTTTATGACAACTCTTACTGTCAATTGGATAAGAGCTGTCAACAATTATTACGATATTGAAGCCAGATGGGCTAATACAATGTGGAATAGAGGCACTGTATGCAATTATGTGGCTTTTACTATTTTTCTTGTAAAATTTTAATGCTGTTTTATCACAACCACGCATTAAAAATTTACAAGAAAACGCATTAAAAATTTACACGGAAACCAGCCCGTTTCTTTTAATTAAAAAAACATCACGCAAGTCCGTTTTGCATTGTTAACCGTTGTTGAACCGTTTTGGAAACATCTCTCAAAGCTGTTAAACAGGTTAGTTATCTATTTGTGGCATTATCTATTAAAAGGGACCTTATTGCCGATGGCGCTTACGCCGCACTACGTCACGCGACGTTGTATTTATATCGGAGCATCGTTAATAATGGCGGGAGCGCAATCGACAATAAGGTCCCTTTTCATTGATAACGTCTCATTTGTGTTGGGGACCTGTTTTGAAGAACTCTCTCGTATGGCTAGGCTATTGACGTTTTTCTGTATATATGACCAAGTAGTGCTTTGTTCCCATGGAAATTTCCTTGAAATTATTTCTGTAAGTGTTGTAGTTGAAACAAGGTTGTGTTGAAATTAAGCTAGCTAGTTATTGTTTAGAGTAAGATCCTGCTTTCTTATTTATGTTGGTTTAAACAGTTGTTTTAATGTTTTGAGGAACAGGTGTAGGTCGTTTCACACAAATGGCTTGGTGTTGTAATTACAACAGCAACTTAATGCAAGATATAAGAATGCGACTGCCAGTGTTTTGATCTTTTTTGGGTCCTTCATAGGGTCGACGGATTTTTATTAGGTTTTTGATCCGCCTTTTGTTATGAATTAATTACCTATTGAAATTCATGATGCAAAAAAAACTAACGACAACGTGTTTATAAACTTCATAAACATTAATCCCTTCTTGGGGAGTCAGGTTACAAAGTATAGCCGGTCACCAGTCGATCGGTGACTAATCGACCTTAGATTGGCTGTCAACCGATGAGCTGATGCCCAGCAAATCCATAAAATTTACATAAAAGCGCTCGACGCGACGGTCCGACAGTTTACGTCAATCCTAATTATCGATAACGATAGTGTTCGCAAAATGTATCTTGTGTAGGCCTCTAGTAGGGGTTGGCAACCTGCGGCTCGCGAGCCACATGCAGCTCTTTTGATGTGAAGCTGCGGCTCTTTAGTTCCATCTTTATTTATGCAAGTACTATTTATGGTTGGCAAGAAAAATGTTTGCGGCTTTAAAAACTTTAAAATTGAAACTTTACAATTTATAATAGAGAATATGCTTGTTTTTTTTTACGGCTTCAATAAAAGCTGATTCATGTTACAAACAGGTGAGAAAACTCTTTTTTTTAATAGCTATAAAAATAACCAAGATATAAGCCAACAAAGATGTGTTCCTATCTCTTTCTAGCAAAACAGAATTTTACGTTATGGCATAGCTGCGGGGTCCTGTCAGTTGACCAAAAAACGTTTCACCAAATGATTCATTTGACAAACATATCATTTGACAAACCGCTATTATTTCCGAAGCTGTAAATATTTCAGGATTTATTTCAGGACCATCGTGTAGAACCCTATAGGTTAGGTTAGGTTTGATTTTTAAAAATCCTGAAATATTTACAGTTTCGGAAAAAAAAGCGGTTTGTCAAATGATATGTTTGTCAAATGAATCATTTGGTGAAACGTTTTTTGGTCAAACATTAGTGAACCCATAGCTGCACAATGACGTCAGCAGTGCACTTCGGATCTCTCTGTCTAATTAGCAGTTTAAAATGCTTGTATCATCCGTATTTCTTGACCAATTTTAATTTTAATTTCACTTTTAGTGATCTCTTTTACGGTATTTTCATATTTTGTTGAGAAATGCGATTTAAAAAATCCATGCATATTCCCTATTGTTATTTTTGCCTCTTCCGAAAAGGTTGCCGACCCCTGCTCTAGAGCTATATCGAGCCATGATTGATTTGTGTCGACTCATGCCATGATGATGGATCCTATTGGCTTCACCAAAGTCGGCACTCAGATAATAAGTTCATTCGTCCAAATGCCAGGGCTTATAGTAATCATTCTGTTATTGTTAATGTTATGGTAGCTCTTATTGACTTGTCAGTAAACAGTCAGTGATCATAAACCATACGATAACAATTTAAGACATGATAAAAATTATTATGATCGGAGAAACAGTTAAAACTCCGCATTCTCATCTCCAAGCGGTTCAAGAACGTGAACGCACTCATCCTCATTCCAAATTAAGGAATTTGTAACATGTCAAACAGTTTCATAATTGTGTTTTAACCGATTTACCCATTTTGATAACAAAGCGGAATAGAGGCCCAGCTGTTATGAAACTTCCTACATAATATAGACTGCAAGATGGACCTTATAAATTATATTTTGTAATTAATTCCTGTATGTATTTTTACGTTATCTTTAGTAGATGGTTATTTTTAATTAAAGCAGAGATGAACTTAGCATTCACTTGTGAGTCGTAACAGAATACCGAGTAGATGCTGTTTATTAACTTTGTTGAACTAAACAATTTAGAACCAAAAATCATACAGGATCTTTATTTATCAGCATCCTGACATTGGAAGGTGTCCGTAAGAAAGGACCATAGACAACCTTGAATGAAGTCTGGAATCCAGAACCAACAGAGCTGAGTGATGTCATGAAATGGGTCTTTTTATGTGCTCTGTTCCATTATTGACACCAAGTTTAATTCCAATGAAGAAACAAAATAAATTTTACTTGTATAGGACAATGGGTAACCCCATTGTCCAGCTAGTAAGATTTAATTTAATTTGCTATAAATTTATTGTTCTACTAAATGCTGATTACATTGTTGTTAATCCACAACTGCATTCGGCACTGCTTAAGTTCATTGACTATGGGCTACAACAAGGGTACACCATCTTGAATAAAAAAACCTATACAAGTGAATGCTCAAGTTTGTCTGCATAATTTAGTGATTGGCACAACATAACAGCATATATGCTCTTTGGATTACTGAATGCTTGCCAGAGCTGAAGACGTGATGTGTAACAGAGAAGCAGAGGCAGCCTCTTGTACTGTGATAAAAGGAACCAGTTTGGTTTGTGACTGTAGGATAACGAGTGATGTGTATTCATAATCCTTATTGTAGATGTAAGGCAGAGATATAAATATTGTAGAGCTTTTAATATCTTTTAATAAAAATTTAAGTGTACATTTGAGTTTTATTTTTGATTTGTGGATACCTTATAAAAAAACGTTTATTAATTTATCAGGCTATGAACAATGTTTTCGTACATATTTATTTCTGCCTTGCATAATAAGAAGGCAGTTGACACGTCCCCTATATAAAAAATTGACTGTTATCAGATTAAGTTAGGTATCAGTTTAATAATCTTATCCTTAGTCTTAAGTAACTTGTGGCCCCTTTTCTCTTATTATTGCCCTATTTTTCCTAAATAAATCACTGGCATCAATTATTTCTGGGTTATTTGCCTCTGCATACTCATCCAGCCTTTTACGCAATATACGCTTTAGGTCTTGTATACTATCATTGTTTTCCAATGCTGAAATTCCTATAATATCTTCAAATTCTATAACTTTTTCTGGCCTTATTTCCTTTGGTATTGAGTCCATTACTCGTTCTATGTTTTTTAAGGAGTCCTTTACTTCTTGAAAAATGTCATTAGCACCTTGCAAATCCATTTTGTTTACAGCTAAGACAGCAGGTTTGTCTAGTAACTCTGGGTCATAGAGTTCCAACTCCTTGTTAAGGAGCAGCACTGTTTCTAAGCATGATCTCCTGGGGTATTTAGGACTCAGTTGGAAACCTTGGAAATCAGCTATAAACAACAATAGTTTTGTCCTCTCAACATGTTTAAGGAACTTATGTCCCAGCCCGATATTGTTGTGAGCCCCTTCAATGAGCCCAGGCAGGTCGGCTACGGAGATCTGCCTTTTATCTTCAAACTGTATTACACCTTTGTTCGGTTTAATAGTTGTAAAAGGATAATTTGCAATTTTAGGTCGAGCTCTGGATATAGCTTTCAAAAGGGAACTTTTACCTGCGTTGGGAAAGCCAACTAGCCCTATATCAGCGATTAGTTTTAGGTCTAATCGTATATGATATGTCTGCCCGAAATGTCCTAGGAAATTGTTTTGTGGATTGCCTCCTGGGCCACCTCTAGCTACTATTATAGTTTGTCCTTCGCTGTCAATAGATCCCAACGCTGCGCCATCTTCTCTGTACACTGTTACACCCAGCGGAACCTCAAGTTTAACGTCGCTCCCGGGATTACCAACTATTTTGGTTTTGCGGCTGTCCTCGCCGTGCCCGGCGCTTATAGTTTTCATCCGGTTTTTATTAGATATACTCAGGAGATTCGCTTTCTCTTTGCCGATGCAGTAAACACAGCCCCCCTGGCCTCCAAGGCCGCCAAACTTGGGAAGCCCGGTGCCCCCAGTTCCACCTTTTACATGAAGTCTTATCGAGTCAATGAATTTACTTCGGAGGTAATTTCGCGGCCGTTTTATTTCTTTCGCAGCGGCAAATAAAGTCCTCAATATTAAAACCATTTTCATAAAAATCCTGATCACATTTCAAGTTTAATTCTTTGAGTAAACACATTTAGTTTTACTACCGATTGCTAAAGATTACCACATTTACAGGTTAGTCAACTGTCAATTCTGACATCTTGCCTCATTCGGGGGATAAACAACACGAACCGTTTTTCTTAAGCTTAAAAACGCCCAAGAAGTGATCTAAATTTATCGTAGCGTAGGCAGAGTATTACGCTGTATTATCTTATCTAGTATTACTCTGGCAACATTCTTATCAGCTGTGATATGACATATGTCACAGCTCCTCATGAACTGGCTGTGTTCCAAAGCTAATAGCGCTTGCTTGCTTGGTTTTACTGTGATTGGTTGCGCCACGGCTATGCTTTGCTTCGATTGGATTATAAGTTTGCGCTGCAGCTGTCATGGCTACAATTAATTAAGCGCTTTATTTATCGCCTGATAACGACTAACCTGACTCTTACAAACAAAACAACATTATTATTATTTTCGAGCGAGTATGTAACTTTTTATTATCTTCATCATTATCCTTAGTAATAAATTTACAATATGCAGTGTTAATCATCAAATAAACATGATGGTAATTGGGTCCTTATTAGTTATTGTTTTTGTAGCTTCCTGTCAAATTGCCTTGGTTTTAGCAAGTTCTGGCGATAGTTTTTATTTATATCGTCAATGTGTTGCGAGGTGCAAAGGCGTTAACTGCACACAGGGTAAGAGTCCGATATAATAATAGTTCCTGATTTATTTCTTCGTTGCATTTAAAAATAGGAGGGGTAATAAAAAGTCAAAATTAACCTCAAGGTAAGGTTCCTACCTATTAAATGAATGGTCTAGCACAAAGGTATATCTTATCTTGCAGGGAGAAAGGTTTATGGTCTTCTAGGATACATTGCTTCTTATCTTCATGGATAAATTAGTTAGGTAAACCACACAAAAACAAAAACCCAGACAATCAAGAACTTTATTTTATTTTAGAGCTAGATAGCTAAAAAATTGCTGTGAAAGATTTTCTGATTTATATTTTAGATGGTAGTTTTACAGAAGAAGGGTACAAACTTTTGGACTGGCCGAGTAAGGTGCTGTGTTGGGGTTGCCAGGATGAGTGCCGCTACCACTGCATGTGGAAGACTGTGGATTTCCTTGAGAAGGATGGACATTACCTCCCCAAGTTTTATGGCAAGGTTAGTTCTACCTATAAATGGCAAATTATATTCCTTCTGCTGTCAAGATCAAGAGGCTGCAAGTAGTCACAGCCCTGTGGTAGGGGTGCAGTGCCAGGTACCAAGGGAAATACCAAATCTTATATTATATAAAATTCTTCAATTCAACGGTGCACTAAGACAACAGGGAATATGCATGGAATTTTTTAAATAGCATTCCTCAACAAAATATGAAAATACCGTAAAAGAGATCACCAAAAGTGAAATTAAAATTAAAATCGGTCAAGTAATACGGATGATACAAGCATTTTAAAATGCTAATTAGATAGAGAGATCTGAAGTGCATCGGTGATGTCATCGTGCAGTACGGCCGTATAAACTCCACATAAAATTCTGTTTTGCTAGAAAGAGATAGGAACAAATCTTTGTTAGCTTCTTGGCTATCTTGGTTATTTCTATAGCTATTCAAAAAATGTTGTTTCTCACCTCTTTGTTACATGAATGAGCTTTTATTGAAGCTATATAAAAAAAAATGCATATTCCCTATTTAGCTATTTGTCTTTACCTTGATCAAGGGGTAGGCCCAGCACTGTTTGCAACTATAGCTCAAATTAAGACTGAGAAATTTATGGTAAAATTATAATTATTTTATGACACCAGGAACCGGCTTCCTGTCATCTGAAGGGCTAAAATAAAAAAAATAAGACAGGCAGTTCTCTACATTTTGAGTTTTGACACGACTGAACCATACTTGCGATTTAAATTTAACTAGGTTTATCTTTTTGTTGCAAATGGCTGTCAATTGGTCTGTGAGTTACAGCTATTTACTAATTTTCCTTTACTAAATTAAAATGTGTTCTTCCAGTGGCCATTCGTCAGGTTGTATGGGGTACAAGAACCGGCCTCTGCA
Organism: Acleris literana; assembly: GCA_946894065.1. Lineage (NCBI taxonomy): Eukaryota > Metazoa > Arthropoda > Insecta > Lepidoptera > Tortricidae > Acleris > Acleris literana. Next base: position 981,553 of record OX335674.1, read on the forward strand.
TTTGCATCATTCCTAAACTTAGCCTGCTATGTCTACATGCACTATGAGATGGCAAGACAATTCTCTGTCAAGGATACGCCGCTACTAAGGTTCTGGCATGGATTTACTGTGGTGAGAACTTCATTGATGCTCAAAATAGATGTTAAATTACCTACTAGAAAAAGTAAACCAACAGTCTATGTTGTAAAAGGTAGCCATTTGCTTTTGCCTACAATTCGGTCTGAAGAGACTTAGTTTATTGCTATTCTGTCAAAATCTGATCAAATTAAGCCGTACTGCCTACTCTACTAGCATTTGTTATATTATAAACTTTCTGTTATCAATACAGTTTAATTTAATAGTTATAATTCTTAGGTTTGCGAAAATGGCTGGATGTGGTCCTTAATTTTTCACACCAGAGACACCGAATTCACAGAGTTTATGGACTATGCATGCGCATTGTCTATGGTCATGGCGGTGCTAGCGGCCGGTGTTGTCAGGTATAATTTGGGTTTGGTTTATATATTAGCCCTCTTACTAATAAACGTTGAGTAACGGTGGTATAGCTATACAATGTTTTCTCCTTATCTGTCAAATTCAAATGTCACAATGACAGATAAGGACAAAACATTGTATAGCTATACCAACGTTACTCAATGTTTATTAGTAAGGGGGTATGTGTTTATATGAGCCGTTACAGATATCATCCGAGATTGGCTCGACTATAGTTAATGGATATACCATTAAGGGCCGATTTCACCAATGAATTAAACGCGATCAATTTACGATAAACTCAGTTCTCGTGTTAACTCGTGTTAAAATGACAGTTCTCGTATGGATCTGACTCTAGTTTAAATTGATCGCGTTTAATTTCATTTGTGAAATCGGCCCAAAGGCAATAAAGTTCAATTATGTTCGTTCGATAATGCCATTTTCAGTTTATGACCATAGGAAAATAAACCTTATTTTTATTGAAACACGGTTCAAATTAAATGGCCTCGATTATGTACATCCGATTGCATACTGGGCCTTACGAGGTTAAATGAGTGTCTGGTAGAGAATGCCATTAGGCATTAAGTCCGCCATGTGTGTTTTTTGTGCAATAAAGGTTAAATGAATAAATATACACATACATTACTTAAAAACACAAGACACACACGATTAAAACACAACATGCTCAATTACACTTTAAAAAAAATCATTCTATGGCTTTCATTCAGTCTTTCACATCTGCGAATTGTTAGCGAGATTTAAATGATTAGACTAACAATTAAATTTAATTAATTTCTTTTAGTGTTGTACTTATTTGGCTATTCGTTGTAATTAATTATTTCTCAATCGCCCAAAGGTTAACTGGAAGAGATCCCTTAAAGGGATAAGTTCGCCTTTGTACATCCCTGTTATATTTTTGTCTATTTTATAATTGTTATCTCTTTTGTTTGTACAATAAAGTGTTTACATACATACATACATAAAATTATTATTATAATTTAAAATGCTGTAGTTGACTGCTTTTACTGCGGTCTTTCGTTAATAAGTTAGAAATATAAAAAAATGTGCTTCTTGTTCTGAAGTTGCTTTTCGTGATCCATTGCGTCGCCGCAATAGCTCCCGACTCAATAATGCTAAAACAACTCGTCAATGGATTGCTAAAAGTATGCGGACTATCGACCAATGAAATTGAGCCTAATGCTAATATATACATATATATATATATATATATATTGGGCTGCAGCTAATTTGTGCAATTTTTGCCCTTGTTACCCGTGTTTCCTCTCGAAGACCCTTGAAGGGACCACGGGGATTCTAATTCCCCGTGGTTGCTTCGAGAAATATAATGCTGCCGCATCACGAGGTTTTAAAATCAAATTCAACATAGTCGACGGAGCTTCGCCATTGCGGAGCTCCTATTTCTGGGTGGTTTGGCCCTGCGGGCCTGCTGAAGAACTAACATAACCTAAACCTACCTCATATCTAATATGCAAAATTTCGTAGAATAAGAGGAAGTGATTTAAAACTTCTTTGTTTTTGTAACCTCGTGATTCGGCAGCATTATATTTCTCTAAGGGACCACGGATAACAAGCTAATTTTTGTTGTTAATTTAAACCACGCATTTGACCTCCATGGTGGTTGCAGGGTGTCCTACGGGAGAACGTCTCGCATCCCCCGGGTGCTCCTCGCGCTCATGCTCTGGTACTACGCGAGTCACGTGCGTTACCTGTACTATGGACGCATCGACTACGAGTACAATATGACGGTCAACGTCGCCTGCGGTGAGTGTTGCCACAGTATAATTAAAAAAGAACCATCAAGCAACCCTGCATAAAATATTATTTGTTATTCTAGGAAGGCTTAATGCAAGTTTGGGACACTTCGAACAGGGGTACATTGAGGGGCTTGTATGTTTTTTTGTTGGTGCCATCGACGGACAAACAGGCAGACTAATAGGAAGTGGTCACCGCCGCCTATGGACATTTGCAACGCCGGAGGCGTCATCAATGCGAAAGAAATTTAATGACACCCTTTTACGCCTTTTTGATGTATGCGCGTTTACTCTTATGCGCCACAAGCCAGTGGTGGGTGGTAAGGGGTGACATAACATTGATACAGCTGATTATCGCTGAATCATTCGGAACTGCGCCGCCTGCGCATGTGTGCCTTGCTCTAAAAAGCCGGAGTTGAATTACTTTTCTGTATAATTATACTTTAGTGATCGTCTTTATAAAGTACTTAACTACCTACTCTACTGTAGTGATGGTAGTCATCCCTCATAATCATCCTATCCGAAAGGTGTCCACTAATGGACATATGCCTTCCAAGAGTCGCCGTAATGATCAAATTCACGCTGTTCGGTTACTAGCAATGCAACGTGCCCTGTAAATGACACTTTTGCTACCCCATGTATTACTGAGGATCTCATCATTTCTGATTACGTTTCCCTGGTTAACACCGGTCATCCCATTCGAGATATACATATTTATTTATGCAGTTTCAAAGAAGTTAAAAAAAAAATGTACGGTATTCGAAATGAAAATAGCAACATGATCCAATTTTTACCCAAAAAGTTCCGCTCGACGTTGTTGTCAGTTAAGAATATTGTAGCTCCACCTGCCACATCATTTTTTTTACGTGTTGCCCTCATAGCTTTTGAGTACCGTTTATCGTGCTATAATATGTGTGATGTGGTCAGGGATCCTGGGCGGGGTCCTATGGGCGCTGTGGGCGAGCGTGCAACTCGCGCGCAGACGCGGGCGGCGCCACACGCGGCTGCTAGTGTTCGTGACCTGGCTGGCAGCTGCCCTGTCGCTGGAGCTGTTGGACTTCCCCCCCGTCGCCGGCTGGGACGCCCACGCGCTCTGGCACCTGGCTACCGCGCCGCTGCCGCTCGTTTTGTACCGGTCAGTACGCGATGCAACCTTATGTACAACGCGGTCACAGTATCTGTGGAACTCGCTGGAATGCGACGCCGCTCCCGCTTCCCCTTTCACCCCTCCGCGCTCGCCCTGTCGCGTCAGTATGGACAGTATGGATAGTACATCGTACCCAGAGCGTCGATATGACGTCAAGAGAAGAGGCGAGGTGCACAGATATTGTGACCGGCTTGTACAGTCGGCCAAACAAAGTGGTCATTTTCTCAAAAAAAAATTGAATTCCCGGAATTTTATCAAGAAACAAATTTGCGTAAAATTACAAAGCTCACCAGAAGCGACGGGAGTTAGTGAAAGAACAGTGCAAAAAATATTAATTAGGAAGAAAGAAGAATATTCAAAAAAAGAGATGTCGCTAGCATATCCAGAAAAAAATTAATCGCCAATATAAAGTAGCCATTGATGGACTTACAGCTGATTTTAGATTTTAATACCATACAAAAAAAACATTCAAACACTGGCAAAATTAAAAACGGTCTTAAATGAAAAAGATGGTTCTAGTAAAATCGAATATGTAACTTATATTATTTTGTTCATTTACGTTAAGCTTGCTAACGCTACCAGGGGCACGTTTTATAAAGCTACAAGTTACAATTTTACAGGTCTAAACTGGCAACACTGCTCAAATGGTTGGTCGTCATTGGTCGAGGTTGTGTCAAATGGAAACTAATAACCTGTAAATTGTAATTTGTAGCTTTATAAAACAGGCCCTAGGGGTGGCCGTTCAGGGTCCCGCAAATAATGCCATTCTTAGTTTCTAAAATAAAGCCTTAAAGGGGTTTGGGTAAAAGTGTTGTCATTTGTAAAATTCATATATTTTCAACGTGAGCGGCCATTCATAAAAGTGGTAAATTATGATAGAATTATTAAAAATAAACATATTTTGTTATGTAATGTAATTCTCTAAAGTGCATCGGAGCCGAGATATTTAAATATTCATACTTGGGCGTGCTTTTGTACTAAAAACTGAATACTTAAATCTTTAAAATCTCCGCTCCGATATTATTTACCGCCATAAATTATATATATATACATACATACATAATCTCACGCCTTCGTTCCCAGAGTGGGGTAGGCAGAGCTACAGAATTACAAACATCTCTAAAAAAAATGTTGATAATTCTATAACCACAATTTGCACAATATATATATATATATATATATGTGTGTATTTAGAGGTCCTCTAAATAAATAAAGCTACAAGTTACAATTTTACAGGTCTAAACTGACAACACTGCTCAAATGGCTGGGCGTCATTGGTCGAGGTTGTGTCAAATGGAAACTTGTAACCTGTAAATTGTAATTTGTAGCTTTATAAAACAGGCCCCAGCAGTTACGCACACAAAGGCGCATTACAACTACAAGTATGGCGAACCCGCTTTCATGGGATAAAACAACTGTCTTTGTTGTCTGATTTGGCTTTTTATAAATACTACAGTAATGCAAACCTTGCGTCTACGTCACAAGGATGATCCTACATTGACCGAATTAAGATAGGATAACTTCCTTGTCCGTATTTTCGTCTGACTACCGTGTCTGTCTGTCAGAGCCTTTTTCTCAGGAACCCGTGGCGGTATCAACTTGAAATGAATATCAAATACTTAGGTCTACGGTAACTAAGAGGTGTAAAAAAAAACAGCGTCTAATTCAGTGCAATAAAAAAGAATGCCATGGAATTACTAGCATAAAGGCATTATATCGTAGTCCTAAGGGTTCGCAACGCGTTTGCGATGTCACGAATGTCTCTGGGCCACGGATCCCACTTATCATCAGTTGTCCTGTGTGGTCGTCCGCCTTCTCCACGCTATAAAACAAATACTACAGGAAATGTCGTTAGTTCGTAGTAATTATAATTTTACTTCTTTTCGTAGGTACCCTCGGTGCGCGAGTCAAACTCACACTTGTCTAGTATTAGTTCGACTTTATCCTATTGCCAGCCATGCGAAAAAATAAATTATAATTCCTGTTGTGTTTTCAGATTCATCATAGAAGATCTGTCATACTTAAAGAGCGAAAATACGGCAAAAGAAGACTTGAAGATATCGTAAACACTAAAACAATGAAGAAATTGTTATCGAGTATTATTAAATTAAAAACTATTTTGACCCGGTTGTTAAAAGTGACTTATTATTTATAACAAAGTCCGATTGTTAAACTAACTCCACTCAAAGCACGAATAAAATCCCTAGTTGTTAAAGTTGACTAATAGAAATATATTAAAAAAATAAATGAAAACGTTAGTTCATAAAATCAAAATTAATCGGAAGGAATGATAAATATATTATGGAAACAGTTCAAAATAATAAGCTATCGAAATAACATTTATTGAGTAAATAGAGTCTGACCAGTGAGTGGTGACACAAACACTCTGGGCAAATTTAAAATATCACTAGCGGGGCCTGTTTTATAAAGCTACAAATTACAATTTACAGGTTACAAGTTTCCATTTGACACCACCTCGACCAATGACGCCCAGGAAAAGTTAAAAGTTACAATTTTACAGGTCTAAACTGGCAACACTGCTCAAATAGCTGAACGTCATTGGTCGAGGTTGTGTCAAATGGAAACTAGTAACCTGTAAATTGTAATTATTAGCTTTATAAAACAGGCCCCGAGGCCCGTTTCATAAAGCTACAAGTTACAAATTACAAGCGGAAGTATCTTTCTAACTCCTTTTGCTAGAAAGACAGTTCCGCTTGTAATTTGTAACTTGTAGTTTCGTGAAACGGGCCACCAGTCAGACTCTAGCACAGTCCCGACTTAAATAGTTTATTTCTTATGTTTTATTTTCGCTAAAAGAACACATTTTTTGTATTGGGACCCACTTTAATTCAACTTTATCTTATATTTGTATTATTATTTATTGTTGTACATAGCGTTCAAATAAAATGATTTAGGTTTTTTAAAATCATGTATATGGCAACACTCTAATCAGTTGTGTCAGTGTCAGCTCCTTATTGATCGTGTCGTGAACGTCGTGATTCGTGTGCCGGCGATAAAAGCGCTTGCGGGACTACCTTGTACTACTTATTATCCTAGGAACATACCCTATCCTTATATTATAAGTCTAGTCTAGGAGCCGAGCGGTACCAGTTCCCCGCTAACCCGCTTTTGAGATTAAGTGCAAATTTATCACAAATTACGACAAAGCGCTTTATTGGCTGATCTTGGCAAATTTTAGCGAAATCAAAACAACAACAATGAAATGAGTTGCCGGTATCCCTTGTAATCATTATTCCCCGTGATTAACACTTGATATCGCCTGAAAAATACGCAGTTTAAATCGTCAATTCAAAATGAGAGCCACAGCAACCTTCTTAGTAATTGTTGTTATAGCTTGCTATCAAATTTCCTTGGTTTTAGCGAGCCCCGGCGATAGTTCTCAGTTATACCAGAAATGTGTTAAAAAATGCAAGAGCGCCAACTGCACACAGGGTAAGTGTCGGAGATGAATCATATTTACTGAAAGTATTGATTTTCGTTTGAATTCCAACTTAATTGGAATGAAGGAATACGAAAATCGTTCAGGCATGAATGAGGAGCAAGCAAAATGATGACGACGACTTAAAATAAAGCACAATTCTAAAAACTGGGTACTTAGGCTCTATTTTGCACTACAGTCACCAGGGGTTCATTGGGAATTTTGCATGTACCAATGTATAAAATAAACAAAACAATATTGAATCAATTTAAAGAATCATTCTTTTATGAGAATATTGTTACTATTTATTTTTATTATTACATTATGGGTAAGGACCCAAAAGTTGGGCATGCTAACTCAGTTAATTAAATTTTCTATGAAACTCTTCCATTGTGATACACAACAATTAACCATACAATTGTAGGGATACTTTTTTGTTTCTTTGCTTGTATGGTGAACTGTGCTTAACTATGGTCTAACTTTCTGGTCCTCACCCTTATAGGAGAGCAGCTTATATGCAAAAATGCTCATATACATGTTAAGTTATTTTCTTTGATATGCTTAGAAAGTTCATAGCTAATAGCTTATACATTTTTCTTGACATCTTGAGTTCTTAATAAAAAGGTTGTAACTTAAACCTATTTCAATTAGGGTGACGGCACCAGTGTTGGACACTTTTAGCTGACTGGCACCAGTAATGGACTCTTCACTCTTAATTCAAATTTCATTATGGTCGTAAATTGATTGTTGCAAAACAAATGAATTTATATTTTTCTGAAATAAGAATCAAGTGTACATCATTGGTCCTTCCCCATTACTGGTTCCGTCACTCTAGTTTTTTTTTATTACCAGGGTTTTTACTATATCATACTTATTTTTTCGGTCTACTCATAATTTACCTGTCCCTCAACAGCTTTCTTCCTCGTCTCTGCAGTAATGTACTATAATCAGTCTACTAAGAGGAATAATCTGAAAGATAAAACATGAAACTAACTAACTCAAACTCAAAGTCACAACATTTATTTGACAAAAACACACTGCAATACAACAAACATTTTGGCAGAAAAAACTAAAAGGTAAAAGAACAACACATAGAAACATTTATATACAAGTAGCGAATTTAGAGACATTGCAATGTAGTGTGAGGTCAAAAAGGACACAGCTCAGCATGTGCTGCAGCTGGAGCCACAGCACTGGTTTTCAGCAGAACCCTGGTGTTTACCTACTTCATAGCTGAACGCGAAGATGAGATAGGTGAAAATAAATAATTTGGTGTTTGAAACGGATATGGCGCAGTTTCGTGTAGTCAAAAATGTTATATACATATATGGCGAACCATGTAGAAATGTAAATAAATAAATAAAGATGTAGAATGTAGAATTTAGGACACTAGCACAAATAACTTGGGATAACTCGACCACCACTTTGAGTTATCATGGCAAAAAAAAACTCGACTTCAAAACATGAGGATGTTCCACTGTACGTTTTTTACCCGACTGGGTTAGAAGGGTTATGTTTTTTTATATATGTTCACCAAATCTGAATCTGTTCAGGGGATCCGTGAGGAATTGAGAGAACCCCTCAAATATTATAGACATTCATATTGCGATTTTAGTATTTTTAGTAACAAGTCTTGCATTTGTATTCAGAAAGTATCATTTGATGTAGTGGAACTGATGGCCACCAGAACTTCTCAACGTTACCTTTATTCTTTTAGTAAGACTATGACTTTCCCGCGGTGTTGCTTGCGGCGAACTTGAAATGTCTTAAAGTTTCATATTAACAGCTTATTATGATCACTAAAAAGTGTAAAACAAAATACTTAGGTAAATGTTTTAAAAAACATAGAACCGCTTTCAAAAACGCAGAAAATAGTTAACTTCTTTTAAAATAGTAGGTAGGTAGGTAACAGAATAGGTCAGTCCGACTGAAGTCGGCCGGCGTCCCACAATATTTTTAACCAAAAGCCGACTTCAGTTGGACTGACTTACGTACCATTTTAAGAGAATTCTTTTTTTGCGTTTTTCAAGGCGGTTTTTTTGCTTAAATCGCGTCGCTGACATTTTTTTTTCCTATACACATTTAGCTGCAAGCAATAAAGTTTTTCACCCCCTAAATAAAGTCTGATTTTTAAGATTTTTGAATATGTTGTAGTTGTTACTGTGTTATGGAGATATTATAATAACTTATATCAGGTGTTGTGCCTACTAATAAATGAAGTGCCGAAGTCCGTAGTATATTATTTTATAGGTTATGGGCCCAGCACGCTTTCACTGCGTCACTATGTAAAACTAGGTCTGTACGATTCCGATTTTTATTTTCGTTATTTGCTTCTTTCCTAGAAATATTTTCTTGGACCTGCAACTTAGTTTTTCATAATATCTACAACATATTCGAAAATCGAAAATATCGGACTAGGTTTAAGGGAAGAAAAACGTTATCGCATTTTGTATGGAAATTTTTAGCTTCACTCTTAACGAATTGACGGATATGAGTTTTCGAAAAGGATGCGGCAAGTAGTTACAACCCTTGGTAGCGGCGTTCAACAATTCGGCAAAACTGTCACGAAACGCAAACCTGAGCGACACGTAAAGATGTAAACTTCCGGCCGTCCGGTTTTTATGATAACAAAATGAAGATTAGCCAGGTCGTATTCTTGCCAAGGAGACATTTTTTAAGACGGGCGTGACGTCCGTGCGCTTAGGGACCTTACAAGGCATTCTGCACGCGCTGCACGAAACGCTCCGTGCGAGCTAGCAGACGCGGCCTGTACACCAATTCCGCATAGGAGAGGACTAATGAGTCTCAGTTTTATGCGAATGCTTACGCTTAGAAAATCACGAATTCGGTAAAGCATTTTTAGCCTGTGAAAGCAGACGTTTGCGTACCAAGTACGTCATTCTCCAAGGGCAGACCTCCAGCCTTCAGCACCCCCAGGTTACGTGCCTCCGACGCACACTCTACCCGTTCATCTTCAATATATCAGCAGGATTTTGAACAGAGATACCTGGTTAGATCCAAAAATCATGAACTTGGTTTTTTCTGGGATTTAAAATTAGTGTATTAGCCTTTGACCAAGCAGCTATGATTGGCAAATCTCTGTTCAAATTTTCCACTGCGGTTTTGGCGTCTTTAGTGTCGAACGACAGATAGGGTTTTGTGTCGTCGGCACACGTGTGGTTTTGGCAGTGCCTAATTATGCACAGATATCCGCTGTGTATAAAGTAAAAAGAAGTGGCCCTAGAATCGAACCCTGCGGGCGCCTCCAGTAACCGGGCGAGAACCAGAAAAGACCCAATCACTATCGCTGCCATCAAGTTTAACGATACGAATAACTTCAAAAACCATTTCACTGTGGAAGCACTGACACCGTTATAACTTATCTTGGAAATAAGTTCTTTGCGGGATATTTATTGCGTCAAAGGCTCTCAGATAGATGTCCCATCCCTGTGCAGTGAGAATATTTCCTGAAGCCTGACTGACTGGAGGTCGGGCGACACGGCGTCCCCAGGCAGCTCATTTGCATGTGTAATAGAATAGAATAATTTAGTATAATCTCTAAAATCGTTGAATCTACCTATTCAACGATTTTAGAGATTGTACTAAATTATTATATTCTATTCTATTTCATAAAAGATGTTTATTGAGTAAGTATGCCGAACGGGCACTTTTATACCTCAAAAATCTACCTGTGCTTCCTAAGAGCATTTCACTGCTGAGAAGAAATGCCACAAGGGAACTCAACACTCTTTTTTTTAAATATTGCTTATGGCAATGATAATACTTAACCTAGAATTAGGTATATAAAATATAAATATTATGCGTATAGTTCCCATCACGTAAAAAGGTCGCTGGCGATGTACAGTAAGGGACATTCGCGGTCGTCCACTTAAGAAAATTTTAGCTAATACTACAGGGGGCCCTGGCAAGATGCACTACGCTAACTAGCGTTTCTATTCGTTTCGTTTTTAAACCAATCGCGTCACTGGTAGATCACGTGACTTTTCGTATCACGTCATCTAACAGTGACGTGATTGGTTTAAAAACGAAACTAATAGAAACGCTAGTTAGCGTAATGCATCTTGGCAGGGCCTCCGGCGCGCAGTAGCCCGTTTCACGAAGCTACAAGTTACAAATTACAAGAAAAGTCTCTTTCTGACTCCTTTTGCTGGAAAGAGAGTTCCGTTTGTAATTTGTAACTTGTAGCTTAGTGAAACGGGCCACAGAGGGCCCTGCAAAGATGCACTACGCTAACTAACGTTTCTATTCGATTCGTTTTTAAACTAATCGCGTCACTTGTAGACCACGTGACTTTTCGTATCACGTCATCTCCCAGTGACGCGATTGGTTTAAAAACGAATCGAATAGAAACGTTAGTTAGCGTAGTGCATCTTTGCAGGGCCCTCTGGTCGTTACGCGTCGAACGCGCAAACGAACATCACCCTAGAGGTGGTCGACCGGGAATGCCCCTGACTGTACCTACCTGCGCAGTCGGTCATTTATTGACGAAATAGGTGGTATGAAGGGGCGGACGGGGGAGCATGCCGCCGGTATGCTTATGCGTGCACGCTATTGATTGGAGACTGTACCCATGCTTAAACACATCCCCTCCATTATCGCTCAGCGGCCTTTTTACGTGATGGGATCTGTAGTTGAATGGGAAAACGTGTCAAAACTCAGAATAACAAGAGCAAATAAATAAATAAAAATATTTATGCTTAGGTAGGCACCTATGACGGTGCAAGACAACGACACATAAGCCTGTCCATAAATATAATACGCAATTGAAATAAAGCGGCAGGGCTAACGTAACATCGAACACCTAATTTGGGAATAGCGCAAAAGATTTTTATAATATTCAAAAAATTATTGAGGTGTAAAAATTAAAATGGCTTGATTATAACGATTGTTTTTTTTTTAAACATATTTTTGTTTAGTCCGATCCTATTCCAAGTCCGATCTGGAGAAAGATTTTACGAGGAAAGTAAAATGAAGAGTCTTTTTTAGTTTTCAGGAAATGAGCCAAAAGCTTTGAAAAGTGTTAAGACATAGGCAAGTCAAAATGGGCCTCATTGCATACCTAGTAAGTAAATTGAGTTCATAAAAACTTAAAGCATTTTCTCATACTTCATTCTAGTTTTCTGTCATAAAAACGGAACCCTCCCATCCCTGCGTGTGTTCGACAGGACTTGTTTTTTATTTATTTATAGAAATAAATAAATAAATAATTAAATATCAGGGGACAATGTCACACCAATAGGGAATATGCATGGATTTTTTAAATCTCATTTCTCAACTAAATATGAAAATACCGTAAAAGAGATCACTAAAACTGAAATTAAAATTAAAATCGGTCAAGAAATACGGATGATACAAGCATTTTAAACTGCTGCTTCTGTTTTGCTAGAAAGAGATAAGAACAAATCTTTGTTAGCTTATATCTTGGTTATTTTTATAGCTATTCAAAAAATGTTTTTTCTCACCTGTTTGTAACATGAATCAGCTTTTATTGAAGCTGTAAACAAAACATGCATATTCCCTATTGACCCAAACTAAGCTCTAGGCTTGTAGTATGGGTACTAGACAATGATATAAACACTTATATAGAGAAATATATACTGAAATACATAGAAAACATCCATGACTCAGAAACAATTATTCGTGGTCATCACACAAATATCTGCCCTTACCGGGATTTTAAGCCAGGACCGCTAGCTTCGTAGGCAGGGTCACTACCAACTAGGCCAGCGCGTCGTCCAAAATAAAAAGTAAGTAAGATCATTTTTTTTATATGTCGGGGTTTAAAAATGACAATTGCTCTTCGAAATTTCATAGGCGCTTGTACATTTTGCGTTCTTTATTTTAAACTGTTCTAACTGGACAATAGTTCAGATGAGGGTGTTCGTCACCCCATCACCAGGAGTTCAGGGCCTGTAAGCGTCTGCTCTGAACTGGCCACCCCACTTTGGCGCAAATGCATTGCAATTGTAAAGGTTTGATGCATCGGTGCCTTCGGTCAGTCCCGTCCCCTTAAAACTTTAAAAATATGAACAAGTTTCTATGCAAACTTTCACCCCATTAGCCTCTTAAGGGAAGAGAATCAAAAAAACAATAAAACATTTTGTTTTAGTTTTGAAATGTAGTCTTTTCAATTCTACACCCCATTTTAAATGCTTGAGGGCTCGATTAAAAAAAATCTCGACTTAGATACTAGTCTTCTTGCTAACAAAATAAACCTTTTGTTTGAATTTCGCGTTTCTAACACGATATAATAGACAAGTCTATTGGCTGTGCGTTGGTGAGTCAGGAAGTATGGGTCTTAACTATATTAGTTTAATACATAGGTATTAAACTATAGGCTGAATTGTCGGAACTGTCTCCATATTAATCAGAGAGCATATCTACGTCAATTACAAAACATTTTTCCTCATTCCCCGTCGCTTCTTATGAGCTAGGGGGCTATAGCTCACTTAAGCAAAATTGACTCCTCGTTCGGGGGCTTATTTTGCTCCACTGGCTCATTGGTCTTGGCGACTTTTTCCCTCATTCGATACCGACATTTCTCAGCATACGTTATTGCTTTTGCTCGGGCGTATTTCCTTGTTACCTTTTTTTTTCCAACAACCCATTTGCGAATAATGACTATGGCTCCAAAATCAAGGTTGTTCCACTCAACTAGCACCACTCAGTGCTCCCTCATGAGCAACTTAAAGTTAATAATAAACGTTTTAATTTTTTTGCGTTTATGACGGCGGTTTTTTGTTTTTTTAAACATTCATTTTATATTTGATACTTTTTACTGATCATAACAAGCTGATATGCAGTCCCACTTCAATGATGTGACACTTTAAGACATTTGAAGCTCGCCGCAAGCAACGCCGCATGAAAGTCATACTCATATTTAAAAAATGTTCTTCGTTATAGTCGCTCAAGTATCTTAATCGAGATATATCAAAAATCGACCTTGAAATAGGTACCGTTGAGGAGTTCTGGTGGCCATCTGTGGTCTTCATCATCAGTTCCACTTCACCAAATGATACTTTCCGAATGTAAATATTGGACTTGTTACTAAAAAATACTAAAAGCTAAGTATATGTATGCCTATAAAATTTGAGGAGTTCCCTCAATTCCTCACGAATCAAATTCAGATTTGGTGACAATGGGACCACCTCGGAAGTATAACTACCTACTATTTAAAACCAAAAAAGATTTTTTAACGCGGTCCACAATTGACACAGAAATCGGGAAACATACAAGAAAAAGTACATACAGTCGAACATAGAAACTCCTCCTTTATTGAAGTCGGTTAAAAATCATGCAAACCGGTCTACTTATTTCGGAGTTTCAGCTTTCACCGACTTCAATTATCAACACTCAATACGTAGGTAATCGCTGCAAATGTCAACGGGGTGAGACATACATAACGACCATGAGCAAAGGCTGTAGCTTTAATATAGTTTACGAGTTTTTAGCGGTGTCGACTCTTTAGCTGAAATGGTACCCAACCCTAGAGATATTGATAGGAAATTTATGTTACAAAATAGGTATTTCTTCGGATTGCAAAGAGTCTCTCGGAGTATTATAAAGAGTACTTTTATATAGAAAGAAAGAAAGAAAAATACATTTTCTCAAACATGCAATGGAATGTTGGCGTTATGTTAGTTATTTTAGGTCTCAAAGTATCACGTATCACCAGTGCCGGATTAACCCTCCTTGGTGCCCTAAGCATTTTCGTGTGTGGTGCCCCCTGTGACCCAAGCTTTTACATACCCGATGGCGTTCCTTAAGATTTCGTAGTTAAATTATACTTTGGTTTGCCTTTCTTCAACCCAAGGAAAAATATCTACCTATACACTACACATGATCATATTGATTGATACCTATTCAATTACTTTTCTTCTCAATCACCCATAGGTTAACTGCAAGAGATCCCTTAGGAAAAGTTTGCCTCTGTCATCTTTGTATTTTATTACGTTTTGTACAATTAAGTACTTACGTACATACATAAGTGTGAGGTGTGTAGGTACAGATAATTATTCAGTTTGACCACACAGACGCCAAGACTTCCTAACCTTTAAGACAAGGACAAGAAGAAGAAAAATCTAAGATATCTATTTTAAACTTCTCTTTATAAAAACTAATTTGCTACTTTTGAGGGATGCAAATTGTCGAAGAACAACTACATTATACTTACTTAAGTTTCCGTAGAAAATCAGATTCTATGTATAAACGTAAGTATATGCATCGAGCCTTTCCTGCCTCATTGTAGAACGCCTTTAATTTTTCAGTATTTTTAACCGACTTCAAAATAGGAAGAGGTTCTATGTTCCAGTGTATTTTTTTATGCAGGTATATTCACCGATTTTTTTCACAATTTTGGACCGAATATGAAAAATCTTTTTTTGTTTGATAGGGCATACCTACTTCCGAGGTGGTCCCACTGTCACCAAATCTGAATCTGATGAGGGGATCCGTGGAGAATTGAGGGAATTTCTCAAAATATTATAGGCATACATATAGAGATTTTGGTATTTTCAGTAACAAGTCCAGCATTTGCATTCAGTGCAGTTAAGCGACTATGACGACAACTATCTTAATCGAGATATCTTATCGCCACCCTTGAAATAGGTACCGTTGAGGAGTTCCGGTGGCCATCTGTGGTTTTTATCATCAGTTCCAATTCATCAAATGATACTTTCTGAATGCAAATACTGTACTTGTTACTAAAAATACTTAAATCGCTATATGTATGCCTATAATATTTTAGTTCCCTCAATTCTTCACGGATTCCATTATCAGATCTAGAGTTAGTGTCAATGGGATCAGATCGAAAGAATACTCTATCAAACCAAAAAAAAATATATAAAATCCGTCTACAATTGACAGAGAAATCGGTCAACAAACATAAAAAAATGCATACAGTGGAACATAGAACCTCCACATTTTTTGAAGTGGGTTAAAAACAAAAAACTGTGAGTTTGTTTTTAAAACGGTTATTTTCATGTTTCAAAAGATCTCTCTGCTGAATGGTCATCATTAAACTTGGAAATATCCGTAACACTGTGTCCACATTATTGAACGTAGAAGTAAGGGGTAGTCGTGAATGATTTGATAAAGTTGTGCGTGCGCAGCGTGTCAAAAATTTAGTAGACACATCGTTGGAATTACTTTTTGGGCACATAAATAAGCGAAACTGTTGAATTTTCGTGGGTTATATTCAGTGTTGAGGTCCTGTGGATATAAGTTCACTAATTTTGTACCTGCTATGTGTTTTGGTATTGTATGGTTTGATCGGGACACATAATTTTTCCAGAATCAGGGATTAAATTTAAAGATGAAAACCTGCTTGCTATTTGTTGATAATTTTGTCCTCTTTTAAGAATATCTGTGTAAAATCAGGTATATAATCTATCAATTATAGTTCATAGATAATTCACAGAAATTGGTAACTTTAAATTGGTCTCTAAGGGCCCGTTGTTTGATCAGTAGTTAACTCAACTAGGTAATTGTTAAAATTCAAAAAAGGAATCGAAAATTCGACACATATCCTTGAGATTTAACCATAAGGGCCGGTTTTATAAAGGTTTCATACAAGTTTTGACATTCCTGACCGAAATTTGATCTAACGGATCTTTATAAAACCCAGCCTTAGTCACGTTTTTCAACAATTATTTAGTTTAACCAAAATTGCATGTCTCGTTCTGAAACCGAAAGCGTTTCGTTTAGAAGTCCATAAAGCGATTGCAATTTTATGAAGCTTGCCACACACAGTAATTTTTCTTATTCAAGCAAAAACATTTCATTTTCTGATTTTTGATCTGAGATTTTAGTGCCCCCTGACTTGTGATGCCCTAAGCAGCTGCTTACTTTGCTTAATGGCTAATCCGGCACTGCGTATCAGGTTGCGGGCGGAACAACTCGAGAGAACTGTAAAGGAATTTCATACAAAATTGAAGGCCTAGGCCTGGAAGTAGTTTTTTTTTTAATTTTCATGTAAACATGGGGTCTGTGTTTATGAACAGGCTAAATAGCTGTTTTTTTTTTTTAATATACTAAGCCGTGCATCCAACCAAAGCGTTTGCATAAAGGCACCAGGTACGAAGAGGGCAGAAGTTATTAGGGTTGCGTAGCGCAACTTAGATCGCAGGCAATGTAGCACGGGGCGGCGCGCCGCGGGGCGCACCCGGCACAGCGCGGATGACTGAGCACTGTAGGTTACTTTTAATGTTTATGCACTCCTGGTACTTATTTGACGTTGTAATTTTTGTTTTATTTTTTTAATGAATTATTTATATGTTTGAGAAAAGCACTATACAAACCTCGGCGTGAAGTGGGGTTGCCAGCCTCGTAACTATCCGGCCTCGCTTTGCTCGGCCGTCTATATGGACTCGGCCGGCAACCCCCTACTTCCCGGCCTCTGTAGTAATGTACTATTATTCACTACTCACATAAGACGCACAGAAAAAAGTAAAATAGAAAGCAGTAATAAAAAGAATAGTGAGTGTGTCTTCACGGCAGTGAATCGGACACTGGCTTAGCATAATGCTGAGGTGTTAAACACCTGCAGCGCTGAATTTCAGCCAGCTCCGTTTGTGACAGATGGACGGTACGCTAAACGAATAATTAGTGTAATGCAAAAATATATACTATTAAACAAATACTTATAGTTAGTGACAAAATAAATACAAAAACTACATAAAAATACCTTGCGGAAACATATTTAAAATAGCAATATTACCTACTTAGCCAGTAACAGAATCGAAAATTTGGCGCAATTTAAGTAAAAAAAACAAAAGAAAAACATAGAAAACAAAACTATAATTTAAGGACAAAGTGCTGGTTGGAAATAGTACATTATTGCCTAGGCATGGAAGTAGGCAATTGCGGGCCGAGTATTGGTTTAACCCTTAATTTGGCAAAAATAAAAAAAGTCGGGAATTCAAACCCTTATTGATTTTGAATCAGAAAAAAAATAAAAACACAAATCAAACAAAAAATGTGAACCTTATGGTATGTATGGTATACCATACACTGCCAAATTAAGGGTTAAACGGACGAGCTTGCGAGTCCGTTTAAAAATACGAAGCCCGCAATTGCTGTTCCTGCCGAGGCAAATATAGTGTTTTTCTCAAAAATCGCAAGAAAAAATTTGTGTTGGAGTCAAATCTTCATCGCTTGAACAATTTTTTTGAATTGCATACAAACAGCAACTTCATTGTGAAAAAACCATCACTCCTACCGCCTTTTTGTTTATGACAAGGAGAAACGCAATTCTTGTTTAAAAAAAATATAAGCTATTCCAGGCACAAATAAAAAAGTTATGTTTCGAGTAAAATTTGGATGTATAAGACTTGTGCCCTCATTTTATTATGGCCCTTTTCACTTTTTAAAAAGTTACAAGGTAGATAGTAATGGAATTTGTATGCAACATTGCGGGCTTGTGTAGCGAGCACGCAATGTTTTTTTTTTTAATTTGAGAACTGTCAGTAAACTATGTACTTCGCGTCTCAATGTGTAGTTAGGAATGTCAAGATTTCCGGTCATTTTTGGGAAAAATATATTTTTTGGAGCGTCAACAAATAGCCTTAAAGCGTACGCTTAAGGGCGTACTTTGCTAGGCGCTCCTTGGATGGAAGGGGAGAGATCATTCCAGCACTTGGACGCCTCGAACTCATATACCTATATCAAGTTTTATTTAACATTTAACTTTCAGATGGCAGTTACACAGATGAAGGCTACGAACTTCTGGACTGGTCGAGTAAGGTGCTGCGTTGGGATTGCCAGGAGGAGTGCCGCTACCACTGCATGTGGAAGACCGCGGATGCCTTTCAGGACAGTGGACATGACTTGCCCAAGTTTCATGGCAAGGTTAGTTCTCGTTTAAGTTCCTCGGGTCTCGGCAAGCATCTGATTACTAAATATTTTTGAAGTTAAATGTTTTTTCATCATTTTTCGTATTCTGCCTGGGACAGTCAAGGGCTTTAATTGTTATGCCACTATAGAACCCTATCGCATAACGTTAATCATTCATTTAAGCGTAATTTCTGTCATGTGGTTTGACGCTGTCATTATGACAGGGTTCCATAGTGGCATAACAAAAGTCCTTGACTGTAAATTACAGCTGATAATTGTCTTTACAACCCGTCTTGCTCACGCCTGTGATAATGAACGATAAATACCTACATTTTGGAATAACTTTTTAAATCTTATTTTACCTGCAATCAGTATAAGACTGTGTCTCCCTAACTTAAGTACATTACCTGATGTTCTTATGGTAAAGGAAAAACATCTTTAGGAAACCTGCACATTTGGACAGCTGAGTGTGTAACAGGGTAAGGCACTGGTCCCACCGCCGGCGAGTAAGCGATGAATTATCGGCGATTTTCTTGCCCAAGAAACGAACAAAAGATAATCGCTCCCGTGTAAATAAAAGAGAGAGATATAAATTTATAGTTCATCGCTGAGCGAGTGAGCCAGCGATGAACTATAAACTTAAACCTCCCGCCGGCGGTGGAACCAGTGCCTTATTGTACAAAAGACCCCAAGACCCCAATGCATTGAAGTGTATCCAAAAGGGCCCATCTGTTCAAAGATAATTTATTATATTATATTTGATATTTGGATATACTGTTACGTACGTGGGGGTAGGTAACTGATAGAAATGCACGAATACACCGATAATCAAAAGTAGACTTTAATTACGCACTCACTTAAACCGTTACAAAACAATTATCGCACAATAAACTTCGAATACTCAGATGATCGCTCGGGTCGCTCTTATTCGCACTGTTCGCTTTCCAAGTAAAGACTGACCCGTCGCACACACACACACACACACTTGGTCGTCACACACGCCCCCCCGCAGGGGGGGGGTGTGGGGTTGCCTTTTCAGGGTTGGTGTTCCCTTTCAGGCGGTTTCTTGCGCGGCCCGTAACTACGGGCCGGTCTTTACTTTCGTGGCTGTGCCATCTTGGCTCTATTGTAGGCCTTTCTGCGGCTTTGGGGTTTTGCCTTTCTGCGGCGTTTGCCTTCAGCGGCGTGTCATTGTGGGTATCGTGGCATCATCGGTTCCTGGGTTACAGGAGAATATCTTTTGTTTATTAGCTCTCTTGCCAGAGCTCGGGTTTTCCGGGCCGGCGGACGAGCGTGGAGCGGCGCTATACCCTGTAAAGAGGGGTATAGCGAGTGATCGGCGCGGTCGAACATGCCGCGCGCGAGGCGCTCAACGAAGGCGTCTAGGCCCTCTATTCCGAGGTCGCGCTCTATTGTGCTGTTACGCACATAGCGCGGAGCTGCGACGATGGTGCGCAGGGTCATCCTTTCCTGCGCATGTAGCCTCTTCTTTTGCGTATTCGCTGCTAGCGCATACCAAGCCGGGGCGGCGTAGGTGATGCGGGATCGAATGTACGTCTTATAAATCCCCAGCTTGGTGCGCAAAGGGAGGCTGCTGGCGAGGACCGGACGCAGTAGTGTTCGTGCGCACTTCGCGCGCCGCACTGCTTCGTCCACCTGATGTTTCATGGATAGTCTCCTGTCGATGGTGAGTCCCAGGTATTTAACCGTGTGGCTCCACGGTATTTCCTGGCCATGTAGACGGAGAGGGTTCGATAGGCGGGTCTGTCCCGTTATTAAAGCCTGTATTAAACCCGTCGCAACCGGTGTCCGCCGTTTTATAGTTCCCGAGTCCGATTATTCTAGAACGCCTTCCGGAATGTTCGATGTACTTCGCCCCGCCAAGGTCGATCGAGACTGTTCGTTGCTGGAATGTTCTACGCCTTGCTACCTTGTTGTTTTTACGATCGCAATGACCTTGACTTGTAGTTGTTGTAAACAGGCTCGTTACTCACTCGGGTATCAGCTGGTCAGTGATTAAAAGTCCCAAGCACTTTTCACGGTGTTTATTTCACGAAGTACACATGCAACGAGTGTTCACAATAGAAGAAAGTAGACACGCACAGAAGGAAGAGATAGTAGGCTACAAGCAGAAAGCGGCAAGAACAACTAACGCGACTAAATAAAGCTAAAGCATAAGCGGGCGAAAATGACGTGCGCTTCGCAGCGGGAGCGTAACTGACTGGCGCGGGCGCTCGGGCGGGGCGGTAGCCTCCCGGTCGGGCGCGCGGGGCAGGACGTCGAAGCGCGGCCCGTGCGCATCATTGTTGTAATCCTCGCGCTCTTAT
This sequence comes from Acleris literana, assembly GCA_946894065.1. Classification (NCBI taxonomy): domain Eukaryota; kingdom Metazoa; phylum Arthropoda; class Insecta; order Lepidoptera; family Tortricidae; genus Acleris; species Acleris literana. Next base: position 1,002,562 of record OX335674.1, read on the forward strand.
CTAATAGCAAAATAAGTTCGCGCGTCCGCTTCAATATACAAATAATAAATGCAATAGTGAAAATGATCACTATTACCAACTTACAAATTAATTACTACGGTTTCAGTACATGACTTATTTTAATACTAACACGATTATAATTTATAATAACTACTTTATGCTTATCACACAACATTAAATAAATATGCGTCGCTACATCACCCCCCTCCAGAGACCGGCCTAAGGGCGATAATAGTCAGGGAACCTAACTACGCGGCCTGACCGCGTCCTCCTGCCGCTATCAGCGTCAGTTTTAGGATAGGAACTGGTGGTCTGTTCCGAAGTTGGTGAGATGTTCACGGGTGTGTTATTGTCAACGTTTTTGTGTGTGTGTGAAGTGTGAGGAGCGTCGTGCAATATGTAAGCCGGCTTAATGCGGTCCACCGATACTGTCACAGGTTTACCCTTTAATAACAATTTGAACACCTTGGAATCGCGTTCGAGCACCTTATACGGCCCAGAGTATGCCGCCTTAAGTGACTTGGTTAAAGTGTCATCCCTAAGGAATACATGGGACGACACTGCAAGGTCTTTAAAAACGAAAATTTTCCTTTTGCCTAAGTGACGAGATGCCGGCACCGGGTGCAAGTTATTGACCAAACTGCGAAACCGGGATAGATAGTCCGTCACGTCAACAGGTAGCTTATCATCTGGGTTAAAGAAATCACCAGGTAACCTGAGGGTCTCGCCATAGATCAGTTCGGCGGATGATGCTTGAAGGTCCTCTTTAAAAGCGCTCCTTACTCCAAGCAAGACTAGCGGGAGTGATTCAACCCAGCTATTATCAGCGTGGCAGGTAATGGCAGCCTTCAGTTGTCTATGAAAGCGCTCCACCATTCCGTTGCACGCAGGATGATAGGCAGTAGTGCGCTTGTGTTGAAACCCTACTAACTCCGAGAGGAGTTTAAATAAGGTTGATTCGAACTGTCCGCCTCTGTCGGTTACTATATCTATTGGACATCCGAATCGAGCTATCCAGCCTAACAGCAGGGCCTTAGCAACAGTTTCAGCGGATATGTCCTGTAGTGGAATTGCCTCTGGCCAACGTGAGAAACGATCCACTGCCGTGAGACAGTACCTGAACCCTTGGCACAGCGGTAGTGGACCGACAAGGTCTATGTGTATATTTAAAAACTTACAGCGTGGTAGCTGAAATGATGATAACGGTGATGAGACGTGTCGGGTGACCTTCGACCGCTGGCATGCCAAGCATGCTCGAGTCCATTCCCGGCAGTCTTTTCGTACCCCTGGCCAAACGTACCTGTCGGCTATCAACTTGGCGGAAGCATTTGCTCCTGGGTGACTAAAGGAGTGTAAACTTTCGAACACCTGTCGGCGATGTTCCTTTGGTACATACGGTCGGTTCGAATTATTTTTCTGGTCGCAATACAGTTCTGAACTGCTTCCTGGTACCTTGGCTTTAGTCAGGCACAACGAGTTGCTGCCGTTCAGAAGCAGTTTAAGTTCAGGGTCGGTACGCTGAGACAACGCTAACCTCTCTAAGTTAACCGGATGGGTGATCTCGTCTACCCTTGAGAGCGTATCCGCGACGACATTATCTTTACCGGAGATGTGCCTAATATCGGTGGTAAATTGTGAGATTAAATCTAAGTGTCGAAACTGCCTCGGTGAGCAATTGTCTTTCCGCGAATGAAACGCAAAGCACAAAGGCTTGTGGTCTGTATAAATGCTGAAATTCCTAGCCTCTACCATGTGTCTGAAATATTTAATGGCCTCATAAATGGCTAAAAGTTCCCTATCATAAGGGGAATACTTTCGTTGGGCACCGTTCAGTTTCCTGGAGAAGAAAGCTAAGGGTTCCCATCCTTTATCTTTTTTTCTCTGCTGTAAGGCAGCACCGATCGCTGTATCGGACGCGTCAGTCACCACACAGAGCTTGGCATGAGCGTCTGGGTGCGCTAATAAAGCTGCCTGACACAAACCATCCTTGCAGCGATCAAATGCGCCCTGTTCTTCTTGTGTAAAGTGAACCGGGTGGGAGCCCTTATTTGAACCAATCAGCAGCGCGTTTAGGGGAGCCTGATGCTGTGCTGCTCCAGGAATAAACCTTCGGTAGAAATTAAGCATACCCAGAAACCTTCGGAGTTCCCTTACATTTTTCGGTGCGGGGAAATCCTTAATGGCAGCAACTTTGGCGGGTAATGGTTTTGTTCCCTCCGCAGAAATACGATAGCCTAAAAAAGTTACTTCCTCTACACCGAATACGCATTTGGATGTGTTGATTACCATTCCGTATTCCTGTAATCGGGAAAATAGTTGGCGCAAATGCGCTTTGTGAGTATCTTGGTCCTGGGAGAAAATTAAGAAGTCGTCCAAGTAGCTATAGCAAAAGTCAAGTCCCCGTAACATCTCATCCACAAAACGCTGGAATGTTTGACCTGCATTACGAAGGCCGAACGTCATGTAGGGAAATTCGTACATGCCAAACGGCGTTGTGATGGCTGTCTTTGGGATGTCTTCGGTGTTTACGGGGATCTGATTATACGCTTTGACCAAGACTATTGTGGAAAAAATATTACATCCTGTTATACTATGGGAAAAGTCCTGAATATGGCGGATTGGATATTTATCAGGTACTGTTCTGGCATTCAACATCCTATAGTCGCCGCATGGCCTCCAACCATTATCTTTCTTAGGGGCCAAATGCAGGGGAGATGCCCAAGGTGACTCAGAAGGTCTGGCTATACCGTTAAGCAGCATATACTCAAACTCCTCTTTGGCGATCTTTAACTTATCGGGGGCAAGTCTCCGTGGCGTACATGAAACAGGTGGACCTGAAGTCGTGCGGATGTGATGAACTGTTGAGTGTTTTGGAGTTCGGTGTGTGCCTGATGGGCGGGTGATGTCAGGATAGTCCTTTAGTATAGTGTGATAAACAGACTCACCAGTTGCTACCTTCACCGACGAAATGACATCGGAGGGATGGGCAGGCAAAGCCGCGGTCGCGAGCGTTGTATTGGAGTCGACTAGGCGTTGGTTTCTGCAATCAACTACAAGATTATAAAAAGAAAGAAAATCGACGCCTATTATCGCCCTTGTTACGTCCGCGACAACAAATCGCCAGGTAAAGTCACGGCGCAAACCTATGTTAAGTACTAAATGTGCATAACCATATGTATTTATTGATGTACCGTTGGCTGCACATAGTGTAAAATCTGTAGGTTTGCGACGATCTCCTATTTTATTACGCGGGAACACACAAAGATCACTTCCCGTGTCGACCAAAAATTGTACTTTAGTTTTTGAATCCACTACGAATAAGCGACCGGTGTTTGGGCAATCGCTAGTCGCAATCATCGACTGCCCGACGCATTTCCCGCCTCGTAGTCGCAAGGCTGTATGCACCTCTTCGCTTGACTTCCGAACTTATGGTGGTACCAGCAGGTGGGAAATTTCCGGTAGTTGGAGTGTGATCTTGTAGAACCAGATCGCTGACGGTTCCTGCTGGTTGAACGTTCTCTTGATCGGGACATCCTGTCAAATTTGGACGTAAGAGCTTCCACCTGTCTGCTTAATGCTGCGATCTGAGCAGTCACGGGGTCCGCTGAAGCAACGGTGGCCGTAGAAACTGCTGCGACGTGGGGGGTTGGAGTAACTACGTCGTGAATTCGATCAGCGAGCTCCGCCAGCTCTTCTAAACTGCATTTCATCTGCGAGGCGATAATAGTTTGTGTGGCTGCTGGCAACCTGCTCGCCCATAAAGTACGCAAGAAATCTTCTGGCACTCCGGGCCCAGCCAATTCCCGTAGGTGTCGGAGAAATTGGGAAGGTCTTCGATCCCCCAACTCTTCATGGCTCAGCAGCTGCTTAACCTTCTTTTCCCGTGATGCAGAAAGTCGTTTAATTAGCTCGCTCTTAAGTTTTTCATACTTATTCTGCGCCGGAGGAGTCAAAATAATTTCCTCTACCTCTGCCGCATATTGAGGATCCAGATGGGCTATCGTGTAAAAGAACTTCGTAGCATCTGCTGTAATGTTTGATAGCGAAAACTGGCCCTCTACTTGCGCAAACCTCACCTTTTGATGCTCACTTTGTATGTTTCGGCAGTTTGTCGCTCGGAGTCGTCTTCCTGCGCTATCGGCGTGATATCTTTGCCACCTTCGGCCATATCTATCGTCGTGTACAAGCGGGGTCACCAATGTAGTTGTTGTAAACAGGCTCGTTACTCACTCGGGTATCAGCTGGTCAGTGATTAAAAGTCCCAAGCACTTTTCACGGTGTTTATTTCACGAAGTACACATGCAACGAGTGTTCACAATAGAAGAAAGTAGACACGCACAGAAGGAAGAGATAGTAGGCTACAAGCAGAAAGCGGCAAGAACAACTAACGCGACTAAATAAAGCTAAAGCATAAGCGGGCGAAAATGACGTGCGCTTCGCAGCGGGAGCGTAACTGACTGGCGCGGGCGCTCGGGCGGGGCGGTAGCCTCCCGGTCGGGCGCGCGGGGCAGGACGTCGAAGCGCGGCCCGTGCGCATCATTGTTGTAATCCTCGCGCTCTTATCTAATAGCAAAATAAGTTCGCGCGTCCGCTTCAATATACAAATAATAAATGCAATAGTGAAAATGATCACTATTACCAACTTACAAATTAATTACTACGGTTTCAGTACATGACTTATTTTAATACTAACACGATTATAATTTATAATAACTACTTTATGCTTATCACACAACATTAAATAAATATGCGTCGCTACAGACTCACGGGTCTGGATGAGTCTGGAATGTTCCGCGTGTTGCTGTCTCATTTCGTGTTATCTCTTTCACACGCTTCTGGAAGGTTCTCAGTATCGCCGTCTCTTTCTAATCGTGTTGTCTCTTTCACACACTTCTCGAAGGTTCTCAGTATTGCTGTCTCTTTCTAGTCGTGTTTTCTCTTTCACACACTTCCGAAGGTTCTCAGTATTGCTGTCTCTTTCTAATCATGCTATCTCTTTCACTCTTAGTGGAAAAAATGCCATATACTGAAATGTACTTTAAAGGCCCATAAGGGGTCCTGAAAATGCCTGAAAATGGGTTTTCAGGTTATGGCGTAATCTGATAGAGGGTGGCCTGAAACGGATTGAAAACATGTTTCAGCCGCCTGAAAACAACGGTAAGTTGGTCGAAATTCTGATAATCTGGTATGTGATAGAGCTACCTCTGAAACGGACTGAAACGATATTTCAGCCTGCTAAAAACGCTTCTAAAGCACCAAAATTAACTATAAAAGATGAGACGCCTTATGCCATCGGCGTAACAATACTATTACCCACCTATAAATTTAATGTGTTCTAGATATTTTTACACTACTGTCCAGAAAAGGAGTGCAATGTTTTTTTCACTTCTCATGCTCCAAAAGTCCGTCTTTATGTCGTGCGTAGGCGACATAAAGTCGCTTTTTATGCTCTAGTGCATAAAGTAAAATCTTCGTCGAAGGCCAAGGCAATCGGTCCAACAGCCACAAGAACAACTTTAACTTCATAGAATAACCTCTTTATTTTATTTCGTTTCGTTAGTATTCTAAGGCCAAGGCAAGGATACCAACAGCCAAAGTACACAATAAAACTTCATGAAATAAACTTATAATTTTTATAATATCGCATTTATTATTATTATTATATTTGAGTAAATCAATATATTTAAAGCATGACAATAAGTTATCATAGATATAAAAAACAAAATGTTTTTTATAACTGAGCAGTATGTAACGACCTAAGTCAGATGTCACGTACCTAATGAAAAAAAAAAATTTTAATTAGCGGGAACCATACTTATTTTGTCATTGTCAATATTTGTGTTACAATAATTTACATGTTGCTGTTTCATTTCCTCGCAATCGAAGTGAAAATTAGAGTGTACAACACGTCCATAAAATCCATTTAACACTCGACTTTATATCCATCCTCGCTCGCAATCTCGCTTGGATGGATAAACGTCTCGCATAGAATGGTGCGTTTTATGCTCTTGTTGTACAATCTAGTATTACTTTTTAGTTAAATATTTAATAAAATATTTTTAACTTGAAAACATGTCCTGGAATTTTGAAAACAAGTCGATTTTCAACCAGTTCCCGTCAATGGAATGGGCTGAAATTCGGAATACATGCGTAGACCCGATGACAATGCATTATGGTACCATCGAGCTGATCTGATGATGCAGGCGGAAGGTGGCGACGGGAACTTTGATGTACTTAATATGTACTCGCTGAATTGGGATTCGTTACTTTCGTCTTGATAAGCAGATGATGTCTGAGCGGAAAAAAGTATAGTCGGCAGCAAAAACTTGTCCCAAAAATATCACTTTTGACAGAAACTTTTTATTATACTTTGTTTTATATTTTGCATTCTTTGTAGAATAAAGATGTTGGATTTGTGTGCACTTTCCCACAGTTGTATACCATGCATCCGCCGGTTTTAGATCTTTTTTTATTGCTGGAACAGCCAGAATCCAATTAAGATGCTGGTCATATCAAAACATGAATGCAAACATATAAGTGTAACTTTTTTGGTAAGATAAGTAGTCTTTGCTTTTTTCCAGTGGCCATTTCACAGATTCCACGGGATTCGAGAACCAGCCTCTGCCTTTTGTTCCCTCTTGAACTTGGCGAGTACTGTTTACATGCACTATAAGATGGCATCGCAGTTCTCTTTCGAGAATGGACCACCGTTGTTGATGTTATGGCACGGTGTCGCTATGGTAAGTCGTTATAATTATTTAATTTGTTAATAAGCGGCCCCCGCCGAAAATAATTAAATGCCCAGTTAGTGGATAAGAGCAGAATCAGAGAGGGGGATGTAAATGGAAATGGTCAGTTGGGAAACCATCTGCCCAATAGTTAGGTGACCAGATTAGATCCTAAGAGACGGATGATGCGAGCGAGGAATGGATTACTAGGTGCAAAAGAGAGTCGGTTAAAAAAATACGCATTTGTTTGAGACTGTATTAAATATTTTACAACATTTTAATTAGCTTGCTCTCTTGTCCGTCAGTAAATAAATAGGTAATAACAGTAAAAATCTGATCTTATGGGAAACCTAACTTCAAATTTAAAAAACTCATCTGCTACAATGTTTTATGGGTGTTCAGAGAATGAGTTAGGCAATACTAAAACTGGGACGTCTACCCAAACCCTTTACCTCACCTATTGCCTGTGTTTTGTATTTCTTTTTTATTCTTGTACAATTAAGAGTATACCTACATACCGGTATACATACGTGCCCCACCGTGGGAGTCCAATGAGCGTGAGAGTTATCAATACTGCCTATTAAAACGCTCTAACATTACCATACTAGGCAGATAATAAGGCAATCCTGCCGCATTCCACAACCATGAAGTTCCTTAATATGGATAACGTTGACAGCAGTAAAACAACGCTATTATACCATTCCTGCATACACTACAAATAAGTTTAGCATTGTTTAACTGCTGTCAACATCATCAATATTGAGAAGCTTCATGGTTGAAGAGTGTCGGTGGCCTAGTGGCATAGCGGGTCGACTCGTGATCGTAAGGTACCGAGGCAGAACCCCCGCGGTCACCATGTACCAATGAGTGTTTTCTAACTTAAGTGCATTACCCAATGCTCTTACGGTGAAGGAACACATCGTGAGGAAACCTGCACATTCGAACAGCTGAGTGTTTACCTAAAAGGGTCAAAAAAATCAACATTCAAAATATTTATTCAGTAAATTGGCCACATGAGGGCTCTTTTACACGTCGGTAACATGGAATGAATCTACTAGCGCTTCGGACAAGACCATCATTGCGGAGAAGAAGCGCCGCAAGAAACTCCAGCAGAAGGTATTTTTTTCCAATCATAAAATACAATAATACTTAAAAGTAACATTACAAGGTAATACAGTAATAAATAATTATTTTAAAACTAACACTAATAAAATCATTACAAATGTAACCTAAATTACTTAAATTAAAAATAGTGACTCGGAGAACAACATGACGAGGTCTCTACTTCAGGAACGATAATTAAAAAACTAACTGGAGAACAGGTCCTTGCTGGACTGGGTAGTTGCACAAAAGATCCTAAAGGGTGTAGTGGCCCATTTGTAAGATAAGATAAGATAACTTTATGGTTGTGCAATGTGTCAAGATTGTCCTATTATCTGCCAAGTATCAGTGGCGAAGCGTCACGTAAATAATTAGACAAGCCGGAGCAAAAAAAGGTGTATGGCGTGAGTACGTGTTTGCCCCTTCCATTAATTAAAAAAACATACCTACCTTAATAAATCTTTTAGTTCCCAAAAAGCAGTGCTGAAGTAAGTGCGGTAACTGTTTCTACGTGCGATCCTTGCAGTTAGTGTTCACCACCTTCGCCATACATGACATCACTGGTATTACATGAACAGTGTATGTCAAGTATGACAAAAGTGGCTTTGAAAAAAGCCGTTAGTTGCGTACGCACACGTTAAACACACAGACAATATATATAGTTAATTTACGTTAGAAATCAAAACACAGTAAAAATTAGCTTGCCTTATACCTATCATGCAAAATAAAAAGTTGTCCTTTGTTAAAAACAAAACAAAAATAAACCAAATTAAGTACATGCACTGCAGGTCTGCACACAGAAACCAATTAATTACAAATTATTTACAAATTCGTGCAACAAAATCAACCGAATAAAGAAAACCCACAGCCCGCGGCATGCGCCGTCCGTACCCGCCTTCTGTACCTGTTAAGAAAACCATGACACGCATATAGCGCCAAACAATCCAACTAAACCTAAACTAAGTTCATGCAAATAAATATAGAAACCGATTGAAAACTCAATATATAATTATATACAATTGAAATACGCTAGGTACAGTTCGATACTTATTTATATTCAAGAATAATTCTGCGGGGTTTTTTAACAAAATGAGCTAAAACGTTATCATGGAAATTGCTTTTCTTTTGAATTTTAAGAAGTAAATGTTTTTCAATGGAAATTACCCCCAGATTAGACAGTCTTGTTTCATTTTGACTATTCCGTGTGTACGTATGAATTCGCTTCAAGGCCGAAAACGACCTTTCAGCGGAAGCTACGGACACAGGCAGAGTCAAAAAGATCTGACTTAAAGTCAAAATCTGAGGGAAAGTCCCATTCAAAGCAGAATTACTTAAATATAAGTAAAGATCGTATGCGTCCAAAGTGTTAATACTAGAAGAACTGTACAAAACTTTTAATTCGTTTTTCAAAGCAGTTGGATCAAACAAATTTGGAAATTCCGTCATTAAGGCGGTTATTTTGGCCTCGGGGAAACATGTCATGTACTGAGCGTATTTCGATTTATTTATCAAATCCAAGAAAGTTAAGTTGCTAAATGATGCATAGCGAGAATTAATTTGACTAATAACGTTATCAATTATTTCAACAAACACACGTCTATGTTGAGTTTTCAAGTCGATGTCCGTATTTAGTCGCCGGCGACGTCGCGGTGGCTCGCAATACTCCTGAATACTGTCGTAAATAGAATCAAATTGATTCAAAAACTCTTCAGAAAGCCAAGATCGAAATGAATCGATTTCCCTGATTGCGACTTCTAAGTCGACTTGTTTGCTTTGCAATAAAGCAAAAAGAATATCAGTCCTGGCAAAAATATCGGAAAAAACATGCAAGAGAAAACAAAACTGCATGTCTTCTAACTTACTCACAAAGGATTCGGATAATGAAATTGAATCGACATCCCATGATTGCGGATCCTCTAAAATATGATTGAATGTCTCAATCATTTCTAACCTGCAATTAAATATCACATTAATAATACGCGAGTGATAATGCCACCGCGTTTCTGCCACTCCGGGCATGCGACGATCGGAAATCTGTTTTAATAAATTTGATCGCTTTGATGACTTGTTAAAAAATCGAACAAGCCCATTAATATGGCCGAAAAACGATTTTAATTCAGAAACATGCTCTAACGATCTGCTTAAAACCAAATTGAGAACATGTGCATAACACGGAACGAAATGCGCCCGGGGGCACTCATTACGAACGAGCGCCTGAACCCCGCCGTGCTCGCCCGACATGACTGCAGCACCGTCATATGATTGACCTATAAGTTTATCTTTGCACCGATATTGGTCAAGAATATCTAGCAATTTTGAAGCTAAAACGTTCGCGGTACGCCTCTCGCTAACGTCGAAAAATCCAATAAATCTCTCCTCGAGCCCTGACTCTGTCAAATATCGAAATATAACACTCAACTGCTCTCTGCGACTAACATCGGGAGTTTCGTCAATCATGACGGACACGAATTTCGCCTTGTTGATCTCACTCTTAATCTCATCTAAAACCACCGACGCAACGCAGTTTATGAGATCGTTTTGAATGTCACTTGATAGACCAGAAAAAACTGGATGCGAAGTAGATGAACTCTGTTCAAAATGAGATTCCATGACGGAGTCGTATTTACTCAAATACAACAATGTCTCAATATAATTACCACGATTATCCGAATCGTGTTTCTCATCATGGCCGCGGAAAGGCAATTCTTGCTTTCCAAGTAGTACGACCGTATCAATAAAACGTTTCATTAAATTTCGGTTACGTTCAACTTTACGATTGTGGGCCTCAAAATTATTACCAAAAAAAGTTTCTATTCTACTGTTACCGAACTCATGTAATAATATACAACTCCGTATATGTTTCTCGCTTTGAACATGTTTCTTAGCTGAATTATATATATTGTTGATATCTGCAAAACCGGTTCGATTCCAAACACTGCTAGAATCGGAAAACAGCAAACACGAATAGCAAAACAATTTGTTTAATTTGCAGCTGCCAGTCAGCCAATTGTATTTATCATATAATTCACTATGGAAGTGTTTGAAGAATCCATCTCTACGCTTATAATCAATTTTTAGGTCCGGGCGAGCGCGTCCTAACTTAATGACATGTTTTTTATTTTCAAAGGATAACCTTGAAAAACATGTTAGCTCATTAAGTAGGTAATCTGTAAGACAACACTCAATTTGAACCAATGCGGCCATATTTAGTTCTTTGAGTACCTACAGACAAAAATATTTAAAAACCACGAATATAACCTAAATAAGATTTGGGTAAAACCTATAGGTACCTAACGTACGTAAAATAGAATAGAAACACCAACCTCCGTCGTCGTGAACAATAACAAATAATCCAAACAGTAGGTAACTACAAACAAATCATCACAGCACATGAACACCGAACGAACCGAACACTTAGCGAGCTAAATTTTACTAGTTATTTGAATCATAAAACACTAAATAAATAGGTAATTCAAAAAAACTATCACAAGAATTTCACTGTGTGTCTTTGCGCGACAAGACGCTAACTAAAGAAAGTAATGGCGTCGCGTATTGCGTAATTGCGTAATGAAAAAAGGATACAAAATTATGATTAAAGTTTGAAGGTCGTAGGTGGCGGTGGCGGCGTCCTCGGGAAAAGAAAGTGAACGCGTGCTATACACTTAAAGTTTAAAATTGGATGAAATAAGCCGCTCGGTGAGCGCGGACTAATGCACCATCTCGCTCTGATTTTTAATACGTTATACGGGCCGCCGTGTCTGTGTGTGGGTTCGAAGCGCTAGCAAAATGTTTCAATGTGTTAAGTTCGAGTCCGGCGAAAAGCGACCGCAGGACCTGAATTATTTTGTGATTGTAATATAAGTTCGCGCGCAGTGAAATGTAACTGCGCGTGTGTACGAATATATTGTTATTGTTTCTCTCTTGTAGGTAAGTGAATACGTGCGAGCGAGTACTGCGATAGATTTCGGCTTAGTAGTAAATAAATTGCGTTTTGGTTATGCATCGTATTATGAAGGCAAGGTAAAGCTATAGTATACCGGGTTATTTTCGGTTTTACGTTTTGTTTGTATGTATACCTACTCTATGCATAGGAATTTTTGGTAAAGCCGTAAATAATCGGCTTGTATGAACGCCTCGCGACTGCCAAGTATCATAGTGTGGATGTGCTCAAAACTATTTTTTTCTATCTAGGTCTCCGAGAATATGTGGATATCGTCAATATTTTTCCACATCAAAGATACCCCCTTTACGGAGTTCATGGACTACACTTCCGCGTTGTCTACGAGCATGACTTTGCTGGCGGCTGCCATTATCAGGTAATTTCTATATTTAAATATTATTACAGTACTACCTGTTCCTTCATAGACCGAGAGGTAGTGACACAAAATTTCCGGTCATTAGTACCAAGTGGCGACCCTTCAGGGGTCTAAGTACGTAATGACGACAAAAAAAGATGCAGAAAAACAAAATACTCCTTTGCGGGGCGGTATGGCGGCCGTTTGGAGCCGTCGCTGGAATAACCGTCGCTGCACTCAAGGCGCGCGTAAACTATCTCCATCTTATATTTTTTGCGCAAAAGCACATAAAGCCTTGCTTTTTTTTCTTGTGAGGGCTTGGCATAATATGTGGCCTCTTGAACTTGTTTTTGTTCGTTGCAGGGTGTTGCACGGAAAAAAAACCAACGCCCGCCTGGCGCTGCTCGGGTTCATGCTGTGGTACTACGCCGCCCACGTGCGCTACCTGTACCAGGGGCGCTTCGACTACGGGTTCAATTTCACTATCACCGTTGTCTTCGGTAAGTGACAACAGTCAAAAAAATCAAAAATCCTAATCAAGTATTTATTCAGTGAATTGGCGACATGAGGACTCTCTTACACGTCGGTAATATGGAGTGAATCTACGAAGAAGCTCCGCAATAAACTCGTACAAGGTCAAAGGTTGAGACACTCCCATATTATTTATTTATTCATGAAAATACAATGTAGACATAACAGTAGGACACCAAATCGCTCACAATGCTTAAATAAGTACAAAATTAAATTAACAGGAATTAACTAACTAAATAAATTACAAAACCCGATTATTTTACACAATCATGAGCTCTAGCTGTCGGCAAAGACGCCGGCATCCTGCACCTGTACCAGCGCATTTAGGTTTAGGAGTGCAGACGCGCGTGCGCGCCTCCCGCGCTGCGAACAGCGGCCGGCGCTGGCGCCCAGCGCACGCGTAGTGCACGGGAAAAAATAAGCGAACACCTTCCAGCGCTACTGGGTTATCGTTATCTATTTGCCCTCTTAACAAAAGACAGTAATGTACTGCGAGATCTTACGTCTAAAATTAAGTGTCTCGAGTCTGACCATTCCCGATACAAACAGCGATCCAGGATTGCGTTCTGTTATTATCCACCCACTGAGTTCTGTGAGCAACATAAGATGTACGTTACGAGATTAAATTTGGTACCCACCTTAGGTCCAAAGTCAATCTGACATTCTACAACAATAAGGTTGAGTTTCCTAAAAGTTACAAATCACTTAACATCTCTAATGAATGACATTGACGACTTTAAGCATATTTTTATACCAAGATTAAATGCACCGTTTTTGATACCGTAGTAGCTTAACTTACTCAAATCTGTCGATTTTCTCGCCGACTGTAAACTTTATGAAAAATCTGTGAATGTCGATTGTCATCACTTAAAAAGTTAGTAAAGGTCTCCTAAGACCATTTTCGCGTAGCAGCAAGTGATCTCGTAGCTGCCCTTACTGCCCCATCTCAAATATCCACCCTGTATATTTGCGAAAAAATGCCAATGAAACCAAAATAAAACAGTTATTAGAGGAGATAAAACTTACTTCATTCTTAGTCTGATAAAAAATCATAATGTACTATCACGAACGTTAATTTGTGAACTCAGAATGACTTTGGATAACAGCGTCGTTCGTTCAGGGCTCCTGGGCGGCCTGGTGTGGGCGCTGTGGGCCACCTCGCAGCTGACGTTTGGCGGGGAGCGCTGCGTGAGCCTGCTAGGGTTCGTGTGCTGGCTGGCGGCCGCGCTGCTGGTGGAGATGCTGGACTTCCCGCCCGTCGGCGGCTGGGACGCGCACGCGCTCTGGCACCTGGCCACCGTGCCGCTGCCGTTCATGTCTTTCCGGTCAGTTTCTTCGTGAACACATTATGCTGCCCTCATTAGAAAAAAGGGCGTATGTCACATAGAATCGCGAATTTATAAGTGACCTTATTTCTTAACATTGGGGGTTCAATTTGCTTTGACTATCAAATTGCACAAACTTTGTGCAGTTAAATCGCTACGATAATCGTTGTGTGTACTGCTTTACTGACCCTGAGAGGGGGGTTATGAGTTGAATTTGTGCATAGTCCGCGCGCGAGCTTCGAGGAATGTCAAGAAAAGCTGACGTCCCGATCAGGGACCGGAACCGCTTAGCGCGAAAGAGGTTTTGATATGGTATTTGATAGACTGGTTTTTACAAAGCCCAAGGACGCGCTAAGCCTATCGTCGACTTAGTTCAATGAAAGGGCAACAAAACGATACAGTTAATGCAACTATGCACTAAACCCTATCCCAATACCCCTTCGTCTTTTATCCTATTCAAACTTATTCTAACGGTTTCAAGCTGGTTTAATCTTTATGCGCAAGAGTTTCGACTTATTATTGCATTACATTAAAAGCATATTTGAAATGAAATGAAATGAAATAATTTATTCGTAACTATTGTTACAGGTCAGTATAGGTACATGTATATGCATTATGAATTAGGTACAGTGCGATAGCTCTTAGAAGATGCTTCGGGTTTGTACTTTTGCCTCACTCTCTCTCATACGCTTTTATTAAGAACGAGTGAGAGAGAAGTACCAAACCGAAGCACCTTCTAAGCGCTCACAGACTGTAAATGATTATTAAATATAATTTATTAAGACTAACAAAATGTCGATATCTTAAATAATATTATAATTTGTTACTCTGTGAGGGCTACATTAAAAAACTCACTATAATCATAAAATAGTCGCTCATGGAGCCATTTTTTAAGTTTATTCTAAATTCCGATGAACGAGTCCGATAAACATAGTAGTGAATTTTCACATCGCGTTCCTTCATAATAAATAATGTTCTTAATCGCTTTTCTTCATGTAGCAATTTTTTTAAGAAGCATAACGTTCGTGATTTTTACTATTCGCATTTTTCCCGTCACTCATTTTCACAATAGTAATTACATCGTAATACATTGGTAGGTTAGGTTCGTTTTTATTATAAGGTCCGGAAGGCCAAATAACCCAGAAACAGCAGCTCCGCCAAGCGGAGCTCCATCTCCTCTGTCAAATTAGATTTTTGGAATGGGGAAAAATGCGACAAATAAAATAATCGACATGTAATTTCAGCGATTAAAATAAACCTGAACATTAAATAACGCTACATGAAGAAAAACGAATAATTAAATTTGTTATCATGACAGAACGCGATGTGAAAACTCGCTACTAAGAAAAAATGCTTTTGTGAAAATAATAAAATATAAACTGTATTAATAAATAAAACCCCTTGATTTAATAATAATGGCTAATATGGAAGGTTCAGTTCAAGTGCTTACTATATTATATTTATTACTTTTCTAGTATATTAGAAGACTAGATGAGACGGGGTTAGGTTAGGTTCAAATAGTACAATTTTTATATGATTTACTGAAAGAGACTGCTTTAAGATATAAATACTGCAATAAACTAAGTTAATTGCGATGTACTACGCAATGCAAACTAGTGAACGATTATCGGTTGTCTACGCTATAATAATATTATAAAGAGGAAAGATTTGATTGTTTGCTTGCATTAAAAATTAAAAATTATTTCACCATTAGAATTCTACATTGTCCAATGAACGTAGGTTAATATGTTTTATTATTTTGCGCTGACGGAGTCGCAGACAACAGCTAGTTTACTAACATTTTCGCTGTTTTGGTTGTTGTTTAGCGCAAGCAATGCTTAGCAACCCCTATATTGCAATTTAAATCGAAATCGTTAGAGTCATTTTCGAGAACGTGATTGCAAACATTGGTCGTTTAATAGTATAGGATATTCAAATATAAGGAACTTCTGACGCGATCGTTTTGTTTCAGATTCGTGATTGACGACCTAGCATACTTACAGAGCGAGAAGATGACCAAAGAAGACGCCAAGATGTCGTAAATATTGCATTTCATAATTATCTACTATTTAATCTGTATTTTAAAGTAGTGCAAATAAATTAAATAATTACGGCACGCATTTTTTTTATTGATTTTACTGTCACTAACAATTTCAAAATAGAAACTACCAAATCGACTACAAATCTACAACGCACACAAGACGGCACAATCAGCCTTCCAACAGAAGTTTCTTCCACTGCTCGCCGCAGTGGTGCTTCTTTAGCCAGGATAACTTCTTGTTGGATCCTCTCAGGCCGACGGTCAGACGGGGGGGGCGAGGTTTCTCTCTGTAAGGGACGTCCGGAGCGTAGTCGACCTCCTTCTTTCCTGCGAACGGGGGATGAGGCGGATCGAGCGAAACGTACCGCGCGTCCGCGGTCTGGTAGCGGCGCCCGCGCGTGCGCAGCGTGATGCCGTGCGGCGCGGGGCGCCGGATCTGCGACGCGCGCCGGCCCGGCGGGGCGCGCGGGGCCGCCTGCCCGCGCTGCGCCGGCGGCGTGCGCCAGGCCGGCGTCGGCGTGCGCCGGGCCGGCGGCGGCGTGCGCAGGACCGGTGGCGTGACCGCGGCGGGGTGCGGGCTGCGCGCGGCGGCCGGCGCGCCGCGCATGCCGGGCGGCGGGCGCGCGGGCGGCGGCGGCGTGCGCGGGGCCGGCGTCTGGCGCCCGGGCGGCGGCGTGGTGTGGAAGTTTAGCTGCTCGTCCCAGTAGCGACGGTTCTCGGGGTCCATGTACTTGGTGCGGCGCGGGCGCTCGATGCGCATGCGCACAGATTTGCGCGAGCGGCGCGGCGTCGACGCGTACGTCACGCGCTTGGGCCGCGACGGCCGGTCCACCTTCTGGCTGTAGATGGTCTCGTAGTCGTCGGAGTCGCTCGCCTCCGACTCGACCGCGGACGTGCTCGCCTCCTTCTTGCTGCCTTTTCTCCTCCTCTTTTTAAAAACTGAGCCGAACAGTTTACTGAAGATTCCGGCCTTGTCGGGTTCCTGTAAAGAAGAGAAAGGCTATTCGTATATTTCACGAACGAGTAAAGAAACTACCCGGTTTCAAATATACCTCCTTCTCACCTTGAACGTGGGCGGTTTTCTAACGGAAGCGGAGGCGGATACGATGGTGACGTCGCTCGCCGACTCGGTCTCGGACTCCTCGCTGTAGGGCTCGCCCTCCACGATGCGCGAGCGCCGGTTGGTCGTGGTGGTGGAGGTGGAGTCGTGGACCGACTTGGGCGGCCCGAAGCGCGGCAAGTTCGAGTTGTGGAAGCGTGTCGAGCGCTGGTCGTCCGTCCTGCTCTGCGGGGAGGTCCGCGTGCCCGACGTCGCTAGGCTCGCGGTCGCCGTACTCATCAGCGTCTGTATTCTTTGACCCTTAAAACTCCGGTCGCTCGGTCTCACCTTAGGATTAAAAGTCATCACGTTAGATACCATAGGCTCTCCAGAATGATTTCTAGAAATGTCTGGCATTTTAAGATGGCTGAAGTTGGTACGAGAGATGCGTTTCTGGGGTACATTCATGTTCAGAGCCATCGACTTGTATATTTCCTTGATCAGGTTTTCAGTTTCTTTGCTTCGCTTGTCTTCCGATAAAGACAGGGAGTAGGTGGAGGTCTGCTTGACGTGCCCGGACGGGCCGCTGCCGCGGTTGCAGCTAGTGCAGAACTGCCGCGGGTTCCCTTGCTGAATGAACACTGGAAAGTTTTGCATGTTTTGCATGCATTTAAAATGCGTAGTAGGTATTACTGTGGGAAAATCTTTAGCTTGTGACGAAGAAATGGGACCGACGGGGCAGAGCGTGGCCAGACCGCGAGAGCACGATGCCATGAACGGGTCTACCGAGAACGGGCTGTACGTGTAACTGTTCAGGAGACGAGAACTGTCTGGGGCCACACTTGCTTTTTGCATGTCTTCTTCTTTTCTCCCCTTTTCTTCGGTTTGACTCTTTGCTAGAGTGTTCGTTTTTACGTACGATAACACGGACTGGAGTATACTTTTAATTTGATTGAGAGTAGTCTCCGTTTTATTCTCTTCTGTTGTGGTGTTCGACGACGTCTGAATGTCCCTCGCGCCTTCTGTCTGGCATTCCGAGTCGTTAACACTACATGTTAGACACTCGACACTTCTTTTAAAGACAGATATTTTTCTCGGCACAACCTGTTTAGTATAAATATTGCCACATTCAACGCTAGTGTTTCTTGGTATATCATTTCTACATAGCACTTTAGCAAGCCGTTCCCTTCTTTTTGGGCTTTTGACGGGCCTGTGTTTGACGTAGCGCTGTGGTGGCAGCGCGTACGTGTAGTTTACCGTGACCGGGTTGCATAACGGCTTAGAGCGACCATAACTTGACCAACACTTGGATTCACATTGAAATTTTGGTTCACGTTTCTTGTATTTTTCTATATCTTTTTTGTTTGTTTCAGGTTTTTCTTTTACAGGAATTAGATCATATAGACTGGAGTTGTTGTAGACATTACCGCGGTCGATATTTTGATTGGTAGCAGCGCAGGTGTCCAAGAAGCGGTACGGCTGGTAGTCGAGGTCGGTGTCGTGGAAGCAGCCGCGGCAGCACGAGCAGGCGTCGCACTCGCGCGCCGTCGCCGAGCCCGCCGCGCCGTCGCGACACACGGGCGCCGACAGCTGGCTGCCACTGGTAAACTCGTCCATGTACACCTCGGGCCTGTACTGCTTATGTATTACATCAGTAAAATAGCTCAGGTCGACAGGAGGGTCAGTCTTTAGTTTCTCCTTTTTACCGGTCTCTTTACTATTGTATTCAAAAGGAGATGTCACAGTTTGTGCGTAGTATATCAAAGGCGAGTGCCTTTTCATTTTTTTGCCCTTTTTGAGGATCTGACGCTTTGTCAGTTCGCTGATGCGGGGCGGAGCTGGCAACCGTGGCAGTTTATGATGGAGTGGAGAGATCTGGGGTTGTGCGGCAGGTACTGTGAAGGAGATTGCCGACTTTAGTTGACTGAGAGAGCGGCGGTGTAGCTCGATGGAGCAGTTGTCGACGGCGCGGTCGGTGCGCGGGGCGAAGACGCCGGCCACGTGCGCCGCGTTCACCGCGGTGGGGTTGTCCCTCGACGAGCTCGTAGGGTTGCCCGCGGTCAAAGCCGAGACCGTGGAGGCTCGAGTCGCCGACGTTTTCCGCGAGGACTTAACTTCTTCTACCTGCTTCTCAAGGTGAATGATTTTCTGCTGCAAGTCCGTCACGTCAATAGGTATGCATGATATGATTTTCACTTCAGTTTGGGATGGCGAGTTTCCTAAAAAAGGAAAGTGATTGTTAAAGGGATCGTTGTTAAGAAACTAAAAGTTACACACATTACGGAAAATAACACGGAGCGTAGAGATTTCACGGTAGCAGCCTTCCTGATCACAACCACGTATGCTAGCGGGTATGTCTGTTAAAGGCTACTCAAACATTGTTTCAAGCCTGTCATACGCCGTTTATTGTGGTATTCTGACGATTTACCTAAGTTGAAGGCTACTCTGCGAAGGAAATTCTCGATGCCCTTGAAACGCGGTTTGGACTTCTTCCCAGCCCAATCATCCTGGCACGCCATGCCGGCCACCTGCTGCGGAAAACTTGCTGTAAATCAAAGCCAAAAATTATTGAAATCGTGCTTTTATATACCTTACCTGTAACTAAGTGATACTAAGGTAGCAAACTGTGACATGAGCATAGCATTTATGAACAAAGAATTTGATTTTGATCTTCCCAAATATTAAACATATATTCTAGACTTATAAGAAGACATTGTGAATTACACTACATGTCTTTTTGCCACTGTCTTCTTCCCTGAACATAAGTCTCACATTTGTCCTTATCTATTAACGTGTGCCAGTACCGAAATCAGCAATTCAATTCTAACCTTTTCTGAATATGCGATTTTTTACTTGACTGCCGAAAAGTGAGGGTAAAGGTCTCTGCCCACTACACCGTACCATACCATGAGTCCATGACCGTACTATGAACGTATCAGGCCCGGAAGGAACCTAATTAGTATTAAAATTTTGGTCGGTGACGGAACGGTGATGGAACGGTCTAGTGGGCATAGTCTCATACTTTTCAATACAAAGAATATTTTTTGTCTGATACGTTCCTAGTACGGTCATGGTATGATACGGTGTAGTCGGCAGAAACCTTAAGTCCGAATTTAATAGTCTGTCACGGCGGAACTTGCCGAAAGTAAAAAAAGAAAGTCATTTCCGGTTCAAAAAAGGGGGTGGTTCTTTACCCATCTGATACTGAAATAATACAGAAAAGCGAAATCTGTCAGTATTTTTTGTCCCGGAAGTGCTTGGCAGACGCTCTCAAAGGTGACCATCGGGACCCCTAAATATATCCATCTGATACTAGGGGCACATTTTATAAAGCTACAAGTTACAATTTTACAGGGCTAAACTGGCAACACTGCTCAAATAGCTGTGGCCCGTTTCACGAAGCCACAAGTTACAAATTACAAGCGGAAGTCTCTTTCTAACTCCTTTTGCTAGAAAGTGAGTTCCGCTTGTAATTTGTAACTTGTAGCTTCGTGAAACGGGCCACTGGTCGTCATTGGTCGAGATTGTGTCAAATGGAAACTTGTAACCTGTAAATTGTAATTTGTAGCTTTATAAAACAGGCCCCAGCATGAAACCAATTCTAGTCGGTAGGTATGATAAGAGGTAATGAGATTTGAATTCCTTTTTTAAATAAGGTACGTTGTTTCTAGTAAAGTAGCCTTGCTTTTTATTGTGTCGCAATTGTGTAGAGTACCTATTATCCTTTGGGATAAAGCTGTTTTCATCTTGGGCGAGCTTGAATCCCTCGCTGCACTCAGGCCTCCGTTTTATTTCCCTCGCTTTGCTCAGGAATGAACTAAATCTGGAGTCCCTCATTTGCTCAGCATTCAATATCGCGCCCGTGACATAAAACAGTGCTTTATCCCCTCGGTGTATAATCTACCATTTAAGACAACTTTTAGAACTCCAAAATAAAGGTGTATATGAGTTTCAAGCTTATTATCTCCCATTCAGAGGTGAATCCTTTATTTGACTGGGCTATAAACCTGGGTCTATTCCCACAAGTTCCATTGACAGTTCCATTATTTAAAGGACTTCAGATAATGCAACTAGTGGGAATGATTTTTTCCCAGTAGTTCTATTTAATTAAAAAATAAAACAAAGTCATCCATTCTTCATTCGTCATTCTCTTTGGGAGTCTCTGTCGTCTATGGTCATTTCTGTTGTCTTTTTCTTATTCCGGCTCATTCGTTATTCGTCCTATCGTCTTTCTTCTTATCATTATTTTTTATTTTTCTTACCTGGCCTCTTTTCAACTTGATCTCATTCTTAATTGGACACATTCGCTATTTATCCCGTTCGATATTCGTCTCATTTGCTATTTGTCTTGTTTTTTTATAGCTGCTCTATTTATGGGTAGATTACAGAAAAAAATACGACATACCTAGTTGGTTTCGTTTTGGTTCGTTTCAACGTCCAACGTGTTTTGTAATGTTTTAAAGCATAACACTAATGTACACAATATGTACCGAATTTGTACATACTTAAAAAGAAATGTACCTCAATTGATCGAGAGTACAAATTATATGAGTTTGGGGGACATCAATATAAGCCTACACCCACTGAGTTACCAAGTGCATAGTTAGTGCGAGTCAGTTTATACTAGAAATTTTAACAACCCAAACATACGAACGAAATAATTTTAGATGCTAGGTCTATCTGGTCTATAAGTATAGTTCATCTTATTGGTCAATATACTATATAAGACAAACTACAAATATGACCAAAGATGACAAAGACTACTAACGAAAGTGATTAATGAAGAATCGATGACGAAAGCAGAATGAGACGAATTAAGAACTTGACTAAATACGAATGGGACGACGCAAGACGGTACCGTTTTTACCGCCCAGAACATAGGCCGTTAGGCTGGGGCTCCACTGAGGCGGAGACGAGTGAAGCGCAGTGGAGCTGTGCCATATTAACCAATAGAAGGCGCATGCGGTCACGTCGAGCGCGCCTTGCGCACGTTAGTTTAGATTCTATTGGCACAGCTCCGTTCCACTCCGCTCATCTCCGCCTCAGTGGAGCCGCAGCCTTATCCAATGATGAATGATTTTTCTAAAACGTGGGGACTACCGGTAAGATTGATACAGGCCTATAATTATGAGGGTTGTCAGAGTTTCCACCTATCCTATACTCACCTATCTTAGACAAGATGACTAACGCTATCGAAAACGATTTTCGAAAACTGTCAAGATGTATCGGATTTAAGAAAAAAATGACTATAGGAGTACCAAATTCCATGTCTTGTTTCAAATAAAACTTATAAAAAACACATTTAAGTTAAACAAGTTTCAAATAAAACTTATAAAAAAAACATATTTAAGTTATACAATAAGTTAACTTGACACGAATAATTTCACTGGCACGTCACAATTTCCAATATAACTCCTTAAGACTGTACATCACACATCACATCAGAGGAACATCCGCGGGCGGTGTATCATGTTCGAAGGGGGCAAGCCGAAGCTAGACTTGTCCTTCCCGAGCAGGGTCCGCACAATAAGGTTCCGCGGAGAGAACGGATTTCTCTTGTAGAACAACTTCTTTATCATCGCCTTCCTTACCTTATCACCGTCACCAACAACTGCCTTCTGGGCTTTTAAGGTGAAAGCGAACGGTTCCACGTCAGGGTACTTAGCGGTAGCTTTTGCTTGCAGCGTGTTCCACAGTCCTGGTTTTTTGGTGGCTGTCTGCGTGAAGTTGCTCATCCGAGCGTGGTCCCGAGAGACGGAGGGGGCGGGTGGAGGCTGCGTCTTCTTTGACAGCTTATGAAAGAACGACATTTTCCTTTCGCTCTGAGTTCCTGTGCTCTTAACTTCAATTTCTTTGAGACACAGAGGAACTGGTGGCTGCATGTTGTGGTTGCACGTATGGTCGCACGGGTGAGGGTAGGGAGGAGCTGAAGCTTGAGGGTGGATGCGGGCGCCGGGCGGAGACGGGTCGCGCTCACGTTCACGGTACGGGTCATACATGTCAGTCATGTGGCCAGGCGAACGGCATGGACTCGACAATCTACTGTTAATCGGAGAATAATCATAATTATAGTGGGGGGACTGGTCTCGCGAGAAATGCTGACAGTGCAGCGGTGGCGAGGGAGGCGGGTGGTAGTACTCCTGGTCGTGCATCATGTAGTTAGCCACGTCCTGCCTATAGGGATATCTTCGTCTTGCATTCAAGTCAGTCGCGCTTTCACTCTCGCTTATTTCTTCTATGACATCTCTTTTTATTTTCGCTCTTTTTTTTAATAAACCTATTGTCTGCAGGACGCTGGCGAATTTGCTTCTCGTTTGCTGCAAAAAAACACCGAATAAAACTTTTATCAGAAAATATATTGAAATAGAAATAAATAATAATAACTATAATTACCCTACCTTCTCTGAGATATCGGTGGTATCCAAAGCCGTGGTAGATTGCATGTTGGTTTCCGTGGAAAGCTTCTCAAGTACCGTGTCTGAATAGCTGGCGTTTGTATGCATGAAGAAGGCGTCGGAGTGAAGCTGAGAGCCGATGGCTTCACAGCTCTTGGAGCTGCAGAGCAGTTGCGGCGTGCCAACATTGGCGTCGTGATTGGACGGACACTTGTGGTTCTTGCCAACAGCCCTGGACTTAAGTATCTTCTCCTTAACTACAGCTTCTCTAGGTGAATTTACTTGGCTGCTCTCGGGCGACTGTTTCCTAGTATTTGAATTTTGAGCAACGTACTTATATATTTCTCTTATTAAATTTTCAGTCTCGCTACTCTCTTTCGTAGTATTTGCTTCGCAAGCGATGTTTTCTTCTGGAGAACAACCAGCATGTCTTATATCGCAGTCCTTGCTATTACTTCCGCATCCTTGGCAAGTGAAACTTGGGTTGGAAATTAGGTAGCCATTCTGTATGCCGTTCATAGAACACAACAGGGGGTAGCAGCACGGGTTGGGAGTCAGGTACGGGGGTTGTACATATTGCGGCGGCATGGAAGACTGCGGTATGACTGGTGGCGCCATGCTAGGCGGCGGCAAACTTGTCGGGGGCATGCCTGCGGGTGGCATACCGGGCGCATTCATGCCTGTCTTAAGCATGCCCGGCGCCTTCATGCCTGGCGTAAGCATGCCCGGCGCCGTCATGCCTGGCGTAAGCATTCCCGGCGCCGTCATGCCTGGCGTAAGTATGCCCGGCGCCGTCATACCTGGTGAAAGCATGCCCGGCGCCGTCATGCCTGGCGTAAGCATACCCGGCGTAAGCATGCCTGGCTGGGGCATGCCCGGTAGTGGCATACCTGGTGGTGGCATGCCCGGCTGCATCCCCGGCTGCATGCCCGGCAGTGAGCACTGCCCTAGTCCACAACTGCTGAAGTCAAAGAGTCCGTTGCTCTGCAACCCGTTTGAAGATTCTATAGGACTATTCCTTTGAAATTCGTCGGACTGTTTTATTCCATTCGCTTGATTAGTCACGTCGCAGGAGTGTTCGCTCTGAGAAGCGGTAGAATCTTTTTTTATCTCTATTAGAAAATTTTGAAGAATATCTTTAATTTCACACAATGCCTTATCTGTTTTTTCTTCGTTATCCTCAGTTTGATTCAAGGTATTAATGATATCTGTGTTGGTGTTGTCGTCGACCAGTGCGGGGGTCCGCAAACCGTCCGTCGGGTCCATGTCTTCTTGTATTTGGGCATTTCTAGTAGTCTTTACTGGTTTCGGTTGAATTTTAATATACTCGTTCCTGCCAGATTCCTCTGATGAGACCTCGCTTCTGAAGGCAAAAGTGTCGACGTATTCCTGTATTACCGGCGGGTGTGGAGAGCGCCTTCTACGCGATGACTTATCGCGGACCATTTCGCTCTCATCATCGTAATTCTGCGCCTGAAGGTTTAGACGAGGTCTATGAGATCTCGGCGACGGAAGAACTTCTCTTAGGTAATCAGTGTGTGTCATATGGTCTTCGACGAATTTTCTTCTGGACTTGGGGCTTGTCATTTCCTTTACAGGGACGACATCGTAAAGACTAGAGTCATTATAGATATCGACATGTTCCCTGCGACGGCCGGCGCGCGTGCGGCGGCGCGAGCCGTTGAGGCGCGAGTCGCACAGAGTGGGCAGGTCACTGACGTCGGCGGCGCGGGCGCGGCAGGCGCGGCCGGGGATGTGCCCAGGCACGCAGCATGAGCACAGCTCGCAGTTGACCACCACGTCGTCGTGAGCGGAACGCGCTACATCGCGGCACACGGGAGTAGACGTTTGACTTATATCAGATTCCCTTCTGCCAAATAATGTTACAGGTTTGTACTGCCGTTTTATAATATCTGCGATAAAATCTTGATCTAAGCTGTCGTCTATTTTGGTTGTTTTTCCTCTACTACGATTGTCCTCTTGATGGCTGGGTAGGGTTGCCGACTTGTCACGCTTGGGCTTGTCTCTACGTCTTTTAGTCCTCGCCGGTTCTGGGGAAGGAGCTCGAGTGTAGCATTGCTGGCTGGACTGCTTCGGGCCACGTCTCTGTGTGTAGTCGTCCGGGGGCGAGTAGCGAGTGGTACTGGCAGTGGCTAGCGAATGGTAACTATCTGCGACCAAATGCTTCCGTAGCTTTGTATTACTTCGGCTGAACTCATCACCGTAGGTGTTGTGTCTATGTTTCTTTGATTTTCTGCGAACGTGGTGACTTGAGACACTAGACTCGTAATTCATTATCACCGATTTGTGCAAATTCCTATCGCTAGGGTCATCATACAACTCGCCAATTTCTGTACTGTTAGATTTACGATGACTATCTCCACTAACGTCATACAATACTTTGGTATCTCTTTCGACAGATTTCTTTTTAGTCGGTGTTCCCCTTCGAATTGTTGATGTTGAAATATTTCCTTGATTTACTTCCGACGGTGTCAAGCTTTCAATATCTCTTCTAGAAATACTTTCGAAGCTGGAATAGTTAAGGCTTTGCTCGTTGACTTCATTGAGCTGGTCTTCTATGCCTCCTATCTTATGTTGCAAATTTTTCACATTAAGTGCTATACTTGAATTTATGTCCGGCTGCGAGGCGATGCTCCCTGCAAGCAAAATGAACCGTGATAAGATAAGAATAATAATTAAAGTAATGTTTAGTTTTGGTTTATGTATTGTTAAATAAAAATCATAAATAATAAATAAATATCAGTGGACAATTTCACGCAAATTTTGACCTTATCCCAAAGTTCTTATTCACACTGCCAAGGAGTGGAACGTTTTCGTGCTTCTGTATTCCCGCAATCATATAACCTCGGAGTTTTCAAGGCAAGAGTGAATAGGCATTTTCTGG
Source organism: Acleris literana (assembly GCA_946894065.1). Taxonomy (NCBI): domain Eukaryota; kingdom Metazoa; phylum Arthropoda; class Insecta; order Lepidoptera; family Tortricidae; genus Acleris; species Acleris literana. Next base: position 1,028,922 of record OX335674.1, read on the forward strand.
GTAAGCGTGTACCACCTTCGACCTCGTCGTCACTTAACATCAGGTGAACTGAGGTCAAACGCAAACCCATCATTGATATAAAAAAAAGTTCTAAGCTGTTTTTATGGGTACTTAGACTCAATAAACATACTTGCATAGAAAAGTAAATTCTTTTACGTAGAAAGTATCCAATACTTAGGAACAAATATTTGCTTACCTGGAATCAGCTCTCAAAGTCGATGATGATGTAGAAACAATATTGTTACCAAAATATTGGATAATGGCTAGTAAGAGTCAAAGTCAGCTTACCAAGAGTCTTTCGGAAGAAGTTTCGGATAGCTCGGTACCGGCGCTTGGTGCTCGGCGAGATGCGACGTCGCGCCGTGCGCAGGGGCATGCCACTCCCGCGGCCCGGCGGCTCCTGCCAACACACGACCTTTAACCTTTCACGCGTCCCAGTATCCAACGTTGGATACTACAATATTTGAATTTGGAACTGGATCGAAAGAAAATTGACATTGTAATACATATGTATTTAATAAATAATAAATAAATACCAGGGGACAATCTCACACCAATTGACCTAGTCCCAAACTAAGCTCTAGGCTTGTACTATGGGTACTAGACAACGATATAAATACTTATATAGAGACATATATACTTAAATACATAGAAAACATTCATGACTCAGGAACAAATATTAGCGCTTATCACACAAATATCTGCCCTTTCCTGGATTTGAACCCAGGACCGCTAGCTTCGTAGGCAGGGTCACTACTAACTAGGCCAGCGCGTCGTCAGACATGATATGACGTTCCACGAGTTCATGCCAATATTTCCAATAATCATATTTCCAGCAAGCTTCGTTATTAAAATGTTAAATAGGTACCTTTAATTCTTCCTAATACTTCACATCTATTGGTAGCGGCCGACATTATGCCTTGTTATTTCCATTTTTGCCCTAAAGTTGAAAGAAAAATCGAATTGCGCTTAACTTAGTTTTATTTTTTATTGAAAGTGACATTTGACTTTTGAATTTAGTACATGAACAAAATATCAGTCGTGTTGCTAGCATTTTACGACGCACCTGCCAGTGTCCGGTGAATATAAATATTCACTAACAATTTAATTTAATGTGATAATCTACAGAACACCATAAATTAATGACCGTAGGATATAGGCTTCCAGATCTATTTCCATATAATAATGAACAATATTCGAACTTTTTATACGTCGACAGAGTTATTGAAAGATGTTTCATATTTATGAAACTAATCTATGGTTTGACTGAAAGAAATTTCATAATCCATTTGAACACCGAATATGATCTGACATACTCGCAAACCTAAATTTACATATTTTTTGAGTAGCACTAAAACCTTCCATATTTTTTTTCAAAATCATTACCAATGTTGTTCAAATATGTTCGTCCGTGTCTGATGGCGTCGGGGCGGCTCGCGCGGAGCCCTGTGTGTGTGCCCCGCCGGTACATGTCCGACATTATTCCCCCCACCCAGTATGATGTGCCGTTCCCCAAAAGGCTGACGTTGACCTATGCGATGGTCGTGCACTGGGAAATCACACCGGTGATTGGGGTAACTGCCTTCGCATTTGGGATCTGTCTGGCCTTTATATTTTGGTCGCTCGCACACAAGGTAAGCAAGCTAAGCAAGCTCTGTTTTAAGTCCCAAGAACGTTACTATACCGGATTGCCAGACTAATTATTTGAATTTATTTCAATTGACTTGCCTCTGAAAAAGAAATTATCCTGACGACCTATTTAGCCTAGGTGGTAGTGAGTAGGTTGGTGTGTCTACGAAGCTAGCGGTCGGTTCGATTCTCGGAATAGACAATTATTAGGTAAATGAGCGCGAGTTTTTGCTCCCGTGTCTTAGATGTTTTTTTTTCGTATTTAATACAAGCTTTAATTAGTTTGGGACTTGAGACTAGGTAAATTTGTGCGAGATTGTCCCCTCATATTTATTGTTTATTTATTTTTGACAAACATTATATTTAAATTTGGACCACATGTAGAGGTAATAAACCCGATGACAATGCAATATTATGGTATCTAAGAGCTGACCTGATGATGGACTCGGAAGGTAGCGACAGGATCTCTATACCCACCTAGTTGGGACTCTTCATCTTCTTCTTTAAATTAATGGCGGTCCACCAAGCGATTTCGCCAGTGTCAGTGAGAGAGTATAATCAGTAAATAGAACAGTATACAAAATTAACAAAAGTAAAAGCCGGGCATGCGACTGGGTATTAGCCCGGGGGCTAAGTTAGGTTTGGGCTAGGTTAAGATTTTCAGAGGGGTAGATTAGGCCCGTGGGCTGAAATGACAATAAAAGCATATAAATAAATTTCGCAGTGGGCATTTCGGCCCGATTTCGAGTGAGGTGTGGGCTGAGTTGACCAAAGAATGCTATTTTAGTGTGTGGGGTTGTGATTGGATAGCTTTTTCAAAAATAGTGGGGGTATGTGAAGATTTTTTTCGTTTGAGGGATCCGTTTGCGAAACATTAAGCTTTGAAGTGGTAATTTTTATTAGTCTAGAGGATATGTAAAAAAAAACATGAACGAAGTTAAAAGGAGAACTATCATAGCCCTCCTAGGCATGGCTGCGGCTCCACTGAGGCGGAGACGAGCGGAGCGGCGCGGAGCTGTGGCAATATTAACCAATAGAAGGCGCATGCGGTCACGTCGAGCGCGCCTTGCGCACGTTAGTTTAGATGCTATTGGTTCATATTGGCACAGCTCCGCTCTACTCCGCTCATCTCCGCCTCAGTGGAGCCGCAGCCCTAAGCGGCAATAATACTACTTTGTTCACCTAATGCGGTCGCCGAACTTGTTTCAAACTACTACGGCGAACGAACGTCCGTCGCCTTTACATTAGTCTGTCCGCCTATTTCGATCACGTAGTGTAGGCGGTTGCAGCTGTCGTTCGCCGAATGCGACCGACTACCGTGTTACTGCTGCGGTCGCCGTATGCAACATGCGGCGGGCGACTCAATATAATGTAATCGCAGCTTTACAAGTTAACGAGTCGACCGAGGTATAAACCGCTCAGGTTCACTTTGTCCATATTCTCATCTCGTCCACGTTCCCATCTCGTCCACATTCCCATTTCGTCCAAATTTCCATTTCATTCACATTTCCATCTAGACCACATTCCCATCTCGTCCACATTCCCATCTCATCCACATTCTTATCTCGTCCAAATTCCCATTTCGTTCACATTTCCAACAACAACCGAGTGATCGAATTGATATCGAAAAGAGCCTTACAGTCCTAAGTTAGGTTGCAGACGAGTTAGGAATGAGGAAGAGTTGGGAATGTGGACTAATTGGGAATGCGGACAACTTGGGAATGAGTAAGAGTTCAGAATATGGACGAAGTAAGAAGTGGACAATATGGGATTGGTATGTGGACGAGTTGGGAATGTGACCGAGATAAGAATGTGGACGGACGAATGGGATTATGGACAAAGCGAACCTGAGCGGTATAAACGGATCCCTTCACTGCGCGTGGTCCGACTCGCTCTTGGGCGGTTTTTTATCTTTTACAATGAATAACTCGTTTGCAGATGGACGTAGTATACTCCACTCACAATTACCACCCCCTCGAGCGCACGATGGACCTGAACAGGCCCGACATCCACAAGATGATCATCATCAACCAGCGGTACGCGTAGTTTTTTACTGTAATCCGGGAGATACAGTCAATTTCATAACTAGTGTAAACTTTAGTACCTTGTTAATTTAATGTCATGTTTAAACTGCCATATATGAATTGTTGCGGTGCTAAAGTGTCCACATATTTATGAACTTGACTGTACTCAGAGGCCCTCGGCATAAGAATAAATAATAACTACACGTCCCGGCTCCGGACGCGCGCTCGGCGCGTTAGATACTTTTCTCCCACATGCTCGGAAATGTTAACCTTACTGTTGTCAAATCAGCCCGCGAAGTTCTAAGTTCCAGGCCCAGGCAAAATTAAAAAAAACAAAGTTATTATTTACCAACGGCAGCGGCCGCGAAAAATGTATGAAATTTCATTACGTACCTGGTGATTTACTTTTTAAAACCATGTTTGGACTAGGATAAATATCTCCAAACAGCCAAACACTCGTGCAATCAAAATTCTTCCTTGTATATTATACTTTTTAAATGTCATAGACTAAAAAGTTAAGCCTTTTCAAACAGCATTTACAACGTATTTAAAAGTGTGTCAAATAGTTTGACTTTTTTTAATATAAATTGCGTTCATATCGAAATAAATTGCGGAAAAAACATAAACGCGTAATAAATGTTATAGTTTAAACTATATTTTATTCAAATTGAATTTATTACGTTTAAATAATTTGTGATTTTATTTAATGCTTTATTTCAGTGTCATACTAAATCGTACGTTTCTGTTCTTTTTTTCAAGGAAATGTTGGGACTGTGTTTAATATTATTAACAATTTTGCTAAATTTCCTCACGTCTTGAAGAAAAGCACTATACAAGCCTTGACCGGGAAGGGCGGTTGCTGGACTCGTATATATCGCGTATCGTATATATAACTCTACTCGTCCCGTAACGGCCTATTTCCCGGTCTGTGCAGTAATGTACTATTACCGCCTGGCGACACCCGAGGTGTCTAGTCAGTCAGGGGCATCTAACACGGAATATAATTATTAATTAACCAAGATATTGATATTGTGTCTTGAATTGGTTTTCGTATTTATGTTGATTTTAGTGTTTATGGTGGAACTAAGATAGTGTTTTAAAAAGTGAACTAATATTTACGGCAAAATAATTAGAAATAATTGATTGAATGAAGGAGTTTTATTTGTGAATTAGTGCATCCCCTAGAGGTTATCCTGTGAAAGAATCCCGTAGTAAAAAAACACTTTCAGTTTTTGTCGAATTTTCCAACTTCCCCGGTACCTATCTTTTCGTTTAATATTGAATTATTTACCAATGTATTTTAAAACATACTTACACGTTTCTTCCAAAACGGAACGGAAACCTTAAAAAAGAATTAATAGATAAGAATAGTATTTTGCAATAAAGCTTTTTCATATCAATATTTATTATTGATCAATATTTAATGAGATATGCAGGGAAGAAGATGGACAATAAAAACAAACTTAAATTTCTTTAAGTATGAGACGTATATTCCTAAAAATAAAAATCCTAATTATCCTCTAAATCTAAAATATAATCACCATCATCATCGTCATCAATTATAATCATTTCTTCTAAAAAAGTAAACTTTACACCCCTCCCACCCGTTAGCTTCACCCCTACCCATCAGTACTTTTAGTATGTGGTTTAAAACACAATTTTCTACAACTATGCCAACATTCGCTTATACACGAGTTTTTTCCCCTGATTTTCCTTCGTTCGTGGATGGAGGCGATGCAAATTTGTAAAAAGAACATCATTTCAAAATTTGAAGCAAATCGCTTGAATACAACCCGAAAAACAGTACATAAAAAGTCGAGAACTGTCACAATTGAGATGTTGATACTCAGCATAAATATTCTTCACTATAAGAGGTACTCACAAAAAAATAACCCGAGCCCATTTGATGTAAGGGCCGACTTACAATGGAAATGCGACTATGGCCTTTTGGGAATCATTTTTACATCCATATCTCATTTAAATATTGATCTCAGCAAAAAACTGTATAGAATCTTTTTTGTAGAGAATTTTATGTAGATTAATTATGTAATGGATCATTTTTTGATATAGGCTATCGTTTACGAGTTATATACGAAAAACTAAAAAAAGGGACCTTTACAATTCGCTTATACACGAGTTTTTTCCCCAGACAGGCAGTGTTTGGTCTTCGTTGCTTAGGCTATAAACCGATTAAAATGTTTCACAAGTGACAGCCCTAACTTTGGGGGAAGTAGGTATTTAAAGCGCGGCGTTTGGGGCCTGAGGGCCCTGCAAATCTTTTCGCATCACGTCATCTCCCAGTGACGCGATTGGTTTAAAAACGAATCGAATAGAAACGTTAGTTAGCGTAGTGCATCTTTGCAGGGCCCTCTGGTCCAAGGAGATTCGCTTCTACGTGTAGTTATTATTAAATTTATTCTTATGCCCTCGGCGAGAGGCTTTTCAAGGTCCAGGCGAGCCGCAAGCGCTCCGTGTATCCTTCGTTTTAGTTTCATTCACTTAGGGCTGGATCAGACGGACAGCATTTGAACTCAAAATGGCAGTTTGAGGGCAGTTTTGATACAGTTGAAGTAACTGCGTCAAAACTGCATTATAACCGTATAGTCCGCGTGTAGTTGGCGTGCAGTCCTGTCAACCGCAAGCCAGCTGCTTAGTCCACCAGCTGGTCAGTTACGGCAATTGCATCAGAACTGCAATACAGTTCTATTGCAGTCATATTGCAGTTGCTCCAACTGCAACAGGACTGTATTACAACCGTGCAGTTAGCTTGCAGTCGGTGTGCGGTCACCGGACAGGACTGCACGCCAACTCCAAGCGGACTGCACGGTTGTAATGCAGTTTTGATGCAGTTACGTCAACTGCATCAGAACTGCCCGCGAACTGCCATTTTGCAGCTGGGTTGCAGTTCAAATGCTGGCCTTAAGGAAAATAATATATTATATTTGAACGAAGCTACTGTACTGCGGTATACGACACAACAGGAGCGAAGTACCTTGAAATTTTAAAGGACAAAACTTAGCACTGACAACGATGTTAGTAGTGGCCCGTAGTCTTTCCCGGGGTACTTCGGAGAGTGCATAGCCGGTATAATGTAGGGTGAACTGCCCTATTGTTGGCCACCTACCAATTATTGGCCCCATGAACTTTAACATAACGTAATAGAGACGATAGTTCAACAATCACTAGGTACACTTAACACTGGTATTTTAGAGGCCTGTAATTAGGTGTTAATCCATAGTTGGACCGACCGCCTCGGAACCGGTTGATCCGGTTGATATCGGTATAGTTTTGTTTATCCCTTAACCGGTTAATAAAAGGACCGGTTTAACCAAAACGTCGTTATTTAGGGTACCGGTAAATATGAAGAAGGAAATTGAAGAACTGCTAAAAACCTGTATATACCGGTTAAACTCACGACTCACGCCGTCACGCCTCGCCGACCTTGACCTTTGCGTGACGTAACGTAACGTAAACGTAACGAAAATACGTTGTCGTAAGTGTATGACATACTCGGGCACGGACTGCTACTTGAATTATTGGAGAAACGGCTGTAAACGCAGAAGATTTAAAATCAGCATGTTGGGTTGGCCTTCTTACATAGTTAGGTCCAGCAGGTGCACACTTTAGTATAGTTTAGGAAATATGAATTGGCCGTCTGTAATCTTCAATAAAATCTTTTGCTTAATATCAAACAAAAGGTAATCGTAAAACTGCCCTCGTTCTTCAAACAGCACAGTGGGTTGAATGGTTTTTATACTTGAGTCACATTGTGGATATTATGTATGTAAAAAAGGTCGCAAAGTAGAGTGTTTCAGTTCATTTGTACTCTCGATCTATGGAGGTGCATTTAAAAAAAAGTGTGTACTAATTCAGTTCATTCGCGAACCGGGAGACGAAGTGTTGGCAGACCTTCCACAAGGTGGACCGACGATCTGATAAAGGTCGCGGGAAACCGCTGGATGACAGCAGCAGAGGACCGATCGTTGTGGAAAACCTTGGGGCAGGCCTTTGTCCAGCAGTGGACGTCTTGCGGCTGATAATGATCATGACTAATTCAGTACATATTGCGTACAACAGCGTAATGTTTTAATAAAATAATATTTTCTTAAATTCAATGTTTGGGGTTGCTGTCGAAATGCTCCACGGCAACCCCTAGTTTAGATCATTTCGGTGGTTAAAATGGCAATTGGCGTAAAGGACATCTAATTTTTACTGTACAATTGTCCTATACGCCAATTGCCATTTTAACCACCGATTTGTACTCTCGATCTATGGAGGTACATTTAAAATAAAGTGCGTACTAATCGAGTACATATTGGGTACAACAGCGTTGTTTTAATAAATAACAAATTCTTAAATAAATCTTAGGGGTTGCTGGGGAGATGCTCCACAGCAACCCCTATCTCATATAATTTGTACTCTCGATCTTTTGAGGTACATTTCTTTTTAAGTATATACAAATTCGGTACATATTGTGTACATTAGGGTTATGCTTTAAACATTACAAAACCGACGGTGGGGTGTCCAGGGAGCATGACATTAACAGACGGCCAAATCATATTTCCTGAACTATACCTTGTCGCTTTGACGGCTTTGACAGATTAGAACACCAATTAAAGTGACCGTACATACAGTCGAGTTCATAAATATGTTCACCTTAGTACCTTGTCTATTTCATGTCATGTGTAAACTGCCATATATTAATTGTCACTGAGATATACGTGGATAGGTTGTCACCAATATTACACACGGTTTTAACGATATTAATCTTCAATAATGTGACTAACCTAACATAACCAGTGAGGCTAGAGAAGTTGCTTAACGCTAACGTAAACGATTTTCGAAAACTGTCAAAATGTATGGAACTGACGTAGGCGCTCGACGCGACCGTCTGATAGCTTACGTCAATCCTATTTTGGATAACGATAACGAACGCAAATTATAGTTCCAACTTAAATTATATTATTTTATGAATGTGCAGATTCAGCATTGCGCATTATTGCAAGGCCAGCTGAATGTTATTTAAAGGAAACCTGTATTTTTCGGCCAAAAACTTAAACTATTGCAGATACCAACGGATTAAAAAGTTCCGTTTCCATTAAACCCATGATTTTACGAGATTATAAAAGAACGGTAAATTAAAATTTTCTTTGAAGTTGACAAAATAAAAAAAAACAAATAAATATAAAAAAGTGATTCTAAAAGTATGTTGTTAAATATAAAATATCATTGAGAAAACATTGTTTTGATTGCTAGGTATGACCCGTGGCCCGAGATGCAGTTAGTGCTGGACAAGATATCCGCGGCCGAGAAGCGCGCCTTGGCCCGGATGCAGACTTGCCAACTAATCTAGCGACAACGCGAAATTATTTAACGTTATTTACAGAACAATTTACAATTATTTTGTAACAATAAATCAAACGTTTTGCACCACTGTCTGTCATTTATTATTACGCTTATAGCTTATAGTGTAACTATGTGAAGCAATTTTAACACATTCCCAGTCCAAGGCTCGTATTATGGTCGCTTTTATCGCAGTGGATAAAGCATCCGTCACTCTCGCACTTACGCACTGGTCGGAAAGTGACAGGTGTTTTATCGATATAGAAGCTTTAGTTCCACCTCTCGTTAGGACTACGTAGTAAATACGACCAGGGGGCCTAATATGGCTGCATTTATCGCGCGACAAAGTGTGGATAAGGCATCTGTCACCTTCTGACACGTAAATAAGTACAACAGTGACGGATGCTTAATCCACATTTGACGCGATATAGACGCAGCAATACTAGGCCCCCAGATCGCTTTGCGACTACATTTCGATAAGTCCGAGTTGCAAAATGACCCCTTCGTTTGCGTTACCACTGTTACTAGGTAGGTTAGGATCGTTAGGTAACTTCAAATGGCCGAAGGGCAAATTGCCCAGGAATAGGAACCCCGCATGGCGTCGACATTGCTAAGACAGACATAAGATGAAAAAAAACTATTTGGTCATTTAGCGACTTTTTGAGATTTGGTTGCTATGTGACCTGGGGCACGTTTTGTATAAAAGCTACAAGTAACAATTTTACAGGTCTAAACTGGCAACACTGCTCAAATGGCTGGTCGTCATTGGTCGAGGTTGTGTCAAATGGAAACATGTAACCTATAAATTGTAATTTGTAGCTTTATAAACAGGCCTCTGAGGGCCCTGCCAAGATGCATTACGCTAACTAACGTTTCTATTCGATTCGTTTTTAAACCAATCGCATCACTGGTAGATCACGTGACTTTTCGTATCACGTCATCTGCCAGTGACGCGATTGGTTTAAAAACGAATCGAATAGAAACGCTAGTTAGCGCAATGCATCTTGGCAGGGCCCTCTGGTCGTATAGCGATCTAGGCACAAAACTATGTAGTTTATGCACCGCAATAAGGGCGACCTTAATACGGGAGCAGTGAGTGGTATAATTATGTATCTCGCAGAGAAGTCCTAAAAACTCTATTGGTACGTAGGTAGGCCCTACATAGGTATTATATGTACCATACGACGTTTTCGAATTATATTGCAAATCGGCAAGTTGTAAAGAGGGCTGTAGGTACCTACACGACTTACTTAACCTGAAAAAAATAAAGATGAAAGAAACATTGTTTTCATCGCTAGGTATGACCCGTGGCCCGAGATGCAGTCGATCCAGGACAAGATGTGCGAAGCTGAGAAGCGCGCGATCGAAAAACTCCAAAACGGCTAGCGACGATGTCAGATTTTCACTCATTCCCAAAATACCAGAATATCAAAATACCAAACTACTGTTTTTAAAGATTCCCGAATCATCAAATTCAAAATTAAGAAAATACGATACGATTTGAATATTAAGTTTTGGGATTCCGATAGGTACATTGAGATTTTGGTCAAGTATTTTTAGGGGGATTCTGCTGTCAACATTTCTGCTAATAGCAAGTGTCCGGGATTGAAAAGAGTTTTTTAAACTTATTTGTTTTGCAACAATCAAGTTAGGACCGTATGAAATTTGAATTAAGAGTGAAGTATCCATTACTGGCGCCTGTCAGCTAAAAGTGTCCATCATTGGTGCCGTCACCCTAAGTGTTTGTTGAAAATCGACAAAATGGAGCTGGATACCCCGGATCCCCGGGGAGGTTATGGCGAGCAACAAAATGAGTTTGCGGTATTAAATACAGAGATGAGAACCGATAAACGTGCATCTCGCAAAAGACCACAATCTTAAGCTCAAAATAACTCTGTTCCTCGATCCAAAATAACAAATATGCCCTTTTAGGATCCGCGTCAATCCAGACCACATTTACACACTCCGACTTTGAAGGAATAAAAAGTAAGTACGATGAAAGTGATGATGCACCTTTTCTTGTGAACATTTAAAATAACGAAAGCGACCCGGCCTCGGGCGTCTCTTTACGTATGATCTTTTCCGGACACGTTCTTTTCAAGAACTATATTGCTGGAGTCGTCAGAGACGGTGTAAAACGTATTGGCCGTAATCTTTTCTCGGTGGAGTTTAATTCGACAGCTGACGCTAATAAGTGTATAGATAACCCTGCACTAGAAAAAGGTAAGGGTAAAAGGACGTGGCTTCTCTGTGGACTGGTCTGTGGAAGAACTAATTGCTAGTTACTAATATCTCTGTTCCACTTGGTTATGGCCAAGTCATTAAAGCTCGTCGATTGAGCAGGATATCAATGGGTGAGAACAATAATTCTCAATGGATTCCTATTCCATCCGTAGTTGTTACCTTTACAGGTCGATCCTTACCTCACCAGGTCTACAACAGCCTGCCAGTGGAGTGCTACATGCTACAGACTATTCAGTGCCACAAGTGCAGATCAGTTCCCCCCCACCCCTCTTTTTTACCGTTTCCCCCTTTTCTCCCGAAGGTTTCTTACTTCGTAACTTTTTCTACCTTGCTGTTTTCATTTGACTGTTGACTCTAAGTAGAATCTACAACAACCACGACCAACAGCCACGCAACTGACATTGGCACAAACCCCGTGGCCGCCGTTAAAGAGAAGAAGTTTTTTTAAGTTCTGGTATTTCGGGAATGGGCCTTTGTGTTGTACCAATTAAACCTTTTTTATTTACTCTGTTTCTCATTTATCAATCACGTACATCACGCACGTGACGACGTGTTGAGCCTTTTTGTTAGTAACACTGCCTTCGAAGCTAGCAGTCCTGGGTTAGATTCCCGGTATGGGCAAATATTTGTGTGATGAGCGCGAGTATTTGTTCCCGAGTCTTGGAGATGTTCTCTACTTATTTAACCTCCTGACCGCCATAGTCATCTAGTCGTGACAGCCAATGACAAGGCTCCCCGCCAACGTCATCTATACATGACCAACATTCAACTCGAAATAAAACCTACGATGGTAAGGCTTTAGTTTCAAGGAGACACAGTTGCAACGGGACACATGAAATATTGTACTATTGGTCACGGAAGTGTTTGGATGGAGATCGGTGATAAGATGTTCGTACTCTACGCTATTATGGTCTCCAGCGGGCCGATTATGCAGACACTTATCCACGCAATAAAACGTTTTTATCTCAAGATCATCGACATTTTATCATTGTCGACGTAAGCTAACATGGTGGCATTGGTTACCCGGTACTTTTCTCGGAATAAATAAGGGATAGGTGGAACAGGGGCTAGGTAGGTTTAGGTTATGTTAGTTTTGCAGGCCCTCGTGGACCCACTACTTTTGTCCCACTGCTATTCGCTTACGTCAGAAATTCGTCCGAAATCATTTTTATTCCGCAAAGGTAGATCAGGCCCGAAGGGAGCTCCATCGACAATGTAAAATTTGATTTTGAAACTTCGGCAGCATTATATTTCTCGAAGGGACCACGTGGAATAAAAATCCCCGTGGTCCCTTCAAGGGTCCATGAGAGGGACCACAGGTAACAAGGTTTCCTAAGACTTTTTCCCTGTATCTCCTATGGTTTGGAATGGGGGGACCTTGTCCCAGTTGCAAAAAAAACAGAAGGTATAACGAAATTAGTTAAAAATAAAACCTTTTACCCGACTACTGAAGGAGGAGGGTAATGTGTTTCACAGCCTATATATGTATGTTTGTTCCTTAGTGTCACTATACAAACTAAACCCGTTGTCCGATTTTGATGATTCTTATGTCAATCGATTTGTCTGAATCTGGTGAGTGTCACTGAAGAAATGACAGTAATCAAAATTCAATATGGCGGCAACCAGACGCCATATTGTGCAAATTTAAAAAAAAAGTCGACCATTATTACAAGTGGGGTATCATTGATTAGGGATTTAAAAATCGTCTTTAGGTTTCTTTCGTCATTTTTCATTTTGAATGATCATTTAGGATTTATAACAATTTAAAGTTGGTTATTAACAGTCGGGTTTTGAAAGCTTGCTTTTTGTTAAAGTTATTCCGATGTCTGTCCGGGGAAACTTACATGAATAAAATCAAAGTCTTCAGTTTCGTTTCCAATATTTTTATTTTAAATTATTGGCAGTGAAGTTTTCACGGATACGTCGTTTTAATACAAACACAAAAACGGAACTGCCTCGGTCGTGTACCCGGGTACGGGCTACGGCCAAGTCCCGGGTACGGGTAACAAACGTCGATTTTTCGCCGGTTTCCCGGCGCCAGTACAGCAGTGTGATACAGTTCGCTTCTGAAAATTGGTGCTCAGTTTTCGCTTAAAATATTTGCTCTGACGTAAGTAGTATAGCATTTTTTTTAACATTACTTTTTTAAATGTCCGATGCCAACTGTACCACCGTCACTGTATTACAGTATTTGAAGTCTCTGCTTGCTTATGTCCATAAAAAACTTACGTTAATTATATATTTACTCTCGGCGAGCCTGAATCCTTACCTCAATAACAGAGACTTCGACTTTAGTTAACTCACATAGAAAAATATGGAAAATATTATAAAACGACGAGAAATACTGAGCTTGGTACCTACTTTTTAGTGTCGACGGACTCGCCGCGATAACTTAATTGGCACATTTTTACGATATAGTTTTACGTACTTTTGTTATGTATTTCGCAAATTAAAGATAGCCGTTTTCCTTTAGACTTTAGTTCACTATGATTCACCATGAAGTGGCTTAAGATGCAATGGCCCATGGTATAAAATGGCCTTTGCAGTTTCTTTTCGTCCATTTGTACATTTCCAGCACAGTCATATTTAGCACTGAGCATAAATTGTCCGAGCATGCATCCCTTTAATGAAACACAGCCAAGAAAGTAATGATTGCTATAAGAAAACGTACTAAACCTGTACGTAGATAAAAAAACGATGGGTTAAAATTATATGCTCCTGAAAAACAAATGGTGAACAGTTTCCTCCGCGTCGAATAAGGCCAGTTTATTGCTACTCCTTAAGAAATCAGCGATATACATAGCAACAGTCCACAATGATATTTATAAAAATCGGATTTGGCACGTGGGTTTGACAATACTTTTCCCTAAGTGCTACACGGACTATCGGTTACATGGTCATTATGTGCTAACATTCAATATTTTACGTATTTGTATTGTGTCCACGTAGTATGCTGCGATGTGGCATTACTGACAGGTTAGCATATTTACACAGCGGACAAGGCCCACTTTTCCCACTGGACAAGAGTGAAATGACTTCGACCGCTATTAAATACCAGAGGTACTAAGCCCTGTCGTCGGTCGTGAAACACGATGTTAGAAAACGAAAGGTCTGCGATCTGAGGGCTCAGACAAGATGCACTACGCTAACTAACATTTCTATTCGATTCGTTTTTAAACCAATCGCTTCAATGGAAGATGACGTGATACGAAAAGTCACGTGGTCTACCAGTGACGCGATTGGTTTAAAAACGAATCGAATAGAAACGTTACTTAGCGTAGTGAATCTTGTCTGAGCCCTCTGTATCGTTACAATAGTTATTTCTAAACGTTATGTTTATTTGAATGATGTGTAACGGTTTATTATACGGCCGCTGCTGCAGTGCGCCGCGGGCTCGCACCGGCTCGTCAGAAACGCGCCGCGTTCAACAGTTGAGGTGATCGCTTAATTATAAGTTCAGTTCAAATAGCTTCGAGCGGTTTAACTAAAGCAGGAGCGTAGGCGGTAGACCGCGGTCCCACCGCCTCCGCCCCGCGGCGGTGCCCGAGATATTCAAACCCTACCGGCACCCGATACAATCCGTGCCATACAAAAAGTCAATAAACTTATTGCGTGATAGAAATTTACAGAATTTTACTCGTTGACTGTGATTTTGTAAAATTTCTTGGCAGCCCTTCAACGTCATCAAACGTACATGTAATTTAAAATCTCAGTCGCATAAAAATTCGCCGCAAATGTGAAACGCGAGCGGCTTTAGACCATATACAACATACCACATTATTACTCTATACACATAAAAAATATTTAAAACGGAACGTTTAACTAGCTATCAATATAATGTGCGTAACTCACCGTAACACCACGACTAGTCAATAGCTGTACAAACCAATCGCGACTAAACATTCGAATCGTAAGAGGAATAACGCATGATCGCGAACTTCACCGCACCTACGCTAACCGCGCCGGCGCGCCGCGCGGTCCTCGGCGGCGCGCGAACCGTTGCTGCAGCCTTAAATGCTGCAACGGTCGCGTGAGCCGCTCGCGCAACACCGCCGCGAGCCGCGCCGCGCGCCCTTCGCGCCTATATAATACTGTAGCATTCATGCCATGATAATAAAAGCTATCGACGTAAAAGGAAGGAGGTCAGAGGTAGAGCAATTGTAAGTAAAGTCGCAGCGAATAGTAGTCTGCATGACATGTATGCTATAAATACAAATACAAAATAAATAGATCTGGTTAATCTGAAAAATAGAAGCGTCCCAACGAATGAGTCTCGTAAGCATAGTTCTGATATCTATACATGCCAAGTCCATCCTAAGGCCTAGGTAAATTTAATCCCAGGTTAAATTATTAAATAATGTCAGATTTACAACAAATTAACCTGTTAACCTGGGGTTAATATTTACGTGCAAGCGGACCTCATCTGTATAAACCGACTTATTGCAGTTTTTTTTTAATGGTTGTCACCCTTAGAACTTCACTCCACTATGTAATTTATTGCGATACGAGTAGACTAGGATGAATTACTATAGACCGTCATAAGTCATAACCCAGGTGTACCCAGTTGTACCCTTCCCTGATATGCGGAACGTGGTGTCAAAAGACCATACCCAAGCGCATTCCCTCCCTACATAATTCAGACCGTGCGCTGGCCCATCTTAAGGTGCGGTTAGACGACGTGTGATAAAACTGATAAATAAATAAATAAATAAATATCAAGGGAGGATCTCACACAAATTGACCTAGTCCCAAACTAAGCTCTAGGCTTGTACTATGGGTACTAGACAACGATATAAATACTTATATAGAGAAATATATACTTAAATACATAGAAAACATCCAAGACTCAGAAACAAATACTCGTGCTCATCAGTCATCACACAAATATCTGCCCTTACCGGGATTTGAATCCAGGACCGTTAGCTTCGTAGGCAGGGTCACTACCAGCTAGGCTAGCACTTCGTCAAACAAGTCACGCCGTTCGTGTCGGTGTGGTTCGGTTACCTATACCCGAACGACAGCCTACTCGTTTATACGGGGCCGGGTTTATGCCTGCCCTTATAGGCCAATTGGCGGTATCTCAAATTCAATAGCCATGGCAGATTCAACCCTATCCCGTTAGTAATGAGGTTGCACTTGCTACAGCGGTTTGGTCTGAGATGCCGCCATTTGTTTTAGCAGGGCAGATGCAAGCCGCGCAATACCGCGGGCCTAGATTCATGTCAAAGAACCAGCGGTGGATGGTGCGCCGTTTAACCGCACCTTTATCGCGGTCGAGTATAAGTCGGTTAAATACAGTTGACGCAAAGGTGTGTTGCCATGGTCCCTGTTCCCGTTGGCCCAGCGCTCAGGGTACAATCAGGGAGCCATGGCAGGCCCGCCCGACCTGTCACAGGACCATTACACCCTCGGGCTAATAATGTAAATAAGATCTGTTCATTTGACCGAAACAATCACGTCCTCGAAAGAAGAAAGTTCTTTGCAATACAGGCTGAGAGTAGTTAACATTTTTTCATAAAATAAAATAACAAGTAATCTTCCTTTTCTATCTTTACAGCGAGGGTTATAGGTACTTAAATTTAAATTAATTTAATACATCACAATATTTAAAAAATCCATCAAAAAACGTGAACACAACGAACTGCCTCCTAGACTACGAATCTAACGTCAGACAATATGTTCAAAGATTTAATTGATTGGCAAATAACGGAACTAGCAGACGTTCAACATATTTAATTCTTTTATTCTGGCGTGACAGTTAAATTAATATTGCACTATCACCCACGGAGGCGGCGGAGAGTTAGTGCTGACCGACCTCCCGTGCTTCGCCACTCATCTCCACCAAAAACCCAACTGACTCCGCCTCGTCACACAAAAGTGCAGATTCTCGCGTACGTATGTAATAATCATAATTAATAATAATAGTAATTGTTTAACATTACACTTACATAGCTATACACGTTACACCCTCGTGAGTCTTAACGTCACTTACATATCATGTACAAGTGAGTAACTAACCACGTTTCTGTACTATACAAAAATTAAAAACGTTATTATAAGACTACTGTATCATAGAGCTAATAAGTACAAGAATTAACTTACAACCATATCTGTGCTTATAACTTACCAATGCCACGTTTAGACATAATGAATAGATGATCCGTTGGTATATTCGTATCTGTATTACAACCTTTTATACCGTTTAGTTTATTAATTATAATTTAATATATCTATGGTAAAGTGTTATGTTCTCTCTAAACCCGCCGGGCGCGGCCGGGTGGCGGGCGGGGCGGCCCGGAGCCTGTCATCGTAGATACTCGACCCGTTCCTCACTCATTCTACAACTATTCTTCATTTATCCACTGAGTCAACTTCGCATCCTCGCTACCACAAATGTACTCAAACAGTATCTATTGTAGCCTCAATTTTTAAATCTTGTGGCCTACTCTAAAATAATCTAAACTTGATTTCTATGGCAGTGAGTATGAAACTTTCCTGACTTCTCTTAGACTGAAAGTCATTCTTTACATCGAGTCCTTATGACGGTTTCTGAACTATAAAAACGTTCGCACAGATGGAATGGAATGCAATATTATAATATTGGTATTGTTTAGGCCATGTTTGAAGAGCGCCTTGGAAGGGGGCAGCCGGGCGCGGACCCGGGCGCTATACCATTGCTAACACGTGCACAATTTGTTATTTACCTAGGAATATCTCTGACACTGTATAACTAATATTTGGGCTGCTTTCGAGTAGCTGACCGGCCCCGGCGAACGCTGCGACCGGTCGCTTGACTATGTACCAGTAATCACCTTAGAAATCGATAGGAAGTCAGTTTTACTTACTTACAATATGTAATTTCGCTAGCATTAATTAAGGTGCCCGCCTCGCTCGAGGCGGGGTTGTGACAATTTTCATATAATATAAGTCTCTAAGTTCACAGCGCGACGCGCTTCGTTCTGAGCTCTCGCTGACTAACTCTTCCCTGCGACGCGTTTCAGCCGACCGCCAGTGCGCAGGCGCGGACTCGCGGCCGGGTGCTCTCGTTCCTCGCGTCAATCCAACACGTTTCCTCTCCACCGAAGCGGATCGCCGCTCGGCTCCATTCTAGCTTGTCGAATGTACCAAATATCATCACTGCGACGATTCATGTCCGATCGTCTCGTGGGGCGGGTGCGGGGGTGCGGCGCGCGGGCCCGCTCAACGCGCGGCGATGCGGCACAGCGCGAGGCGCACGGCGGCAGCGGCGGCGGGCACGGCGGCGCCGCACAGGCCCGATCAGAGCCGGTCCTCCTCCTCCTCCTCCTCGGCCTCGTCACCCGCCTCCTCGTTCTCGTCCCGGTAGCCGGGGTGCTCGCTGATCGCGTAGTAGTTACCATTGTAGATGACGCCCAGCTCGCGCAGCGCGTCGCCGCGGATCGTCGCCTTGATCGTCCAGTTGTAGCAGTCGTCGGACTCCGACTCGCGATCGAGCCGCTCCACGTCCAGAATCTTGGAGCTGAGCCGCTCGAGGATGATACCGATGTCCTTGATGGTGAGGTGGCGCTTCTGGTCGACGCTCAGTTGGTCGATGAGCAGCAGGAACTTCTCGGAGGTGACGGCCTCGTCCTCCACGAGCGTGTTCTCCGTCTCGCTCTCGGAAGAGTCGCGGTCGCCGCGGCGCGCGGACTCGGCGTCGAGGAAGCGCACGTGGCCCTTGGGCCGGCCCTGCGGCGAGGCTCGCGGCTGCGCGTCCTGGATGGGCGAGGTGGCGACGCTCTTGTGTACGGCGATGCGGCGGCCCTCCTCGTGCAGCGCGCAGCAGTGGAAGTCGCACTCGTCGGGTGGCGGCCGCGAGTGCGGCGAGTGCGCGCCGTGCGCGTGCCCGTGCACCGCATGGGGCAGCGCGCCAGGCTGGGAGCACTCCGAGGTGTGGATGTGGACCGTGCCGGGCGGCGCGTGCTCCAGCGAGCCGGTGGAGCGCGCGAGGCGGGCGCGCGCGGGCCCGGCCGGCCCGGGCTCGTCGTGGTTGACGACGGTGATGTGCGGCGGCGGCGGCTGCGGCCGGTCCAACGATGTCTGGATCACGAGCGAGGGCCGCCGGTCGGGCTTGGCCTGGCGCGAGGGCGAGCGCGCGGCCGGGGACGCCTGCGGCCGCTGGTCCCAGTGCAGCACCACCGTGACGCGCCCCTTGTTGTCCATGATTTTCCATGAGGGCGTCTCATCGTGCAGCTCGAGGGCGTGGATCGTCTCGCATACTATCTTTGGGATCGCCGATATCGCTGGAAAGGGTAAAAGAATCGTTAATGCCTTGTCAGAAGATCTATGTCTAGCTTTCTTTAGCCCAGCGTACAGACTTACAGAGGTTTAAACAAATTCGTGCACCTTTTAGACCCAGCATTGTAGACAATACTATTTCAACTGTATAATAATCCGTGGCCTCTTTTAAAATGTGCCTAACATAGTCTTTAACAAACTGATAAACTAATAGTAACTATTTTCAAAATTCCATTTTCACTTCAGTGTCTAAAACTGATACAATTTGCTGGTACGTCTGTGATCTGTAGCACAACACAAGTTATTAACAACAGCAGCTATAGAGGAATCCCAATATCTTGCCGGC
The DNA here is from genome assembly GCA_946894065.1 of Acleris literana. Classification (NCBI taxonomy): domain Eukaryota; kingdom Metazoa; phylum Arthropoda; class Insecta; order Lepidoptera; family Tortricidae; genus Acleris; species Acleris literana. Next base: position 1,048,764 of record OX335674.1, read on the forward strand.
CGGATTTAAACACCGGCAACGACTCATACGAGGGTAAAATGTCCAGCGATAACAACTGTCCAAGAAAACATGAGTACGAGCAGATTGAATAGCACTATAGAGCCGAATAGCCTTGTTTATGTCTCATCTGCGTTTTAAGGAGTTGTGTGAACGGACCAACTATGATGAAGTCTCTTCCGTATCTTATGGAAGCCACTGAAGCTAGAGTTGTGTCGTGTGAACAGACAAGCCTTCATGAGATTGTGTCCCCTTCGTTGATTAAGTCTTATCAGTCCTGTAGAGGCTAGAGCTGTGTGGTATGAACTAAACAGCCTTGATGCAGTCTTGACTGTCTTCTAAGGACGCTATATGGTTTATAAATATATCAACCGCCTTCATGACGCGTCTGCCACTGAAGCCTAGACTCGAGAAGTATAGAGCTGTGTGATCTGGTCTGTGACTGATGGCTAGTGTATGTGGACTGACCAGCCTTGATGGCTCGCTTCTACCAAAGGAGCTTAGGCTCGAGAAGTATAGAGCTGTGTGATCTGATCTTTGACTGATGGCTAGTGTAAGTGCACTGACCAGCCTTGATGACGTCGACGCCGGTGGGGTACCAGCGCTCGCCGGGCCGCAGCAGCAGCAGCACAGTGTTGGGCGGGAGGGTGCGCCAGTAGTCTCCGTCCTCCACCTGCGTTCCGTCACTCTCCAACACCAGCCGCACCGGCTCCGATACAGACACTGAGAGCTTCTCCTTGCCTGGAGAATACACAAGTAATGGTTAAGATATTGATTGTCGTTTTAAGATATTGATGGTAGGTCGGATCTGATACCCTTAGATCTTTGCATTCTTAAGACTATGATCTTAAGACTGCAATCCTAAGACTGCAATAGTTTTTCCTACGTGAGGACGAAGGCGGAATGCCTCTATGCTAGTAATTTCACTGGTTGTCTTATCACACAGAGGTCTCGTCTCATAAATCCTTACTAATATTATATACGCGAAAGTCTGCAACGGCTAGACAGAATTAGATGAAATTTGGAATGGAGATAGCTTATAAACTGGATTAAAACATAGGCTACTTTTTATTCCGGAAACTTTAAATATCCCAAAGGAATAACGATAGCGAATCTACGCGGGCAGAAAATAGTCAAAAATATAAAATGGATGTATCATACGTCCTTCTAATTTGTGATAGAATAAAAACAGTATAACCTATAAAAAAAAAAATAGAATCTCTCTCTTTTTTTTTATGTCGGTAAAAAGACATGAAAGCGTCCAAATTTTCCATCGATTTTCTAGGAACTAGGTAGGTATAATCATAAAAGAAATATATAAAATGGTCTATTTTTAAATATTTTTCTAGAAAACTGGGCTTCATCTATTAAGTGCATCTATGGTGCATTCCAAATGTGGTTGCGGGTTGCAAAGATATAATTTTAGTACACTTTTGCACCATATACAGTGTGAAATGTTTTTAGACTTGAAGTCAAATGGAGTTTTCTGCACTAAAACTATGTACAGTCAACAACTTTAATTGTTGAGAGTCTATAGAATCCTGTCACAGAGAGCCAATGATGAATTTTGACGTAATTCCTTTATCGTGACAGGACGCTGTCATTATGACAGCGTTCTATTGGTGGTAACAGGGGCCCTAGCCAAGATGCATTACCGTAACTAGCGTTTCTATTCATTCCTTTTTTAAACCAATCGCGTCGCTGGTAGATGACGCGATACGAAGAGTCATCTACCAGTGACGCGATTGGTTTAAAACGAAACGAATAGAAACGCTAGTTAGCGTAATGCATCTTGGCTAATGCCTCAGTTAGAACCAATTTCACCAAACGATGTTAAATATAAATCGTCGTCGAATAAATGTTTCTATTTCTATTTCTATAAACGTTAATAAATGTTAATCGAATGTTAGTTCATACATTTTGACAGCTGTTAACTCTAATCGTCTGTAAGTGGTTGGTGTAATTCGACATTTATGTTGTTAAACGAACCTACTATACGAGTAAGGTCAAGGCAATGATTAACAGAAAGACTCAGGAATAATTGCCCTTATTAGGAGTCAAATCCGGCGAGCTAGCTTCGCAGGCCGGGTCATTAGGTCACTACCAACTTGTCCAATGGCGTCGTCAAATGCACAACTGCGAGGTTTCGTCAAAACTGATTACTATTTTGCACAAGTCCTTTATTTTAATCGGTAGAAACAAACTTGTGACATTAAGGGTGCGGTTCCACTGAGCCGGAGACGAGCGGAGCGGGGCGGAGCTGTGCCAATATTAACCAATAGAATATAAACTAACGTGCGCAAGGCGCGCTCGACGTGACCGCATGCGCCTTCTATTGGTTAATATTGGCACAGCTCCGCTCCGCTCCTCTCGTCTCCGCCTCAGTGGAGCCGCACCCTAACGCTTGTGTTACCGATTTGAAAAAAAATTACAAAATGTACAGAATAGGTTTTTTTTTAAAGATGTTATGAAAAAAAACATGCTTATAGAGGCTTATAACAAAAGGGTAATATTTTTTTGTTTATTATTAACTGAGAAAATAAACAAACAAACTTCTGCTAATGGCTAAAGTGGTTAAACGCCATATCGTCGGTGATACTGCAAAACCGCGTAACCAACAAATTTATTTACAACAACATTATTATTATACAGCAAAATAAACCTTAATGTCTTAGTAAAAAGGTGCATTTTGCTCCTTATCAAAAATGTTACTTACGTGGTTTTGCAGTTTCACCGACGATATGGTCTTTTCTACGTCACAGCTAGTACTACGTAACGCGGTAACAAACAAAATGACGTGATTCCGACCACTAGTCACAAATCAGGCGTAGCAAACACTTATACATTTTTTTTATTAAAAAAAATGGTATTTTTTTGAGATAAACCTACATCTTTTTAAAAAGTTCCATAACATAGCTATGCAGTTCATTTTACGGTGAGCGTAAAGGACAGAGCTATAGCAGTTATATAGCTGTCCTTTTCTCTCAGCGTAAACTGAACTGCATTGTATCAGTTTCCGAAAATTGCTAACGTTAGCGTTATGCATCTTAAAGGACATCACACAATAACGCCTTAGCTCAAAGTGAAACATTGAAAATTGGGCTTTGATTCGTGTTAATACGATACATTTTTAAGTGGACGACGCGAGGCCCGCGTCCCGGCAACTGCTTTTATCTATACTCATATCATAAGTCCTCTATTATGCGTTCAAAACCCGTAGGCAATGACCAGCATTACCCGTGGTAGTAGGTGACAGCGATGACAGCTGTTAATTTTGGAAGATGTTCCAAATTTGGATCTCATTACCTTACAATATTCGATAACGTAATTTCAAAATTACGTTACAGCTGTCATCGCTTTCACCTACTAACACACGTAAGGTAATGCTAGTCATTTTCGTTTCGGCTTTTAAACCCATCTTAGAGTACTTATAATATGTGTGTAGATAAAGTATTGTACGCGACTCTGCATAATTAGCATTAAAACACTCGTAACAAACATCTATTATGAAACCACACTCATGTTGTAATGCCTGTCATTACGCGACCGTCACGTAAACTACTATTACTTTAACTTGAAAAATGTATCGTACCAACACAAGTCAAAGCTCCCTTCTCAATATTTCACTTTGATCTGAAGCGGTTCCGGGGCGTTATAGTGTGCGATGACACTCACCCCAAGTACTGGGGCCCTAGTGAAAAAGGGTATAAGTCTTCTGAAGATCAAGTGAAAAAGGGTTTAAGTCTAGTATACTCGTTCATGTATATACCCTTTTTTATTACGAGTTAAGTCGACTTGTTTCCTTTTTCACTAGGACTCCTTTTTACTTTTCAGATTCTTTATGCACTAAAATAACTCTTAACTGAATTGGTACACGTTTAGCGACCGGCACGGTCTGGAGTGGACTGGCCTGCAGCCTTCGAAGCAGGTCACGGAGTAATCAGATTGACCTGGCAGGGCTAGCACGGCGCGCTTCACGGGTAATTACACAATTGTGCTAGCCGTGTTAAGTGGATTGGAGTGTGTATGACATGCGTGATTGGAGGGACGCTGAACACAGTGACGTATTGTCAAGGTTGGTAGATGATCTATTGTATCTTGTCGGTTTCAGTTATTTGACAAGTTTCGTAGTTCTGCGGGCCTAGCATGGTTGCGTTTATGGCGTGACAAAATGTGGATAAAGCATTCGTCACTCTCGTACTTATATGATAATATTATGTGTCAGGAAGTGATGGATGTTTTATCCACATTTTTTTACGCGATAAACGCAGCCATATTAGACCCCTAGGGCTGTATTTGTCACCTATTTGGTTTTAAGCTTTCTTCTAATACAGTAATTGTATTGTTAGGGCCGGCGCACACAGCGAAGCGTAGCGCAGATGTTTTTTCACTGCCAACGCATCATCGTCCTTAGATGTGTTGAAATATGATCGAAATTAATGAACACCACACAATCTCCGCAAGCGTCTCCCGTATTTGTGGCGTTAATTAATTTCGATCTTGTTTCAACACGTCCAAAGCTGATAATGCTTTGGCAGTGAAAAATTCACTACGTTGCGCTTCGCGTCGGTCGGCTCTTAACGTCATTAGTTCTTACGGGGGCATTAGAGTGATCCACCAATAGGAATACTTAATTCTGGGGCCCTAGTGAAAAAGTCAGTTAAAAGTCTCCTGTAGATCAAGTGAAAAAGGGTTTAAGTCATGAATACTCCGCTTGTGTATATTCTCTTTTGTAGAACAAGTTAAGTCGACGACTCGACGTTATACCCTTTTTCACTAGGTGCCCAGAATTGTCCTAGCCTCGCTTAGCGCAGCTCTCATTGGTGGATTTGTTCGTACACCGCTCCGCTGCCTCGCTTGGCTCTGGTGGATACTCGATCTCCTTATTCTACATTGATATATCCCTTTTTTTTTAAAGATTTGTGTTATAAGTTCAATATGTGTATCTGTGTATCTGTTTGTATGTCTACGGCATCGTTATGATTTATGACGCGATTTTAGGGGTCCGTAGTCAAATATAAACCCTAACTCCCTTACTTATAAACGTGAAATAACCATGGAGTAGCTAAACCATGTTTTGTCCTTATCTGTCATTGTGACATTTGAATTTGTACTAGAAAGTTGTAATTTATATATTAATAGTTATACATATATTTTAATAACGCCGACAAAGTTGTAAAATAAAAAAATTGTTTTTGTTTTCCAGTATCTCCCTCCCATACAAGTAAAGCAAAGGTACATTATTATTTAGTTTCCTAGTTTCTTAGTTACTATAAGTTTTTATTTGTTCTCATAAACTAACTTTATTTATTTATTTATTTTTGATTCTTTTGTATTTGCTAAATTTAAGGTTGTGGCAATAAAGATTATTCTTATTCTTATTCTATTTTTACGTTATGACATCGAGTTTTATAATTTTCTTACAAGCCCCCATATTTAAAATTCATAATTTACATTACACGTCCATTTTGGGCACAGAAATTCATGTGTACTAAATTTCAACTTCGAGTCCAGTAAATTCGGAGCGAATTGACAGACGGACAGCCACACACACGAGCAATCTTATCACAGTTTCGTTTTATCATTCAGGCGTTCGGACCCTAAAAAGGTCCAGATAGGTGGACTTTAGTGCTAAAAATGTACAGGCTGGTAATAAAAGTTGATTTTGTTTAGTGAAATAGATTTTGAGAACCGCATACTGTAGCTCTCGACTGCATTTACTTAAAGTTAAAATCAAGTATATGTTATATGTATCATTAAGTACCTCTGTGTATGAGCTCCTCGAAGCTAGTGACAACCAGCCCCTTCCTCACGCTCCGCGAGCTGTCCCATATCTTGAAAGGCCTCTTTCCTCTAACTTCCTGCACACAAACAGACACCGTTAACAGTTTAAGAACACTTACTCAACTTTAAAGTTGCTTTTCAATAACTTGAAGATAAGCTATGAGTTTAAATTTATTATGTAGGTACCGCGGTAGCCAAAATGTAAAAGAAACCGAGGTATAATCACGTATGACGCTAAAACAAAATATCCGATCGTTTTCTATGTTTTGTTTCTTTCTCCCTTCATTCTTACTAAAGCAAGAGCGGGACAAAACAACATAAAAAGAAATCGGAAAATAGGCAATAAATATACACCCTGTCTCGTGGAAAGTCCATCAACACGGGTAGTTAGCTACGCCCTCTACGGCCGGGCTACGGGGCTACGGTTTCGTAGCATGCACTGACTGCAGCGGTGCAACGCCCGCGAACCCCCTCCCACCCCTGACACGCCCGCCCGCGCCCCGCACGCACCGTGCGTTGACCCACTGATCTATAAGTTATAACCTACGCTATAAGAAGGCGCTAATTTTGTATAACGCGACGCGGTTTTGGGTGCTTTTTGATTTTGTAATGTTTTTACCTCGATTTCGACTATCATTTTCGCGGTTGGAGCGCGGGCGGGGGCCGGTCCGCCCCGGCGGAGCGCGGCGACCGCACTGGGCTCGTGAAGTCGTGACCGGGTCGCGGCACCCCCCGCCGCGCGCCCCGCGCCCCGCGCCCCGGGCGCACTGCAGCGCCCGTAATCTCTTGATGCCGTAAGTTCCAAGAATTAGACGATGCACTTTTTTGATTTGTTACCTTTGGGGTCATGTGACGAGGTCGCTAACTAAAATCTATGGTGTTCATGGTCTATGCTAGCAGAACGTATCAAAATTAGTTTTATCTACACTCATATCATAAGTCCTCTATTATGCGTTCAAAACCCGTAGGCAATGACCAGCATTACCTGTGGTAGTAGGTGTCAGCGATGACAGCTGTTAATTTCGGAAGATGTTCCAAAGGGCATTGGGTAAATTTGTTTGAAGAATATTGTCTTTTTTTTTCAGCGGCCACGGATGATTCTTACATAGTTATTTAGAGGACCTCTAAATACATATAGATATATATATAATTTATGGCGTTAAATAATATCGGAGCGGAGATTTTAAAGATTTAAGTGTTCAGTTTTTAGTACAAAAGTACGCCCAAGTATGAATATTTAAATATCTCAGCTCCGATGCACTTAAGAGTATTACATTACGTAATAAAATAAGTTTATTTTTAATAATTTTATCATAATTTGCCACTTTTACGAATGGCCGCTCACCTTGAAAATGTATGAATTTTACAAATGACAACACTTTTACCCAAACCCCTTTGGATCTCATTACCTTACAATATTTAATAACGTAATTTCAAAATTACGTTACAGCTGTCATCGCTGTCATCTACTACCACAGGTAAGGTCATGCTGCTCATTTGCCTTTCGGCTTCTGAACCCATCTTAGAGTACTTATACTTAATATGTGTGTAGATAAAGTATTATACGCGACTCTTCGTAATTAGCATTACAACATTCGGGTGATCTATTATGAAACTCGCCTTGCGGCTCGTTTCATAAACCACACTCATGTTGTAATGCCTATCATTACGCAACCGTCACGTAAAATACTATTTCATTACTATTTTACTTATAGACTAAAGCGTGATAGTTAGTGCGACAGACAGAAGCATTTTTTGCCTCTATTGCTGACACATGACTATATTGTTGACAACTCAGCCTCTATTATTGTCAAGACAGTATAGACTATCATAATGTTTACAATACGATAACAATAAGAGTAAAGATAATATAGATTCAGGGCCACAGAGCTCTATTCTACTTAGTAAAACAATATTGCATTTGACATGTTGTCGTATTGTCTTTAACTTAGAGCTATCGTAACAATGACAATACATGACAAAAGCAATATGGTTTTACCGATTAAAATAGAGCCTCAAATCAGCTGGTTGACGATTGACAAGCGTGTTTCGTTTCTAAGCGAGGCCATGTGCTTCGGTCTACTCCGTACCCTTATCATGAGTTACAATTTTAACGTACCCGCTAGCGAGCCGAATGCTGTGTCCCTCGCAGTCTATAACAATACTGTGAGGGACAGAGCATTCGACTCGCTAGCGAGTACGGTAATTGTAACTCATGGGGGTTTCGGGGGTGGGGGTAATTGTAACTCAGTTTACTATTTCGCCACTCTCCCGCCGCTGTGCGTTCCGTTTATCACTGTTATCGGATACCTTTTGGTAAAAATGTAACTATACTCTGTTCAATATAGGATGATTCCTGTGACAGCCGTATTTCGTAATTTCAATCACTCGCCAGCGAGGTATTTAAAATTATGCGATAAGGTAATTATTTCAATTCCTGAACGGTTTGGCGTCGCTAGGTTTGTACTGATGTAGTATGTATGTGATTGCCAGGATAGAATAGTGCCACTCCATGTCTTCCCGTGGGCATCGTAAGAGGCGACTAAGGAAATAAAGGCTTGTAATACTGTTAGGCGATGGGCTTGCAACCTGCCACTGACATAATGGTAAACATCTTAGCCTAATTATGCAAAATGTGGTTACAGATCCACAAGTTTTTAGAGTATGGGAATAGATATTTAATAATTCTAACTCGAATATACTACCTACATATTACAAAACAAAGTTCCCCGCCGTGTCTGTTTGTATGTATGATCACGATGACCACAAAAACTACTGTACGGAGTTTCATGCAATTTTCACCATCAGATAGATATTTTTTCACGAAAGGATTTTATGTATAACTAGGGATCCGCCCTCGCTTCGCTTCGGTTTATGCCAGTTTTCTGTAATACCCCTACATAATCCAAAACTTATTAATCATAAAAACCTTCCTCTTGAATCACTCTATCTATTAAAAATAAACCGCATCAAAATCCGGTGCGTAGTTTTAAAGATCTAAGCATACATAGGGACAGACAGACAGCGGAAAGCGACTTTGTTTTATACTATAAATTCTGGTTTATGTATGGATGTTACAGAAATCTCACATAAACTGAAGCAAACCGAGGGCGGGCCGCTAGTTATTCACATTTGTAATATTTTGACTGGGTTTAAGGCCCAGCCACACCGGATGCGTGACGTGCACGTGCGCGTGCGCGTTCGCTTTCCACTGCGTTGTATAATATGAATTCTCATTACGACATGTCACTATACAACGCAGTGGAAAGCGAACGCGCACGCGCACGTGCACGTCATGCATCCGGTCTGGCTGGGCCTTTAAATTAAATTTCACCGTTTCAAACTGTTTCAAGTAAGTAAAGACGTTCAGATGGCATTCGCTTTCATACTTTCAATTTGAGCAAATAAACACGACGTAAGGATTTAACGACTTGTATGGAATTACATTAGCGACTTATTTCTACATAGTACAAAAACAAAGTCGCTTTCCACGTCTGCTCTCTGTCTGTCGGTATATCCGGCTCTTCCTAAACCACGCAATGGATTTGAATGTTTCACGGAAGTTATATACGTAGTGAAATACTTATTAGCAGGGACCGGAATTCTTCATAGCCAAAATAGAACTGTCATAGGGTTTGACCAAAGTGTTTTATCGACTATCGATAAATAAATGTCACTTAATGAGTCATTAACATGACATCGGTAGATGTAGATCGATCATTTCCCACTCATAAATGGATCTTCAATAAATTAAGAAACCGATTTACTCCGAAAAACCAGGAACAAATAGTCCATTCATTTTATAACATGGATACGCACTTAACTCAAGACAGTGACGAGGACCTCGAACACTTAATTCCAGTCACCAATAATTGAAGGGATTTTAAATATAATATATACACACTCTTTTGAGTAGGTTGTGTAACTGGCACGTGTACAAATGTGAAAAATAATAATTGGAACCAAATATATTACGATTGGTTGACGTATCCAGAAGTCTCGTTTACATTTTAAAAATGGGTGGAAATCATTTCAGTAACACGGGACGGAAATTACTTATGACAATCAAGCGACGTAAATGACATATGTGACGTGGGCACGATTTATTTTAATATGGAGATGCAGGTTGCTTATCAAAGAGGTCAAATGTTACAGAATAATCGTATAAGTCGATATGCGATAATATTCCGTAACATCGATAAGTGGAATTGTCGATAAAACAATTTGGTCAAACCCTATGACAGTTTGATTTTTGCTATGAAGAATTCCGGTCCTTGCTTATTAGCTGTAGATCAGTATGAGTGTTTGGAATTTAAAAGTGTTAAAAATTACAACCGTTGTCTAAGAGTAGCATCGCGAAAGAAGTTTGTAGAACCCAGAGCTTGTTATTATTATGGACAGAGAACGAGAAGAAGAAGAGACAGAGATCGATTTTCAACAGTCTTTTCTCAGAGGACGAATGCAAAAATAAGAATGTTTTTAAACGTAAATTGAGATCCTGGTTAATGAACACCTACCACTCAGAAAATAGTTAAGGTTGCTGATGCGTAATATTATATTTATTAGTTTTAACATGTTCTACTCGAAATTACCGTTTTAGATTTAGTATTAACTACACTGTACCAATTTTTAATATAAGAGTGCTTCGCCAACAAACTGTTCCGCAGTTTGGCGAAATATTATAGAAATATATTTTTCATCTCACTAGCTCGGAAAGCCCTTTTTGCTTGTTTGATATCTATTGAGAAAATCGCTTTTTATCCACATGTGAAGAAAGAGTTTTGAACTTTGAAGGCAGCTTAAGTGATATTTGACAGCTAACAAAACGTAAAACGTTAAAACTGCTCAATGTTTAACATCACAATTAATGAATTGCATCGAGTAAAAAATACTAAATACAGTCTTACAACTTTATTTTAATTCATAAATATCAGCATTCAACATTAACCTTTATTCTTGTTGTAAAAACGGATAAAATGTTCTGACAGTCCAAGTAAGTCGACGTGCGAAAAACGCATCCGAAATAAAATAAAAAAACTTAATTCAAAACTTTTTAATTAAGCCGTCAACGCATAGAGGTAGTAAAGCAGAGGCCCTCTGTCACTCGTCCTTCGAGACTAAATCGAGAGAAAGGGATGGAGCTAACGTAACTTCGAACTTCGATTTTTAAAGTAGGGCCTCAGTTTTCCTTTATCTTTGCGTCAACGTTAAATATTCGCATGTTTTTCTAGTTGGTTTTGTTATTAAAAATGAGTGATTCGAGTGACGAAAGACTTATTAACACCTGTGGAATTACGGGAAACCGTGCAAAATGCGGAATTGAGCTTATTTTCCTCGCTGTAGTGAGGTGAAAAGTTTTGTGTTATACACGGGTGAAAAGTTATTTTACGTCTCGTGTGTTGAAACACTCGCTACGCTCAGGATTCTGTTTTTGAACCAGTCGCTTCGCTCGTGGTCAATCATAGAATCCTTTCGCTAGCTCGTGTTTCAAATGAACACTCGCAGGTAAAATACAACTTTCCCCCCTTGCACAAATAACTATTAATTATCTTTGAATAAAAATAAAAAAAAATTGAGGACTACCTCTGTTGGTCATACTGATCAACTTTTATTATGGGACCGGCATCAAAGTCTCGAAAAAAAAATCTGCTGTTCCATACATTTCGGCTGTTTAGCTCTGGAAGTTTGTATGGAACAGCAGATATTTTTTTCGCGATTTGGATGTTTGTCCAATAATTAAAGTTGATCAGTATGACCAACAGAGTTGGTCCCTAAAATTTGGCCGGTCATTAAAATTTCACCCTGTATAAATAAATACCTTTTAAGTTTTATGTAAGTAGAAAAAACTATATTTTGAAACCAATCTTAATTACACCCGTGCAAAGGGGCGGGTTGCTAATCATTATTAATATATTAAAACACGAAACGGAAGTCATCCTCGGTGAAATGCAACTTAAGGCCCAGCCACACCGGTTGCGTGACATGCACGTGCACGTGCGCGTTCGCTTTCCACTGCGTTGTATAGTATGAACTTTCATTACGACATGTCACTATACATCGCAGTGGAAAGCGAACGCGCACGTGCACGTGCACGTCACGCAACCGGTGTGGCTCGGCCTTTAATAAGATTGTGAAGAGCGGCTAAAATCGCGTAGTTGTCAAAAAAATCCATGCAAATTTAGCTGCGGGCGATAACGTTTCTCAGCCCCTAAATCAAGTCCGATTTCCACGATTTTTGAATATGTTGTAGTTATTATAAAGAAATAGGTTTATACTTTTCTGATTTTTTTAGGGTTCCGTACCTCAAAAGGAAAAAAGGAACCCTTATAGGATCACTCGTGCGTCTGTCTGTCTGTCCGTCCATCACAGCCGATTTGCTCCAAAACTACTGGACCGATCGAGTTGAAATTTGGTACACACATGTAAGTCAGTAACCCAAAGACGGACGCATAACGAAAATAAATGAATTTTGGACAAGGGTGCCATTTTTGGGGGGTAAATAAGGAAATTAAAAAAAAAGTTTTGCAAACCTTATTGTGTGACATGTCAAATAAAAGGGCTTAAAGATAGACAGACAGACTAACAGACAGGCATATGGTGTGGAGACGGTACCCTCTCCACGCGAGTCGAACTCGCACTTGGCCGGTTTTTTAAATTTGTTTCATTCTAAGAAAAATTGTCTTGGAAAGGAAAACGTACAGACATAGTTTTTCATGATATCTACAACATATTCAAAAATCGAAAAAATCGGACGAGGTTTAAGGGGAGAGAAACGTTTTCGCATTTTGTATGGAAATTAGCTTCAGAATCCTCTTAAGTTTAGTAAAAGAAAGATAACAAATCAAACCTGACTTCTGTCATTCCAGTACAAATTATAACCTCAAACCCAAGAATATAAATGAAATATCTTAAATGAAAGCACATACTTATTATAAGGAACTTAAAAGAAAAACTATTACAAATTAGTAGACTTGATTAGTTCCTGAGATGCAGGCGAATAAAGTCTACTAAAAACTAAGACCTAGTTTTTTTTTCGTACATGTTGTTTTTTAAATAGTTATTTTATATTTATGGTAGCTTCCAAACCGTAGAACCCTACACTGAGCATGGTCCGACATGTTCTTGCCCGGTTGTTGCTACTATAATTTCGCCAATGTAGGTTTTAAGGAAGGCACACGTTTACAAAGAATAGGTTATACTCGTAAATTGTACAACAATTATAAGTGTCAGGATTTACTTTTCTCTTCCCTCCACGTAACAGCATCACCACCCTTATTGTAAGGTAATAAGAGTCACAAACGGCCAGTTAGCTGTTACTGGTAGAACATACAGACTTCAATATTTCCTGTGAAAAGTTGCCAATATGGTATATTGCCAATATTGCACTTGGCCGTCGTGTTCGGGAGGTATATCAATTTCAACCGGACGGTTATGAAGATTTAACGGAGATATGAAACGGTCTTTTAAATTCAATATGGCGCTTGAGGCGAGCAATTTTTCATATTTCAAGTAGTGATAAAGATAGGTTTTATTTGAAAATGTACTTACCTATAACTACTTTACCTGTCAAAGCATTAGAGAACGTAATTTTTGACAAAGGTATAAGTACTCTTGCATACAGGTTGTCCTGTATTTAAACGAGGTCCACAATCAACCACAACCTGTGCCTTTGCTTTATCTAAACTTTAAGGACACCTTTATATGGGTATACGTGGGTATGAGGTGGGTAGAAAGTACCTCAATTATACGAAATTAGTCAATAAATAAGGCGGTTTGACAACTCAAAATGCATAAATGTTTCCGCAGTATGGGTAGCGCAGTTCGTATCGATATTTGTAAAAAGTTACGTAATCTACCCTTACCCTACCCTAATCTTGAATAATTTAACAGTTATCATAACTTTATACCTATATAGAACGATCATGGTATTGGACATTATGACTATGACTTGCTAAATGATAGCGTGCTTGCTAGATGTAGTTCGAGTCGATACCAAATCATCGACATTTCCTCACCAGTGTACTATAAAAATTTACATTTTTGACAACACTTTAGCTGTCAAAATACATAATACAACAATGAGTTTCAAACAAAAAAATATAAGTTTCCATTCCGGTAAACTATCGGCACATATCAAACCATTTCGGGATCCCGAAATAAGCGGAGAGACGCGGTGTCCAAAGTTCAATATGAATAATGTATGCGTTAAGCGTTAGTGCATTTCTATTTCTGTGAGCCGATGTCTGAGATACTCCTGCATTTGGTAGGATTTATTGATCTCAAAATACTTGGTGTATGTTATACTGCCCTCCTAAGCAAAAATGCAATAACTAAATTCAATAGCCAAAGCAGATTCAACTCTCTTTTGTTTGTAACTAGGTTGCAATTTCTACAGATGTTTTGTTTGAGATAACGCCATTATGCTTAGTAGGGCAGTATACCTAATCACTTCTGCCCTATTTTTTATCCAAGAAGAGGCGTAAAACGCTGACGTCATCGGTTATTGTAAGAATATGAATGAATTAGAAACGGTTGGAATAGCCACGGCTTTTCGACTAGAATAGCCTAACGACCGAACCCTATATTCAAACCGCGGATAGAATGCTTACTTAACATTAAAAATTGACATTTGCCCATACAAAATGTGTCAAATTATAATCCGAAGTAAGCCTCAGTCCGCGGTTTGAATATTAGGGTTCGGCCATAAGTCGAGAGATGGCGAAAAAGACAAATAACACTCCTTTTTTCTGTCGGGGGTTAATAAAGGGGAAGATAAAGCACGAGAGCGGTTTGTTGCAGCGTTTGTGGCCCGGGAGGCATTCTTTGCAGCTTTGGCGCGGCGACGCTGACGGGATGACGGGCGAAGTGAAACGGGACAGAGTTGCTACGGTATACTAGTATTACCTATATACCTAGCAGTGAGATAAAACCACGGGCTTTGAAGAAAGATCTTCTAGTGTACGGCTATCATAATCTTGTGACGAAAGGTATAATACTTATATGATAATTATTCCAGTTATGGCTTTTGACGTAGAGACCTCGTCGTGTTGTTCTCCTAGTCATTATTTTTAGTTTAATGTATTTGACATGGAATATTTTTAATTTTACCTATATAGAACGATCATGGTATTGGACATTATGACTATGACTTGCTAAATGATAGCGTGCTTGCTAGATGTAGTTCGAGTCGATACCAAATCATCGACATTTCCTCACCAGTGTACTATAAAAATTTACATTTTTGACAACACTTTAGCTGTCAAAATACATAATACAACAATGAGTTTCAAACAAAAAAATATAAGTTTCCATTCCGGTAAACTATCGGCACATATCAAACCATTTCGGGATCCCGAAATAAGCGGAGAGACGCGGTGTCCAAAGTTCAATATGAATAATGTATGCGTTAAGCGTTAGTGCATTTCTATTTCTGTGAGCCGATGTCTGAGATACTCCTGCATTTGGTAGGATTTATTGATCTCAAAATACTTGGTGTATGTTATACTGCCCTCCTAAGCAAAAATGCAATAACTAAATTCAATAGCCAAAGCAGATTCAACTCTCTTTTGTTTGTAACTAGGTTGCAATTTCTACAGATGTTTTGTTTGAGATAACGCCATTATGCTTAGTAGGGCAGTATACCTAATCACTTCTGCCCTATTTTTTATCCAAGAAGAGGCGTAAAACGCTGACGTCATCGGTTATTGTAAGAATATGGAAATAAATTAATATCAGGGGACAATGTCACACCAATTAACCTCGTCCCAAACTAAGCTCTTTCTTTTATAGTATTATTTAAATAAGTTATTACGGAAGGTTCATCTTGATAATATTACTATTAAGATATATTATTATTTAGATACTAGGTTTAAAAAAAAACAGAGTGTCTCAAAATTCAGCGAATAAAGGCCGACTTGTAAAAATCTTTTTTACGAAAAATCCTTTACAACAATAGATCCAAAATATACGTTTATTATTAGTTTCCATTTCGATGAACTGTCTGTAACTATATATCAGAGTATTTACAGAGTGCCGAAATAAGCGCAGAGCCGCGGTGTCCACAGTTTTATATAAATAATGAATGTGATCAGTGTTAATGTATGTCTATTCCTGCTAGCCGATGTGTGGGATATTCTTGCATGGCCAGAATAAAATAGAGTTTATTATGATAATTAGCAACCTTGGTGGAATTTATAGATTTCTGAATGCTTAACAAAAAGCGATCGTTATTTCTGTATGTCTATGCATGCTTAGTTCTTTCAACTATGTAATAGATTTGATGCACTTTCGAGCGCTTTCATTTAGAGTTTTTGCGTTGGAAAGTTTATGTAACTTACTTAGTAAATAATATAACAGTTAGTTACTCTGTACAAAAAAAATACAGGGTGTCACCAAACTCGGCGTAAAAATAACAGCATAAGGAAGTCCCTATAATAACGGTCCAAAATATGTTCATTTAACAAGTTTTTTAGGGCCGTCTAAAAACTTTTTATGTATGTACTGCTCAAAAAAACCATTATCCAGTGCTAACGTATGATTAACGGCCAACTTATTCCTTTAAAAATTTGGCAATGGTTAGTAAAAATGTGCACAGAAAGTAAATATATGAATTAGTTTAATATATGAAGATGGCCCTAGTTCAGTACCCTTACCATGAGTTACAATTACCGTACTTGCTAGCGAGTCGAATGCTTTGTTCCTCACAGTAGTGTTATAGATTACGAGGGACAGAGCATTAGCCTCGCTGGCGAGTACGGTAATTGTAACTCATGGTGAGGGTACAGAAGTTATAAAGTCAAGTTGTACTAGGTAATACGTGGCTTGCGTGGGCGAGGCAGCCCACGTGGTTAAATGTTAATCATGACTTATAGTTAAACTAAGTAATATCGCCCACGTGTGGATAGATTTAACTAACGTGTGCGTGTAGGCGCTTGGTTAGAAAAAGGTCACACGCCATTAATTTTCACGAAATTAATCCTAACATAAAATCTCACGCCTTCGTTCCCAGAGTGGGGTAGGCAGAGCTACAGAATTACAAACATCTCTAAAAACTTGTTGATAATTCTATAACCACAAATTGCACAATTAGGCTAAGATGTTTACCAGCGTATTAGTGACAGGTTGCAAGCCCATCGCCTAACAGTACTACAAGCCTTTATTCCCTTAGTCGTCTCTTACGACATCCACGGGAAGACATGGAGTGGCACTATTCTAACTCGGCAACCACACGAGGCCTAATATAATCCTAATATATGTTAAATCTAATTACCCTTGAAAATGTACATAAATTAAATGTGTCAGTATTGGGAATAAGGCGACTATAAGGGAAAGGGAAAAACTGCATTTGTAGATAAAAAAACAAAGGTATAATAAGAACCTTGTCAAACCCAGAAGTTTTTCCCGAAAAAGACTCATCAATTTATTGCATATAGTGTACCTAACTGATATGGAACGATTTGTATTGGAGCTCTGTGCCCAAAATAAATAAAAACCGCAGATTTCAAAAAGCATATGTGAAAAGGAATCTCGTTGGGTTCGATTCCCGGTTCGTCCGTATGATTTTAGTTAAATCCCTTTTGTTTTTCATTTGTTTCAAAATCAAGGCCTGTTTTTCTAAGATTACTTTAACACTCATATTTTCCTAATTCCCAATACTTATCCATTTAAATTGCTCACCCTGTATAGATAATAATCAGACAGGAGTCTGAAAAGTAAGTCATGAAATAAAAATGATTTTAGAATTGATGCAAAGAGCTAAATAACAGTATAAAATAGCATAATAAACCACAGCAATATAGTATTGTCTAGTCCGTTTACTGTATTTTTTGATAATGCTATTTTTACTGTAAAATAACTATTTCGTTCAATTATAAAATCATTTTCATTTCATGACTTTCGTGACAAACTATAATCTTGTCCATATATACATGGTGTGCTTAACCTGGGTCTCTATTCTTCTGAGCAAAAGCATAATTACCTTTGACATGTCATCATATTGTCATCGTTTTGATAGCTCTTATTTACTTGACAGTAATGGCGGCCGAGTTAATAACAACACGATAACCATGTCAAAGGCAATCGCACTGCCAGATCAAAACAGTAGTAACTCAAAATACAACTGTATTTTAAAATCAACTTTATTACAACTTCTATGATCTTGAAACAAAACTAGCAAGGATTTTGAGTTAATACTGTTTTGATCTAGCAGTGCGTACTGCGTATGCTTTTACATACTAGAATAGAGACCGCTGATCCGGCCTACGAAATAAGGGTCCGAGGTTTATCAGCTGTCGAATTATATAGGTATAATTAGATGGAAGAAGTTAAGGTAGGTATGCAAATATAAATTATCCTGCGTGCCCAGCATGGTTGCGTTTATCGCGTGGCAAAATGTGGAGTAAAGCAGCTGTCACTCTCGTACTTATGTAAGTGTCAGAAAGTGACGAATGTTTTATTCACATTTTGTCACGTGATAAACGCAGCCCGATTAGGGCCCCAGAGGGCCCTGCCCAGATGCATTGGGCTAACTAACGTTTCTATTCGTTTCGTTTTTAACCAATCGCGTCCCTGGTAGATCACGTGACTTTTCGTATCACGTCATCTACCAGTGACGCGATTGGTTTAAAAACGAATCGAATAGAAACGCTAGTTATCTGGGAAGCTAATTTTCCACTAGGCCACCGACGATTCTAGCGGAGAAGTTACACACGGACTCATTTTAAATTCATTTTCATCGTCCTGAGTCAATGTTTTCTGTGTATTGAAGTATGTATTTCTCTATTTTATGTATAAATAAATATATTTACCGTTGTTTCTTTATTGCAAGTCTAGAGCTTAGATATTTATTTATTTTTATTTTATACGGTTAAACTGGACGCGACGTCCTTGTGCTCGTAATTAACTGAGACTGCCCCAATCACGCGATGGGGGGTTCGGGAGAGGGCAGGGGAAGCTGCAACAGTTTATAGTTTACTCACTGACCTAATTCCCTATAGCAATGACCTAAGCTAGGGATATAAAATGCTTCCGTGACTGACTTCACCGTTGCACCGTTGGTGACCTAGACAACCACACGGTGACGCCAAAAATATATACACCCCTTCTTAATCGGCAATCTTCGTTTTACTATGACACACGAGCGACAAAATATACTGTCAGTTGCGAGTGCAAGCGTAATAGCGATAGCCAGCCGAATGCTATTAAGAAACTGGTAATACTGTAATATCATGTTTAAACTGCCATATATGAATTGTCAGAGCGATTAAAGTGACAATGTACGAAAGTGTACACATATTTATGATCTCGACTGTACATTACCCGATGCACGCACGGTAAAGAAAAATTACATATGAGAACATTAACTTATATATTACTAGCGTATGAAATCATTGCATGAGAAAAACTTCTGATTAAAACAGCTAAGTTTTTGTTAATCACAAAAGAGGGTTTAATAGTATCCAAGAAAGTCCATCTATTTACATACATACATACATAATCTCACGCCTTCGTTCCCAGAGTGGAGTAGGCAGAGCTACAGAATTACAAACATCTCTAAAAACTTGTTGATAATTCTATAACCACAATTTGCACAATTAGGCTAAGATGTTTACCAGCGTATTAGTGACAGGTTGCAAGCCCATCGCCTAACAGTACTACAAGCCTTTATTCCCTTAGTCGTCTCTTACGACATCCACGGGAAGACATGGAGTGGCACTATTCTAACTCGGCAACCACACGAGGCATCTATTTACATAAATATACCTATATAAGATAAGATAAGATAAGATTTCACTGCTCAACCGATTTTAAAGCAATTTAGTGCAGTTATAGCTAAGAAAAGGAAATTATGATACATTTAGGCCGGAATATCTTTTTAATTCAGCAGGTGATTTAAAATTAGAAACGGTTGGAATAGCCACGGCTTTTCGACTAGAATAGCCTAACGACCGAACCCTATATTCAAACCGCGGATAGAATGCTTACTTAACATTAAAAATTGACATTTGCCCATACAAAATGTGTCAAATTATAATCCGAAGTAAGCCTCAGTCCGCGGTTTGAATATTAGGGTTCGGCCATAAGTCGAGAGATGGCGAAAAAGACAAATAACACTCCTTTTTTCTGTCGGGGGTTAATAAAGGGGAAGATAAAGCACGAGAGCGGTTTGTTGCAGCGTTTGTGGCCCGGGAGGCATTCTTTGCAGCTTTGGCGCGGCGACGCTGACGGGATGACGGGCGAAGTGAAACGGGACAGAGTTGCTACGGTATACTAGTATTACCTATATACCTAGCAGTGAGATAAAACCACGGGCTTTGAAGAAAGATCTTCTAGTGTACGGCTATCATAATCTTGTGACGAAAGGTATAATACTTATATGATAATTATTCCAGTTATGGCTTTTGACGTAGAGACCTCGTCGTGTTGTTCTCCTAGTCATTATTTTTAGTTTAATGTATTTGACATGGAATATTTTTAATTTTTACATTTATATGTAATGTTTTTAATTGTTGAGTTTGTATTTTTTTTATTTGTGACAGTTCTAATAATTTATATTTGTTGCTTTATTACCTTGTAATGTAACTTACTTTTAAGTATTATTGTATTTTATGTTTGAAAAAATGACCTTCTGCTGGAGTTTCTTCCTTCTCCGCAATGATGGTCTTGTCCGAAGCGCTAGTAGATTCACTTTATATAACCGACTTGTAAAAAAGCCCGTATGTGGCCAATTTACTGAATAAATATTTTTATTTTGATGAAATATTAACGTATGTTATGTTAGCAGTACGGCTTAAAACCTGCCGAAAGTTAAAGATAGAATAATATACATATCGATACCTTTAGACTCAATTGGCGTAAACGCCATTTCGGCCAAAATGAGTTTTTAATGCAGTTATACTCAATTTTTCATTCTCTATCGATCTGTGTAGTTAAAGTTGAGAAATTCCAAAAAAAAAGTCGAATACGACCCAGAATATTAGGCCCAAAAAACATGATTTTTGTAATTGTTTGGGCATATTTGCTGTATTTTTTTATTTTCTACATTTCAAGGTCGTAAATGATGTTGTTTTTATAGTAAAAGGATGTATGATGATATATGTAAGTCTAACGTGGCTTATACGACCCTATTGTTTCTGCAAAAAATAATAGGTGGCTTTTACGACCCAATATAAAAGAGCCACAAATAATTAAATTGAAGGTCATACTTTATAATAGTCGTATAAAGTGGATATATTTTTGCTTCTTATAACCTGATCAGAAATAGAAAACATTAAATCTCAATTGGCGTAAATGCCAAAACTCAACTTTTCAGGAGAGCTAACATTAAAAAAAGTATTATTTAAAGTAAACCCAGTATTTAAGAAAACGGAAGGCTTATACACCGTGGAAAAATACTAAAAATGTTACTTACGCCCCAAAAAAATACTGTTTCTGTGATAGGTTTGGGGTGTAAAAGCCAGGTGGACTATTTTTTAACTGTAATAGAGTGTATAAGAGAGACACTCATCTGTTACCTCTGTCGATTTAGCATAAGAATAAATAATAACTACACGTAGGTGCGAATCTCCTTGGACCAGGCCCCAAATGCCGTGCTTTAAATACCTAGTTCTCCCTTCACCCCGCTACGCCCATCTGTCTTCCGCGCCCAAAGTTAGGGGTGTCACTGGCGAAATATTTTAATCGGTTTATGAATGTGGTATACAAGTTTAGTCACGAAATGTTATTTATGTTTTACTTCAACGTGGAAACATTGTTGCAAAATATGTTTTTTACATTTACGTTAAATTAGGTAATAATACTTTTTGATGATATTAAGATTATCTCCAGAAAATTACATGGCTTATGTGGCTATTAATCATCTCTATAACACGGAAACGAGTCTATAAACAACCTTTAAAATATTAACTAAACACCTCAGGTGCCGGCGGTAGGTATCTAACGCGCCGAGTGCGCTTCCGGAGACGCCAGGAGTTTCGCTTCTACGTCTAGGTATTATTTATTCTTATGATATAAGATTGAAGGTGCCAACAACTGTTGTAGCACTATCAAACACTGGGACCCTTACCAGAGGGATTGCACTGGGCGTGTCGCGCCGCCTTAGTAACCTTCCCGCTGGTCCATTCTGAGAATGGATATCAGTCCGGGGCCGGCACTGACCGAGCGAGCACGCGTGCGCCACGATATGCCTTCCGCCGTCTTGAACGATCGATCTCGGGGCGTGCGTGCGATACGTAATGAAGTTAGTTTTGTGAATAACCTTAAACTTTTTATTATTTACTTGTTATGTGGTGTTGATTGATAGTAAAACACATGATGAAATGAAACGCACTCCGAAAAGCTGTTACATTGTACTGTTGTGTAGGTAAGTGGTTGTTTCAATTAACAAAAGGACGTAAAATATTCTTTTTTTACGTTGACTATGAAATTACAACACCTACTTAGTATAACCACGATTTGGGTTTTTGATGTCCCGCCCGATATTTCGACGATGTTACAATCGTTTATACTATATTTATATATAGGTACTGTTATTATATTAAACACGTTGTTAACGGAACATACATATAGAAATAATCCGACGAATGGAGAACGTCCTTTATTTTGAAGTCTGTTAAAAACACGTCGATACGACCTTATAACGATCGCCACAAGCGAGCGAGCGACATCTGGTGATCTAAAACATTTTAGCCCTCATTGATGTATTCTAGGCGTGTGACAACCCTAGCAATACACGTGCCGCGTGCGAATAAATACAAGTTATACGATAGTAAGAGAGGCATACATGTGATTATAAATACAAGTGCTTAACTAATTATTAAATAAATGAAGATTAGCTGACTATAATGTCATTGGAATAAAGATTTTCGGTACCTAACTCATATTTCGTGTGTTTATTTCACCGTCCTATTTATTTAAATGAATAATTATATTCCGAAAAGATTATAATATATGTATTTATAAACACTTAAGTTAAATGTAAAGTATGTGTTACTTTGTACAAAATATTAGTATTATGGCCCGCTAGAAAGAAGATGGCCACCGTAGCCTATGAAAGTTTACATCATTGAACCATCATTTCTAGGTCTCCGACCTATCAAAAACCTTTTACTAATTCCATTTTGAAGAAACCCATATTGTAAACTCTTCGAAAAACAACCGCTGGGAGCTCAATCCACAACCTGAGCGTTCGCGGAATTACATAAAATTTCTCTTATACACCCTGTTACAGTTAAAAAATAATCCTCCTGGCTTTTACAATTTTACAACTTCTCCGCAATGATGGTCTTGTCCGAAGCGCTAGTAGATTCACTTTATATAACCGACTTGTAAAAAAGCCCGTATGTGGCCAATTTACTGAATAAATATTTTTATTTTGATGAAATATTAACGTATGTTATGTTAGCAGTACGGCTTAAAACCTGCCGAAAGTTAAAGATAGAATAATATACATATATGTAATATAAGTTCATAAGTTCTTACAAATTTACCCTATGCCCTTTAAAAAGCGGCTGTGTTAGGTATGTTATACTATTTAGAGATTAACCATCCAACTGTAATTTAAGTAAAAATAATGCATATGTAAATAAATAAGTAGCCTTAGGTCTTACGCAAATTAACCTAGTCCCAAACTAAGCCCTAGGATTTTATTACGGGTACAAATGCGTTTGGGTGTAGGACACCCTCAGGACAGAGGGCTCGGACAAGATGCACTACGCTAACTAACGTTTCTATTCGATTCGTTTTTAAACCAATCGCGTCACTGGTAGACCACGTGACTTTTCGTATCACGTCATCTTCCAGTGACGCGATTGGTTTAAAAACGAATCGAATAGAAACGTTAGTTAGCGTAGTGCATCTTGTCTGAGCCTTCAGGTGGGATGACGATCTGCGAAAGACTGCAGGCAGATATTAGATGCGGCGAGCTGAATACAGGGCGCTATGGCGCTCATTAGGGGAGGCCTATGTCCAGCAGTGGACTAATATAGACTGATGATGATGATGACAAATGCGTGTATCATTGAAATATTGCCACTTCGGATAAATTTCGACTCTGTAGGACCTTTTGTGCCATTTCCTTTTTAAGAATTCATGCTCGAATGACCAGGTTTGCTCCCAATGTTTTCCTTCACAGTTAATAGCATTGAAATATGTATAAAAGGTAAATACATAGAACGTTAGAAAACTCGGTATATGACAACCGCTGGGGTTTGAACTCGTTACTTTACGATCATGAGTCAACACTTAGGGCTTGTTTACGGAGACGCGGAGAGTCGCGCGTGGCGTGCGGCTTGGCGTTGCGCGGCGCGTCGGGCGTTTTTTCCGTTTACAGAGAGGCGGCGCGTGCAGCGGACCGCGTCATCACACGCGCAAACACAAACATATGGCAATGTACGGTTTTGTTTATAAAGATGCGGGGCGTGATGCGGCGCGTGGTGCGGGGCTTAGAGAGTATCGGTGTCCGCTACATCCGCGGCGGCCTCTCGAGCGTGTAGCGGAGGGCGCGGCGGAGCACAAGACATTCAGAAGGTTCCGCCGCGGGCCCCCCTGCGGGCGCAGGGGCGCCGTTATTGACGCGTGCGACGCTGCGTGCAACGCGGCGATGCCATCCGCGGGCTCCGCCGCAAGTAACGCTGTATTTGAAGCAAACGCGCGTAAAACCGCTTCTCCGTAAACGCTTTTATACAACGCCATATGTTTGAATTTAGTGCAGACCGCGCCGCCCAACGCTACGCGCGACGCCCCGCGTCTCCGTAAACAAGCACTTAAGCAACGTTCACCAACGCTCTTCGCAGGTAAATTCACCTTAAAAACGTTATGTGAGAATTTTCATGTTAATAACCGCATGAAACATCTCGACAATATTATTTTAACTCGAACAAAACAATCACCCTTTAGCATTTTCAAGTAATCAGAATAGGGTTATCGCAGTTTGTATCCAATTCGAACCACATAAGCCTTCTTTTCCACTGTCAATAAAAAGTGATGGGATGAAACTATGGATAGGGAGTCATTGATTTACAATAACTCGGGCGACTACAAAAATCCCTGGGGGAATTTATTGGGAAGTTTATAGCCGGATTAATGGGAAAACGAAGGAATTAAAACGATGGGTCGATAAACCAAGGGAAGGTTTAATATGAGTTGCTGGGACATCAGAAAAAGGGCATTGGTTAAGTTTGTATGATCATTTTTACTTAGTTACTGTCTTTTTTTTAGGGTTCCGTAGCCAAATGGCAAAAAACGGAACCCTTATGGATTCGTCATGTCTGTCTGTCTGTCTGTCCGTATGTCGGAGCCACTTTTTTCCGAAACTATAAGAACTGTGGAACTGTGGACCGCATTAAGATTTTCATACAAAAATAGAAAAAAAACAAATTTTGGGGGTTCCCCATACTTAAAACAGAAGCTCAATTTTTTTTTCATCCGACCCCTTTTTGTGGGGTATCTATGGATATGTCTTCAAAAATGATATTGAAGTTTCTAATCTATTTTTTTTCTAAACTGAATAGTTTGCGCGAGAGACACTTCCAAAGTGGTAAAATGAGTGTCCCCCCCCTGTAACTTCTAAAATAAGAGAATGATAAAACTGAAAAACATATATGATGTACATTACCATAAAAACTTCCACCGAAAATTGGTTTGAACGAGATCTATTACGAGTAAGTAGATTTTTTTTAATACGTCATAAATCGTAAACCGCAATTTACCTTTCATGGAACCCTTCATGGGCGAGTCCGAATCGCACTTGGCCGCTTTTTTTTTAGCTGCCGTCGATGATTTTCTTATAATGATTTAGAGGACCTCCTAATACGTTAAATAAGTGGAAGCTGAGATTAAACATTTGTTTTTTTAGTTTTTGGAATAATAATGAATATCTCTTATAATTTAACGCATTTACAATACGTTTACATTTTAACCCTAGCCCCTTTTGCCTTTTTTATTAGAATTACGCTCTCACGGGTAAAGGGTTTATAAATAGACGCAGACGTAGGGTGGTACAAATTTGAGTATTGTTGTAAATGAACAGTGTTACGTCAGTACAATAATGACTTATGTACAAGGTTCATAAAAACTTGAACGCGAGAACCAACAAAAATAAAAACACCGCGGTTTCAAAAATATGAAAAATAAAAAAAGAATCAATTTGTGAGCGTGAAATATTACCGTTTGAAAAATAACCGATAGATAGAGCATTAAAGGGAACCTGATAAGGGAAATTAAATTTTTCCCCTCGTTTTGTCCCGTTATCTGCGGCTGCGAGAAATTGAATTTGAGACTTATTCTGCCCTCATAAGCCAAAAGGCGATATCTCAAACTCAATAGCCAAAGCAAATACAACCCTCTCCCGTTAGTATTAAGGTTGCACTTGTTACAAGAATTTGGTTAGATATATCGCAATTTGTCTTAGCAGGGCAGTATTGCAATCGATACGGAACTGAATTTATTTGCTCAAATCAAAAGAGACCCTACAGTGGCTGGCGCTTACGGTGTTATTTTTATTACTATTATACAAATAACATGGTGACAATAACTAGAACGGCGTAAACGCCGGCGGGTCCTAAGATCTTTTTTGTTTGAACGGTTATTTGTGTCAGTTCAAAATAAATGTGCCAAAGATTTTTTAAAGATATCTACTAATATAATTTTTGTTGATAATCGTTGGACAGAATGGGATTGATTACGGACTTATTTAAGGTTTTTGTCTAGAAAGATAGTATGTTTAGATTTATTTGTTAATTCCTAACCTTTATTGCACAAAAAGCACAAACGGCGGACTTAATGCCTAGTGACATTCTCTACCAGTCAACCACATAAAATAAATTACATAAGGGCAACTAACACAGCTTCAATGTATTGCGTATGGTGTATAAAAATTAAGACGTTCAATAATTACGTCTACGTTAACGTTATGACCAAAAAAAATTCGTTATCGGATCCTTGAATAGAAAAATATTTTATCTACACACATATCATAATTGGCATTGCGCAACCGTCACGTAAACTACTATTTCATTTACCCCCTATATTTTTTAAAAACCTCTAACGATATCCCGCACAAAGAAATAGACGAGTAAAAAAATAAAATGACTTGGACATGACGAAAGTATAAGGGTTCCTAGTTTGACTACGGAACCCTAGAAATGCAATGGGTTAGTTAAACATACAAAATCTCACGCCTTCGTTCCCAGAGTGGGGTAGGCAGCGCTACAGAATTACCAACATCTCTAAAAACTTGTTGATAATTCTATAACCACAATTTGCACAATTAGGCTAAGATGTTTACCAGCGTATTAGTGACAGGTTGCAAGCCCTCGCCTAACAGTACTACAAGCCTTTATTCCCTTAGTCGTCTCTTAGGACATCCACTGGAAGAAATGGAGTGGCACTATTCTAACTCGGCAACCACACGAGGCTGGGTTAGTTAAAGTTTTTCACAATTTTCCCCCAAATTGAAAAAACCCGCCATGTCCAAAAGTGAGCGTTTCCCCGACCAGCTGTTCCGCGGATCCAATTAAAACAATCACTGCAGCTGACGCGCCGCTTTTGGGCTGAGCGGAACCCCGGGGCCGCACCAACCACACGAGCCATTTTCAAAAAGGAATAAATAATTTATTATTATTCAGATATTTATTCTGATATTGCGCAGTGGAAGCGTGCTGGGCCCATAACCTAATACAAATAAATAAATGGCTTTTACTTTTGACTCTTTTATTGTTTAACTAATTACAAATAACTATTAAATGCGGTGTCACGGTGTCAGTAGTGAATGTAAAAGGAGAGGGAATGTAATAGAAACGTTAGTTAGCGTAGTGCATCTTGTCTGAGCCCTCTGGTGACATTTAGGCCGTCACAGACGCGCAGCGGTGTAATAGCTCATTAACTTCTGCCAGGCGCCTACTTGGTTTGTGTTTACTCTCAACAAGTTACCTGTCAATTTATTATTATTATTTGTATGTCTTTACCAATCACGCGATTATGGGACTCCCGGACCTTTGGAAGGCGTACATGGAGCCGAAGTCAACACGCAGAGGCCTTTTAGACAAGTTTAATTTAGTAATGTGATGGGACACCAACCGGCAATTGTCCCTGAGTTCAAACTTTAGAAGTATGCTCCCACGAACAACCACCGGTTAGTGTAAGACTATTTAACAAGAATAGAAATATTAATAATAGGCTCTATGAATGAACTGATATGGATTGGTGAACTAGGCTATTAATGAAACTACGGCGCCTGCCTGGCCTGCCTGCTGGCCTTATACTTTAACCCACCGCCAAGCTACAGTGTTCGGGTTGTTGTGTTCCGGAGTGGCGATAAGAAAACCGGTGAAATTACTAGCATTGAGGCTTTCCATCTTAGTCCCGAAGGTTGGCAACGAATTGGAGTCTTAAGATTGAAGTCTTGAGAGTGCAAATGTCTACCAGATCCCATTTACCATCAGCTAAAATTACTAGCATAGAGGCATTTCAGTCCTCAGGGTTGGCAACGCATTTGAAGTCTTAGGGTTGCAGTTTTGAGATTGTAATCTTGAGGTTTCAAATGTCTAGGGTGTCAGATCCCACTTACAACATAAAAAAAAAACCATCAGGGGGCCTAAGTGGTCGTTTGCCATAAAAAATAACCGTTCTTGGACTGGAGACGTAAGTGACAATGCAAATACTGGCATAGACAAAATTCAAGTTGAATAATTCTAATGTTTTTTTTTACTTGTAATTTTTAGGGGGCTTTATGATTTAATTACATATTAGGTAATTTTATTTTATTAGATTTGATTTGAAAACGTGTTATCACAGTCAGTTGGCGCGGACCCGTCGAATCGCAAGTAAGGCGATGTAGAGCATTCTCATTATGCTCAAATAATGAACCCGCTTATCTTAATTTCTAGATGTCTTTTGTTCTAGGCTGTGTTCTAATATTAAGAGAGTAAAAAGTATGGCTGTAAATTGCTGAAATGAATTGTAAACTCTTTGACGTTTTAGGGTTCCGTAGTCTAGGACCTTTATAGTTTTGCCATGTTCGTAGGTCTGTGTCACTTTTTTTTCAATAATTATAAAGTATAAGGCTGAGATTTTGCATTCCTAGATATGAGTACCACACACAAGGACAGCGATAATACTTAAGTAAAAAACCGGCGAAGTGAGAGTCGGACTTTCGCACGAAGGGTTCCGTACCATTATCTATACAACATAAGCAAAAAACGGCAAAAAATATCACGTTTGTTGTATGGGAGCCCCCTTAAATATTTATTTTATTCTGTTTTTAGTATTTGTTGTTATAGCAGCAACAGAAATACATCTTTTGTGAAAATTTCAACTGTCTAGCTATCACGGTTCATGACATACAGCCTGGTGACAGACAGACGGACAGACGGATAGACGGACAGCGGAGATACCCTTTGGGTACGGAACCCTAAAAAAGACTTATAATTCAACATTTAATAAGGTAAGCTAGGTCTTATAAAAAATTATTAATATACCTTTAAAAATTATAAAAAGCTTATTTTTTTTAATGAAAAGTATTATAACTAAATAAGTAAAATTTATTACTTATTAAGTATAGTCCATTCGCATAGATAGTTTCGCTACACTTACACATACATGTGGTTATTGTAATAAAATACGAA
This sequence comes from Acleris literana, assembly GCA_946894065.1. Classification (NCBI taxonomy): domain Eukaryota; kingdom Metazoa; phylum Arthropoda; class Insecta; order Lepidoptera; family Tortricidae; genus Acleris; species Acleris literana. The sequence goes on from OX335674.1 coordinate 1,078,166, forward strand.
TATAATTCGATGTAAACTGCCAAATTCACTTGCGGGTGTGACGCCTCAAGTGAATTTTGCAGTATACTTCAAATTATATTCGTATTATATTACAATAACCACAAGTTCGTTCTAGCGTGTAGCGACACTATCTAAGCGAATGGACTGTATTGATTTAGAACTTAAAACTGAAAATTACGTTTACGACGTTTCCAAAATAGTTTTTGGTTTGTAGTAACGGCTACGGAACCCTTGGCTGATTTTTAGACTGAAGGAGACCGAGCTTATAACTACGCTGTCGTACACGAGAAAAAGGTAGTGTTATGGTCATTGCACGCCGCGGCACCAGCTCAGCTCCGCCTCAGCTCAAATTGAAACATTAAAAAGTGAACTTTGACTCGTGTTAGTACGACACATTTTTCAAGTTAAAGTAAAAACAATTGCCAGGGCGCGAGCCTCGCGACGCGACGTCTACTGAAAAATGTATCGTATTAACACTGATCAAAACTCACTTTTCAATGTATCACTTGGAGCTGAGGCGGTGCTGATCTGGTGCCGGGCGCTGTAGTGTGCGATGATGAATATTATTTTAAATAAAACGGGATCAACTATAAAATTTAAATTTTATAATATGAACGTTTTTTAAATAACTAATTAACTATAACTAGACACATTGATTGTAAAAATTTGTAACCTAGTATATGTAGACATAAATAATGTACCTACTCATCGAAAAAATTACTTGTAAAAACGTGTTTTTACCAATAAATATCTGAATCTGAATCTGAATGAGCATTAGAGGGTGAAGTCTGTATGGCATATACTGCCTTTTTACTTTGGACGACGGCAGTAGAGACGACGGTCAGAAGTGAAATAGATCGCTGTTAAAAAACTGTTATTTTCGTAAATAGAAAGACTAAAAAGTTGAGTCAAATTAGGTAAGTCTATACGTCACGTTGTTGTGACAGGGTTCTACGGTAGAACGCGAACACAGTTTACTGACTATTGCGTAAAAATAGTAATTAGATTATGGTAATTTAATTAGGTTAATTCGTTTTATTAATAAGAACTATACAGGGTATGTAAGCAGTTGATGTTTTTTGGCTAACGTATTCTTTTTTAAATTATGCCATGGAAAAAGGTAAACTAAAGTAAATATCGACCTTTTTGTACGTTTTATCGTGTTAAGACCCGTTAAAATACGAGTTTATTGAAGTTTAAAATTAAGTAAAATAATAATGAACTATATTAACAATATTTGATAAATAAAAAAAAACATAAAAAACTAACGAGCCACTTTCATTAAATTTAAATTATTTAAATATTTTTGGTAAAATCCAGTTTGAAAAATCCTTAATTGTGATTTACTTCAATATTGTAGTACAATATGTTATTTAATTATTTGCTTTTTTTTATTAAGTGTGACCCTGAAAGTTATAAAAAGTCTTAATTGTTAGACACGTTATTTGAGCTATATTCAAATTGCTTTCAGGTTCTGCTTGTCTAAATAATCGTAAGAAGTTTTCTTCTATCTACCACATTTTTCGTTGTTATATTTCAAAAACTACAGTAAGTTATTAAGTAAGTAATAATTAAAAAAAGGTTTTTTTATTTTTTACGTAATAATGCACGGTAACAAAATTGCAGCTCATTCAAACATGGCCGATGGAAAATTGACCCATTTTTGTCCGCCGTTCCCTAAATGCTGTGCTGTATTTATAAATGATCTAAATTTAAATCACCCTATATTTTCACGTGGTTTAAAAACATTTACACCCATTATCTACACATATTTTGTTTTTCTAAATAAATAAAAAAAAAAATTGTACTTAAAGTACTTCATTAGGTTTAGGTATTACTTAAAATATAAAAAGAATATTTCAAGTGTATTGATAAAACCTTATACATATGTAATTAAATTATCATCTTACCTGATTGTGTACTTTATCCATGAATGAATAAGAACTATATTACGAAATATATCGACCGGAGTAATTTAGGTTGCGTAAAAAATATATGTTTGTCTTTGGAACTGTTTAAATGTTCCAACATACAAATATCCCGTGTCCCTGAAGTATAAATATACTATGCATACATTGCGTCCGATGCGGTGCTACGCGGGGTAGTGGCTCTCGAGCTACGCTACGCTAGGTGCTACGGTGGCTACGAGCTACGCCTACGGCTACGCATGTGCTACAGTAGCTACCTCGACCATCGTTACGTCGCCTCCTTACTATCACCAAATATCCTAAAGCGGAGGCTCTAGCCACATATCGATCGAGCCTGACCAAATGTTTGTTGTCAGCCCGACGTGACATCAGACCCGAACCGGTCGATACCTCAGGCCGTCCGAGGGCTCGAATAAGAATAATATGCACAAGATTTTGAATAATGCAGTCTGCATGTGCAGGGTACGGCAGAACGAGTGGGACGCGGCGATCGCGCCGCCGCGGGTGCGAGCGGGACGACACATGCGGCAACGGCCACGCCGCGGTACAGAACGCACTGATCACTGTTATCACGGATGCACTGGGGGTCCGGAGCGGGTAACAGGGCACGGGCAGCGAGGGTATAAGCACTAGGGTTGATAGTAACCATGTTTCGGGCGTGTCAGCGGCGGTTACGCAAGAGGGCGGTTGCGGAGGCGGTTCGGAGGTGGCAGCGGCGACGGGTCGCCGGCCGCGGCGCGGTTACCTCTCTGGCCATCGCGGCATGTCCGCCGGAGGCCGCAGCGGCGCGCGCTCACGCCGCCATGCCGAGCACCGAGCCCGGGAGTCCGTCGGCGCTCCGCGTGGGCGGGGATCGATGGCCGCGCCGCGCACGCGCGCCCGAGCCCACCCGAGGCCCGCCGAGCGCGCCCGACGCGTTCCGAGCGCCGCCGAGCGCTGCACCTCACTGCTGACCCACTTCGCATGCACACTGACCTGCTTACGAGCGGGCCCGAGCGCCGAGCGGGATGCGGCAACCCGAGCGACGGCCGCAGGGTTGTCAAACATTCACCATTTAATTTCTGAAACAGATTATAGCGAAATGGACTCGTGCATATACAAACGCATTAAATAAACGACGCCTTTGAAAATTAACTGAAAAATGTTTGTGAATAGTTTTTAATATATTTGCCTCTTTCTTTTCCTTTCTTGACAAATCATGAGTAGGAAAAAACATTCCTTGGTGTAAAAAAAAAATCGAGAGCACAAAGTAACCCATATATCGATTTTTTTATTGAGCCCTAAATGTTTGACGTCGTGTACTTTTTGGAGACCTTCTCAAATTGATCATACGTTTTTGTTAAAAAAATCGTTTTTGAGGTGAACTTTTTTGATGATTGTATTGTATTAACACACGCTCCGCTGCTGATCGAGATCAACCCTTCCAGTCCAAACTCTAAGTACAGTAGAGATTCTTTCTGAGCCCATCATCCGCCTGATGACATCAACTCGTAGACACCATAGTATCTATTGCTATGTCATGCGACAATGGGATCTGGTTCTAAACGAACTCCCAAGATTTAAATGAAAATCTTGTAGAACTGGTTTTGGCACCCCTATTTCCCATACAAACATATAGCTACTTTTTCTTAGCTTTGCACTTGAGCGAAGAAAATGGTAGTGAATAGGTACGCTTTGTCGTAAAGTAATGCAATTAAAGACTTCGCTGAAAGTTGCACAAGAAATTTCAGATTCTCAAGTTAGGATAGCTATTTAAAAAACTCATTTAGAGCTGGCGGTTGGAAACTATTTGGATCACTACGATCACTAGCAGGAATTTACTAGAAGAGTGAAAGAAACTTTAGATAGATGCTGGGCGCCATAAAATTGCAAATGCTCTTTAAAAAAACTTATGAACATTAAGGTCCGAGTGCTCGACGCTGTACTAGTATATGGCATGGGTATTCTATGTCAAAGTGACATGGCTTAAATTCGAATGAAGAATAATCCTCTTAGTTCGAATTTGACCCATATTGCTTTGACATACAGTGCCCATGCCATATACTAGTACGGTGTCGAGCACTCGAATGTTTACCTTACCTACACTTTACTAAAAACTGATAACAGCTAGCAGTTTTTAGTTTTGGATGCCAGTTTAGAGTGTATTGAATTATAAAAGGTTAATTTTTGAAATATTTTAATAAATTGTAGTTTTAACTACCTACTCGACAACAAATGACCTAGTTGGTAGTGACCCAGCCTACGAAGCTAGTGGTCCCGGCTTCAAATCTCGCTAACGGCAGATATTTGTGTAATGAGTGCTATAGTATTTGTTTCTGAGACTTGTGTGTTTTCTATGTATTTAAGTATGTATTTCTCTATAATTATATGTTTATCGTTGTCTAGTAGCCATAGTACAAGCCTAGAGCTTGGTTTGGGACTTGGTCAATTCGTGTGAGATTGTCCCCTGATATATTAACTAAAGAGTATTCGGCACATTTGGAATTTTCGTATTCAGACGAATTGATTTAAGGTCATTCGGCACATCTGTTCATCTCTGGTCCTGCTGGCCTAACGCACTCGCAATCGCAATCGACTTCCAAGTGAAACAATTGTTTTCATTTTGTATGCAGACTTGCCTTCGGACCGTCAAAATGAAAGCGATTGCGATTTCGAGTGCGTTAGGCAATAAGCCTGCTGCATCCATAGAAGATCAACATGGTCTGGGGAGTGTCGAAGATAGGGCTAGCATATTCTTCTCTTGCGGCAGGATTTTGCAAAATCTTGGAAATCTCAGGATTTTTAGAATTTTCAATAAAATACAGTACATTTTAAAGATCTCTTAATTAAAAAAAAAAACTAAAACGAATCTTCCTAATAGACAAAATAATTGAAGTAATCAACTTTGGTAAAGACTTTTTTCAAATTTGTTAATTACGTCTGAGAGAAAATTCTTAAACTCCAACAAAATCTCAGGATTATTCAATTAAAGTCACGCCTTTTCTCCGGATTTTTGATTTTTTCATCTGGTATCCCTAGTCGAAGACGAAGTATAAGCATGTTAAGGATAGAGCAAAGTGGTATAGTTAAATAAGGAAATCTGACCACTACCATGTGGGATTACTTATTGAATAACTAGGTAGAGAGAGATGTACCTAGTAGAATATTCCTTAAAGCCTTAAACAATAAGTTTGTATCTAAGAAATAATCGTATACCTACTAGGCAGATAAAAAGTCAATCCTACCAACTGGGGCACGTTTTATAAAACTACAAGTTACAATTTTACATGTCTAAACTGGCAACACTGCTCAAATGGCTGGTCGTCATTGGTCGAGGTTGTGTCAAATGGAAACTTGTAACCCCTGCACTACACATTGCACAACTACAAAGTTTCTGAATACCTATTGAATACTCGTAATGTTGACAGTAGTAAAACAATGCAAAACTTCTTAGTCGCCTGTGGTATATAATAAATAGGTAGGTATAGTAATAAATAACATCAATATTTCAGCAACTTCATGGTTGCGCGATATGACACGATTTGCCTAGTACTGTATAGGTATGTTTTCATTTTTAAGTTTTATAAGCTAACTAGTGACCCACCCTCGCTTCGCTTCGGTTTATGCCAGTTTTCTGTAATACTCCTACATAATCCAAAACTTATTATACATAAAAACCTGCCCCTTGAATCATCACTCTATCTATTAAAAAAAAACCGCATCAAAATCCGTTGCGTAGTTTTAAAGATCTAAGCATATATAAGGAGGGACAGAGAGACAGAAGCGACTTTGTTTTATACTATGTAGTGATAGTTATGATAGTGATTAATAAAAACAACAGTAATTACTTAGATTTATGTTTTAACTGTATACCGTCTAAACCATAAAACTAGTCACACTAAGTAATATTTTAAATGCAAACGTTTGTGTGTGAGTACGTTAGTTTCAGTCAGTTGACCAACGCGGGTGAAGTCACGGGCCAAAACTTGTTGGTAGGTACCTAGAGAAAAAAACGTTAATCACACTAAAAAATTACTGTAGTAGCGTCTAGGCTTGTAGTCACGAGTAATTACATCCTAAATGAGCCCAAAGTTGAACAGGATTAAAAATATTTCACACGTCTTTATTCCTAGAGGCATAAGAGTGATTTAAGTAATATATTATGACTGTACAAATAGATGTCAATCGCAACTAAATTAAATATCACTGAAGCACCGTAACGTGTGTACGTTAATTTAGTTTTAAATCTGTTTTTTTTTTTGCTTGACCGCTACACTCAAGGATCGCATTTCTCAAGTAACTTTACCAATGAGAAGCCCTACTCTTAAAATCGAAGTTTGTTTTTCCTTATCTCTTTCTTTCTATTTGGATACGAATAAGGAGTGAAAGGGTGGGGCACCTGAAGTGTGAGTTCGAAACTAGAAGATAGGATTTTTTTCTTAGGAGTCATTTCGTCGATTTTGGACTTGTGAAAAAACGTACACTTTTACACGTACATTCGAAGTCAAAGATAGAGAAACAACACAAACCAACCACCACGCAACCAAGCTAATTAATTTGTCAAAAACGTCAAGAAACAAAGTTCTTTATTGTGGTAATAAAGCTCCGATGTAAGAATCATCTTATCAACTTAGGATATAACTTGGCAAAACGAGTTTGACTAGCACCACCACTTTAAGCAGAAGTTTTTGGGTAAAAATCATGTTGCCAATTTCGCTGCACTTGCACAGCGCCGCCCTTTCAAACTTTGCTTAAATGGATGGTTGCCACTTGGGAATATGAAATTCCACCTATCTGTTACAACATCAAACTTGTTTTTGGCACGCTTGACGAACAGAATCTTAACGATAAGAAGCTATAAAAGCAAAAAAAAAAAACAGTTGGCCAGAAGAAAAAAAGAACAATATGACATTTTGTGATTGCTACTTGCTTATAACGGAACGCATTTGACGTCTATTGTCAAACACCCACAGCTGCACTGAGACGTCAAAAACCTGCGGAAAGCGCAAGCGGACGGAACTGCGTCTACACTACGGACCGTCGCAGTAGCTTACCGATTTTAAAGCCGCAACAAACCCAAATAGTTATATTTTAATTAAACAAGACTTTTATTCCTCAAAACAATGTGAAAGTGAAAGTGTCATGTGAAAAGTTTCCATTGTTTCCTAAACAAACAACATCGGCACGGATGGAATGGCTCTGGTGTGTTCAAAGTGAGTAAAATATTAAAATGTAGCGCTGTTATGTTTTTTTTGCTTTAGCGCTTGTAAACATAGCAAGTAGGTGTCATTAGGCGATGTTTCGACGGCTCGAATTACGCGTTTACGGCATACTGTTGTTTGTATCGTTCCGCCCACGCAAATTTGCTCGGAAGGGCTTGTATATCATCCTGGGGCTATATTTAGCAACTGATTTATTCAGATCACAACGACAACGTCTTACGGGGATCTCTTGGATAACAGTTACACTTCCAACTGGTTTAAAAGGATTTGTTAACTTAAATTGGGTCCAAAAGTGTAATTTAACTCACACTATTAACATTTATGATTGTTTGTTTTTCATGCTACTTGTTGGATAAATTACCAGGTATGTTTGTTTATGAGTAGACTTCTTTCACATATAATGTTTTATCAAGTGAAATGAAATTTTTAATCATCGGTACCTATCTTATTGTTTAAATGAACTGTGTCTGTTGAATAATTTATTCATGTTTGCATAAGTTAATTTGCATTTAAATTCCATCTGTGAATTTATGAATTTGTCACCAAAACTTGTATCTAGTTGGCAAATTTTGTTTTAAAGCATTTTATGAATAGTTTTTTTACATTCTGCTATTATTTATAATTATACTAAAATGATATAACAAATTTCTAATTTTTAGTCATTTGGTAAATGAAATAGTTGGGAAATGAAAATTCTGACTAAAAATAAGTAAACAGTATTATAGCTTCGTAGGCATTATGGCGGACTGCGATGTGTTGTCAAGTAGATGTTAATTGAATGGGTATACTGTTAGTCATGAGCGTCTCAACATGGATGGAGTTGGTTTGAATAATTCAGAACCAAGAATCCTCATTGAACACGCACACACACACCGACAATCCACATTGAGTGATGTACAGAATAAATAACAAATGTGTTTTCTTTATGACAAAATAAAGAATACAATCTTTTTTATACAAAAACATGTATGAAATCACATCCCTTTTTACAAAATCAAATGGTTTTGAATACCCTGGCAGCACTGTTTTGACCTGGTTTCCCAGTTTTGGGGAGAGTAATGCATATTTTAACCAACTGTTAAACGGCACATTAACTTATTTAATTAATGTATCACTTAGAATTCTTGTCCTCTTAAATTTTTAATTGAATTAAAATTTTATTATTTGGTGTTATAGCAGCAATAGAATAAAACACGGTGTTAAAATTTCAATTGTCTACCTAATACTGTTCATAGGATACAGCCTGCTGACAGACAGACAGACAGCAGAAGCTAGTAAAAGGGTCCCGTTGTACCTTTTGGGTATGGAACCCCAAAAACCATAGTGATTAGCATAGCGGAGATCCTGTCGCTACCTTCCGACTCCATCATCAGATCAGCTCTTTGATGCCATAATATTGCATTGTCATCAGGTTTACATATGTCCAAATTATACGCTGAAATTTTCAAAATTGACTTGCAAATTTTGAAGTGGACAACTGACATACATACAAACAGTGTAATTTAAATAAAAGTTTGTAATAAAACTTAGTCTCAAATAGACAATAAAAACACACATCATCTCTATGCCTACTTATATGTGCATCTTCAACTTAGCACTAAACTCAAAAAGCGGTTAGCAGTTAATAAAATTAATTATACAGATTTAGCTCTGAACTAAAACGGCATACTCAGTCCAATTAACTGTTTTATTTTATCAGTGTGCCCCAGTTTAAGCTGCTAATTGCAATTACTTCGGAACTGCTCCAATTAGTTTGCGACTATCATGATCATAATCATTTGACAGCTGAGTAGCAGCTGTGTTAACAAATATTGCCTTCCTATCTTGTCTCATTTCTCTGTAAATATTTTGTTGTTTTCTTGCGTCCCATCGTTGAGGTCTTTTATGACTTTGTTTTGTTACAATTGTAAAAAAAAATGGTTGTACTTCATATCGCATTTGGAGACTTTAAAAATATGACACATAATATCTTTGTTCATGTGTTTTTTTTATACCTATTTAAAAAAATACAGATTTAAACGCGTTTAAAGTTATGCATGACTTTCCCGCTTAGGTAATTCTAGAGCAAATTGGGGCTCTATTCTTACAGGTAAAACCATATTACTTATGACATGTTATCGTAATGTCAACGTTATGATATCACTTATTTGCTTGATAATTATGGTGGCCCCCTCCGTCCATTAGGATCCATTGATATGATCAATTAAAGGGGTCAAGTGGACTTTTTGTACATTCCAATCTATCAATGGAGTAGAGTGGGCTTTAATGTACACTTAAATCCGTTTGGAGTGATAAAGATAAAGATAAAGATAATTGTATTTGTTAAACATGAGTTGAGTAATTTTATACAGGTGTTCTACATATTCAATGTTCTTCATGTTTTGCCTTTCGGCGTACAAATTATTCATATTATTATATTGTATGGCTCTTATATTAATATATTATTTACAATGCTATGTCAGTGGTTTACACTTTTTAATATGCTGGGATCCATCAATGGATTTAAGTATACATTAAAGCTCACTCTACTCCATTAATGGATTTGAAAGTACCAAAAGACCACTTGACCCCTGTAAGGGATCCTATCGGATCCTAGTGGACGAAGGGTGCTGGCCGAGTAAAAACTGTAGCATAACTACTAAAACTATATACATGTTAAAAGCAATATGGTTTTACTAAGTAGAATAGAGCCCCAATTCGTTCTTGAATTATCTACGCAGGATGGTCCATCAAAACTCCGAGCATTTAGGTTTAGCCAGTATTTTCTGTAGGGTCTCCAAATGCAACGTCCGTCCCGTTGTCCCCAGGGCGCGGGAGTGATGGCGGTGCGCGTGAACCTGCGCGTGGCGCTGGGGACGCTGTGCGCCGCCGTGCTGGCGCTCACGCTGTTCTGGGCGCGCTGCGGGGAGCTCAGCCGCCCGCCAGGTGACTACAGATATTTATTTTCTTTACCCTTTTTGGGGAAAAGGAGGCAAATGAGTACACGGGCCACCTGTTGGTAAGTGGTCAGTGCGACACACCAGCTACTTCAGTCTATGCTGCCAGTCAGTCTTTGTGAGGGGCTTTTTCGAAGGTTCCTAAGTCGCAGCGGTATACAGTAAGGACTCTATGGTGTAGTAACAGGGCAATACTGTACCACCGTGATGTGCTTACCTACCGAACTCTTTCCAAGCCAGTCATTTTGGCGTTTTTAAACCTCTAAACTCTGAACGGTAACAGATTCTCTCTCGTTCCCAGTGGGCTCGATACTCTCCAACGGCATGACGGACCGTGGTGCGCGCAACGAGATCGAGTGCGCGATCAACGGCGAGTACTCGATCGCGTGCCGGCGCGAACGCGACGACATCTACGTGCCGTTCAACTTCATACGCAAGTATTTTGAGGTAATTCATCATGTTACTTGTTCTAACGTGTGAGAGTGTGTGATTTTGGTGCCGCCACCAGGATTTCATTATTAAAGTTGGTGCCGTGACCAGGATTTTGTAATCGAGTTTAGTGTCGTGATAAGAATTTCCTGTAATGCGATGTTGACATTATTCGGTATGGTCGTATTTAACTGCAGCCCATATTAATTCACCGACTAGTGTAAACAGTTTTTTTTATAGTTGATAACGAATCCTGTTAAACCCAATGCGGCGGCCGCATCCGGTTACCGATCTAATATAAACGCAGCCACAAACTTAAACTAAAATACATGAGATGTAAAGGCAACTAAGTTATTCGAGTAATACAATTAAAATATAGAAAATATGTCGATGTATTTATGGTCATTTTTCCATCACGCACTTGCCGACAGGTTGCACAATCTATCCGGTTTCATCAGTAGTACAATTGTGAAACGTCCTGTTCTGTGTCCATGTCACCATGATTATGATGTTTAACACCGCGTTAGTTTATAATTTATCTCGTGAGATTATAAACCGTACCATTCTGACAAAATGATACAGGTTGTGAACCAGGTAAATGCAGGTGCGCAATTTGACGTTTAGACATGGATAGGTTATAAACTATCGAAAGTTAATACGATATTTTGAAAGCAGTATGAGCAGTTCACAATTTATCGACAGTTTAAAATCTCGCGAGATAGATTATAAAATTACAGGCTTTACAATCATATCATACAGTAATATAATCGTTTATTGCTACTCCAGAAAAATATCAAATCAGTCCGCTAAGATAAATATACCTTACTTATAAAATTAATTGAATGTAACGAATAATGTAGAACATGCAGAGATTTTTTCTTTGTTGTGAGCGAAACAGCGGTAAATAATTAGTTGTTAATAGAGCAAGACTAATCACGCCCATTCTGGCAAATCTACACTCATGGCACTGTCTATTATTAAATAATTCCTATGTTCTTTAGATCTACGGAAAATTAACGTCAATGGATGGCGTAGAGAAATTCGAATGGTCGCACAGCTACAGCAAAGTCTACCATCCAAAGAAGAAATACGATCCGCGCGGCACGTTTACTACTTTTGAGAACTACAACGTAGAAGTGAGGGACCGCGTCAAGTGTGTGAGCGGGACGGAGGGAGTCCCTGTGTCCACGCAATGGGAGCCGCGTGGTTTTTACTATCCTACCCAGATAGCTCAATTTGGATTGTCGCATTACAGTAAAAATTTGACCGAGCCTGAACCTAGGGTACGTAATATCGATGATAGTGACAAGTATTTAGAGAATTGGATCGTAAGCAACGACGCATCGATTTTGAGGGAGTTCGATCCTAAAGTACATTCGAAAGTGTTGAGGTTCATAACAACTGACCAGCTCTCGAGTCAGGTGTGGTTGAAGGTTAATATCAGCCAGGATTTCGTGCTGAGTGTGGATTTGCTTCTGAAGCCGAACTCTTCGCTGACCGTGGTGCTGCAAAACAAGGAGAGGAAAGAGACTGCTTATTTGCATTATGTCACGAATAATCAGCTGATATATGCACAGGTGAGTAATAATAATAAGCCAAGGGCCCTTATTACCATGTGTCAAGACATGCCAAGTTCCGATCAGTAACAGGGATCTGTTTTAGATCTCCGTCTGTGGGCAGGTTTTGACACCTAATACGGCGACAGAAGGGCTAAAGGAGTTATTTTCTCCGAAATCGGGTGACTGGAGAAATCTGTCTACGTGAATGGAATTGCCACAGGCCAGTGTCGCAGGATAGCTAAAGTCAATCCTTTACTTATCTTTGATTTCTACAGTCGCTTACGTTCGTAGAATGAAACTTAATTAAGCCTGCTTCTTATATTTGATTTATTTATATTTTAAACCTAGATTTAGTCATTCATAGTTGAAAAAAGGTAGTAGAAAAAACATGGGGATTGGGAGAAATATTAACTAAGAATCACGCGCTTAGACTTTGGATGAAACGACTTCAACCCCTTTAAATTATTAAAATATACAAAAAAAGACAAAGCACAAGACCGGTCTGAGTGGAGAGCCTTGGGGGAGGCCTATGTCCAGCAGTGGACGTCTTTCGGCTGACATGATGATGATGATACAAAAAAATGCAGTCCTTATTGTACGAATTTAGATACACAGTTAAGTTAGAAATATATGCTATTACAGCTTGTTATTTCTTTAGTCTTCCTGTAAGATATCGTGACGACACGACACGTGATAAATTTATAGCGTCGATATGCACTGTCGTTCAACTGTCTTAATAATTGCTTGTTTACGTCATGTACCAGTCGATTCATTAATAAGTTTATGTCAATGAATTGTTTTGCCTTGTTTGTGCAGTGCGATAACACAGATTTATCAAACGCCCTTTTATGTGTTTGTCTACTATTTCGAGGTCAACTTTCAAGATCGTCTGTCACATTTAATGAGTAAAGTGACGGAATCGTATGGAATTGAGGCATAATTATCAAATTACTTTTGTCGCTACCGCTTTCTTCCCCAGGTAGTATTTATATGCTGTATACTATCAGCTTTTTCGACAATTGATTGATTTATAATAGGGGAAGTCGTTTATGACTTAATAATAGGGGAAATCGTTTAATAACTGGCCGTCCTAAAGCCGTCCATGCCTGATAGATAAACGAACATGGAAACATCCTCACCTCAATAACTCATGTATCTATATATAAAAGGAAAAACTGCTTAATTGATCGTTCAAAGAATATTAGTCGTATATTTTATATTAGTATGAATCAGGATTTTTACCAAACTTTAAACACTGATCCTTTCGTTGTTTCAGGAGGACCACGTGTACCACGGAGTCGGCACCAATGCCACTTGGCGGCGTCTCACGCGGGACCTCATCGTCGACATGCAGAAGGGCCGCGCGCTGCTCGACCGGCCAAAGAGGAAGGCGCCGCGGAACAAATACAAGGTAGAGTCTGCTGGTGCCAGTAGGGTCATAAGTATCACGGGGGCGCTTCAGGCGGGACCTCATCGTGGACATGCAGAAGGGCCGCGCGCTGCTCGACCGGCCAAAGAGGAAGGTGCCGCGGAACAAGTACAAGGTACAGTCTGCTGGTGCCAGTAGGGTCATAAGTATCACGGGGGCGCTTCAGGCGGGACCTCATCGTGGACATGCAGAAGGGCCGCGCGGTGCTCGACAGGCCTAAGAGGAAGGCGCCGCGGAACAAGTACAAGGTACCGTCTACTGGTGCCTGCAGGGTCATAGGTATCACGGGGGCGCTTCAGGCGGGACCTCATCGTGGACATGCAGAAGGGCCGTGCTCTGAGCGACCGACCCAAGAGGAAGGCGCCGCGGAACAAATACTTGTTCATGGTTTAGTCACAAGAATGATGAGATGGAGCAATAGAATTTAGATTTTTGTCTTGCGGAGTAACTCTAACTTAGTGTTGTAATTGTTGTGCAATAAAGAGTTTACATACATACATAACCAATCAGTTGTCTATGATTGTGAGAACACGCGTGGAATCAAAATAATTGTATTTTTATGTATTGTAGCTTAGATATTCCTTGTAGTGAGGGTACGGCATTATCTTGGACTCGATACTTACACTGACCCGTATGGAATTAAGAGTATAAGTATGTAAGGTCATATTTCGGGTTACGTTGGTCGTAAAACTCGCTGGTAAACATGATATCAGGTATCAGAGAATTTGAAATGATATCATCTCATGTTAAGACTGTCCATAGCAACAGACATGTTTTTTTCCTTACCATCCATCACTTCGTTCTCCGTGTCTGTCAAGACCATTTTTCTCGGGAATGCGTGAAGGTATCACGTTTAAATATTTACACAGCGCATTTATTCCTATAGGTTAACTAGGTTAACAAGTACATTTTGTATGTTACAAATGTCAAATTTTATTTCATGGCAATGAAATCTATCCGCGACTTTAATATTGAAAACGAGTTTTTTTTTTAAAGACTGTGTCTAGGTAACAAGCCTTAAGTTGTTTTTTATAGCTCGGAGATGTCAATCAATTTATTTTTTTAATTATCGTCTGTTTTATTGTAATGCGCTTTTTAAACTGCTCTGATTGATTGTTAAATTAAATCAGATTGACCAACTGACCTCTTCCAAGAGGCTTGACTCCATCGCATCGCACTAAGACAAGCAAGTGTCTCAAATAGGTTTTTTTTTTCTCTAGTGTGTGCTTAATGTGTTCCTTTAACCCCCGACGTAAAAAGAGGGGTTTTATAAGTTTGACCGCTATGTGTGTGCCTGAAGGTCGGGGGAAACCGCTGGATGACAGCATCAGAGGACCGATCGTTGTGGAAAACCTTGGGGAAGGCCTTTGTCTAGCAGTGGACGTCTTGCGGCTGATAATGATGATGATGATGATGATGATGTGTGTGCCTGTCTGTGGCACCATAGCTCTTAAACGGGTGAACCGATTTGGATGTGTTATTTTTTATTTGACAGTTGGTTCACTAGCGGTTAGCTAAGTTTTATGAAAATCGATTGGGCCGTTAAAAGATACAACGATAAAGGTAAAGATAAAGAGACATTAATTCGCAACAATCATTATCATCATCATCATCATCATCATCATCATGTCAGCCGAAAGACGTCCACTGCTGGACATAGGCCTCCCCCAAGGCTCTCCACTCAGACCGGTCTTGTGCTTTTCGCATCCACCGCGTTCCCGCGATCCTTACAAGGTCGTCACTCCATCTTGTTGGAGGTCTACCTACAACAACAATACAAAATTACATTACATTGATAAAAAAACAACAAAACAGGGAAATTGTTCGCTAGCCGTAAACCCAGCACTGGCCTTCCCACCACCATATCACCTCTGAAAGAAAGAGTCACTAGTATATCGGTTAAGAGCTGATGTGTTCCACATTTGAGGGGGACTAGGACAGTGGCCCTATTTGCCGAGAAAATCAATACTCCACTTAACTCATCTGCTCATAATCTAACCGAACAGACTGATCGCAGATAAATCCAGGAGAAAAAAAAGAAAAAAGGAGTATATCGGTTATTATGCAAGCGTAAGTGCATGAAGAGCTTGATTAATGTAGAGGAAGCGAAAGTTGTATGTTTAGATCGGTGCACTTGGCGTTCCTTAGTCTCTGCCTACCCCTTTGGGAGACAGGCGTGAAGTTGTGTGTGTGTGTGTAGTAATTATATGTGTAATGTTTGTATGGTCAGATATCAAGTATAATCGTGAACGGCGCGGGCGCACTGGACAACCTGACGCTCAGCACGAGCGCGCACACGGCGCAGTTCTTCGCGGCGGCGGAGTGGCTGGCACGGCGGCAGCGCGCGCGCTCGGGCGGCTGGCCCATCCCCGTGCGCCGCCGCGTCGCGCCCGGCGCCGCCGACCTTCACCCTGGCTGGTGAGGACTTAATAGTACATTACTGCACAGACCGGGAAATAGGCCGTTGCGGGACGAGTAGAGTTACGCGCTATATACGAATCCAGCAACCGCCCTTCCCGGTCGAGGCTTGTATAGTGCTTTTCTCCAACAATGTGAGGAAATTTAAAACAATAGTTAATAATATTAATCACAGTCCCAACATTTCCTTGAATAAATGTTTAAAAAAACATAAACCCGCCTTCAAAAATGAAAAAAATAACTTCTTTTAAAATGGTAGGTCAGTCCAACTGCATTCGGCTTTTGGTTTAAAATATTGTGGGACGCCGACTTCAGTTGGACTGACCTACCATTTTAAAAGAAGTTATTTTTTGCATTTTTGAAGGCGGGTTTTTGTTTTTTTAAACATTTATTTTATTTTATACTTTTTAGTGATCCTATTTATGCTGTTACGTAGCTCCACTTCTAAATATTAATGAGAAACTATAGAACATTTCAAGCTGGCCGCAGACAACGCCGCGGAAATGTCATAGTCATATTTAAACCTAAATGTTCTTCGTCATAGTCGCTCAACTACCTTAATCGAAATATCTTGTCGCCACCCTTGAAATAGGTACCGTTAAGGAGTTCCGGTGGCCATCTGTGGTCTTCATCATCAGTTCCACTTCACCATATAGTACTTTTCAAAAGCAAATGCACGAGTTACAGTGAAAAATACCAAAATTGCTATAGGTGTGCCTATAATATTTGAGGAGTTCTCTTGATTTCTCCAAGATTCCATCATCAGATCCGGACGTGTTGAAAATGGGACCAACTAGAAAGTATACCCATTCAAACAACGAAAAAAATTTTCAAATCGGTCCAGTGGTCTTCGAGTAATCGGGGAACATACATAAAAAAAAAACCCGACGAATTGACCTCCTCCTTTTTTTGAAGTCGGTTAAAAAAAGAACAGAAACGTACGATTTAGTATGACACTGAAATAAAATCACAAATTTGAACGTAATAAATTCAATTTGAATAAAATATAGTTTAAACTATAACATTTATCACGCGTTTATGTTATTTAGGCAATTTATTTTGTTCATGAAAGCAATTTCTATTTTAAAAACAGTCAAACTATTTGATACACTTTTAAATACGTTGTAAACGCTGTTTGAAAAGGCTTAACTTTTTAGTCTATGACATTTCAAAAGTAAAATATACAAGGAAGAATTTTGATTGCACGAGTGTTTGGCTGTCTGGAGATAGTTATCCTAGTCTAAACATGGTTTTAAAAAGTAAAACACCAGGTACGTAATGAAATTTCATACATTTTCGCGGCCGCTGCCGTTGGTAAATAATAACTTTGTTTTTTTTTTTATTTTGCCTGGCCTGGAACTTACAACTTCGCGGGCTGATTTGAGAACAGTAAGGTTAACATTTCCGAGCATGTGGGAGAAAAAAAGAATTACATAAAAAAATCTCAGTAAAAAGGTCTAATATAAAGAAAGGCTATACCCTATTGCATTTTTGGATATTGTTGTCTAATATGTCGTCACCCGATCGTATATTTCGCCTAACCTAACCTAACCTTATGCTGAGGAATTTTATATAAAACATGATGCAAAAATACTAAAAAAAACGAAATAATATCATACAAGTTTTATGAACTTATATAAGCTTAAAAAATGAAACTTCTTTCAAGAATACAGTTGAAAATAATGTTTCACCCATTGTGCCTGTAAATTACCACGAAGGGCATGCATAAAATATAAAAACCAGCCAAGGACCTGCACATGAAGGGTTCCGTACCATTCTTGTATGGGGCCCCCTATTATTTCTTGTTGTTTCTATAGGGTCAATAGAAATACACATCATGTGAAAAATTCAATTGTCTACCTATTATGGTTTATGACACAGCCCGCTGACAGACAGACGGACGAACAACGGAAGTTTAGTAGTATATTCCCGTTGGCATTGGCGTACTCAAAAAAACAACAAAATATTCGAAGGGTAAATCTATCTCTAACGCACTTATACACAGCGCAAATCGTAACGCACCGATCGTTTCGATAACTGGAGCGAGTAGCGTCTCGGTAGCCAACGAATGATTGTGGTAATGTTCGATTCAATCTGCTGTTTTTATAAAACAGCCAGAGGTTGTCCGTAGAACTTCTTTACTCAAGTAACCAATGACTTTAAAAAATGCACTAGCACATTTGGGTCATACCATAAGAATAAAGTCATACACAGATTTAGGATACCGTCTTTCCTGTGGACATACCCAAAGTTAACGTTTTTAAAGTCTAATTTTCTGACTTAACCCCATCCGCATAAACGGCGTCTGATCTACTTTAGTCATATCAAATAAAAACATATATGCATACAAACCTTTAACTATTGACCACAGGAGATAAGAGACAACTTTTGTTTTTTCGAATGTGTATGACCCATTTACATACTGGAGTCCCTATGTGTTTCCATTTCACGATTTCAACTTTATTATTTTAGACTGCAAAATCGTTTAATTCCAAATGAAAATTTCAGACAAGGTTTGTCGAAACATTGATAGGTTACCATTGATTGTACAAAAACAATCTCTATTCATTTGAGAACATGACATGTATTTGAGTCATGTCCCAATCACAATAACAAATTATTCTGCCCACCTTAGAAAATTAGCAGTATCCCAACTTTAATAGCCAAAGCAGATCCAACCCTCTCCAGTTACAAATGAGGTTGCGATTGCAACAGGAGTTTTATCTGAGATACCACCTATTAGCTTAGGGCAGTATTGCCGTCTCGTTGGAATCAGAAGCCACTCACGTTACGGGAACGTTATCGCTGTGTAATTCGATTAATAGTACATTATTGCCTAGGCATGGAAGTAGGCAATTGCGGGCCGAGTATTGGATTAAACGGACGAGCTTGCGAGTCCGTTTAAAAATACGAAGCCCGCAATTGCTGTTCCTGCCGAGGCAAATATAGTGCTTTTCTCAAAAAATCGCAAGAAAAAAATTGTGTTGGAGTCAAATCTTCATCGCTTGAACTCATTTTTTTAATTGCATACAAACAGAAACTTCATGTGAAAAAACGATCACTCTTTACCGCCTTTTTGTATAAGACAAGGAGAAATGCAAGCTTTGTTATAAAAAAAAACATAAGCTATTCCAGACACAGATAAAAAAGTTATGTTTCGAATAAAATTTGGATGTATAAGACTTGTGCCCTAATTTTATTATGGGCTTTTTCACTTTTTAAAAAGTTACAAGCTAGATAGTAATGGAATTTGTATGCAACATTGCGGGCTTGTCTAGCGAGCACGCAATGTTTTTTTTTTTAATTTGAGGTCTGTCAGTAAACTATGTCCTTCGCGTCTCAATATGTAGATAGTAAAGTCAACATTTCCAGACATTTTTGAGAAAAAGTAATAAAATGCGCTTGTAATGTGTAGCGGTAGTTAGGTTGTAATTTATATCTACTACAGCGTCATATGTCTGTTACTAATATTTTTCTTACAATGTTAAATCAGTGTACAGTCACGAACTTGGGACCCACCTTAGGTCCAAAGTCAATCTGACAGTCTACAACAATAAGGTTGAGTCTCCTATAAGTTACAAATGATTTGGCATCTCTAATGACATTGACGACTTCAAGCCTATTTTTCTTGAAATGGGTCACAAATTAACGATCGCGATAGTACATATACGTACTCACGCCTTTATTCCCAGTGTGGGGTAGGCAGAGCTACAGAATTACCAACAACTTTAAAAAAATGTTGATAATTTTATAACCACATTTTGCCTGATTAGGCTTAGATATTTACTAGTTACCAATGTATTAGTGACAGGTTGCAAGCCCATCGCCTAACAGTACTAAAAGCCTTTTCTCAAAAATGTCTGGAAATGTTGACATTCCTATCTACATATTAAGACGCGAAGTACATAGTTTACTGACAGTTCTCAAATTAAAAAAAAAAAACATTGCGTGCTCGCTACACAAGCCCGCAATGTTGCATACAAATTCCATTACTATCTAGCTAATAACTTTTTAAAAAGTGAAAATGGCCATAATAAAATTAGGGCACAAGTCTTATACATCCAAATATTACTCGAAACATAACTTTTTTTATTTGTGCCTGGAATAGCTTGTTTTTTTTTAAAACAAAAATTGCGTTTCTCCTTGTCATAAACAAAAAGGCGGTAAGGAGTGATGGTTTTTTCACATGAAGTTTCTGTTTGTATGCAATTCAAAAAGTGAGTTCAAGCGATGAAGATTTTACTCCAACACAATTTTTTTCTGGCGATTTTTGATAAAAGCTCTATATTTGCCTCGGCAGGAACAGCAATTGCGGGCTTCGTATTTTTAAACGGACTCGCAAGCTCGTCCGTTTAAACCAATACTCGGCCCGCAATTGCCTACTTCCATGCCTAGGCAATAATGTACTATTCTTCCCTAAGCTTTGTTTCTTTTGGTGTATTTATGAATATTACAAATACAAACTGACTTGAGTACAGAAAGGCGTTTTTCATAGAATTATACCTTTAATTTTGATCTGATGTTTACAAAAACATGGTTATAAACTCGTTTATACTAGTTATTGATTTTTAGCACAATACCATCTTACACTTTAACTTGACGCTAGACTGTAGTGTCCGCATTGTTGTGTTTCGGTCCGGTGCGGGCGGGGGTAAGAGAACCGGGGAATTGACTAGCATACTCGTATTGGCATTCTATCTAAGTCCTCAGGGATGGAAACGCATTTGCAGTGTTGTGATTGTCGTCGTAAGATTGCAATCTTGACATTCCAAATGTCTAGATGATGATGATGATGATGATGATGATGATGATGATGATGATGATGATGATGATGATGATGATATTAGGTAGCCGTGTACTCGTTTCCCTTTTCCACGCAATAAAAATAATAAAAACAATATTGCATGTCATCCATTTCTAAACTAAGTGGCAACGTTAGGTTTATTTTTAGGGATCCATACCCAAAGGGTGCTGTAGTATATTGATTATATTAGCTATACATTTCTCGTGCGCATACGTCACTGCTATTGGAGTTACCGTGAGACCGTCTGGCTGTGCCGGTGTGTTGATGGTGTGCTGTCGAGCCAAGTGCAGATTATACGAGTTGAGTTACAAATCGTAAACCTCGTGTGGTTGCCGAGTCCCTCGTGTGGTTGCCGAGTCCCTCGTGTGGTTGCCGAGTTAGAATAGTGCCACTCCATGTCTTCCCGTGGATGTCGTAAGAGACGACTAAGGGAATAAAGGCTTGTAGTACTGTTAGGCGATGGGCTTGCAACCTGTCACTAATACGCTGGTAAACATCTTAGCCTAATTGTGCAAATTGTGGTTATAGAATTATCAACAAGTTTTTAGAGATGTTTGTAATTCTGTAGCTCTGCCTACCCCACTCTGGGAACGAAGGCGTGAGATTATGTATGTATGTATGTATGTAGTTACAAAGGTGTATATTACACGGGCCAACGCGATCCTACTAAGGCCGGCTGTCCGTCCGTTTCTCACACATTTTATATAGATTAAGAAATTTAATAAAGTTAGAAATTAAAGGAGTCCCCGTACAAGAAACATGTTCGGAACCCTTAGTGTGCGAGTCCAACTCACACTTGGCCGGTTTTTAAATGTAATCTTACCTTACCCCCTTATTTTGGTAAATAAAAAAAATAAACATTATTATTATTTGGTAAACAAATAAACATTACCATATAATCCAAAACTGTTCAAAATATATGTTTTTTGATTTGATTTGCTTGAATATGGCCCCTCACAACGACCATTTTCGTATTATAATCTAATTTAAATTAACATAATTAAGTGATGACTGAGTATGACATTAAGCTATCACGGGCTGTGGTATGAGGTCAAGCATTTTACGACTTAGTTGACCAAGCTATCGGATGGCATAACGGCCAACAAGACGTCTTATTTAGCAACGGTATTAGATTACCCTATATTTAGCGTGGCTTGATATCAGAATTAGTTTTGATATTATATTTGAATACGATTGAATACTTACTGCAGTTGAGGCATTCCTGCTTATTTAACAACTCATATCCTTTTTAAGTATGTGAATAAAAAGAAATAAAAAACAGGGGACAATCTCACACGAAAGGACCTAGTCTCAAATTAATATATAAATTATTATTTATATTAGTTTGTACGGTCGAGTTCATAAATATGTGTGCACTTTAGTACGTTGGCACTTTCATCGCTCTGACAATTCATATATGGCAGATTAAACATGACATTAAATAGACAAGGTACTAAAGTGTACACACATTTATGAACTCGGGTGTACTATGGGTACTAGGCAACAAACGATAAACTTACTTATATATATAATACATAGAAAACATCCAAGACTCAGAAACAAATTTTTGCGCTTGCGCTCATCACACAAATATCTTCCCTTACCTGGATTTGTACCTGGGCCCGCTTGCTCCGGCAGGGTCACTACGAGCTAGGCTAACGTGTCGTGTAATATAGTAACCAATGGCAAAATCGTACGTAAATTACAAATATTTACTTAACATTAAATTAAATAAAGAAGACCCGCATGGCTCTTCAATTACTGGACGCATTTCAATTAATGTATCGGCCATTTGAACTATTTGACTCCTAGTAACTAGACTGATTGTCAAGCATGATTGGGCGAGTCGATGATTAAAGGCGCTGGTACGAGTATATCAATAAACGCGACCCGATCTCCACTGGTTTAGACCATCAAGTATATCCCTAGCACATTATCGCTATCATTTTATACGCAAAAGTGGCGCCAGTCAGAGAAAAAAATAGGGAATAGATTGTTATGGTATGGGCATGTTATGAGGATTTTTTTTATTAAAGTCATGGCGTGACTAGAAGAGTTTAACCGATTCGTTGCGTCTACCATTTTTGAAAACTGCGGAAGCTGCGCCTGGAGTGTCATCCGCACTGAATCGGTTAAAATATGAATGTGAAGGGCTATAGTGGAAGAGGAACACCTAAGAAGAGATGGGTGGAATGTGAGAAGAGGGATAAAAATCCAGGGAGTGAGTACTGAGATGACGGCTGATAGGGCTGTTGACCACGAATGATTGGGATAAAGGGCAGATGATGATGATTTTGTACAGAATATGTGTACTAGTGACCCGTTAATTTTGCTCGCCAGTGTAATCATCCTATTGTTGTTTTCAGGCATTCAGCAATGAGTCAAGGCCACGGCATATCGTTGCTGGCGCGAGCGTTCCACCGCAGCGGCGACGTCAAGTACCTTCGCGCTGCAAAGAAAGCGCTATATCCGCTAGACGTGCCTAGCGACGCTGGCGGAGTGAAAGCGATGTGGATGGACAAATACGTCTGGTAAGTAGCCTAGGCGATAGGGCTAAAAGTCACAGCGCTGCCTACTGACTGCTGCAGGGAAGCGCTGTATGCGCTGGATGTGCCCAGAAAAACGACAGGTACTAAGTTTAGCTTATGTATGGCAGTCAGGTTCATGAATGGCACAACAATGTTATATCGAGAGCCGGCCGCTCAGTCTTACCTTATCACGATAACGGATACAAGCAATTTTTAGAAAAAGTATACCATTGGTGGTCGTAAAATAAGTTGGTCTGCCGAGGCGCAACCTGGCACTTTTTCCGGTAACGCTAAAGAGGTCCTTCAACTGTCGAAATTGATCTATAGATATTTTATACTTGTTTTATTGTTTAAGTTTTGTATCTTATCTTATCTTATCTTATCTTACAGATGGGCCCTTTCGGATACACTTCGACCCTTTAGGATCTTTTGTGCAATTACCCTCTTACACACTCAGCTGATCGAATGCGCAGGTTTCCTCACGATGTTTTGCCTTCACCGTAAGAGCATCGGGTAATGCACTTAAGTTAGAAAAACTCATTGGTACATGGTGACCGCGGGGGTTCGAACTCGGTACCTTACGATCACGAGTCGACCCTCTAAGCCACTAGGCCACCGACGCTCTCGAGTTTTGTATACATTGTTTCTTTACGGTAACTCGATAAGATAAGACTTTGAGCGGCCGGCTCTCGGACTTCGTATGGTAACACTGCAAGAAAGGGCTGTACCCGCCGGATGTGCCTAGTGACGCCGGCATCGATGTGGATGGTCAAATATGTGTGGTGAGTGGTAACAGCAGCTGTTACGCAGCATGTTACACTAAAACTATAAAACTTCTTCTGATGTACAAAAACAAATACAGACTACGCTGGATTGCAAATCTACGAGGACTTTTTTATTAACCAAAAAAAAAATACTGACGTTATATTCGACACGAAAAAAATTGGTAGTTGATTCAAAAGTTCATCACGTATTCTGTATCCTTCCGCAGGTACGAAGAGTACCCCACAAAGCCTCCTCTCTTCGTACTCAACGGCTTCATCTACACACTCCTCGGCCTCTACGACCTGCACGCTATAGAGGGAGAGAACTCTCTCTCTCTTGCCAAGAAGATGTTCGACGACGGCATGAGATCCCTCAAGACTCTCTTGCCTCTCTTCGACACAGGTAGCGGTAGCTTCTACGATCTCAGACACTTCACTCTAGGAGCGAGTCCCAATATTGCCCGGTGGGACTACCACGCGACTCATGTTAACCAATTATACTTATTAGCTGGGTTGGACGATGATCCGATACTTATTAATACGGCGAGGCGGTGGGAGGGCTATATGCAAGGGAAGCGGGCAGCACACAATTGAGGCTATAGAGGGTATTCCAAAGTATTATGCTGAGTTGAATGAAATTCCGAATTCGTGTTCAGACGTTATCGGTTTTTGGTTGAAGATCAACTTAACCAAGCGTAGAATGCAATGTACATTTGAGTATTTAGGGTGGATACGGTGGTCCAATAAGATGTGTACACTTTTCCATTTTCTTTCTTTATATTTAAAGTCAAAGTGTAGGTACGGTCGGCCTTAGAAGTAGCAGCTCAGTTTAGTGCTTTGTCATTTTGACGTCATGTTTGAAGTACAATACTAATCTATCAAACGTGTTAAAGCGACAAGGTACAAAAGTCAGCAGGCCGAATGTACACATCTTATTGAATTTTAATGCACAGTAATCAAATCTTGCTTTGAAAATAGAGCATCTCCAAGACAATAAATATAGTTTTTGAATAAATGAAAATTCATTCAAGTTAATATTCAGCATAACACATCGGAATTTGAAGGTTTCTCCAAATATAACCCTTATGAACGATGCAATAAAGTCTGATTGTCACTTTAAGTGATGGCTAGTGATTGGTTAACGAGCTTGCCGTTAAAACTTGCTGAAATTAAAATCTACGTTTAACGTGTACGTATTTGATTAATAAATTATTTAATGTGTAATGAAAAATAAACGAGGTCTCAGTACATTTCTCTAGAGATATCGTCTTAGACAGGTAAAACACTATAAAAAGTGTCGTAGTATTATTATAAAAAGCGAAAGAATAGTAACATAGACCATAAAATTATGTATTTAGATTGTCTCAAACTCTTCCTCTTTTCATAACTTTTGTAATATTTATGATATTAACTAAATGGTACTTATGAATAGCTTATTGTAGAAATGAAGATGCCAAAAGACTTGGATTTGGATGGTGTTATGCAAGAAATAACCAATGTTTAGTAACTTGGTTGTGTTTTGCATAACGCCGTTCATTGGTGGATAGAATCACTGACGTACCTTTCTAGTAAC
This sequence comes from Acleris literana, assembly GCA_946894065.1. NCBI lineage: Eukaryota > Metazoa > Arthropoda > Insecta > Lepidoptera > Tortricidae > Acleris > Acleris literana. The sequence continues at coordinate 1,103,735 of OX335674.1, forward strand.
AAATTGTAGCGTTAGGAATGTAGTTATTTCGAGTTAATTAACTTCTAATTAGAACTACCGCCATGATTACAATGGTGCGAGAGTTATTATATTACAGGGCCTAGGAGTTCAAATTAAAACTCATTTTTCAACAAAAGTAACAAAAAAATAACTTTATGAGACCACGTTATACCACATTAAAAGTGACATATCATGGTGTGATTTGAAGTTCCGTAATGTTTTAAGACTGCGCGTGACTTCACGGGGCGTCGGAATTCCTTACAAATGACTATTATGGGTGATGACGTGACAAGTACGTTATAGATACATCACAATAAGAACAATTCTTATAAAAAGCAAGCTTTGAAAACACGACTAAGGAGGTTATATTATAAGGCGCGAGCGCTAAACACGAAGAATAACGTACATTGACTCACCACTACTTGTACCTGTCACTCGCGCACAATGATATTGCCATCGTGCTCGCACACCGGCTTTGACCTCCGGCGTCACTGGCTTGTAAACCTTTTCTATATAGTAATATGGCACCCTACAGTAAAGGTTAATGTACGAAATTCTTCGTCGTCGGCGTCCGCACTAGTATAATACATTAAAAAACGGTCAAGGCGTTTAGCCTTCACAGGCTACAAAGAAACATGGATACTTACATATACCAGGAGAACATTCCTCCCGTTTTTGGGTAGTTGAGTCTAGAGTTGCAGAGCTCCAATAGGTTCCCCGATAAAAACCCTAATCGTCATTTGTTATAATCCATCGTTTGTCCGAATTTTCGATTATCCCGAGGCCATTTCGTCCGGAATATTAAAACTTTTAAGTGTTGTTATAACCGCAGGTATTTTTGGAAAATTTAAAGTGGTCTGATTCAGCTGAAAACCATTTTAGGACAAATGATAATTCGGACAAATTAACTAGGACAAACGTTATTAGAGATTCCGAGGGACCAGACCTAATATTGTACAGGACTTCCACCTTCTCAATAGCGTTGGGCTAGCTATCGCTATCCCACTTGCACTGATTCATAGAAAAACGAAGAAAACCGATAGCTATTTAAGATCTGGTAGTACTAAGTGGTTGGCACTTGCTACAGCATGAAAGGTGGTTTTTCTTATCGTGATTTATCTATAACTAATCATGTTATTGTCATTATATTATAACAGGTTTGTTAATCATAAGTTCATAAAAAAATCTTGTAGGTTAAGTAGGTTTTAATACGTAGATCCACAAATATAATCAAGACTGCAAATAGTCTTTGGTAATAAAAAATAACTGTATTCCATATAAAGTTAGTAATTTTCATTGATATAATAACTATTATAGTAAGAATCAATCCAATCGATTTTCTCATTTGTGTCGAACATATTGCCTCAATTAATCTGTAGATGGCAGTAAAATCACAATTTCTGATTGGTCAGATGAACTGCTAACTTTTGGGGTGGCAATAGTAAAAAACTTCCAAGTTTGCTTGTTACTTTAGTTGTGTAAAAATAATGTGTGTGGACCTTAATGCGCTACAAATAGAATCGAAAAATGGCAAAGGACTTTCTTGGTCGACTATACATAGAGATTCGTCCAGTATTCAGATTCGTGACATTTCAAAAGACACATGAGAATATTCTCCAATATTTTTATCTCAAAGTATAGTTTCTCCTGAAAGGTTTGAGACCTCTTTGAGGTTTTTTGTTGTTGTTGTCCCTTGGCTTCTAACAACACTCAACGCACATTAAATACTATTTGTATTGTATTATTACTGTGATGTATTTCTGTTAATTTGGATTAATTTTCATGTTAGGGATCCCTATCAAAAGTACCTCACAAGTCTATCAAAAAACCAGCTTGAAAGTCCCGTCGGGTTTTCTAACGTGTATTGGAACGTGTGTCACTAGGAACTTTAAAACCTAATTATTACGGGCCGGAATTTTGGGAGCGGCTTTTGACAAGTTGTAGGAAGAGAACACAGCGGTTTATCGATGTTATCGACAAATCGGTAGTTTATTTATTTATTTATGTCTTTATTAAATAAAACCTCAAATTTTCCGATGATACGTACTCTTTTCAGCGGTAGACGATGAAAAATGTTCGAAATATCGGAAAGTTATGAAATAATATTTTCTTTTTTATTATATCAAATGGTAGGCAAACAAGCCACCTAACCTACCCAACCTAAGGGTTTCCGTAATTATTCTGATTTCAATAAAGCAATTTAAATGGATTGAACTTTCCGATATTTCGAACTTTTTTATCATCGACCGCCGAAAAGAGTACGTATCATCGGAAAATATGAGGTTTTATTTAATAAAGACATAAATAAATAAATAAACTATCGATTTGTCGATAAAATCGAAAAACGGCGGTGTTCTCTCACTTCAACTTGTTTAAAGCCGCCCCCAAAATTCCAGGCTCTACTAATTATGTATGTCTTAAAAACCGTCAAACCCTAGCTTGGTTTTAGTTGGACGTGTGTAAATATTAACCTAAGACTGATATTTGGAATTTTGAAATCAAAATTATGTCTCGATAACATTTGTTGTTATTACCTACGTTAACTTAGTAAGAAAATACGTTGATTTTATTAAGCGTTATGTTAATTTGTCTGACTGCTCTGAAAAGTGAGTAAGACGAGTTTTAACACGTTTGCAGAGTTTCTGCTTTTGATAAAAAAAAGTTTTTTTAGAATTATGTGTTTCTCGTATGTACTTAATTAATTTAGTATTTTAGAGTAATATAACTTTCAAAGTGCTGCATATCAATTAAATTATTATTTATTTTAATATATTTATATCGGTCATAGTCCACAGCTGCTGTTGGTTATTAGATAAGATTTTTATTTATGTTAGTTCTCGTGTACTAGAAAGGAAAAGAAGGCGGGCAAAGTTTTAAAAATATATCCACATTATTTTAATATCAACTGATTAAAAACTATGTAACCCCCGACGCAAGCGAAGGGGTTATAAGTTTAATGTGTGTATAAATATATATCTGTGGACAATCTCACACAAATTGACCTAGTTCCAAACTAAGCTCTAGGCTTGTACTATGGGTACTAGGCAAAAATAAACATACTGAGATAGAACAAATACTCGCGCTCATCACACAAATATTTGCCCTGACCGGGAGTCGAACCCGTTGCTCGCCACCGAGCACGACCCGCGGCAATTCTCATATATCTCTTGCCAGCAACATTGAGAAGATCGTCACTCCACCTAGTCTGAGGGCACTAAGTAGCACTTCAAAATTCAAAATATTTATTCAGTAATTGGCCACATGAAGGCTGTTTTATACAGGGTGTTAGGCAGAAGGTTGGACAAACTTCAGGGACTAACTCTAGGTCATACTCATCAACTCTTATTATGGGACCAACATCCAAATGGCGAAAAAAAAAACAGCTATTCCATATAAACTTTGAGAGCTAAACAGCAGCAGCAGCTGTTTTTTTTTTTCGCGATTTGGATGTTGGTCCCATAATAAGAGTTGATGAGTATGACCTAGAGTTAGTCCCTGAAGTTTGTCCAACCTTCTGCCTAACACCCTGTATGTTGGTAATATTGCGTGCATCTACTAGCTACAACACTATCATTGCGGAGAAGAAACGCCGCAAGATACTCCATCCAGCAGGACATTTTGATTAATCTATATAAATATACATACATACATAATCTCACGCCTTCGTTCCCAGAGTGGGGTAGGCAGAGCTACAGAATTACAAACATCTATATAAATATGTAAAATTATATCGTTCTTTTAGTACCCATATCACAAGATTATTGGCTTAGAGCTAAGTTTTGGACTACTTCAATTTGTGTAAGCTGTCCCTGATATTTTTTCGTGAGTTTGGTCCCTTATGATATTTTTATCTATGTCTAACTGCGGAGTAAGGCAATGATTATTCAAATAAGCAAATAAACCTTGCTAGCAGCAGCTGGACATAAACAGGTATAGGTGCGTGCGCCTCGTTCTGACCGTTGTTTTCGCCGGAGTCCTGTTTATAATAAACTATATAAAAGTATATCGTCATGGTTTTGAAAAAACCTCGTATCACATATTTCGTGCCGTACGATTTTAAACTTAAACGTATAGAGAATAAAGTACTCATACATGTCGAAATATCAGTTACGAGTTTTTTCCAAAGTAGTAACGATATATTAATAGCTAATGTAGGATGATGGAACCAGTAATGGACACTTGATTCTTATGTTACAAAAGATAAGGGTTATGCATTTATTTTGAGACAATCAATTTATAACCTTATGATCTTTGAATTAAAAGAGTTAAGTGTCCATTATTGGAGCTTTCAGTTAAAAGTGTCCAACATTGGTGCCGTCACCCTAGCTAAGTTTGTTTCCGGAAAAGGCATCTATATTTATTTATACTGGACTGGAATTGAAAAAAGGAGCCTCATGCATTAATTTAGTTTGTAGTAAATATATTTCTAGAAACGTCATATACATATTCTTGCCCTCATTAAAGTTTGCTAATATATAATATTGCTAAAATATTTAATTACGAAACAAATGTTATGGTTATATTTATTTGTTTAGTGTTATAGGTAATGTAATATTTAATTTAATTTAAGTGTGTTTAAGAAGGTCTGTGCAAAGTTTATATTTAAATTTGGAGTTTAGCTACTTAAAAGACGACTTGACAGTCAGACGATCTCATTTGTTGTGGACCCTAATTTTTTTTTGTTTAAAAACAAATGACCGTTATTTTTGCCACATTCTTCCCTTGAATTGTATCTCTATAAGGAATTACTTAGTAACTAAAAATTGAAATTTTAAATAAGTCATTTTCAGTATTAGCACGCATGCGAATTTGACAGTTGTTATTGTAATATGAAAAAATCGAAGTATAGTTAACAGGAACCCTCGCGACAAAAATGGCCAAGTTGTGCCAATCCATATTTTAAATTATAATGGCTTGAAGAAATGTAACTTGGCTTGGTCAACTACAAAGATACTAGAGTAATATGAACTATGCACAGACTAGCTAATATGTGCAGTCTGTGACGTTAAGATTGAATTGACTTTCGCTTGCACGTGATAAAATAATAGGGCCGATAAGTTGTGTCTGTTTTAAAGTATTGTTGCCTAAAAGCATTTTCCAGTATTCGACATATTTATTGGATAAAAAGTTGTGAAAAAAAATAAAGAACAATTATTTGGCCGAATGTACATGTGAAACCTTAACCTTTTTTATACCAACAGCTGGTCTGTAAGTAATTCTTAGATTTTAAGTCTAGCATTGTACATTTCCAATGAGCCTCAAACAACTTCGAAACTGTCTTATATTAATGACAAATAATTAATGTAATCATATCAAATTAAGCTAACCTATATTGTAAATGTGTATTATAGAAATGTATCAATTACATATTCCAAGTCGCTTTCGCTATAGCACAGTATAAACTGTAGGTTCGTCTTCAAACAAAATGTATATTGCACGGCTTCCATGTGTGCGTCACCACAAACAAACTGGACTGGACAGACCAAGCCGCGTTTGGTTCGACGCAAAAATGTCGTCATGTAAATATGAACTAGTGCCTGAGCTGAAATAGGTAACAGCAACTCCTACTGTGCCGGAGATGACCTACTTTTATATTTATACTATAGGCTATACTTGAATTATTCAAGTGTTATGGGCCGTCTACACTGTCGGCGCATACAGACGATTAAGGGCGAGCACGATAGTGAAGAGGGTATACTCGGCTGTATTCGCTGATCATCGTCTATGATCGCCGATCATCGCTGCGACCCATGATTTGTCGGTTTTTAGGGCACGCACCAAAGGGAATCGCCGCGTTGTGCGTTGAGCTGCCCACATTATTGCCGATCATTGATTGCCCGGTGGACGATTAATTAAAAAGTAAATTGTATTATACATATAGTTATTTCTCAAAAATGTCTGGAAATGTTGACATTACTATCTACATATTGAGATGCGAAGGACATAGTTTACTGACAGATCTCAAATAAAAAAAACAGCATTGCGTGCTCGCTACACAAGCCCGCAATGTTGCATACAAATTCCATTACTGTCTAGCTTGTGACTTTTTAAAAAGTGAAAAAGCCAATAATAAAATGAGGGCACAAGTCTTATACATCCAAATTTTATTCGAAACATAACTTTTTTATCTGTGTCTGGAATAGCTTGTTTTTTTTTTAAACCAAGCCTGCGAGACTCCTTGTCATAAACAAAAAGGCGGTAAAGAGTGATAGTTTTTTCACATGAAGTTTGTTTGTATGCAATTAAAAAAATTAGTTCAAGCGACGAAGATTTTACTACAACACAAAAAAAATCTGGCGATTTATGAGAAAAGCACTAAATTTGCCTCGGCAGGAACAGCAATTGCGGGCTTCGTATTTTCAAAGGGACTCGCAAGCTCCTCCGTTTAAAACAATACTCGGCCCGCAATTGCCTACTTCCATGCCTAGGCAATAATGTACTATTGTATCTACATACTAAGTTTTGTTATGATTAATGCTCAAGCACCACCTTCATCTTCTTTTCCTCCATTTATTAAATAATAAATCAGTAACACAATCCACGTCAATCTTGTAAGCTTGCAAACTACTACGGGCGATAGCGTGGATGCTTGCACGATGATCGTGCCGATTATAGACGATCAGACCATCAACAATCATCGCCGATAGTGTAAAGGAGCCATTAGAGAACTTTCTATTCAATTTTGTGCAATTAACGACTTATCAAAATGTTATTTAGATTTTTTTAGATTTTAATCCTGTTGGTTTTGTTGATAAACAATTAATATTGTTTTTAGGATTAGTAATAAAACGCTTTATCTTATCTTTGACAAAGTTGTATCTCCGTAGATAACGCTGGCTAGGTTTTTTTTTAACATTTAGGTGGCAATGACTAAGCTATGATTAGTTAATTAATCATACAAATCCTAGATAAACGCTAATTTAACAAGGATTAATAATGGCGCGATTAAAAGCATTCCTGTTGTATGAATGTTTTGGGTTCAAAGCCTAGGCACTGCATTGTCTAATGCATTGATTTTTTACCTACTTTATATGGTTCCCAAAATATTTATGTAAATATATTTTATAAAACCACCAGAAACAAAATTCCTTAACGAAAAAAAAAGTTAATAAAAAAAAGCTAATTAATTTTTTATTGATTATCTTCCAATTTCTTCATTTCCAGAAAAAAATATTAAAAATGAAGTTACGATATTAACTATTAGTCTTCTAACGTTTTTTTCTAAAGTTTGTGATAATACATCGATTTGTTTTATTTATTTCCATGTATTTAGAGTTTTAACTAGTTGACTAATATATTAACAGTATTAATAACGTTTAAATATCCAATCCACAATTTTTGAAGCAAACAATTCGCTTCTGTTTTTTTTACTAAAACAATTTATCCTCCTGACAACCAGACGTCAAAGAAGTTTAGTTATAATTTCTACACTATTCAAATATAATTAAGGCGTCATATTGATTGATTTTTATGTACTTTGTAAAGTAGGTACAAGAATTAAGGCCACGTGTACCGTATTTATAAAAATAAAACTTCTCTTTCTTTCTGGATTTTTTTGCCATCTTTTTCACAATAAATGCAGCTTGTTTATGTAATGTAATAAGCACGATTGAGATATCTATACATATAAAACTTTTCTGACTGACTGGCAAGTAACGCACAGCCTAAACCGTTAAATCAAGGGTCTTTAAGAAAGGATTTGCCGAAAATCGACCCCCAACGGGAAGAAATAAGGGGAGCGGGAAACTAAGTCTAACCGTACAAAGTCGCAGGCGTTAAGTGTATAATATAATAACCTCGTAAGGCCAGTATGCAATAGGATATACATTACCAATAAAGTTCAATTTGAATTGTATTGCAATAGGAATAAAGTTTATTTTAATTTTTTCATAAATTTAAAATCGCATTTTCGAACAAACGTAATTGAACTTTATTGCCTTGATGGTAGGTTTAAAGTCCCACTGACAAAAAACTCGCTGTTTGTGACCTTCATAACTTCTCGCGTGGCTGTGATCAGCACAAATAACGTATTAGTAAATCTTCAAGGTCAAGGGATTTTAATTCTCTAATTGGATTGTTCCAAACTCTAGGACTGATTGTACCATTATAAAAAGTCCAATAGAGTTGAAAAAAAAACTTTTTATAAATAAATCGGAGTCAATTGTAAACAAATCAAAATTGTACAGAAAATATTCTACTACTATTAAATTTTTATAAAACCTTGGCTTTTCCGGATAATATGGAACTCTGTCCCATTTTGTAATAAATAAACCAGTCAATTCCTATTGTTTTATATTAATGTGTATTCAATATTGTAATCAACAATATTTTTAAGCAATTATTAACTTGCCATATCACGTTTTTGTTCAAGAGTTAATTATTTGTATTGTCTGTGTATCATTACATTTTCATTTCGTTATACAGTCTTACTCTTAGTCTTACTTAAAATATGTCTTTTGTTTTGATAATTATTAAACACTTAGATTTGTCAATTAAATCAATGATGGTCCAAAGACCACTATCTCACAAAACTTTACTGGTGAACAGTCAGCAGCAGAAGTAGCTACGCAACCGAAGGGTCAAAATGATCTGCACTCGACTCTATTGCCAAGAGAATACGTCGTGTCTAGATCATTTTGAGCGTGTTATTCTGCTTAGCTTCTTTTGATACTGACTGAACAAGTCTACTAAATTGTTAACTTCTTGAACGGAAAACCTTATAATGTTGTTAAATTCAATACTTGTATCCCCTTACTAATAAACATTGAGTAACGGTGGTATAGCTATACAATGTTTTGTCCTTATCTGTCACATTCAAATGTCACAATGACAGATAAGGACAAAACATTGTATATCTATACCACCGTTACTCAATGTTTATTAGTAAGGGGGGTAAAGTTTTGTGTAATAATGGGTAAGGAGTGGGATACGCCTCGAAAGTATCTGGTACGTATTTAATAAACTATTCTTGGTTGAGGTTCTCGTCTCAAATCACGTCCGAAATGACGGTTTTATATCTAGGGTCCGGAATTTTGGGGGACGCTTTTGACAAGTTGCAGGGAAAGAACACCGCAATGTTATCCTCAAATCCATAGTTTATTTATTTATTTATGTCTTTATTAAATAAAACCTCAAATTTTCCTAGGATACCTACTCTTTCCAGCGGTCGATGATGAAGAAAGGTTCGAAATATCGGAAAGTTATAAAATAATATTTTCTGTTTTATTACCGTAAAATAGTTTGATTAATTATAAAAATAAATCTTCTGTAACTCCCGCATTGAATCGTAAAATAAATTATTAAAAATATTTTATTGGCGACTACTCATTTGGAGTAACTTAAAGTAACTAGAGGCAGACTACGGCAGACGGCTTAGCAGGAAAACATAATTACGCAGCTTAAAATCTCGATTCTTAAAATGGGGCTACTTTGATTATCCTTGTGTTTACATCAAAATATCAAAGTCACCCCTGAAGCATGTCAAAAAATAGTGGTTTTTTGTTTTGAAGGTTTTAACTCCAATTTGTCTGAGAATACTTGAACTACTGATATTTTGTGCTCGCATATGAAACATATGAAAGTAATGTCGCGAAAGAGCTAAATAAAAATTCAGACATTGCACACAATCGATGATTTAAAAAATTATCAAAGTCACCTCGCGTTTCCAAAGTCACCCCATTTTACGGTATATCAAAGGGCAGGCAAACAAGCCACCGAAAGTTAAGTGGTTTCAGAGGGATCTATTGACAATTTATAAAATATAAGGGTTTTCATAATTATACTAATTTCAATAAAACAATTTAAACGCATTATACTTTCGGATATATCAAACTTTTTTTTATCATTGACCGCTGAAAAGAGAAGGTATCGTCGGAAAATTTGAGGTTTTATTTCATAAAGAAATAAATAATTAAACTATCGATTTGTCGATAACATCGATAAACAGCGGTGTTCTCTCCCTACAACTTGTTAAAAGCCGCCCCCAAAATTCCGGGCCCTATATGACATAACGTTTACTTTGACGTATTTAGAGACAAGAATTTTAGCTTAGATTAGAGGCCCTTAGCCAAAATGCCAACGCTACTAACGTTTTTCTTTTCTATCACTCAAAATGTATGGGACCACAGTTGAACACGTGGTTTATCGTAACGCACGAGAATGTCACTCCATACATTTTGACTTATAGAAAAGAAAAACGTTAGTAGCGTTTCGTCGGTGAAACTCCAAAACCGCGTAAGTAACATTTTTAATGAGGAGCAAAATGCACCTTTTTTCTAAGGCGTTAAGGTTTATTTTGATCTATATTAAATTTGTTGGTTACGCGGTTTTACGGTTTCACCGACGGTTTGCGTTATATTCAGGTTCGGAGATCAGTATATTAATATTTACCGTTGTAACTGAAGTCGGCGGTTTATTACAACTTTATTGTGCAATCGCGAAAGCGTTTTAGTTGTAATATATTCCGATGATTTGTGCAGTATTTGCGGCTTAATTATAACTGTATATTAATGTATGTGTAAAGTCGGGGTCAATAGAAATGACAAAAGATGTAAACAAAAACCAAACGGGCCTATTTACCATTATTACACCATAATTACGTACTTTTGGACATCGCGTGAGGTATATTTAATGATGTACACGCTTGATTGTAACTTTTACATTCTGTTTAAGATTAAATAACTGTTAACTATAAGTTTTTTAAATCAAAAATCGTTTGCAGAAATATTGAGGTTATGTGTCAAAAGTATTGATTTGTTGTTGTATTGACTATTGATCCCGACTTTAGGTTAACTTTAAGGGCCAAAGCCTGTAGAAATAGAAAGCACGAGACGCGAGTCATATATTACGCAATTTAATAGAAACATTCCAATGTAAAAAGAGCTTATTACAGTAGTAGAATAAGTGTTTGTTATTTTTTGTTGAGTTTCTCTATTTTTATTATTTGTGTGGTCTAGACGGTTTACCCTTGTTTCATAGAACGTGTCGCTTCGCAGAATTTTCGTTTCATAGAAAGCTATTTTCTGCTGGACCCATTTTGATTTCAGGCTATTTTCTGATGGTTACAAGTCTAACCTAGCCTAACCTATGTGATATTAAAGATAACTTGAAATCAACACGCGTTCAGCAGAAAATAGGTTTCTATGAAACTAAAATTCTGTGAAATGACACGTTCTATGAAATTAATGTCGATGAAACAAGGGGACATCGGTCTAAACGTGTATGATTTTGCTAAAAAAATACATTTTACGTGAGCTTTTTTTTGGTCTAACATGTATTTATCACTTCAGCATTCTCGTTTGTGCGAAAGGGAGTGGCGTTGTATGTTTGTTTAAAGGCCCATGTACTAGAGGGACTGTATTTATTAAACTTCTTAGTAGTTATTGTTTATTTTTTTGATTTGTAATCTTTTTAACGCCTGTTAACTTTTTTATCCCTTCTAAACGAGCCAGCTTCATTAAAAAACGACGGAGCTGATTTAAATTGTACTTAGTTGACCTTGGAATTCTGAACTCTAAACATTTAATAATGATTATTGATTGTTATTTATAATTTATGCTAAGTACTTATTTGTTTTTAATGTTCTCATATTTTAATATAATAATGTATGTATGTATCGATAGAAAATGTACCCTTCGCTGTACTGTTGTCGCTGTAGGCTATAGAGTGGTAGTGAGTGCACTTGTGAATGACAATAAAAGCGTCTGAAATATCAACTTGGTTGTTTGAATTATTAGTCTAGATCTCAAAACGACTTATGCCTAAATAAAAACGAAAGTTTATGTGTTACATTGTTACTCCTTCACACGGCAATCGCTGGATGGATTTGGATGTAATTTGAAACGGAGATAGCTTATGGCCTGGATTAACACAGGCTACTTGTCATACCGAAAAATTTAAAAGTTTCCGAGGGAATAACGAATATCGTAATCTACGCGGGCGAAGTCGCGGGCAGAAGCTTAGAAATAATAAAAGTCACAACACCTCTATCCCTTATCCCTAATGTGAATGAGAATTTTGCTAGGTACTCAGAAATAACGATTTTGGGAAATCGAATACAAAAATCAAAAGGAAGAAGTGATTCAGGAGAGCTAGCACAAGTTATTCGCAAGATGTTTTACGCTCCGATATCTTATTCTATCTAGTCTGTAACGATGGAGATGCACTGAGCGCAAGCAAGAAAATACAACGTGTGCTAGGCGTACAACACGGGTAGCACAAGTTGTATTTTCTCGCTTGTCGCTCAGGGCGTCTCTTTCGTTACTGGCTAGATGGATAGGGAGATCCGTCTCCGTTAAGGAAGACTCTAACAATATGCATGGAAAAGAGACTTCCACTTGTAATACAAGTTACAAGCTTTTAGAAAGCGGGCCCAGGGCTAAAAAAACAAGACATTAATGTCACTGTGACCCACCTTGAGATAAAATAATACAAGTATAGTTTGAGTAGAGAACGGGTTATTGGTGACTCGTACATAAATTACAGGCTGGCTTTTTAATAAAGGCTCATCATGCATCATTATCTTGCTAAAACTTTTACTGGAATAAAAAACCCAAATAAAAGAATGACAACTGTGAGGCAGTATGGCTTTCAACATTAGTCTAGACAAGCACTAAAAAAAAACAAATGAGGAAAAAACAAGAGGCCCTACTTTGAAATTGGAAGTTCGAAGTTACGATAGCTTGATCCCTTTCTCTCGATTTAGTCTCGAATGACGATTGACAGGGATGGAGCTAATGTAACTTCGAACTTCGATTTTCAAAGTAGGGCCTAAGATAATGAACGTCACTGTGACATAAGAGTTATTGTTCGGTTTCTTTTTCGTATTCTATAATCGTATGGTATGAGTAATAGTAATGTCTTGATTTGAGAATAGCTATATTGTTTGTTATTTGAGTTTTACTGGATGGAGAGAGTGTACAATAACTAGCAAGATGGTCGAAAGTAATTTGGCGTTATCGTTGGCCTATCTGTCGAACGAAGCTCGCACAGTGTTGGCTCGACTGAACACCAAAAAGTTGATCCCAAGCGATGGAGAAGGAAATCTTCCAAGGTACCAAGATATTCTTATTAGTTAAACAACAAAAGACGTATAATTTCTCTCAGAAGTTAGAGGAATGTTACGAAGTTACATTCTGTTAGTAAACATGTTGATAATCAAATCGTTCCATATTTAAGTAATTATCTGCCTATATGTTTGTTATTTTAAAATTATGGCGTCCTTTTTAATTACACTTAAAAGGCTTTTCTTGTGAAGTTAAGAAATTATATAGTTTTGGCTGAGAATGGTCAGTTCAAGGACTAAGGATCATGTTCATCTTTTCTAGTTTATGTAGGGGTTCTGTATGACTTAACCAGGCCTGTATTTAAGTATTTCATTTTCTGTATGAGTATGTATCTTGCTGTCTGGTTTGAGGACGCATTCAGCCTAGTTGGTAGTGACTGCCAACGAAGCTAGCTAGCTATTTGTTTCCGAGTCTTGGATGTTTTTTTATGTATCTATGTATGTATTAATCTACAGAATTATCAACAAGTTTTTAGAGTTGTAGGTAATTCTGTAGCTCTGCCTACCCCTCTCTGGGAACGAATGCATGAGTTTATGTATGTACTTATGCATGTAATATACGTAAGTATGTTTATCATTGTCTAGTACCATAGTACAACCATAGAGCTTAGTTCGGGACTAGGTGAATTTGTGCAAAATTATCCCCTAATACTTATTTATTTAGCACTAATCCTAATTATTATGTTATATTTTTTCAGGGACTACAGAGGCCTTGCCTTCTGTGTTAATGTTATGGCTCAAGACTTGAACACTGTCCACCACAACCAGACAGAATGGCTGTTACGTACTTGGCTCCGACGCAGTGATGGCACTGCCACCATACACCACTTGTTTCAGCACCTAGAGTTGATTGACCGATTTGATGTTAAAGATGACCTTCTAGACTTAGATAGAAGACAAAATCTTATTACAGGTTAGTAAAGTTAGTGTAGTTATGTGTCCTTTATTTCATGATTCACTTTTAGTTGATAAACATTTCTGTATATTTGCTTCAATAATATACATATATTATGAAGAAAAAAAAACTCACATTAACACATGATTGTATTGTATTTAACAATATTTGTATACCTTGTTATTTTATGATATTCTGACGTTTTGGCCCAGGCCAGTTAATTTTTTTTTTAGCTTGCCAACATTTATGATTCCAAATTTATTCTTACAGAATCATCATGGTCAGTGGAGAATCAGGCAATGGCAGTGGTGAGCAGCCCAAGTGCTGACGAGGACCTCTTCACCCTGGACGACATGGCACAGGGGGCGCCAGTCATCTATGATGCGCTTGTCCTGTATGCCTTGGCAGACAAGGATTTTGTGGATCTCATGATTGAAAAGATGGAGAATGAATATAATCTCAAGGTAATAAGCCTCCTGCAGTGTGATATTGTTTTATTAATTAATAATATTCACATCGCAAATTTTGCAATGTATTGTGTTCATTAAATTATATTATCACTTTTAATAATACTAGCTTCTGCCAGTGACTTCAACCGTGTAGAATTCGTATTTTTGTTATCCTACGGGAACCGTTCATTTTTACGGGATTAAAAGTAGCCTATGTTACTCAGGGATAATGTAGCATTCCAATGGTGAAAGAATTTTTGAAATTGGTTCAGTAGTTTTTGAGTTTATTTGTTACAAACATACAAAAATACAAAATACAAAACTTTTCACTTTATTATATTAGTGTAGATTAAATTAAAACTAAATTATAAATATACTTGGTCCCTGGACCACCTGTAGAGCCAATGATGCCATTTCTTGCTGAAAATCAATGCAATAGTCATTTTCTGCTTATACAATTATGTGGTTATTATTTGCATAGATTGCTTTTTTGAAATCCATTACATTAAAAAATAAATGGTCAGTTTTACATCATCATCATGTCTTTTTCTTTCACACATCCCTATTTGCCACTAGGGCATGCTCCCGGGAAATCCCGGTTCTGTAATTCCCGGGAATTTCACAGGTCCTAAAGAACCGGTACTGAAGATTACATCCCGGTTCTCCTGGTTCTTTCCATAAATACCAAACAAATATCGTGGCGCGTATCACATATATCGAATTCACACCTGAGCGACGAAGCCGGCACAGGCGGCAACATCGCATCAACATCCATCATATTTTGCGGCACATTTGCATTAATTAATCTCTAGATTTGTAAAAAGGAAGAACAAATAACTTTCTAGTAAGTATTTTACTTAATCAAGATATGTTTTTGCTGAAGAAAACGTGCATGATTTTATTGCACATTTATTATATTTAAAGTTTCCTAATGTTTTTTAATCGTTTTTTATCTCAAATGTCCATGATTGCGGTGATATGAGGTAAAAAATAAAGAACCGGGAGAACCGGGAATCCCGGTACTGTCCCTGCTTAGAACCGGGAAATGGAAGTTTCGGAACCGGGCCCGGTACTGCATGCCCTATTTGCCACCATCTTAGCGTTAGATAAAATTAAATTTGATAAAATGATACAATCAATGCTATAAAATTATGGGTTACCCAATTTCTGATTATAGTGTGTTCAGAGCTCCAAGATATTAACTATTATAATTGTGTTTTGTTAACAGCTCTGCACCAAGCACAGCCTGCGCCCAGGCATGATGCCGTACCCCACGATAACCGAGTTAATCTCCAACCGTTGCCGCTATGTCATCCTGGTCTACTCCGAAGACTTCTTTGTAAGCACAGACGAAAAGTTCTACATGGATTTCGTGCACGCCTGGAACATAAGTAAGTTTTGATATGATTCTGTGATTTTAAGATATTGAAAAAGTTTAACAAATCTATATTGCTAAGCATTTTAAATACTAATTAAGTTTGAAAGATAAAGAACACTGAAGACTAAGATGGAATGTCTCTATGCTAATAATTTCACCGGTTTTTTTTAACCACACACTGGAAACACAACAATTCGAACATTGCTGCTTGGCGGTAGGTTATAGGATGAGACGGTGGTAGCAATCGGACGCATCCTGCACCAGGTGCTACCACCACTAAAACGTAATATTTTACTTAAACGTTACATTTACTTCTTGTCTGTTGAGCTTTTCCACCTCCTGATACGACATGGCATTGGCCTCTTGTCTTAAGCGGTTAAAGTAAGCCTAGGTCTTCCTCTTCCATTGTTTCCTTCGACTTTCCCCTTTAAAATCTTCAAAAATGGTACAAGTGCGGAGCTGTCATTATACACGAGTTCTGAGGTGTCTGGGCCCGAGCTACAAGACTTTTTAATTCATTTGCGAAAAAATAACAAAATAATAAAAATAAAACTAATTAAAAGGGACAATTTTACTTAATTCTCAGTGTGATAAAAATTCACAGTGCAATTTGAACAATTAAGGTTTATATATGGAAAAGTCAATAACTCGAGTGCGAAAAATCCAACTTTCCGCACGATACACAGCTACGAAAAGTGCCATTTTTTAAGCAATTATATTGACCTCTTGAACGCCGAACACCGAAGTAATACGTCGTGTCACCACAGAGTCTCGTTTGGCGTCATTGCCACGAATCTCCGATGACGTGATTTGCCGCGCAAAAGGTTAAAAATAATGTATTCCCAATATGACACGCTATACACTACTATTCTTAAAGGGTAACCGTTGTATGGTTTCATTTGCCAAACCCATTTTTTTTCTCTGTATGTGTAAATATTTCAAGTTTATTTCAATACCCTCGTGTAGAGCCCATTAGGTTAGGTTAGCTTTTATAAAAATCCGGAAATATTTACGGTTACAGAAAAAAACCGGGTTGCCAAATGAAACGGCTGTGAAACGATACATTTCGCCAAACATATTTCGGCCAAAAGGCAGGATAGCATTGTTAAACCGATTGTTTGTGCAGACACGAACGGGCGCCGCCTGCTGCCGTGCATGTACCGGCAGTGCACGCTGCCGGCGCACTACAGCTTCTACCACAACCTCTACTACAACTCGGTGGCCTACGACTTCTGGGCGCAGCTCGGCCGCTGCCTCGTGCCCGCGCCGCCCAGGTAACCCTCCTTCCAGCCGGATACTGATCATAACCTATCATCATCATCGTCATCGTCCTGCCCTTATCCCAACTTATTTGGGGTCGGCGCAACATGTCTTTTTGTTCCATACTTTATTAGTCACCTCGGTAGTCACTCCCTACCTAGCCATATCTATCATATTTCACACAGTCCATCCAACGTTCATCACCTATTCGGGTACCTATTATTTTTATCTACACGCATATCATAAGTCCTCTATTATGCGCTTAAAACCCGTAGGCAATGACCAGCATACCTGTGTTAGTAGGTGACAGCGATGACAGCTGTTAATTTTGGAAGGTGTTCCAAATTTGGATCCATTTCCTAACAATGTTCGATAACGTAATTTCAAAATTACGTTACAGCTGTCATCGCTGTCACCTACTACCACAGGTAATGTAATGCTGGTCATATGTCTTTCGGCTTCTGAACCCATCTTAGAGTACTTTTAATATGTGTGTAGATAAAGTATTTTACGAGACTCTGCGTAATTAGCATTACAACACTCGTGTGATCTATTATGAAACTCGCCTTGCGGCTCGTTTCATAAACCACACTCATGTTGTAATGCCTGTCATTACGCAACCGTCACGTAAACTACTATATCGCAATACCTTTCAACGAACGTATCATTACGCAGAATTTTCGTTTCATCGAAAGGCATTTCTCACCGCAGGAGTTAATTTTGTTGGTAGTCACAAGTCTAATCTAAACTTTGCAATTAGTGTTTGAGATGACCTCAAAACATCATGGTTTCAGCAGAAAATAACGTTCGATGACTGTAATGCGATGAAATGATACAATCGATAAAGTGAAATTCGATAAAATGATGAGTTACCTGACCTATGATATGTTTGTACAGTCACGAACTTAAATTTGGCACCCACCTTAGGTCCAAAGTCATTCTGACTTTCTACAACAATAAGGTTGAGTCTCCTATAAGTTACAAATGATTTGGCATCTCTAATGACATTGACAACTTCAAGCCTATTTTTCTTGAAATGGGTCACAAATTAACGATCGCGATAGTACAGGTGCCAAGGCCAAGGTCAGAGGCACCCTGTAGAATGTAGAAGTGGTATTACCGAAAATATGATAATATAAAAAAAACCTTGAAATTGTTCCACCTCTACGTCAATGTGTTTATTGAGAAGCTTAGCAGCACCCTTGGAAGCTTGGCTGCCATGTTGACGGACTGTGCGTAAACAACTTGAATACGATCTTTAGCGGCAAAGGGAATCATGCACCTATGTTTCCATCAGTTAAATTAAATAGTCAACCGTTGCGAGTGGTAAATCAATTTAAATATTTAGGACATTTGGTGACAGCGGACCTTGAAAATGACGCTGACATCAAGCGTGAGCGTAGAGCGTTGTCCGTCAGAGCTAACATGATTGCCCGCAGGTTTGCTCACTGTTCTAAGGAAGTAAAAACCGCTCTATTCAGAGATACTGTACAAGTTTTTATTCAGGCAGCCTGTAGGCAAATTATCCGCACAAGCGGTACAGCGCTCTGTGCGTGCAATACAACAACGCGTTCTGGGTGATGATGGGGCTGCCCAAATTCTGTAGTGTGTCGGGGATGTTCGCCGCGGCGGGGGTAGACTGCTTCTACACCAACCCCCTTACTAATAAATGTTGAGTAACGGTGGTATAGCTATACAATGTTTTGTCCTTCACTGTCATTGTGACATTTGAATTTGACAGACAAGGACAAAACATTGTACAGCTATACCACCGTTACTCAACGTTTATTAGTAAGGGTGCAAGAGTCGCAAGCGAGCCGCGGCCCTCGTGCGCAGGGTGCGGGCCAGCGCCAACAGAATCCTGAACATGTTCGCGGACAGGGTATCGCCTGTATTTAAATAGCTGTGGTATGTTGCATGTCCGCGGAAATAAATAAACAATGTGACATGTAACTACTAACACTAGTATAAGTTTTGGAATTCTTACTAACCGTATTATTATTATTATTATTATTTATTTTAGATCCGACGTATTGATTAGGAAAGATGAAGATCCGATTAGTCTATGTGTGTGATCTTTTATATGTTTCTCATGCTGCCGCAATACTCGGAACCGTATTAATAAACTCATCTTGGCTGAGATGCTCGTCACAAGATACGTCAAAGTAAACGTCAAAACATAGAACACTGTCATTTTTGACGCATCTCGAGATGAGCATTAGAGTTGAGATTAGTTTATTAATACGGCCGTAAAAAAAGGAGGTTGACTGCATCGTAATATGAATAAAAAATAATAATAGCATAAACATTTTAAAGGACAGTGCCAGATCTTGGCTTAAAACCCTTTTTTTTAATAGCCCCCTGGTACGAAGTGTTGATATGACCTGCGTCGCTATTGCCTAACGCACTCGCAATCGCAATCGGCTTCAAAGTGGAACAATTGTTTACATTTTGTATGCGAACTCGCCTTCGAACTGTCAAAATGAAAACGATTGCGATTGCGAGTGCGTTAGGCAATAAGGCCTCTGTTTTGTAAGGGTTTAAATTCAGTATTTTATTACTTACACATTCAGGGAACTTATACGAAAAATAGAACCATCGATTAAGATACTTTGTAAATAACACATCTTGCGAGTAACGTGTTGTTATGATTATTTCTAAATATATTTTTTTAGACAACTTCTTCAGAAAAACTAACACTACAGCATTGTTTAAAATATTTTTCTACATCAAATAAGCCCAATTCTATAATTATCCGATTTTTATCTGCTTAAGTTTTAGACAAAAACTATTTCGCCATAAACTATAAAGTAAAACGTACAAATTAAATCTAAAACTACGGCATTTTTTTTTTGATTGCATCTAATATAAACCTAATCGAGTAAGCTTACCTATTTAGCTTTGGCTTAGTTATAAGTAGGTTTTTTTTGACTAAATTTAAAACTAAATAAAAACTGATTAGTTATCAAAGTTCAAAAGTCATATTGTTAGGTAATCGTTTGAAAAAAACGGAAGTTGTTAATTATGTGACCACATAATGTAGATAAAAATTCAGGGCCTCTATTCTTGACGGTAAAAACCATGTCGTCTTTGACCTGTTATGGTATTGTATTGAATTCTGCAGCCATTACTGTCAAGTCAATAAGAGGTATCAAATACGATAACAGGTCCAAGACGATATGTTTTTTACCGCCTAGAATCTCGGTCCAGGTTGCTTTGTTTGGGCTCGCAAAATACGCAAAGCAGTCAATTGATGACTTCAAAATGATTTGAAAATTATAATTTATAAGTGTCCCGTATGTCATACTACTTGCCAATCTGTTTTAGTTTATAATAAAAAAAAACATTATATTCATATTCAATATTATAAAACCACTTTCCTGTTTCCAGGGTAGTCACCGCCACCCCGCCTAGGCCAGCAATAAAAATAACAGAGATCAAAGATAGCAGCCAGCTGAATGGGCACGTCAGACCAATCGCGAACGGGCACATCAAGCCAATAACCAATGGGCACGCGTCAACCCAAGCGCAGCAGCCAATCACAGAAACCCTGACCTTTCCCAGTGTTCCGACCTCCAATCTCACAGTTTCAATGAGCGCCCTTTCGCCCCTGGAAGCTCGGCCAATCGAGACAGTGTCTCTCAACGACATCAGTAGCATTAAGAAAAAAAAGAGTATAACCAAATTACTAAAGAAACCTTTCAAGGTGTTCGGACGAAACAAGACTAAGAGCCAGCAAATACTCGTCGATTACTCTGTTTAATACTGCTATAGTGGTTTACACCGATTCACTTGGGAAAGTCCAGCATGTGTTTACATTCATCAGTGTAAATTCGCCTTTACAGCAGGTTATGCTTGGCTGGTTTGTACGGTTTTGAATTCGGAACTTCGGGGGAAAAGAACAGCCTTTTCACGCGTTATTCGCATCTGAGTCGAAAGAAAGAGACGAAGCAAAAGTTGTGAACGTGGCACGTAGGATCTATTGAACAGCCTTATTGATTTTTACAATGAACAAACTTTTAGTATATTTACTAAATTATATCATCAAATAACATTTCTATATTCTGTGAAATCAAAAATATACTGCGATCTAGATGTTTTGTTACTTTGGTTCCCTCATATAAGACATAGTCTTGTCCCGACATTTCAAAAGATCTGATTCAGTTGTAAAACTTTACCACAGTCGGCCATTTTTATATAAAACATGCGTTGACTGGAACTTTGTGTGAGGATTATGAGCCTGGATTGGTTAGAAACCGTTACTTTTTACAAAAAAATATCTGTACTTTTCTATTTCTAAGTATATCTTCCCTTCTTGCTTCGCATGTTATTTAGATACGTAAGCTAATACGTGCAGTTTATTCATTAGTTTTAAAAATGCTATGGTGTTTTTGTATCGTATCGATGTTACTGATTGCTATGCAGCCGAGGAATGTGATTATTTAGCAGTTTGACTACCTTCGTCAATTTACCGGGTTATATATTTTCCACGCATCATTAGTCGTGTCACGTCGGTAAATGTATAACACGGCTAATTTACATGTTACGTCAAAAGTGCTAAACAATCTATTTCCTTGACTATACACGGTCGATTGTTCCAATATTCCATCTTTCTGTTCAACCGCCAGACTACAAAAATGAAACAAAAATTAATTATTATCTACTTTACCTATTGAAAACGTAAAAAATGGAGATTATGTCTAAACATCAACTCATGCAGTTCATCAGATTTTGTATAGAAAACGTATATTTTACCCACGACTACATCGTCATTATTATTAGCGAAATACAGTTGGGTTTTGCTAATTATTCTTGCTGTCATTTCAGTATGGTTTTAGCTTTACAGCACTTGTCTAATGACAGCTACTATCTCGATTTATTGAGTAATTTTTAATGGGGTTTTAGTAACGTTAAAGTCTATTGCATAAATCGGTACTTTTTGAATGATATTTTATTCATGCTTATGAATTATTTGTATATATTTAGGGTAAGTGTGAAAATATTATTTGTGTCAAGGCGTCCGGTATGTAATATGTATTTATTATAGAAAAAAATATAACAAACAAAGTGTATTTGTTTGTACGTATATAATTTTGATATAATACTCGAAACTCGACGTTACACAGTATACGAGATCAAAGCGTAGTTCAAAATTAAACTGGCTTATTGTAAAAGTGATAACCGCGTAAATAACAAATTTAAAAATAGCAAAATCCACCTTATTTCATTAGTCATTAAGGTGCATTTTGCTCCTTATTCAATTTGTTAGTTACGCGGTATAGCGTATTACCGTCGCTATTCTGTTGTTGACAGGTTTAAGGGCCGATTTCACCAATGAAATTAAACGCGATCAATTTAAACTCGAGTTAGATTCATACGAGAACTGTCATTTTAACTCGAGTTGACACGAGAACTGAGTTTATCGTAAATTGATCGCGTTTAATTCATTGGTGAAATCGGCCCTAAGTATATTGTGCCGCCATTGTCAAGTTATTTTCGTCTTTTGCGTAGTGCAATTAATTATATATATTATATATAAATGTTGTTGATGCTGTCGAGCAAAAATCTATTTTATATACTATAATAAACGATAACGAACAATGAAATTGTCGCTTAGTGCCTTCTATTACTGAGAGGATGCCAATTTATATGTAAGGATCAATTTATAAAATTTAATGAATGTTTTGAAATAAATATTTTATTCAATTAATTATTGTGTTATTCTGCCAACTGAGGGCTTTGCCAAGATGCATTGCGCTAACTAAGGTTTCTATTCGTTTCGTTTTTAAAACAAACGCGTCACTGGTAGACCACGTGACTTTTCGTATCACGTCATCTACCAGTGACGCGATTGGTTTAAAAACGAATCGAATAGAAACGCAATGTATCTTGGCAGGGCCCTCTGTGCAGCTGATTGTTATATACAGTCGCCATTGAATATAATATGTAGGTACGGTCGAGTTCATAAATTATATATACACTTTAGTGCCTTGTCACTTTAATCGTTGTGCCAATTCATATGGCAGTTTAAACATGACATTAAATAGATAAGGTACTAAAGTATATACACACCTTCAGAACAATAGTGACCTAATTTAGAAATTTTAAATTTCGAGTTAGATCTCTATAATCATAAATTTATGACTTGAAGTTTGAAAGCCGAAATTTTGAATTAGGTCACTATTGTTCTCAAGGTGCGTATATGAACTCTACTGTAACACCGAGCACCGTGTTTGTATAAGGGGCTTTATAATTAAAAAAGGTTTAATAAATTCTAGTTTATTATCAAGATATGCACACACTATACACGCGGACGAGGTGGTCGCCGCCGCCGCTCGCGAGCAGCATGCTCGAGTCTCGATCGTCTTTCGGCTGGAAGCTGAGCTTCCGGACTGTCAGGTGGTGAGCCGCGCTGGAAAATGTTTACAGTTTAGTGTGGTAAAAAATAAAGGGTCTCGTACCATTTGCATTCTTGTATTATTAAATTTGTTGTTAGAAATATACTGAAGATTTCAATTGTCTGCCTCCGTCACTGTTCATCGAGACAACCCGCTGACAGACGGACGGACGCTCAGCAGAGGCTTCATAATAGGGCTTGGTTGGCACCCTCTGGGTATGGAACCTTTTAGAAGGTCCTTTCTCATACGCTCTTATTAAGAGCAAGTGAGAGAGAAGTACAAACCCGAAGCATTTTCAAAGTGCTCACAGATCGAACATACAGCCGCTGCCGTGGATTAGTTACGAGCGGACATAGAAACAGACATACAAACAGTCAAGTGCTAAAATATGTATCGAAAGAATCCTTTCACAAATATGTTACGAAGTTCTTATTACGCTGGAATAAGGTGCATTGGTACATATTTTTGAGATGTTGCCTTCTCCCATAATTTTACACTCAACTGTACATACAGGTCAAACACATAACGTCTTTAGGCTTCGTTTCTGTCGGGTAATTAGAGACCATCGCACCTACCTATGATCCAGCTCCTTCAACAGCGTCCAACCATCCCGAAGGCGTAGAACCTGATGAGGCCGCTCTCGAGCCCCACGGCGGCGACCCTCGGGCCCGCGGGCGCCAGCGCCAGCGCCGTCACCGAGTCGCGCGCCAGCTCCAGCGGGGCACCCGAGAGCCCGAAGGAGCCCAGGGAAGACCCGGAGGGCGGGCCTGAAGACCAGATGCACACCTGGCGGGAACACACGTGATTACGTGATATTATTTCAGCCCACATCCACCCACTGCACGGTATAGGCCTCTTCATTTTCACGCCATTTTGCCCGGTCTCGTGCTACCGCCATCCTTTCCCAACTGTCTGCCGAATGTCATCAGACCGACGAGCTGATGGCCTGCCCGTTGATCTGTGACCTAATCTCGGCCCCCATGCCGTTAGCGCCCTCGACCACCTTTACGTGATTTGTTTTCATAAAATTGCTAAGTATTCATAATTTTTACTATCGCTGAAACTGTGAACTTTTCAGAAATTGCATGCAAGCATTTTATGAGCACCATGTATGGTCCAATGTTTGATAGGACTCACCTTCCCCTCCCTAGATCCCGTCGCAAACAGACTCGAGTCGTGTGCCCACGCGCAGCACCATATAATCCTCGTATGGACGCCGTTGGTCTTGTCTGTGCTGGCCACCTGTTCAAGCGAGTCCGAGCCCTGCTGTCTAGAGTACAGGGTCCACCGGCGGTCGCGTGACACCGACAATAGGTGGCGGCTGTCCGGGCTGAACGAGAGCTGCGTCACGGTCAGCTGGTGGGAGACCAGCTTTTGGATTTGTTGCCAGGTCTTGGTTTCCCTGGAATTGAGATTTTTCTATTAATGAAAATTTAATAAAATTTGGTTAAGGCGCATAAAATAACATAATTTGCAAAATGTCCATTCAGCAAAGAATCCCTTTTTGAAACAAACTTAGCTTTATGTGTATGTAAAGTCGATGAAATAGTCGTATGCCGCCCTAAAGTTGAATTTCATCTCATATTTTATGTCGTAAAATGGAGAAGGGACATTTTTTTTCTGACTTGCCGCGGAGGAAGTTATTCTGCGAAAAGTCATTACAGTGCCAAAAAAATGTAGTTGTCTCTATTCAGTCCAAGTAACGCAGAAAGTCAAATACTAAAGTTTCTTATGTTTATATTTATTACGTCACTTTGATATAGCTAATGGACCCGACTCTACAGTGGCCTCTAAACTTCCTAATGTTATTTAGGTGTCGCTAACACTTTGCTATTCTATGAGCAGCTGTCATAATCAAATGACTGCGCTAATTTGAATCTGACGCTTCTTATTTTAGGCGGGCTATCCAATATTATATTGACCACAGCATAAGAATATATAGCATAGAAACCGGACTATAAGACGTACTTTGCGTCAGCTATCTTTCTCTACTTTTTAGATTACTTATTACATGAGAAAAAAATGAAACAAAGAGTAGGCTGTTTTTTCTTCTTTAACTGTCATTGTCACAAGGTTTTACACAGGGACTTCTTTGTCCTTCCTATAGGAAGGATTTGTCTTTCCTTGTCTATAGGTCCAAATACTATAGGTGCTTAAAGGTCCAAATCACGCCTTACTTGTGACGATGTACCAAATAATGAAAGAACAGCTATAGATTCATCTCTTTCCAACTCACTATGAAAACCATAAGTAGAAAGAAGTGAACCATAATGTATTTTCTGCTTATTTAGTACGGTTTCTATGCCTTTAGTCTTTCTTCTGTAATATTGATATTCTGGAATAGCACTTGTTAAATCTGCCGTATAAACCATGTCTAAAAATTAGACAATTTAGTTTTATTGTAGCCCAGAAATCGATTTTTTTGACTGAATGTGTGTAAGGATACGGTGTTCCGTATAAATTAATTTGTAATTTGCATAGCATAGGAAACACGTTTGGCGTGTAAGTGACACATTTTGTATTTGACGTGAGGCGTTCAAAAAGAACACACGCGTTCGGGCTTTTTAGACTGACTTTAGGTATAGTATAGTTATTGATTGTTGTTGTACAGTCAACAGCATAAATAAGTGATCATTTATGTATCTTGTCGCTTTCAATCGTTTGACAATTTTGTATGACATTTCAAACACGACGTTAAAGTGACAAGGTACATAAATGATCACTTATTTATGCTGTTGACTGTACCAGATGAGCACGGCGGCGTGCTCGGCGGCGGCGGCGCGGCAGGCGGAGGCGAGCAGCGTGGCGTCGGGCGCGGCGGCCAGCGCGAACACCTCGTAGCCGTGCCCGTACAGCTTCTGCTGCTCCGGCCACAGCGTCTGCTGCATCAGCGTCTCCTCCGTGGGGGGCTCTGGGGGAGGGGCGCATTGAGCTTGGAGAAAGGCAGTAAACAAAGGGTTACATAATTCCAAATTGATCAACATTCCGAATGCAATAACCAAGCAAGCTTCTGTTAATACTACGAAATACTAGTGTGCACACACAGACACACGGACACACGCACACACGCAAACACATGATGACACGCCAATCTACTCCCTAAATCTCACTGAGACGGAGCGCTTAGACGAAAATATGATTTTATTGATTTATTAAAAATTACAACACGTACCTGTCAAATTGACGGGCACAAAGTATCCGTCGTTGTCCTCGTCGTCGGCGAACACCGCCTTGTTGGACAGCCCCAGCGACGGCACCGACGCGCCCTCCGCACCTGACCAGGACATTATACCTTATAACTTAAATTTGGGACCCACCTTAGGTCCAAAGTCATTCTGACATTCTACAACAATAAGGTTGAGTCTCCTATAAGTTACAAATGATTTGGCATCTCTAATGACATTGACAACTTCAAGCCTATTTTTCTTGAAATGGGTCACAAATTAACGATCGCGATAGTACATAATCAAGGCAATAACTTGAACTATGTTTCAATGAAAATAAGGTTTATTTTCCTATCTTCCTAAACTGAAAATGATGACGAACAAGGCAGTATAAATGTACTTCATACTTTTATATTTCCTTGTTCGTTTGGACAATAGTACTACCGAATATCACCGTTATCGTGCGTCGGTAGGCTTAGGGCCGAGTTCACCAACCGATTGAACAGACGGTTAAGTCTTAATCAGCTGTTAGTCAATACATTTGACACCCGTTAAACCGCTAACCGTCCGTTTAATTGTTGGTGAACTCGGTCCTTAGTGGCTTAGGGGGTCGACTCGCGATCGTAAGGTACCGAGTTCAAATCCCCTCGGTCACTATTTACAGTCAAGTGTAAAAATATGGGACAACGCAACATCTCAAAAACGGTCTTGCTAAACAACATTTTGCAAAACACTTTTTTTTCTGATACTTTAAATATTTCAGGATCATCTTGTAAAACCCTATAGGTTAGGTTAGGTCGGCTTTATAAAAATCCTGAAATATTTACAGGGCCGGAAAAAAAGCGTTTCGCAAAATTGTATGTTTGTGAAATGAATCAGTTTGTGAAACGTTTTTAGCAAATGATGGTAAACCCTCAAAACGCCAGTGTAATAAGAACTTTGTAACATATTTATGACAGGATTCTTTCCATACATATTTTTGCTCTCGACTGTACCAATGAGGTTACCTTACTTAAGTATTACCCGAAGTTCTTATGGTGAAGGAAAAACATCGAGAAGAAACCTACACAATCGAACAGCTAATTGTGTAAAATGGTAATTGCACAAAAAATCTAAAGGCATCGAAGTGTATCCGAAAGGGCCCATGTATAAGATTCGATAAGTACTGACCGTCGCCCGCCCCGCCGAGCTCCTCCTGCACTATGGTGCGGTAGTTCCCGGCGAAGTTGCCCGGCGCGGCGAACACGCGCACCACCTTCTCCTCGGCGGCCGACGCGAACGAGCGCGCCGACAGCGGCGCCACGCCCGCCATGTCGTACCCGTGCACCTGCGGCCGAGCCACCTCGTGCCACTCCGCCGAGCCTGACAAGACACTATAGCGATACACTTTAATGGCTCCTCTACACTATCGGCGATGATCGTTGATATTCTGATCGTGTATAATCGGCACGATCATCGTGCGAGAATCCACACTGTCGCCCGTAGTAGTTTGTCGAACGGCAAGCGTACAAGATGGACGTGGATTGTTGCTGCTTTATTATTTAACTAGAGGATGCCCCCGACTTCGTACGCGTACAATTAGTTTCCCGCTACTCCTCCTATTTTAACCCCTTAGGGGGTGAATTTTGAAAAATCTTTTCTTAGTGCTCACTTCATGAAAGGAACCCCTGTACCAAATTTCAAGTTTCTAGGTACAGTCGTTTCGGCTGTTCGTTGATATATAAGTCAATGAGTCAGGTTCGCCTTTTATATATATATAGATATTTAGATAAATGGAGGAGAAAGAGAAGAGGTGGTGCTTGAGCATTAATCATAATAAAACGAAGTATGTAGATACAATAACTATATAATAAAATTTAATTTTTAATTAATTGTCCACCGGGGAATGAATGGTCGGCGATAGTGTGGGCAGCTCAACGCACTACGCGGCGATTCCCTTCCCCGAAGAACCGACAATTCACGGGTCGCAGATGATCAGCGAATAAAGCCGAGTATGCCCTCTACAATATCGTGCACGCCCGTAATCGTCTGTAATCATCGATAGTGTAGAGGAGCTATAAGGGCCACCAAAACAGAAAATTTAACACTGGGTTAATCACTAGCTCGAGTTAAGGCACTGGTCCCACCGCCGGCAGGTAAGCCATGAACTATCGGCGATTTACTCGCCCAAGAAACGAACAAAAGATAATCGCTCCCGTGTAAATAAAAGAGAGAGATATATTTATAGTTCATCGCTGGCTGTTCACACTGCCGGCGAGGACTCTCTCTACTAGTTTAGCGAAACAAAAGTATAGATCGCGTGTCAAAAAAAGAGACACAAATATTAATAGTTGGTCGCTGCCTCTACTCGCTTGGGAACAGTGCCTAAAATGCCAGTTTTAGTATGAATCTCACGTTTGCCAACTCGAGTTAGTGTCGTAACCCATTTTTAATTATTCTGTGCAAGTGGCCCTAAGAGGATTGTGAGCCGACACTTTAAAAAAAACCATAGCTGTCAAAAAAAACCATACTTATTCAGCGAAATTCAATTTCAAAATATTTATTCAGCAAATAGGCCACATGAGGGCTCTTTTACACGTCGGTAATATAGAGTGAATCTACCAGCGCTTCGGACAAGACCATCATTGCGGAGAAGAAGCGCCGCAAGAAACTCCAGCAGAAGGTCATTTTTTCTTTTAGCTCCGGGTCATAACGTTTCTCACCCCATATCCAGTCCCATTTTCCCTTTATTTTTATATATTTTTAAGTTAAATATTGTATAAAGAAACTGATCGACGTACTGTCACGCCGCTTGTGGCGCCCACACTGCGTTCTATGGACCTAAAGTGCCCGCCGCATACTCGTCGCTTACAGCCTACTTACTGAATAAACATCTTTTATCTTCTTTTTTTTTACAGGGTCATACTTCCCCGGTTACAGATTACGTACCGTCGGGCCGCTTCCACGGCGCGTGCAGCCTCGTGGTTTGATCCGCGGATACACTAGCGAGGTACGACGCTTGTGGTGCCCACGCTACATCCTCTACGCGGCCAAAGTGCCCGCCGCATACTACACGCGGCGTCCATTGATGCGTCTCCTGCCAAAAATACATAAATTACTCGCTGCTTATTATATTTTGCACAGAGATAGATGGAGAAACAATGAGTGACAGTAGACTAATATTGAAGACTACTACACACTACACTACACAATCCAGCAAGAATAACAAAACAATTTCTACATGGCCAGAGTTATGGCCAAAATCTTTACATAATATAAAACAAAGTCAGTTCCCGCCATCTTTACTCTGTATGGAAGGTTTTTATGTATAATAAATTCATTATGTACGGGTGAAGAAGACTCACATAAACCGAAGCGAAGCGAGGTCGCTAGTAAATAATAAAGGACATGCTTACCTTTTTAAACTGCCAGATATGAAAGCTCCCATTATACCCGTGTGCCATAAACGCTCCCCCTTTGGGCCCAAACCGGCTTCCGTAGAAGCCCAGCCCGTTCCCCCCCACTTCCCCCACCCGCACCCGTTCCACCCACACGCCCTCCTGGTCCTGGTGCTCCAGGGTGTCCTCGGGCTCCCAGATTATGACGGTTTTGTCCAGGGATGACGACAGGAGACGGTACACTGGTTTTTCGTTGCCGTCTGAAAATTATTGCACTAGGGATTAGGTTTAATACATTTACTATTTAAAAACACTATCCCTTTTATTCATAAATAAGCAAAAGCTACACTGTGATACAAATATGCTCTGTCCTTATCTGTCATTATGACATTTAAATTTGACAGAAAGGGACACAAAATACTTGACCATTACTACTCCAACCAATTGCCGGTGGTTCGAGTCTAGGTTGAGCCTGTATCACGTGTATCCAAGAACTATACAGAACAAAAAAAAACCTAATTAGCATTTTCCACAACCCAAATAGATTTTTTATTGTCGCATTTTTTTTTTACCGTTTACGTTTTTTGACGACGCGTATGAAAAAAACGAAGACTAATTTTACTATTGACCCGGATTTTCAATATAAAGCTGACTTGTAAAATCCAAACCAAGCTAGTTTTCTTGAAAACTGCAATATATGTAACGTTGAGATCGAATAATTATTTATACTTCACCTTTATCCACAGCGCATGGATGCCACTGCACTCCATAAACCCAGCCCTCATGCCCTGCCAGCACAGCTTCCAGTTTCACTGACCACTCCTGCCCGTATGCAGGGAATACTTTCTGCTCCACCTTGATCCCGGAAGTTGGTTGGTCTTCATGGACCTGGATACGCCACAGACGGATATACGTGTCTTGGGATGCTGAGGCCAGCATTATTGTGGAGGCATCTGCAACACGTTTGACACTTTTAATAACATGAGTTCTTAGAATATAAAAAAACCTAAAACAATACACATAAGGCAGATCAATAGTCATAATTAAGCCAAAAAAATAGAAATAAAACACTAATAATTTTGGTATTATGTATATAATTATTCAAATATGCACTAACCCCCACAAATTAATTATGTTCCAGAATTATGAAGCATGCATCTCAAATTCTCTATGTATTGGTAATAAAGTGGTCATTTCCACCACAGTTAACTGCACCACAGCACTCAAAAATAATCAAAATAAAAAAATAAAAACATTTCTCATAAAAAATCTTGCAAAAGAATGGTTTTTGGCATTATTAAATAAATAAATAAATACAGAAAAATGTCTGTATTTTTTTTCCTATCCTTAGGTAATACAGCAAAGCCACAATAAAACTAATTAGCTAGAAAACTCACCAACATCCACAACATCCAGCCCTCTGACCCAATCCTCGTGCCCCACCAATGTATGCACCCGGTGGTACTCATCCCCTGCAAACACATGGATTTTGTGGTCGTCCAGCGCACAGAACAGCACTGGCTTGCTGTTGGGCAGCTGGTGAACGTGCAGTGTGAAACAGAGACCGGACTGGAGGGAGATAGTCTGCTTGTGGTTTCTTGTCCCTGAAAAGAGAATCACCATCATAACATTAAGTATACTTTTCATAAAACTCTAGCTGACTTCTAGGATGTATTTTCATCCAATTCTTTTTGTATTAGTCTAAAATTCTATACAAGTAAAAAGGTGGAACAATAATAATTAGCTCATGTCAGTGATCAGAGCACCATCAGCAGTGTTTAGAGAATATACTTGATAAATTTATGAAGAAATAAAAAAAAAAATGCTATGAATATGTGCATACCACATTTAAGCTGCCTGTGCTCAAAAAAAACCTTGAACTATTAAAACTAACATCTGATTGTAATCATTAAAAGGGTAATATTTTAACATAATAAAAGGTAATATTTACCATTTATCCTTTCCCAAACTCGAATAGTGGAGTCTATAGATCCCGTAAATACAATCAAATCATCATCTTTAGTATAAAGTCCATGCACAGACATTACTCCATCCTTGTGTCCAGTCAATGTGCTTGTCACCTTCCAAACCCCATCAACTCTGGTCCATATTGCTGCGGTTTTGTCTGCAGAACTTGAGATCAGTTCCGTGCAAGTACCATGTGGCTTATGGAGCCATTTGACACAGTTCACTCTGGACTTATGGTGACAAAGCACTGTTAGAGGGTTCCCGCCTTTTAAATTCTAAAAAAACATGAGAAGAATTTGTTATTTATTTAATTAACTTAAGAATGTCTACTGAAGTTCGGTCAATCTAAAATCAATATGGTTCGTTGAATCTAGCCTTATTTTTGGTTTGATTCGAATCCTATAAGAATGCAAAGTTTTACCGTATCGTAAATAACAACAGCATTCGTAGCTCCATAGCATATGATCCCATCGTTGTTCCAGTCGACTATTTCTGGCATGCGGTTACACGCAACCGACGTGTAGACTTCGCTTACGCTCACTTTCATGATTTCTCAGATTCGTGCCTCATTTGAAACAATAATTACATATGTTGCTAAATGCAGAATTATTTGTTTTCTTATGTTTATAGGTTATTTTGTCATATGGCTGGCTGTCATCTGTCAACTGTCAAAACAAGGCTGTAATCCGGTATTTTAGAGTTTTTTTTTTGTTCACTAAAAGAGAAAGAAGAATTTAGATTATATCTTGATTTTACTATTATACTCCCATAGTTTGTACTGCTTTAAAGTTACTAGCTTTAATTACCTACTTATTACAAACGTACAAAATTTTATTTAAATAAGTAAATCATTTTTAACAACCCAACGTTACGAACTGTTTCATCTACAATTATTCACGCTGAATGTGAAAGAGAATTCCAAACGAATACGTAAGAAACGAAACGAAACTACGAAGGCGCGAAAAGTAATAATAAACATAAACGTCATCTGTGCTGTGCGTTTTTTAGATACCTATTGTATAAAGTGTGAAATAATGTCCTATTTATTGAATAATTTTTAATTTTAATCGCGAAGCTTTAGAATAAATATTAACTATGCCTGACGTAATGATATTGGGTATACCCGTAAGCTTTCCCTTTGAGCCGTATGATGTCCAAAAAGCTTATATGGAACGAGTAATAGAAAGCTTGCAAAACAATTCAAACGCGTTGCTGGAGTCTCCCACGGGCACTGGGAAGACTTTAAGCCTATTATGTTCTTCACTAGCATGGTTATTAGTGAAGAAGGCCCAGTTACAAATGAATGCACAACTTGGGAATTTTGCTGAACACAGTGAAAAAGGTGGTACTCTGCGGGATTCCTTGAAGCAAGGCGCAGGAAAAAGTAAGGATAATATGACTTGGGGTATGCCAAAAATTATATATTCATCCCGTACACATTCACAATTAACCCAAGCAATGCAAGAGTTAAAGAGATCCAGTTATAGACATGTGAAGGCGGCAGTATTGGGCTCTAGAGATCAGATGTGTATACATCCCGAAGTATCTAAAGAGACAAACAACATGAACAAAGTTCACATGTGTCAGCTAAGAGTCAAGTCTCGGACTTGCCATTTCTACAATAATGTTGAGTCTAAAAAAGAGGACAGGGCTGTTAAAGGGGATGATATCTTGGACATTGAGGATTTAGTTACCGTTGGAAAGAAACTAAAAGCCTGTCCTTACTATCTAGCAAAAGAATTAAAGCAGGAAGCTGACATCATATTTATGCCTTATAATTACCTGTTGGACCCCAAGTCAAGGAAAGCGAATGGTGTTGAATTGACTAACAATATAGTTATTTTAGATGAAGCTCACAATGTAGAGAAAATGTGTGAGGAGTCTGCATCACTTCAAATAAAATCTACTGATATTGCTCTATGCATAGAAGAGATAACACATGTGATGAGATCATTCAGTGAAGGCAATGATGATCAGCTAGATGCCACCATAGATAATAATCAACCCAAAGACTTTACTTGTGATGATCTGTGTGTCATGAAAGAAATGATGCTAGCATTTGAAAAGGCATTAGATGGAATTACAGTGGGTAATGAAGGCTCAACATTTCCTGGTGGGTACATATTTGAATTGCTTGAAGAGGCAGAAATAAAGGACCATAACCAAATGTCAGTAATCACGTTGATTGACAATCTTATACAATATTTGTCAACAGGTAGTGCTTCTCCATTTCAGCGTAAAGGAGTGGGCCTTCAAAAGATAGTTGATCTTTTGAATGTTGTATTCAGTGGAACTACTCACGCACATAAAGAGAGAGTGAAGCTTTGTTACAAAGTTCACATACAAGTTGAAGATAAAAAGAACAACAAAAAGTCAGACAGTTGGGGTGCGCTGAAAACTGCCAAAACAAAGTCCTCTGAAAGAGTCTTAAGTTATTGGTGCTTCAGCCCTGGCTTTGGCATGAAGCAGTTATTGGAACAAAATGTTAGAAGTATTATACTAACTAGTGGCACTCTGGCCCCTCTCAAACCATTAATTTCAGAACTTGGGATTCCTATTGGAACGCAACTAGAGAATCCTCATATAGTCAAGGCCAACCAAATATGTGTCAAGATCGTACCTCAGGGTCCTGATGGTACACAGCTTAACTCAAACTATCAAAACAGAGACAATCCCAAATACATTTCATCTTTGGGTCGAACCATATTAAGTTTCTGTAGAGTGGTCCCAGACGGGCTCTTGGTCTTCTTCCCATCCTACCCCATCATGAACAAATGTCAAGAAATGTGGCAATCGGAAGGGATATGGACTGGTATCAATAATATAAAACCAATTTTTGTGGAGCCTCAGAGGAAGGACACATTTAATGCCATAATCAGTGATTATTACAGTAAGATTAGTGATCCAAGCACAAAAGGGGCATGTTTTATGGCTGTTTGCAGGGGCAAGGTGTCTGAGGGGTTGGACTTTGCAGATATGAATGGCCGAGCAGTAATTATTACAGGATTACCTTTCCCTCCATTGAAAGATCCTAGAATCGTTTTAAAGAAGAAATACTTAGAGGAACTAAGGATTAAAGACAAGGAATTCTTGTCTGGAGATGAATGGTACTCTTTGGAAGCTACAAGGGCAGTCAACCAGGCTATTGGAAGAGTCATCAGACACCAGAATGACTATGGAGCTATCCTGCTTTGTGATAGCCGATTTAACAACCCCAAAATCAAAGGACAGTTATCGGCTTGGCTAAGAAACCATATCAATGTGTCAAACAAGTTTGGTGAGACAGTAAGTGAAATCTGCAGGTTCTTTAAAAATGCAGAGGCATCTTTACCTGCTCCAAGACTGAAACCTTTACTTCCCAATGAAGCAAAAATGAGTTTTAAAGATAATGGCTCTGTTAACCCAAGTGGATTGTCCTTTCCAACATCTCAAACTAGAACAGTTAGTAAAACTTCTAGAAAATCAGTGAGCCAGTATCCTAATTCTAATGAAGTATATGCTGACTTTGCCATGGACTTCTACAAAAATGCTCAATCCTCTGCTTATGTAAATGAGTTTAAACCAAAGGAGACCAAAGACCTTTTTAGTGCAATAGATAGCAGCAATAAGTCTATTAGTCCCAGGCAGGAACCCTTGGTGACAATTCATAAAAGAAATATTGAAGAAACCAGTGTACTTGCCGCACCTAAAAGGAAGAAACTAAAAATAAAACCATTTGGTTTTGAAGAGAATCTGATGAACTCAAGTGAAGCATCTGGCGACTCTGTTGTCATAGACAAAGAGCCTCCAACATCTTTGATAGATTTTGTAAAAGAAATAAAAACATTATTGCATGCTGAACAATACAAGAAATTCCAGTTATCTATATCAAGTTACAAAAAGAATGGAAATTATGGTGAATTTTTAACAATTTTAACTGATTTACTAAAAAATAAGAGAACATTTTATTTATTTAAAGGCATGAAGAGATTTTTAAAGGAAGAGCATAAAAGTATTTTTCGAGAATGCTGTGATAATGTAAAATTGGAAAACTTATTGAACTGACTTTTGTAATTTCTTGTGACATTACCCTTAAATTAAACAAAAACCAATTTATTAACAACTATTTTATTACTTTAATAATCTAAATCTAATGATAACATGTTAAAAGACGTTGCTTGGAGCCGCATTGATTTTACTCGCTATCTCAACAGAGTTGATTCGTAGCATGGTCTGCTCAGCTCTCTGAAAATTGATTCTCATGAACTGCTTCCTCCTCTTCTTTTTAAAATGTACTCGAGTGTGTGACAAGCCTTTTGACACCACTGTGGCTGTTACGGAGACAAGTCCTGGTTGTACAAGGGGACGTCCAATAAGTGAGAAATCTTTAGTAGCTGCAAGTAACACTTTGTCTAATTTTATCTTGTCTCCAATATTTGGTGGCCAGTATCCTTCAACAACAACTAAATCCCCATCAGTTACGCGCCACTGTTTACCCAGAAGGTGGACTACAGCAAAGTTTCTTGAGGCCTTTTCTTCAATGAGTTTGTTGCAAGTTGCTATGACATCCTTTTGAGTATCGACTGGTGTATTCTCTCTTGGTATAAGGTTTGTTACGAACCTTGATAAGATGCCTCCTGAAAGTAAATGTTTGGATTAGAATCAAATGAAATGAATTATTTTTGTTTAACCTGCGAATGCTACAATTTATTTAACAGTATGTCTTACCCTGCCCACCCGTAAAAGTAGAAGCAAGTTTTTGTAGGCCTGCTCTAATCATTGCCATTTTAAATGCGTAATTACTATTTGTTGAATTATTTACAGTCGAGATGAATAAAGAGACATTTTTCAACGAAACATAACCTCATTCAATTATACCACAGATAAAACAAAATTTAATCTCTTCAGTTTGACATTGACATTTAGAAATAGTTCAGAAACAAAAAGTAAAATTCAAATACGCTTCCACGATTAAGTGAGATATAAATTATAATATTGTTTAGTGAGATAATAATAGTGAGTAATAATAAATAAATAAATAAATTTATAATTAAATATCTATGTGTTACGTTAGATAAGCCTTTCCCTTTTACTTATAAAGTTCAAAAAATACCCGCGAGATGGCATTATGCGCAATTTTTTTTTGTAATTTTTTGTCTGGCGATTAGAACATCCAAGCAGCGTGCGGTGCGGGTCGGTTTCCTGTGGCAAATTATCGATGTTGTACCTAACGAATCAATATATCCACATCATGCACGTACTCCTGAACCTTATCGTTTGTGTTTTAACGGTAACTAGTTTTTCAAATGCCTTTAGGAAGACAACGCAAACAATGTGATCCACGTATTTAGGAGATCTTAACCAGATTGGCCGTTTCGCCGTGATTTTGTGTCTGTGTTTGTAAATTCCGTACTAAGTGGCTCACTGTTCGCTTGATTAAAGGCTTTGCGAGATAGCCCGCATGCTTTTTGTGATACATTGCGTCTCTGCTATAGCTCTCGGCTCAAAAATGTTAAAACAACCCCTCAATGGATTGCTAAAATGCGGGCTATCCAATCCTGCCTTTAACTGTAGGTACCTACATAAATCCAAGCCATCGCCAGCCACTTAACTGAATGGGTTGTGATTTAATTTGGTCTCCATTCTTTGCTCCGAGCACTTCCAAATTGGGCAAAGCTATACAGGCTAGATTAAAGTGGCAAAAAAATGCAGCCGGTAAATTTAGCACTGATTTTTGAATTGTGAATGTTAAGTCCATTTACGTTTTGTACAAAATAAATCTTCTCGATTTAAGTTTACGGTACATGCACCTTTGATGTTTTTGAGCGACTAATCATTTATAGTCGTCTTGTACTCAAGAATTTACTACTTTTATGTACGTTCTTGGAATCAAGAAAGGCAAAGGGCATCGGGTAAAGGGCATTGGGTAATGTTTGAAAATATTGTAATTTTTTTTTCAGCGGCCACGGGTGATTTTTTCATAGTTATTTAGAGGACCTCTAAATACACATATATAAAGATACATATAATTTATGGCGTTAAATAATATCGGAGCGGAGAATTTAAGGATTTAAGTATTCAGTTTTTAGTACAAAAGTACGCCCAAGTATGAATATTTAAATTATCTCGGCTCCGATGCACTTAAGAGTATTACATTACATAACAAAATATGTTTTTTTAATAATTCTATCATAATTTACCATTTTTATGAATGGCCGCTCACCTTGACAATGTATGAATTTTACAAATGACAACACTTTTACCCAAACACCTTTATCTTATTACAAGCTTTTATTTAACTTTCAATGTATGTACAGTGCAACCATTTCCTTAATAGCTATCGGCAATCTTCGTTTTTCTATGACACACCAGTGACAAATATACTGTCAGTTGCGAGTGCAAGCGTGATAGCGATAGCCAGCCGAGAGCTATTGAGAAGCTGGGAATACTGTATGTAAGGTCTGTTCATCCTTACTTGTCTTATATAGTAAACAACTTTCTAACCTCAAAATAAACCTTTTTTGGCTTAAACAGCTCTTTCATCGTAAATAAAGTAAACCGAGTTAACATTTTGGACATCACTTGGCCAATGTATTGTCTGTGAATGCTTTATTTTGTTTAAAATAGCTGTTTTAGCCAAAAAGGTTCATTTTTAGGTTAGAAAGTTGTTTACTATATAAGTAAGGATGAACAGACCTTATGTAAGTACGGATTAAATCATGCAATTTAAATTTGACCCACGTCCCGGTTTCCGATGAAGCTGGAACTTTGCACACATGTGTAAATTGGATGACAATGCAATACTATTATGATATGGAGCCGATCTGATGATGGAGTCAGAAGGTGGCGACAGAATCTCCGCTATACTTAACGTAGACACGCCGTGTTTGGACTCATTTATTTGGTCTTGATAAGCAGATAATGAATTTGCAAAAAAAGTACAGTCGGGAACAAAAGCTTGTCCATAAAATGATTTTTTTTATGTTATCAGGTAGGTACTGGGCTGTTACATACATTCTTCGATCCTGTAGGATCTATTGTACCCTTTTTCCACACTCAGCGGTTTAAATGTGGGTACCCTAATAATATTTTTCCTTACCGTAGGAGCATCGGGTAATGTACGGTCGACGACAAAATATTTTGTGAATTTTTTTTGGGTGCACAGAGAAAGAATAGATAAAAACTAAAAACTTACAACATAATTATCCTAATTATTGCTAATACATTCTACAGTAAATATATACGTCACAATATAATACTTATACATATAATAGATACATAATATACTAATATAATTGTCTCTAAATAAATATAAAGACTTAATATACCCATAACAACAAACGCAGAGACTTAAACATGATGAGATAATTATTTATGTACTTTTAATAATGCAAAAATATAAACATAATGTTCGACTGTGTAGGTACCTACTTCAGAATAAGTATTTTAATTTATTTTGGTTTCTTTATTTCAATATTTTCGACAATATATCTAAATAAATATGATGAATGTATAAATATATAATATAAAATTTCGATGTGTGTATTTATTCTCAAGTTCATAAATAGTAATCACAAGTTTACCCGCTACGAAACCGCTACGAGCTACGGATTGCTAGGAGCTACGGGCTGCGCGAGCGACGTAACTTTAACCCAGTTTTCACGGCGGAGTGGGCGAATAATCGCGTTATTGGTGGCTAAGTGGTCTTGACTCCTGTGATGCCTACGGGGTTGCTATCGCTTGTTTAAATTTCAACCATAAACTCTTTGCCATTTTCTAGCAGTAAATTGAGTTATGAATGATTAACTTGTGTTGTTAAGGCTAACTATTAATAGAAAGAAACCCCGATGTAATAGTGATTTAAGTCGTTTTCTTTTTAAAAAGACACACATCGTATCTACAAATGTCCACTTTCTCGAAATTGGACCTACCTAACTGTGGGGTTTAACATGAAATGTATACTAAAGCAGTTCAGAATGTTGAAAAAAAGGGATAGAGCTATAGCAGTTATGTAGCTCCGTCTCTTTCTCTTAACCCAAACTGAACTACTTTATTATGTCAAAGTAACCCCCTGGACAGTATGTACCAGCAGGCCTTTCGCGTAACAGCACTAGCGAGTTAATCTCCTTTGACCAGGCCCCAAATGCCGCGCTTTAAATACCTACTTCCCCCTTCGCCCCGGTACGCCCCTCTGTCTTCCGCGCCCAAAGTTAGGGCTGTTACTTGCGAAATATTTTAATCGGTTTATGGATGTGGTATACAAGTTCAGTCACGAATTATTATTAATGTTTTACTTCAACGTGGAAACATTGTTGCAAAATGAGTTTTTTACATTTATGTTAAATTAGGTAATAATACTTTTTGAGGATAT
Organism: Acleris literana; assembly: GCA_946894065.1. Taxonomy (NCBI): domain Eukaryota; kingdom Metazoa; phylum Arthropoda; class Insecta; order Lepidoptera; family Tortricidae; genus Acleris; species Acleris literana. The sequence continues at coordinate 1,144,037 of OX335674.1, forward strand.
TAAGATTATCTCATAAAACTGCTTTATTCAATCAATTATTTCTAATAATTTTGCCGTAAATAGTCGTTCACTTTTTAAAACTCTATCTTTAGTTCAACCACAAACACTAAAATCAACATAAATACGAAAACCAATTCAAGACACAATAACAATATCTTGGTTAATACATATATATTCCGTGTGTGATGCCCCTGACTGACTAGACACCTCAGGTGTCGCCAGGCGGTAGGTATTTAACGCGCCGAGCGCGCGTTCGGAGCCGGGAGTTTCGCTTCTACGTGTAGTTATTGTTTATTCTTATGCCATGACCCACAACACATGACTAGATTGTCACCGGCAAACCGAAGGTGGGTGATCTACTCGCCGTTTACTTTGATGCTACGTTCGTATTCCCATTCCAGAACCCTGAATAAGAGGGTTATTACGCCATGGCTATGCAGTTCATTTAACGACGGTAAAATACAGAGCTTTAGCAGCAGTATAGCTCCGTCTTTGTCAATCAGTGTAAACCGAACTGCGTAGATCATAACTCATAATTAGGGTTAGGACTTTTGGTAGCATATCGTGGTTCTAGAATCCATGGAGTCGCTATTTCCTAATTATTATAATACATGATACTTTGATTTTGACCTTCAGTATGGTCATATTTCAAAATGAACTAAATACATTTTTAGTTCGGTTATTCCATAACTACTAATATTTTCTTGTTTATAATGCTTTCACAGCTGAGATATCCTCCATATCAAAATTCATTTAAATTGGTTAAGAGGTTTAATAAATAAATGAATTATGAAATATTAAAATACTGCAGGTCAAAATCAAAGTGATATGTATTATAATATATAGGAAATAGCGACTCCATGGATTCTAGAACCACGATATGCCACCAAAATTCCTAACCCTAGTCATAATAGCCCCCCATATCGCCCAGCGCAGTGGTAAACAGCTCGGGGAGCTAATTTTAATGATAATCACTCGAACTTATTACATTGTTTTTTTCCTTTATTTATAAGGTCCACGAGCAGACAGGCCACATAAAGCCCATAGATATTATTAATGACTAGATCTTAAGATGACAATCTTAAGACTTCAAATGCGTTGCCAACCCTGATTGCAGATGGAATTCCTCTATGATAGTCATTTCACCGGTTGTTTTAAGGTTCCTACAGACTAACAGTTGGACAGATCGAGAGGGACGCAGTTTGTTAGAATGAGAAAATTATATAAGACTCTCATTCTAACAGATAGCTGCATCACTCTCGAATTGTCAGTCGAACTTTTTTGGCCTTTGCGAACATTGCTGCTTAGCGGTAGGTTAAAGGACAAGATGGTGGGGGCTATTGTGTGCGTCTAATTTGGTCTAAATTAAAGATTTATTGGATTTATCACTCCAACTTTATAGTGAATTACCTAAACTTCAATAAGATCATTTCGTTTAGTTTTTCTGTTTTCATATGATTTTCGTGAACATGAATCACTTATGTCATGAAACCAGTTGCAACTGCGCATATCAACCAATCAGAGCGTCCCAAAACCGCGCAAATAAAAAGCTTAAGCAGCAATCCAGGTTCCATTTTAAAAATCCAGGTCTATCTCGGCCGGCTCGATTCGGGCGGGTTCGGGCGTTTCCGTGGGCGCTCGCCGGCGTCTGGGGCGCGTCGCCATGGCGACGGGCGGGCACGCGGCGCTCTCGTCATTGCGGCCGCGGCCGAAAACAAACATGAGAGCCGGGGCTCTCCGGCCGGTAGAGGAGCCCTACACTGAGTCATTTTATAGCACCGGTGATAAGGTTATCAAGCACAAGATATAGTTAGATATATTTTATTTGTCTGATGGTTTTAGGTGTCAAAAAAGGATTTTATGTCAGCTTGAATCCGGTTCGAAGGACCATCGTTTTTTATAGTGATTGGTTTAAGGATTATGTTTATCTAAATGGATGAATAGCGCGACGATTATACTCTTACAAATGTATTTTGAGGACAGTATTCTGTCGTCAAGAATCTTGGGGTCATGTAAAATCAGACAGATATTAGTAACAAAAGTATGTGAAATAAACAGTACATAACCCAAAAAACATATTAAAACCAGATTGAAATACGAAGTGCGGTTATACAACAGCCTAAGAACAGTATACTTGCATCCCTCTAACGTATAACCGCGTCGTGTTCGCCTATATTCATCAATGTGAAAGGCCTATAAGCGTGTATAGTCTAGCGCGGGCTTTCCCGGGCGCTCCGACAGGCTCAACCACACGGCGAGCACCCCAGGGCTTGGCAGCGGCAGCGGGGGGGAGCGGGGGGGCTCCAGCGGGGTCGCTGCGCGCGCACGGCGCCCGCGTCAGTCGCAGGGCGGCGCGCGACCGGCGCAGGGTCGATACGCTCTCCGCCATGATACGCGCACGTGGTGGTTAGGGCCAGTGACAGAACCCACAGGGTCTCGAAATATGTGCCTTGGATCCGACCCAGCAGCCAGTCTCTTTTATTCTGGTTGTAATACCATGCCAGTGCTTTCATAGGTACGTTGCATGGGTGTTGTAGCGCTGGTTCAAGTCAGCTCCGGGATTTGTGGAAAAGTTGGAGCTGTTCTGGTCAGCTTTATGAATTTGTACCTCCTTAGTGTAATACAATGTATCATGTACCTTAGTCCATAACTACCGGTACACTTTTGCCTTTAGATTCCAGGCAAATACTAAGCAACGTATAAGTAGAGGTTTTTTGTAGTTGTTTGTGACGATGGAAAGATGTACTTAACAATCGGTGATTACAAACCTCTTTGGACGGATAACGTTTATGTGTAAAACATGAATAACATAGCCAAACTGTAGGTATAAGACTCTTTTCACGATATACGTACAGGAAGAACTGGACTGCTGAGTCCCTTTCTCAACCCCCAAAACTTCTTTTTTTACAGCTAAGGAGAAATAAACATTTGATATTCCAAACGTACGTGTATTTTTAAGTCATAAGTAAGTGATCACTTCAGTACCTTAGCGTTGTAACGTCATTGCAACTACCATATGAAAGTATGTACATATTATAAAGGTGAGAAGGTACAAAATGACCAATTATTATTAATGACGTTGATTATTTAACACAATGCCATCTTCAGTTACTACTGTGGAATTACACGAAACGTCTAGAATTATATGATTGAGCAGACCGAGAATCAGTCATCAATTATATTCCCCGAAGGCTGTACCTTATTTGCTTAACTACTTACCCTTCGAAATAACAGTTTCTTGGAATATAGCCATGGTGTACACGGCCAATAAAATTTACCATAAGGGTTAATTTCCATTGTACTTCTTTTGCAGTTAGGTAATTTGTGTCAATTTTAATTGTCGATAAATTATGTTTTTATTTTGCTATTTTTCATTTTTTTTTTCATTTTCATTCTAGGAAGTTAGTCAAAAGTGAAAGAGCTGTGTAATTAAAAATAAATAAAATTAGAACACAGATTTTTACTTAAATTATAAATGCGAAAATGTGTTTTGTTTGTTACATTTTCACTCAAATCAATCAAAATCAAAATTAATCAAAATTGTATACAAGTTTAACCCGAAAAATAGGACAGTTTCCGAAGGCAAAGCGACAACCGATTACTCTATACACCCACTGTTAAAATTTATGTTTCTATTGAATTTTAATACTTAATCTATTGTTAATTACGGCGGTCGAACCCTTAATTAATATCAGAGTTTTTGATATACGAGTAAATTGGTCATCAACTCGTCCATGTAAACTATTAATAACGTGAACCGTGATTGGAGAAACATACGTTTTACAATAAACTATACAGTTTGTATTAGTTTTAAATAAATCAAAAGTGAACTGTTAGATACCAAACTTAAAATAGTTAAAAGGGGTCATGATTTTAGTAATTTTACTGATATAAGAAATGACAATGATACTAAAAGTATCCTAGTAGTGTACTTAAACAGATTTTTTAAAATTTACAATTATTTACGACCTCATATATATTCCTTAACGGGGAAAGCCTTTATGTATTTTAAGCAAACGAACAAAACTTACGTATTAACCCATCTTACGCAAATATGACAGCTCTTAAACACCTTACAGCAAAAGGTGTCATAACCTCAAAGTGGAATAAAGGCTTTGTCAGCTTCTATTCGGATGACTTCAATAGGTACATGTTTACTTATAGATAAGCCCCGATGTTCACTTATTTACTGCAATACTTTACATACAAACAACTTTTACCGATCGGTATCTGACTGCGCTTAAAGTTTTCGCGCTCTCGATAAAATATTTATCGCATAGTTGGCTTGGGTGCAATACTACGAGTGTATAAAAAATGTATTCACGGCTTCGTTCGACACATATTTGCACTTCGGTTTTCTTTGGAGACGTGTTTTTATTGGAATGATTTTTTCGCTATTTAAAGGGAAGGGTATTTTGTGGCAAAAATTAAAAATAAGCAAATAGGGATCAGTGGATCGTGCTGTTAACTAAAGCCTCTATGCCATTGTATACATTAGGTACATTCTCGACTGACTGACTCTGAGGGGCTTGAAATAAATATTCCTTAAGTACCCATCCTTTTAATCCAGTACCTACACCCCTTACTTAAAAAAGGATTTTTGGAAAATCGACCTTAACGGGAAGAAATAAGGCGAGTAGCGCGAAACAAGTTCTAGCCATACAAAGACGCCAGAGTCCTCTATTTTATTTTAATGCATATTCTATTGTTTACGTTGCAACCGCATTTACTATCAAGTCATTTCCGTAAAGCAGAAAACGTTTTTTGTACTAGACAAAGCTTCTTAATTGTATTAATAGCAATTAGCTTTAAAACCTGCGTCGCTATTGTCTAACGCACTCGTGATCGCAATCGGCTTCAAAGCGGAACAATTGGTTTCATTTTGTATGCAGACAGGCCTTCAACTTTTAAAATGAAAACGATTGCGATTGCGAGTGCGTTAGGCAATAGCCCCCTGACCCCACTTTTGATATTGTCGTCTACATAATAAGTCAATAAGTACTCAGGTTGTTGGATGTTAAGTGAGACATTTTGATTTTGATCGTATAAATGTAGCCACGTCACACAGTCGTCCGAATCGAATGAGGTTTTTAGGCGCTATGGTGGAATATATGTAAATATAAACATACCTAATATATAGGCTGTATAAAACATATTCCTCCGTATGTAGACTATATTACCGAAATATTCCGAAAAGCAATACTGCGACCAGGGGCACTTTTTATAAAACTACAAGTTATAATTTTACAGGTCTAAACCGGCAACACTGCTCAAATCGCTGGTCGTCATTGGTCGAGGTTGTGTCAAATGGAAACGTGTAACCTTTAAATTGTAATTTGTAGCTTTATAAAACAGGCCCAGTCCTTTAAAATGGCACACCATTAGGCATACTTTATTTAGGCGTAAAACGTTTTGCACATATTTTAATATTTTAATTATTACGTGACGTTTTTCTAAAACATTCACAGAAATATTTATTTCTAACCTTATCAAATTAAACTTATAAATTTCTCAGTTTCCAATATTACCAACAAAGACATTAACAATCCAATATTAATCAAAGAAAGCTTCAAAACGTCCCGCTATATCGACGGAAACATCTTTAAAACGCCATTAATCGTCCATTATTGATTCCTTTTCAAATGAAAGGCCAGCTGACTGATATTAATGGCGCCTTTAGTTCTGGAACACTTTCAGAGATGGCGCCACCGGCGACAGATAACGTGATAAACCGAAGACAAGTGTCATCCCTCGAAGTGTCATAAAGACCGTCCCTTTTCGCCACGTGCACTTTATTTTTTATCTACATTTTAACCCATGCGGGTATAAAACAAATCGATCCCTATTTTATAGACGGTATGGGATAAAACGCTTTACTGAAAATCAGAAATCGGTTTAAACGACTGACGACGTGGCTAAGGTTGCGAGAAACCGATGCAAGCGGTGCAAGACCGGTCCTTGGGGAAGGTTTATGTCCAGCAGTGGACGTCTTTCGGCTGAAATGATGAATCATGAGTTCGCGTTTATATGGAAGGGTTAAAGATAGACACAAACACAAAAATATCCCTCTTATATCTGAAATGTAACAACTTTAATTCTTGGTTGAAAATATAATCGCTTGTCATCTGGAAATGGTCGCGAAACTTAAACTGGGTTGTCATTGCTATACTGTATTTTCGAGGTGTATTTTTACGAGTCGAAACAACTTTAAACGGAACAAGGAGGAATCGCGGCCAAATAGATACGGCTCTACTGACTTACGGTGTACATAGTGGAGCCCTACATAGTCTCCAGGTGACAACCCTTTACTTTCACCCATATCTTTGTTTTATTAAAGAGCTAAACCGTTGGTGGAAACATTTCCGACCCCTTTCTTTATTATGCTTTGACTTCTCGATACAAAGAGAAATTGAAATCGTTCGTGAAACAAAGTGAATTCATACAATCACTTTTAATCCAGATTACGTTGACAAAGTTAAAAGGTAAAAATTCTAATTGGAGCGTTATATACGTTATTTTTTTGTTTTTCTACCGTGAATCCATTCGGTTTCCGACAACAATCTTTTTTCTACTTTTTGTCACCGATTTAGAATGTTTCGTTTGTTTTTAACGCGCATAAATTTACATCACTATTACGGACCTACGTACCTACTAACTACGTCACAAAGTATGAAAACAGATGGAGGTTGACAATTTTACCCTACTTCAGATCGTCGTATTTAACTTAATATTTTGAATTATAACATAATTATCATAAAATGTTGACTTAGGAACTCCTAAATGTATTAGATAAGAATGTCTGTCGAAATATTACTAAAATTTATTCACGTCCATTAAAGAGTAGTTACATAACGGCGTGAAGATTTAAAACTTAGATGCGAAACATATAAAAGCCTTGTCATTCCTACCTTCAAACCAAGAACTAAACCATTATCCTTTAGCCTTATTTCGACCAAATAAATCAAGAGGCGTTCCCAAAACGCTTCACTCCCGCCGCAAATTCTTCAAACGTCAAGATAAACGCATATATCTCATCCGAGCATGCAGATGCCGTCCGACCGACGTAAACTGGATCCCTGAGCTCGCGCACGTTACCCAAGGCCATAAAACCGATACTAAATTATGCGGGTAGGTAACATATGCATGAATTTGTAGACTTTGGATACTGGAGTTTAAGTTGTAAATAACTTATTTTTTTCACCGATTGTAGAAGAAGGAGGGTGGTTTTTGAGCTTTTGTATTCGTATGTATGGTTTTTTGATCTTTCGTAGAAGATGAACGGATGGCCCAAATTTGGCAAACGAGTGTCACTGGGTATTTAATAAAAAATTACGCCTACATGGCGGATATGTAAAGAGGACAGTTTTTTAAGCTTGCTTTCTGTTATTGAGTAAGTAGTTTTGTTTAGGTGAATTAGTTTGACAGCTCTAAATGTAATATCGCTGCAGTACGGGTAGTAAGAAAGTACCTACGTAAAGTAAGTATGGTTGACTCTTTAAGTCAACTCAACTCAAAATTGGCAACTTTGTCAATGGCCAACTTAAATGTTTACGGCTTGGGATAAGTACCATTTCTTTTCCCTGTTTGTTAAGGCCATTTATATTTGAATAATTTATTGTATACCTAATAACCCAACCAAATAACATAATTTGACATTTTCGATGGCAATAAAAGTGACGGTTTTCTATTTAAGGATAGGATGCATTAGCTTTAGCTTTTAAAGTCCAGAGTAATCCCATTTTTGCGTCATAAAAATTAATAGGTTTCATCAGAAAATAGTGAAGTAAAAATAAAGTTTTATAGTCATAACAATGTGGTAAGAGATATTTTTATTTTTTAATTTCTTTACATATGTGCAAATATTGTTGGATCATCTCACGTACCGTATGCGATAAACATTTTAACGAGAGAGAAACTTTAAACGATATCAATTTCGTATGTAAGATGTTGCTAGTTTGGTGCCAAAAATCTGTAACTTCCGACTTGAGAATGTTAAGGAAATCCTACAGATGTTAAATAACGATTATTAATTTAATGATACATACGCCGTACCCAATCATTATATATACCTACATTGACGATCTACCGATCTACTCTTAGTAGAGAATTTGGGACTCTTGCATAAAACATTTAATCGGCCATTCATGTAATACAAAAAAACACAACTAATAAATAAATAAAAAAGAAGCAGTTACGATGCATTTCCTTACAGACCTAGATCAAACATTATTTCATATTTACATACATGCATACATTAAATGACGCCTGTTTCCCACAGGGGTAGGCAGAGACCATTTCTTTCCACCTGCCACGATGAATTTCATATTTATAACATAAATAAATGCATTAATAGGTTCCGTATTAAACTTTAAATTTAGTTCTACAACTTAAATTAAGTTTTATTTATAGTTGTAATTTTAAACAACAAATACCAAGAGACACTCCTACATTGACCTAGTCAAAAACTAAACATTTAGACTTAATAAAAATAAATACACGAAAAACATATTTACTCAGAAATAAATAGCGCTCATCACACAACAATATTCCCATACCGGGAGTTAATAATAATTTGCACTATCTGAGAATCGATCTGAAGTCGAGGACCGCAGACCGTTGGGCTGGTGGCGTCGGTCGTTGCCTCGGGCAATAACCAACTTTGATGGCATCCACAATGACGTCTGCCAAGTCCGTTTATCTTCGTGTGATTATGTTGACTTGTCATATGTATGAATGCGTATGCTGACAAACAATACTCGTGTGTATGTTGTCGGAATCTTGTCCTGTGAAGAATGTTAGAAAGCTGAGCCAAGAAAATAGGCCATAAAAGAATAGGCATTTTACTTTATTGTAGCCTCGCTCGCGGTTAGCCTATTTTGTAGTGACCTTGCTGAAGCTAACGGTCACGGGTTCGATGGCCATCCAGGGACTATAAATATCTGTGTAAGAACAAGTTTGTTTGAGGGTCTTTGTGGTTTCCTACGTATCTGTTTGACAACTATTTTCAACTAAAGGTAGCATTTCCTAAATTGTAATTTACCAGAATAGCTATATCTTTTCGCAGCTGTTTTTTTATAGTCATAAGTCTAACCTAATTTAACCGACAAAATAACCGGTTTTACTGTTAGATTTTTGGAAAATGAAAATTTAAGAAATAAATTGCATGCTCAAATTTCTCTATACATGATAAAATTCTTTCGTGACTGTGTGACAAAGCGCAACTTAAACCGCTGGACATAGAAAAAAGAAATATGGACGGAATTTTCCTATATTCCTTAGCGGCGCACTAAGAAAGGACTTTTCGAAAATAGACTCAAACGGGGAGAAATAGGGGGAGTAGCGGGCGTCCTCTAGTTCTGTAATCGTTTTCTTTCATGCTACTTTAAGTCGAAATCATACATTGGTTTTCTGCGGCAGAGTTCTAAACTAGTTCAACCATTAAAGCCCGTCACCATGCGATCGAACTTAGAAGTAGATGTACATTTTAGTACCTTATCGCGGCTATTGATACGCTTAATTCAAACCGCTCTCACGTAAATACGTTACTGAGACAAGGTACTAAAACAGAGCTAGTGAAACACGAACCATCATTGCGCGGTATTAACCCAGAACGCAGGTCACTTAGAGCAGCACGACCGGGTATTGTTACTTACATTATACCGGTAGGTTAATGAAGATACGTCATTAGACATAACACCGCTTAGTTTTAGGAGAGCCTTAAGTGCTCCGCGTCGTTAGCCCCGCCCATTTTGCTACAAATGTTTGTTGCAAATGTTTGTGTTACATTTTAGGTTAGTATTTGTACAAGTAAACAAATATATCACGGGGATAATCTCGCACTGATTGACTTAGTCCCAAACTAAGCTCTAGGTTACTAAGGTCTGTTCATGCTTACTTGTCTTATGGAGTAAACAACTTTCTAACCTCAAAAATTACCTTTTTTGGTTAAAACAGCTATTTTAAACAAAATAAAGCGATCACAGACAATACATTAGCCAAGTGATGTCCATAATGTTTATTCAGTTTACTTTATTTACGATAAAAGAGCTGTTTTAGCTAAAAAAGGTTCATTTTGAGGTTAGAAAGTTGTTTACTATATAAGACAAGTAAGAATGAACAGACCTTACTATACTAGATAATGATAATTATGGTTTTATGAAGAAATACGTACTTAAATGTTTAATGCTCCGGAAGCATGGCTTATCTCATTATGTTTCAGAGCCTGCGTTTGTTTTTATAGGTATATTTTTTATATTTATTAAAGCAAAATGATGTATGTTACTATTCTACGTATGAGTATTATATGTGACGCATACATTTACTGTATAAAGTATTAGCAATAAACAGGATTATTATGTTTCACGTTTTTAGTTTTTATCTCTGTCTGTCTTCTTTTTCTGTGCACCCACTATGTAAATTTCTGATTAGTTATTGGGTCGACTGGTAGAGGATGGCATTAGGTTCGCAATATGTACTAATATTTTCCAACATCCACCATGACCATCTTTAATCTTAAAATATAGACACCTAGAAACTTAGTTTTTTCATTTCAAAAGAAGAGCCCAAAATAGACTACGTATTTGGACGATTGTATACATACATTGTTTAAAAGTCACATAGTTAATCCCGGCCAACAAAATAAATGCCAGGTATACAATTTACGTAACTAGTGGGCGGAACTCCAATCCTTTAGCTAGTACACGTGGGTGCGATACGCGAAATACGTCAGCCATATGTAAAAAGTTTGAATCAAGAGTTATATCAATAAAAGGCAATATTCGCTTTGTTGTGTAGGTACCGATAGGGATAAGCGAACAACAAAACAAAAAATCAAATTCAAAATATTTATTCAGTAAATTGGCCACATACGGACTCTTCTACACGTCGGTAATATAGAGTGAATCTACTAGCGCTTCGGACGAGACCATTCATTGCGGAAAAGTGCCGCAAGAAACTCCATCTGTAGCACATGCTGAGCTGAGTCGTATTTGACTTCATACTACAGTGCAACGTTTCTAAATTCTCCCCTCTTTTCCGCCATTCGTCCCGATTGAGTGCATGCTCCCGCCATTCGCTTTGAAACGCGTCTAAGTCATCACGCCATCTCCTTTTTGGCCTGCCTCTGCACCGGTGGCCATCTTAAAATTGCAATCGTGAGATTGTAGTCTTGAAAAAGCCAATGTCTATGGGTCATAGATACCACTTACCACTAGGCTGACCTGTGTGCTCCTTTGCCTTCTCGTTATTAATTTATTTTTATATCAAAATAGCTTCTGTCCGCGACTTCGTCCGCGTCGATATCGATTATGGTGATTCCCTCGGGAACATTTAATTTTTCCGGGATGAAAAATAGCCTATGTGTTTATTCCAGGGTATCAGGATAGGGCTATCTTTTTTTTTATGGCAAGTAGAAGGCACTCAGGCCACCTGATGGTAAGTGGGATCTGAGACCCATAGACATTTGAAATCTCAAGACTGCAATCTCAAAACTGCAATCCCAAGACTTCAAATGCGTTGCCAACCCTGAGGACTAAGATGGAATGCCTCTATGCTAGTAATTTCAACGGTTGTCTTATCGCCACACCGGAACACAGCAATGCGAACACTGCTGCTTGGCGCTGGGTTAATGGATAAGATGGTGATAGCGATCCGGACGGACCCTGCATAAGGTCCTACCACCACTATTATATCTCCATTTCGAATGTCATCCAAATCCGTCCAGCCATTGTAGCGTGAAGGAGTAACAAACTAACACACACACACGAACATTCGCATTATAATATTAGTGGAATATGGCTTTTCGTTTGACCTCAGTCTCACCTGATGTTAAGTTACGTCGAGGTCGAGGTCTTACCCAGAAAAAGCCCATTCACTCTTGCCTTGAAAACACCGAGGTCATACCATTTCGGGAATACAGACGCAGCTAGTGTATTCCACTCCTTGGCAGTGCGAATAAGAAAAGACCGTACCACTGGAAATTCGCCTACATGTGGATGGAAGCCCTCCCGGCGTCTATTATGAAAATAAAATTAAAGGTCAAACAGCTTATCTCGCAAACTAAATACGAGAATCCCCGATTTCTGTACTAAACTGACCCCTTGTCGCGATTTGGGCACTGGAGTAACGTGACGCAAGCGTGTGGGCGGGCCTGACTGATCCTTGTTAGCTGGTACACGTGGGTTCTTTACGAGAAATACATCGTACTCGTTTTCATCCTATATAAGTCACATGTAGTACAATTTTAAATCAAATTGATGTGAGATGGTAGTTTGATGTTTATTTATTTAACTAGCTTCCGTCCGCGTCTTCGTCCGCGTAGATTTCGATTATCGTTATTTCCTCGGGAACTTTTTAATTTAGCGGGGCAAAAAGTAGCATATGTGTTTATCCAGGGACCATTTTAAATTTCATCCATATCGATCCAGCTTCTTGCAGCTCTTCAGCATCTTCGGGAAAATTCTGTCAAACCGACCGACGTTCGATCTCCCAAGTACTGATTATCAAATTGAGTTAAGTCTTAATCTGTAATGTAATTTACTTAGGAACATACTAATTGTGACTGTTAATTTTGTAATGAAATCAGGAAGAAGGAAGGAAGAAAACAATGATGCGCATCTGGTATTAAAAAAGTGTATGCGGTTTTTCGCCGTGATTATTATTTCAAACTTTATTAAACATCGTAAAATATAATCCCCACCATGAAAGGAGTTTGCATGACACGCATATAGCTACATATACCGTACGCACAGTGTTAATACATTGCTTGAGATAATCTGGCTTAATTTCCATTAAATATTGGAAATGGTTGCCAGCGCAATTTCTGTAATTGGCCTTGTTACCCGTTAAAACAACTAAACCGTAATAAAACTAGGATTTTTGGCCCAAGTGGTACTATAATAATATGTTATAACGAATAATCCTGTGTGTGGTTAGGTATATTAAACTGTAAACTATACATTGGGAATAGTCATAATTAGGTATACGTACTTGGGGTTTTAATATATGAAGTATTTCCTTAGTAATCTTTTCAGATTTTTCTATAATAAGTGTAATTATAGCCTTGTTACTTGAAATAAAGGATAATGTGTAAAATAATATAAAGTACATAAGTAAAAATATAATTCTCAGCATAACACCTAACACCACCTTAATAATTTACATTAATTAATCTAATAAGTACTTCAGTTTCAGTGTTTTGTACTTTATTGCCACAAAGTCGTTTTTCAACCCCAAGTGCTTTTATCGGTATTACAACGTACTTTACAAACATTTAATAATATAACCTTACATATTTCAACCGCGGTGACTCCTTTTAATTCTCGTTCGTAAAAGGTTACATTTTTTCCAAATAAAAGGAACTTTATTGCACTCAACGAGTTCTCAAACTCTTTCATGTAATTTGCAAAAGCGTACGTCAAAGGCCGCCCGCTGAAGGGCGAATCAAATATAATGTATATTGGTCCTCGGATTTGTACTTGATATTTTATTTAGCCCTCAGTTGCCTCAATTGTGTATTTTTATGACATTTGACATGTTTCCTTTATGAGTTAGAGTTTATAATAACCGATAGTGTTATAACCAAGTTTTTGCAAGGTATTTCAAAGCCCGAAAATTATGCTGAAATTCTTGGCAAAAAACACTTTTTTAAAACTTGATCACACTTGCAGACATACTTTTTTTAGTCAATTTTCTATTTAATTAATGGACTACCTTAATCTTCAATTTTCTTTAACAGAATGATCAGCAAAATGGAACACTGACCCACCGTAGAACTGTGTCAAAGTGACGTATTGACTCAAGTCGTAAGAAGTGTCATGGTTGGTCAGCGTTCCATTGGGCTAATACTATATTATAGGTTAGGTAATGGCTCCTCTACACTATCGGCGACGATCATTGACGGTCTGATCGTCTATAATCAGCACGATCATCGTGCGAGCATCCACGCTATCGCCCGTAGTAGTTTGTCCAACAGCAAGCGTACAATATGGACGTGGATTGTGTTACTGCTTTATTTGATGGTGGTGCTTGGGTGTTAATCATAATAAAACGAAGTATAAATATTCAATAACTATATAATACAATTTAATTTTATAATTAATTGTCCACCGGAGTATGAATGATCGGCGAAAGTGTGGGCATCTCAACGCACCACGCACCGCGCACCTTTGATGCGTGCCCGAAAAACCGACAAATCACGGGTCGCAGGCGATCATCAGCGATCAGAAGATGATGATCAGAAGGCGATTACAGCCGAGTATGTCTTTTAAACGACGATTAGACGAGCTATTAAACTTGTGACTATAAGGAAATCTTCAATCAAGCAGTAGGTTACAGGCCTTTGATGAATTTACACAATAGTACACATTGATATATCATTTCAGCCCACATCTAGACTCACTGCTGGGTAAAGGCTTCCTCATTGTCACGCCACTTTGCCCGATATAACAAGGGTAAAACAAATAAGTAATATAATAACCATAAAATAGAAAAAACCTCCGATATAATGGCGGCCCCTTCGACCCACCCCGATTAAACAGGCTTTCTACTAAACCGCATCTAAATCGGACCATCCGTTTGAGTCCTATGATGCCAAAGATACACAGATAGACACATATACTTGTGAGACCCATCATGCTACAAACGGAGATTTTTCGGAGTGGGAATTTAAATCTAACAGTGAGTTACAATAAGTTCAATTTCCTTTGCTGTTAAACGCACTTTTCAATTTTGATACAAATTAAAATGAACTTTATACTAATTAAAATATAGTATAAAATAAATTGTCTTCGCTATGTACCTTTTATAGCACACCGAGTCTCACAAGGTTAAAGTGTAAGTGACGATACTAGGATAAACAAGATAAATAATAATAAAGGCTTAACTACGAGACGTTCCACCAGCTTGAATCACGTAAACTTGGATATCGATGCCGACTGTACTCTCAGCTTATACACGTCCCGGATCCTGATTGGATCCGACTCAACCATTCGGCTGACAGATTATAGAGTAAATCCGGTTTTTACGAGAAAAATCGGTGTCGGTATTTTTCTTAGAGATACCTTCGTCGCTTTACTCTATGATTTCACGGGACAACCTTTGTAATTTGTACGTGTGAGTATGAAAACAGTTTACCCATCAATGCGGGACGGACAGACAGACAAACAGAACGCAAGATATACATATCAATAACGCCGGATTTTCGTCTAGGCCTACAGCCATGAGGGCCCATCATACTATAAGCTCAAAAACCTGGCTTACAAAAATGGCTCCGAGATGGGGGGAGGGCACAAATGCCAAGAGCCTAGAATCCCTGGAATTCCACATCCGGGTCTGTTTAGAAAGTGTGTTTTGTGTTAGTGGTTAAAAAAGTCTAAACAATAAACATAAACAAACACATTTGAATCTTTCTTTTCTTGTTAAGTAATTTGTTACTGCGTATGAGTTAAATAAGGAACTTTTTTAAATCTTCGATGGTTTTAGATTAACATTAGCAATAATATACACATTAAAAACTAGAACACATTCAGCCATACCACTGTCGGAATAATTAAAGTTTGAAAACTAGGCCAAAACACAAGTATCTAGGTCTAAACACCGAACTGCAATGAATTAAAAAAGTTGCACGTCTGACGTCACTGGCCGACGTCATGGCGGAACTGGAGCAAGGCCGGAGTGTGCGTGGGGCGCGCGGGTGTGTTCGTCGCCCCGTGACGTCATGGGCCTTGCGTCACGGTTACCTGTCGATGCCATGGGCTTAATTATTATAGGTTGTAATGTAATAGTAAAATACAATTGAATTAAATTAAAATAACTCCATGTCTTCCCGTGGATGTCGTAAGAGGCGGCTAAGGGAATATAGGCTTGTAGTCCTGTTAGGCGATGGGCTTGCAACCTGTCACTAATGCGCTGGTAAACACTTTAGCCTATTTGTGCAAAATGTGGTTACTCAATTGGGTCTATATTGGGATCCATAATATCGTTTGTCCTAATCGTCATTTTGTCCTAATTTATCGTTTGTCCTAAAAGCCATTTCTGCCTGATGTTTAAAACTTTTTAGTGTTGTTATAATACAACTCTAACATAACCTAACCGCAGGTATTTTTGGAAAGCTAAAAAAGTTGTCTGACTCAGCTGAAAACCAGTTTAGAACAAATGACGATTAGGACAAACGATAATATGGATCGCGAATGACACCCTACTGAATTATCATCAAGTTTTTTAAGTACAGGTATTATAATTCTGTAGCTCCGCCTACCCCACTCTGGGATTACAGGCGTGAAGGTATGTAATGTATGTATGAAAATAAGATTGTATAATTTCATCGAATTTCATTTCATCGAACGCTATTTTCTGCTGAAACATACTTGTCTGTTGTTGGGAATCCTTCTTTTGAAACGACAATTCTGCGTATTGATACGTTTTTAAAAGGTGTTTTGTTAAAATAATTGGTCGGGTATATTATTTTTTGTTCACCACCGAAAAAAAACAAAAGCACATAAAGTAATTGATTGTTTTTTTATTGATATTATAGGTGTCGATGTCAGAACTAATTGAATTATGAAAGTCATGTCTCGAAAAGGGGTCCATATTGGCTCACATAATTATTTTTACTCATATCGTATTATAAGTCATAATCATTGCAACTCATAACGTATTTTTTTCAGCATCAGTTACTTTTTCAGGTTTTTTATAAATCAACCCTAACCTAACTTAGTCTTATCTACACATTGAACTTCTCCAGCGGTATAAAAAATACATTTTTTATTTATACAGGGGTCCATATTGTCATTCATAATTGTTTTTAGTCATATATTATAAATCATAATTATCGCAATTCATAACGTATTTTTTTCAGCAACTGTTACTTTTTCAGCATTTTTATAAATCAAGCCTAACCTAACCTAGTCTTATCTACACATTGAATATTTCAGAACTTCTGAAAAGTTTACGGTTCCAGCAGTATAAAAATTACAGTTTCGGAGTTCCAATAATCGGAGTTGCAATTTTATAATAATAATTATGTACTTTAGCGCACCCTTTATACAGTTGTGGTTGGTAGGACCTTGTGCAGGGTCCGTCCGGATCGCTATCACCATCTTATCCATTAACTCACCGCCAAGCAGTAGTGTTCGCATTGCTGTGTTCCGGTGTGGGGATAAGACACCCGGTGAAATGACTAGCATATAGGCATTGCATCTTAGTCCTCAGGGTTGGTAACGTATTTGCAGTCTTAGGATTGCAGTCTTGTGAATTCGAAATGTATGGGTCACTTTTACCATCAGGTGGCCTGTGTCCTCGTTTCCCTTCTCTAATTCTCTATGCCATCAAAAATAAATGACAAATAGAAAAACACATATTACAAAAATCATGGTGCAGGTATTGAACCTCTTACTTAACTAGCCTAAACAATATTGATCCAGTATAATTTAAAACTTAAGCTTTTCATGATTTATTTAATAATAATTTTCAAAAATATGTAAGCCAATTTAAGACGTCTGTATTTTGGGCTAAAAATAACCCCACAATGTTTTTTATTTTTTCTTAAACTGATTGACGTCAAAGAAGATTTTAGGCGCGAAAAAGAGAGAAATTATTCTTAACCTAGTTCCCATCTGGATTCCTGTACACTTTACAAAGGTATTTTACCTAATAGAGAGGTATTTTTAGAGACTTCTACAAATTCAATCACAGATTAGTGCTTGAAAAGATTATGTAAATAACTTCAGTTAAGTTTACTTACTAAAAAAGGATTCCATACTAATTTTAATCAAACAGTTCCATTATACAATCGTTTTACTGTTAAAGCATTTTCTTTTGTCTCACTTTAGAAAAACTTTTCAATTTAATGTTCAAAGGATTTAACACAAAGAATAATAAGGAACTTTGGTACTAATACGTTTAACAGAAATGAGTTCATTGTTTTAGAGAGTGTTATTATAGTGTTATTTAACCGTTTCATAACGTGGGAGGGTGATTTATATGTTATCTATTAGACCATTAAGGAATTTGCATGTTTAGCCTTTTAATATAATGCGTAAATTAGCACATTTCCCGACGTGACATGAGTAACGAGTCTAACGACCGTGGAAAATGTATATCCCGGCTAATTTACGTATGGTATCCACCTGCTAAACATTTAAATTCCTCGATATTACACGGTATTATTTAATTTCCCTTGTTAGTGTTTTGGGTCTAATCTTGCAAGTAAATTTTGAACCAGCAGGCCTATTGCCTAATGCACTCGCAATCGCAATAGTTTTCATTTTGAAGTCTAAATTTGATTTTCATAAATGCAAATATCACTCGCCGCATGAATCACCGATATGTATACCGATATTCCAAACGACTGCACCGAATTCGACAATTCTTTTTTTATTGTGTTCGTTATTGTCAAGACAAGGTTTGCATGACAAACAAAAAAAAACACCATTCGGAAACCTACAGCCGGGGCGAAGCCACTGGAGGGCAAATAGTTGTATAAAGAAGTAGATTTTGATGATGTAAGTATATGTTACAGTCAGAACGCTTAGTCGGTCAAAAGTACTTTTAACTACAATAAACAGTCAAAAGTACTTTTGAGCCCGAGGTCAAAAATACTAATCTAACCTAACCTACCCTAACATTCTTGGTCAAAATCATTTTTAACCGATATTTTGTAGTGTAAAGCACTACTTATTAATTATTCTAGTTATGGCTTTTGAGGGCGCGTACACATAGCGATCCGTTTTACAGGTCCGTTATTTGATGGCGTATGTAGTTGTATGAGCGAGTTCACACCCAAAACAGTATTCTGGATCCAGTAAAAAAGAAGATTAAGAGGTGAAAAGATCCGTTAAAACGGATCCTGTAAAAACGGACGTTCTATGTGTACGCGCCCTGACGTAAAGACCTTGTCGTGTTGTTTGCATAGTCATTATTTTTAGTTTAAGGTTAACTTTACATTTTGTAATAAAAAAAATTTTCTAGTTTTAAAAATTTATTACTTTATTACCTGATTATTACTAAATGTACCTTATTTTTAAGTTTTTTATGATTGAAAAAAATTACCTTCTGCTGGAGTTTCTTGCGGCGCTTTTTCTCCGCAATGATGGTCTTGTCCGAAGCGCTAGTAGATTCACACTATATTACTGACGTGTAAAAGAGCCCTCATATGGCCTATTTATTGAATAAATACTTATGTTGAATATTTGTTTTTTTTTTTAAACCAAATTTTTTTTTACTTTTGACTGTTTTTTGCAGATAAAAGTAGGTACTTTTGACCAATTAAGACTTCTAACTGTAATATAATTATAAACGTATGTCTTTATCATTTACCTGTATAAAAACCACAGATAAAATACCTATACAAAGTCACTTTTAAATTCTCTTTTATGTTTCGTCCAACTATATTTCGTGTAGCCACAGTGACAGCAGTAAGCCCGCCAGCGGCTGCGTTTAATAAGCGTCGTCCGCGGAATATGACCGCGCAACCTTCGCGTTTTGTTTTATTACTCTGTGAAACGTAGCGTTTTTTTTTGTGAACTAGCTGTTTGTTATTTGTCTTGGATGTGAATTTAATATAGCTTTTTTGTATTTTTAAATGAACGCTGCGTGGTGTTTGGATTGGAGAATGTTTTTTAATCACATAAACAAAAGAAGGGGGATTATGTGTTTGATGTTGGAGCGCTTTGTTTCATATAATTATTTTTAGTCCGAATGTATTGTTATTCATAATCATCGCCAATCATAAAGTGTTTTTTACTTGAACGGGATTTATTCCAGGATTTTTGAAATATCTAGCTGAGGTTAGGTTAGGTTAGGTTTGTTTTATAAAAACCCTGAAATAAATACCGTTTCAGTAAAAAACACTTTATGACTTGCGTTGATTATGACTAACAATAAATTCGGACTAAAAATAATTATATGAAACAAAACGCTCCCTTTTATCTTTTTTTATAGTTTTTTTTTTCAATTTAAAGATCACTCATGGCCTGTTTGACTAGACTAATAGGTCTTTATTTCAGGATTTTTGAAATATCTGGCTGGTAAATGAGGTTAGGTTAGGTTCTTCATCTTCTTCAAATTCCTCTCCGCTACTGGAGGTTGGCAGTCAGCTCTGCATACAATTTCCTATCTCTCGCCAAACGGAACAGGGGCCTCTGCAAAGATGCACTACGCTAACTAACGTTTCTATTCGATTCGTTTTTAAACCAATCGCGTCACTGGTAGACCACGTGACTTTTCGTATCACGTCATCTCCCAGTGACGCGATTGGTTTAAAACCGAGTCGAATAGAAACGTTAGTTAGCGTAGTGCATCTTTGCAGGGCCCTCAGCTCTTCAACCGTGGCGTGGCGAGGTTAGGTTAGGTTTGTTTTATAAAAACCCTGAAATAAACATCGTTTCAGTACTAAAACACTTTATGAATTGCGATGATTATGAATAAGAATACATACGAACTACACTTTTTTATATGAGTCATTATCGACCCGTTCGATGTATTTACCTGTGTGTGTCCAGCAATTGTTAAGGTCAAGCAAAAAACGCCAAATGAAACACGTTTTTTTTTATAGAACTTCCTTTGATTTTTAACTGGATTTGTTTTCTTATTATTTACTTTTATAACGGCTATAAATAGTAATACACACTCTGTGAAAATTACAATTCATACGACAGCTCGCTGACATAGAGACAGACCGACTGACAGACAGACGGACAGTGGCTTAGTGATAGGAATCATAAAAAAGGAATACATGTTCTCTTAACCTCTCATCATGTTTTTTTCATAAAAATATTAATTAATTTTAATTACGCAATAAAAGCAAGATGGGCAAGCCGAAGTGGAATAAAGCCCCAGCGAGTTTGCTCACGTCTTGTGCAGATGTGTGTTGCGACAGACATGTTGGTACCGCAGTCGTGCCGTCTCGCTCTGTTGTTAACTAGTTTGTTGAACGAGGCTCTATTGTGAAACTCCTGACGTTCCTTGATGCACAAGGAACGGCAGGAGTCCATTAGGGAATATGCATGGATTTTTTAAATCACATTTCTCGACAAAATATGAAAATACCGTAAAAGAGAACACCAAAGGTGAAATTAAAATTAAAATCGGCCAAGAAATACGGATGATACAAGCATTTTAAACTGCTAATCAGACAGCGATTAGACAGAGAAATCCGATATGCACTGTGACGTCATGTAACACGTCTGCCATATAAACCCCATGTTAAATTCTGTTTTGCTTTAAAGAGAAAGGACCAAATCTTTGTTGGCTTAAATCTTGGTTATTTTTATAGCTATTCAAAAAATGTTTTTTCTTAACTGTTTCTTACATGAATCAGCTTTTATTGAAGCTGTTAAAAAGTGTCGTGAATATTTCCTATTATATACATTGTTAGTAAAGATGAACCAAATCCAGAACCCGGTGTTCGCATTGTTGTGTTCCAACCACGGAATAGAAAAAACAGTGGAAGTATCATTACCTTCGCTTAGTATCAGACCTGTTGACGCCAATACTCAAACTATCATAAAAACAACACGCCACCATGAAAATGTTTTTGGTGCGGCTATCGTTTTTACATTCCAAAATAGCACAATAAGGCATGCTTCTGGATTTATTTCCGTTAGAAATATCCAAATATCGAAATAAGCGATCGCAGCCAAAGTATTGTAGGTTGCACGGAACTCCACACTTTATATGGGCATTGACACTTCTACTGTTTTTTCTGTTCTGTGGTTCCAACCAAATAACATAAGATAAATTACTAACATACAGGCATTCCATCTTAGTCATCAGGCTTCCAACATACACTGGCCCGCAAAACTAAGTATCACACTTTTAATAGTACATAGGATTTCAGTCTTAGGAATGCAGTCTTAAGATTGTAGTTGTGAGAATGCAAAAGTCTAATGGGTCTCAGATAGGGCTTCCAATCCCAGTATACCGGGATCCCGGTATTCCGAGATGCCGCGTTATGTTCCAGTCCCGCTTGTTGCGGGATTACGAGCGCGGGATCCGCGGGATTTGCGGGACGCAATTGTTTGGTAGACAACACATTAGATATGTAATGTTTTCTTCCCAAAAAAAAAACAACTGAATGCTCACCAAAATAATTTATTTAGTTTTTTCAACATTCTGTTGAAAACTTTCATGGTTTTTGTTTATTGTATGTATTTTTATTTTTCTGATCTCAATAAAAATAGCTACAATTTGATTTAATTACTTACCTACCTACCTTATAATCAAAGTGAAGATAGATTATTTATTTCTTTCGTTTCATTCACCTTATATCAAATTTCTATGCGGGATCCCGCAAATACTGGGATCCCGCGGGAATGAAAATGTTCAATCCCGCAAATACCGAGATTGAAGATAGGCTCCGGGATTGGAAGCCCTAGGCTCAGATACCACTTAAATACCATCAGTTGGCCTATGCTCTCGTTTACCTTCTCTATGGTAAAAAAAAGTATCTCACTAAGCTTGAATGATCATGATCATTCATAAACGTAGTAAAAATACGATGCATTCCATTGATAATAGACGTCGCCGTGAATGAATTAATACACCAGTTGTACCAAAAATAGCAAATCGGTCATGACCCTTACTTTCTCTGCATCTAAAAGTGATCACAGTTGCTCCTTGTCGTACGAGGGTGGTGAGAGAAGGACAGCTAGCGCCGCAATTAGATCGCGAAGGCTATTTTAGAGGGAGAGCCTTGGCCTTGTACGGAGTTGAGACCGAGAGGATATATTTAGTCATTTTAAATAGAACGTACGTTGAGAGTAATTATTATTAGACTTTTCTAAGAATTCCGACTTTCGTGAGTGGAACTGGTTATAATTAACAAGTGAAATAAAAAGCGACTATGGTTATGGAATCAGTAATGGACAATTGATTCTTATTTTACAGAGGATAAGGGTTATTCATTTGTTTTGTAACAATCAATTTAGGACCGTATGAAATTAGAATTAAGAGTAATGTGTCTATTACTGGTGCCTGTCAGCTAAAAGCGTCCATCATTGGTGCCGTCACCCTAAGGGCTTGTTTACGGAGACACGGTGCGTCGCGCGTGGCGTGCGGCTTGGCGTTGCGCGGCGCGTCGGGCGTTTTTTCCGTTTACAGAGAGGCGGCCGTGCAGCGGACCGCGTCATCACACGCGCAAACACAAACATATGGCAATGTACGGTGTTGTTTATAAAGATGCGGGGCGTGATGCGGCGCGTGGTGCGAAGCGTAGAGAGTAGCGGTGTCCGCTACATCCGCGGCGGACTCCCGAGCTTCTAGCGGAGCGCGCGGCGGAGCACAAGACTGCCAGAAGGTTCCACCGCGGGCCCCGCTGCGGGCGCAGTGGCGGGAACCGCCGTTACTGACGCGTGCGACGCTGCGTGCATCGCGGCGATGCCATCCGCGGGCTCCGCCGCAAGTAACGCTGTATTTGAAGCAAACGCGCGTAAAACCGCTTCTCCGTAAACGCTTTTATACAACGCCATATGTTTGAATTTAGTGCAGACCGCGCCGCCCAACGCTACGCGCGACGCCCCGCGTCTCCGTAAACTAGCACTAAGTGCTGGAGTTCCACACGAAAAGTTCCAAACAGTGCCGAGATACTAGGCGATAAAATCCAAATCGTATTTGACCTGCGCCTCTATTCTAGGTGGTCAAATCCAAATCGTATTTGACCTGCTCCTCTATTCTAGGTGGTCAAATCCAAATCGTATTTGACCTGCTCCTCTATTCTAGGTGGTCAAATCCAAATCGTATTTGACCTGCTCCTCTATTCTAGGTGGTCAAATCCAAATCGTATTTGACCTGCGCCTCTATTCTAGGTGGTCAAATCCAAATCGTATTTGACCTGCGCCTCTATTCTAGGTGGTCAAATTCAAATCGTATTTGACCTGTTATGGTATTGTTTATTTAGTGGTGGTCGCACGTTGTGCAGGCTCCGTCTTATCCCCACACCGGAATACAGCAATGCGAACACTGCTGCTTGGCGGTGGGTTAATGGATAAGATGATGGTAGCGATCCGGACGGACCCTGCGCAAGGTCCTACCACCACTAACCACCACCACAACCGCCAGTTTGGATATGGCATCCGTCACCTTCTGACACGTAAATAAGTACGAGAGTGACGGATGCTTTATCCACATTTGACACGCGATATAGACGCTGCCATA
This sequence comes from Acleris literana, assembly GCA_946894065.1. Lineage (NCBI taxonomy): Eukaryota > Metazoa > Arthropoda > Insecta > Lepidoptera > Tortricidae > Acleris > Acleris literana. The sequence goes on from OX335674.1 coordinate 1,168,187, forward strand.
CTAGGCCCGCTGTAACGGTATTGTTTTTAATTAGGCCGCCATTACTGTCAAGTAAATAAGAGCTATGAAAACGTTGACAATACGATAACAAGCCAAAGGCAATATGTGGCATTATGTATGTCAGTGGTTCTTAACCTTTTTCCGGCCACGGACCCCTAGGAAATCAAGCACAAATCCATGGACCCCTTAATATAAAAAAACAGCAATACATTTCAGAGCATTTATTTAAGTACAGTCAAGGAACCCTGTCACAATGACAGCGTCAAACCACATTACAGAGATTAAGCTTAAATGAATGATTAACGTTATGCGACAGTGTTCCATAGTGGCCCAACAATTAAAGTCCTTGACTGCATTTACTGCAAATACAAAAAAAAACTTATTCCTAAAAAATACGTTACCTAATGTGAAGGTTGATGCTGCTTCTTCACAACTAAGTAGGCGATTATTTTTTGGATTGATTTTACTACTAAGTTGCAATCTCAAATCGGATTCCACTTGTAATGTGTTTCTGTATTTGTTTTTAATATAATACAAGGGAAGAGAATGCCTTTTCACAGAGGTATGTGGTTCGGTCTTGGACTCCGCTCGCGGAGCACGTTCGCCATGCTTAGTAAGCGTAGCGATTACGAGACTTTTAGTGGCATTTATTTATTATTGTTAAATGGTCCATAGGCGAGACTTCGGCGGACCCCCGGTGGTCCGCGGACCACAGGTTAAAAAACACTGATCTATGTAAAGGGACCTTATTATCGATGGCGCTTACGCCGCACTGCGTCACGCGACGGTGTATTTATATCGGAGGATCTTTAATAATGGCGGAAGCGCCATCGACAATTAGCTCCCTTTTCATAGATAACATCACACATGACTTTACCCTGTAGAATTAAGAAGAAAAAAACAGTAAATTTTACCTTTAACTACATAACCTCGTAGCATCTCCAATAACCCTAAAATGCTCGTTACGGCGCGAAATGATTAAAATTGAGCAAATGGCCGCGGAAAAACCGGCCAACTCATAAAGTAAAAGTTGTCAGCACTCCCGCCGGCCGCGACATAACCCGCTATCTCGCGTTTTAGTGAATGTTGTTATTTTAATATTGTACTTAGTGCCGGCCATCTTGGCTTTATGGGTCATTTAGAGACGTTTTGGGTTTGGGAGTTTGATAGTTGCATAAAAAAGGGTGTCTTGTTTTTACGTGTACGTACTACTGTCGTATTTCTTGAAGCTTTTTGGGTGAGTGAATGTAAAAGATAAAAAAAATATCTTTGATTCTTAACACATTGAAAAATTCTTCCTCTTAAGGCCCGATGTCCTAAATTTAGGACATCTGTCAAAGTGCCTTTAGACTTTAGTTGACTGACATAAGATTCTTTTTCGAACTAACGAAATTTGACGTGGGCCTTACGAGGTTAATAATAGTGGCAACAGCATCCTGGACATGATAGCGAGTAGGTTTGATTGCCCCTACATCGTTCACTGTATGCAGCTCCATGTAGGAAGCAATCGCACTTATTAATTGTGTTTTAGTTTTTTTTTCGTTGTGAAAGTTTTGTGTAATTTTAATTTTAATTAGGATTTTTAATTGTAATTTTAATTGTGATTTAATTTTTAATTTAATTTTAATTTTAATGTTTATTTAAATTTTATGTGTAATATGGAAATGTTATTTCTGAAATAAATAATTTTGAATTTTTTGAATTTGAATAAACAAAATACAGAAAACGCATTAAATTTATCAAACGAGTATACTCGTGAAGGCAAACTTATTCCTTCCATAATGTTACAGAGAACTGTAGTAACTTACACATCTCTTGTAAAATACATTTTGAATATGCGCTGTACAAAAAAATATGGTTTTTATTACAAAAATAACGACAGCTGAGAAAATCACATTGTTTACACAAAAAGATAATAGCACAAAAAAGCGATCCAATAAACACCTGGTTTATTTCAACGTGAAATGTGATTCGTGTCATTGAACCTATCTAGCTTTAAGAGCCGCCTCAAGCGCTGAGTCATTCTATAGCTGAGAACATACATCGGTTCCCCTAACTGACTAATTCTGCAAACTTTCCATTCGCATTTTTCCCCACTTTAATTTTTCTTTATCGTATTTCTTCCCATTGTTTTTTTTACCAATTGCATATTTTCCATTTTGAATTTTCCCCACTTGCATGTTTTCTCAATTCAAAATCAATTTCACTGTGTCGATGGAGCTCCTATTTCTGGGTGCTATGGCCCTTCGGGCTTTCTGCAAAACTAAAATAACTTAAATCTATCTACCTATTTCGATCTATTCTATCTGTTTTAACTTAATTACAATGGGAAATTTTGCGAGTGAGGAAAATCCTAAATGGAAAATATGCGATTGCTAAGAATTCAAAATGGGAAACAATGCTATCGGAGAAAATACAACTAGAAAATTTGCTACGCTGAATTAATTAGTTTTAGGAACCGATCAAACCATCCTGTTTTACTTATTAACATCCTTAATTGTTCCACAATTTTATTGACATCTAAATTGAGCATTGTGAATAAATTATAATGATTATAATTGTGGTTTGATGTAAAAAAAAAATATGGCTCTCAGTCCCTGGGTTTTTGAGACTGATTTTGAAAGGCCTCTTGTCTCGAAAATCATACGTTATGTACGGGACTGCAAGCTCTACTTTTAAACGGCATAAATTCGAATGTGAAGTCACCGCTCAAAAACGCCGACATAACCGATTCACGCAAATTCGGTCAAAAATCCCTGTGAAATATTTGACATTCTGCGCGCGGACGCAGCTCGTAGCGGGCATTCTACGGCGTAGCGCCGCTACGCGCGGCCCGCTACGAATTCAGCTACGAGCGTTTAGATTTATGTTTGAATAACGTAATTCTAGGAATAGTTGGTGAAGGCGAGATCTTTTGAATTTATGGCAATGTTGATTGAAAATCTTTTTTTTTCTGTTGGTTATAATATATCTTATTAATTTGTGTTAGTCCTGTGTGGTTGATGGTTAAAATAGTGCCACTCCATGTCTTCCCGTGGATATCGTAAGAGGCGACTAAGGGAATAAAGGCTTGTAGTACTGTTAGGCGATGGGCTTGCAACCTGTCACTATTACGCTGGTAAACATCTTAACCTAATTGTGCAAAATGTGGTTACGGAATTATCAACAAGTAAAGTTGTTGGTAATTTTGTAGCTGTGCCTACCCCACTCCAGGATTACAGGCGTGAAAGTATGTACGTTACTAGGGTGACGGCACCAATGATGGACACTTTTAGCTGACAGGCACCAGTAATGGACACTTCACTCTTAATTCAAATTTCATACGGTCCTAAATTGATTGTTGCAAAACAAATGAATAACCCTTATCTTCTGTAAAATAAGAATCAAGTGTCCATTATTAGTGCCTTGTCCATTACTGGTTCCATCACCCTAGTGTTTAATTTTGTGTGTATATTTTAGTGGGAGGACCTTCGTCTGTATCGCTACCACCATCTTATGCATTAATAAAAAGCAGTGTTTGCATTGTTGTGTTCCATTATGGGGATAAGACAACCGGTTAAATAAATAGCATGGCGGCATTCCATTAGTCCTCAGGGTTGGCAACGGATTTGCGGTCTTAGGATCGCAGTCTCAAGATTATAGTCTTGAGAAAGCAAATTTCTGTGGGACACAGATCTCACTTACAGCCAAGGATAAAAAGAAATATCCTCACAAAGGTGCTAAAATATGTACATGGGCGTTTTCCAAGAAAAGTGAACAAGTTTTTTTTTCCAGAATTCGTTTTTTTAGGTTTTTTTTACTCAGAATCGTTGATACTATTGATCCTCATACAAAGAAAAACGTGTCCCAAATATTCCATTCCAGATCGTCACATTTTTGTATGCAGTCTTTTTTTATTTATGTGGTCGTGACGCACTGGAAGAAAAAACTTACATAATAAAATCTGGGACACTTTTTTTCTTGTACGAGGATCGATATTATCAACGATTCTGAGTAAGAAAAACCAAAAAAAAAAATCTGGAATAAAAGGACATGTACACTTTTTTGGAAAACGCCCACAAGTAGACCTTATTGCCATAGTAATAAGTGTACATCTTTTTCAGAATTTGGGGTGTATACATAATTAAGTACTTAACTGTACCATCAGGTGGCCTATGCCCTCTTTTACCTCCTTCATGACTTAAAAACACAGTCATCCACATATTTTTTTTTAAAACTAAACTTTTGAACGGTGACCTGTGATTAGAGGTCAATAATCAACCAGCACGTCTATTCTAGGCGATAAAATCCAAATCGTATTTGACCTGTTACGGTATTGCTTTTAACCGTCGCCATTACTGTCAAGTAAATAAGAGCTATCGAAACGTTGACAATACGATAACAGGTCAAAAACGATATGGTTTTAACGTGTTGAATAGAGGCCCTATATGTCAACAACAATTGCTTTTATTCACTTTCCACCGCATAATGTCTCATTATATTATAGTTAAAAGTTAAATAAAATACCTATGATTACATAATGGTTAAAATAAGCACAAATATGTGAATGCAAAATAAAGTTCCTAAACTTATTCGTCTGTCAAAGCTATTTTTGGCCAAATGATCATAAAAAAGATAAGCAGTTTTTTAATACCGAATAAGCGCTATAATTGCCGTATATCTGCCCACTTGTTGTGCTAATTACGTCTCCATGGCGTCCTTATTGCTTCATAAAAACCGTCCCTAATTATCACGGGCTTTAGGCAATAATTTATTTTGTCTGTTATTCTTATAATTAAATCGAAATCGGCTTAGATTTTGAAAGATGACGTTAATGTTGTATAAAAAAACGCCTTTGAAAACGCAAAAAATAACTTCTTAACGACATGAGACCGTCATCCGTTTTTTTTCGTCGGTTAAAAATAGCGACCCGCCTTCGCTTCGCTTCGGTTTATATAAGTTTTCTCTAACACCCGTATATAACATACGTATGTATGTATGTAAACTTTAATCATAATAAAAACCTTCCTCTTGAATTTCTCTATTTATTAATGAAAACCGAATTAAAATCTGTTTAGTAATTTGGAAGATCTAAGCGTACGTACAGAGGGACAGACGGCGGGAAACGACTTTTCTATACTTTTTAAAGATAACGGCATTGTAGTAATATACCTTGGATTATTACTTGATTAAGTTTTATAATATATATAAAAAAAACAGTAACTTCCCAATTGGGGCTCTATTCTAATTAGTAAAATGATATTGCTTTTGACATGGCATTATTTACTATTATATTACATAACATAATATGTTTATTTTTAATAATTCTATCATAATTTACCACTTTTACGAATGGCCGCTCAAATTGAAAATTTATGAATTTTACGAATTACAACTCTTTTACCCAAACCCCTTTATATACTGCCCTCATATGCCAATAGGCGGCGTCTCACTGGTTAGTTAAATGGTTGCACTTGCTACTGGAGTGTTGTCTGAGATGCCACTATATGTCTTATAGGGTTTATTCGCATTTTATACACTAATTAAAGATTTCAATTCCAGACCCAAGGTACCCCTTTGTGCCATAAATATGAGGTAGGTTTAGGTTATGTCAGTTCTTCAGCTGGCCCGGAGGGCCAAACCACCCAGAAATAGGAGCTCCGTCGACTTTCTGCGAATAATTGTCGTCTTAATTTTCGTGACGTAATGGAAAAATAACAGTTGTTAATTTTATTCCTTAACTATAAGGACTTTATTGAAAACGCTCTTTTATTATTATTTACTTATTTATTTATTATAACATATTAACTTTATTTGCAAAAAAACTTCCCGCAAAACTGTTTTCACAGTTTGACTGTGGGATCCACGAGTCGTATCGAGTCTTCTTTATCTTTACATAGTATAAGGCGGGCTTTACACTGAAACTTACGACTTACGTAAGTAGGGACGCAGCTATTGGTTAGAAGTAGATAGAAATATTTTTTTCTCATTCTAACAGATAGCTGCGTCCCTACTTACGTAAGTCGTGAGTAAAATGAAGTCCCTTCCGCTGTCTGTTCGCTTAGATCTTTTAAACTACTCAACTGATTTTAAAGCAGTTTTCAGCAATAGATAGAGTGATTCAAGAGGAAGGTTTTTACGTATAATTCTGGATTATGTACGGCTGTTACAGAAAACTGGCATAAACCGGAGCGAAGCGAGGGCGGGTCGCTAGTAATATACAAATCGCAGTTGTTAAATACATAATTTAAATTTAAATAATATTAAAGTAATGATATGCTACGAGTATGTGTTTCTATTTACCACAGAATCTCGGCCCTGATCAATTATAGCCAAGCCCTATTATAAAAGTTCACTTAAAATACTCGAAAGACGCGTGCAAAAGTACCAAGTACGAGTAAATCGATACAGACAGGGAGTTCGGGCAATAAATCTTAATATAAACAATATTAGCGAGAAACAGCTGCCGACCTGCCGCTACCTGCCGTAGGGCTGCGGCGGAGTACGAGGGAACAGGGAAAATAATAAGGAGTATTTGTAAATACTATCAAATCCTTCTAATATTATAAATATGAAAGTTTATGTATTTGTTTGTTTTTCACGCTGCAACAGCTAAACAGATTTTGAAGACAGTTTATACCCTGGATTAACATATAATCGTAGGCTATTATTCATCCCGGGAAATAAAAAGAATCCGAGTTGATTATCGTTATTAGTCAAAATCTGCGCGGATAAAGTCGCGGGCAGACATCTGAAAACAAAATTGATATAGCCCCTCACTAACCTCCAGGATTGTAGAATGGGAACTAGACAACGATTAACATGCTTATATAGAGAGATACATACTCAAATTACTTAGAAGTCTCTGATCTACTAAGACTCAGGGAAAAATACTTGCGTTCATCTCTAAAATATTTACCCTTACCGGGAATTGAATCCAGGCAAGTTAACAACAACTAAACTAACCACGTTACAAAATTACTTACTTTAGTCGATTTGGTTTTAAACATACATACATTCACGCCTGTCTCCCAATGTAGTCAGAGAAGTTAAGGAACGCCAGGTACACCACCGGTCCAAACTTTCCTCTTTCGCTTCTTCTACATTCATCAACCTCGTCATGCTCGTACGTCGGTTTATGTTTCTTTTAATTTGGCCCTTATTCGGCTTATCGCGAATCTGATCACTATATGTGTCTAGGGCAACCCCTACCGGTATCTTCACTCAGTTTCGTTTGCCATACTTCTTTTGCAACTATTCTTTCATCCACGATGACACATTAGCCTAGTTGGTAGCCTGCCTACAAAGCTAGCGGTGGGACTTGACAGAAGCACGTGGAGCTAACCCCATGTGCTTCTGTTTAGTCCACCAGAGTAAATCTCTTTAACCGAACAATTGTCCTCGCGCGTGATATCCATGGACTTTTTTCTCTAATAAGTCCATGGTGATTGTCTAAAACTCGATACTGGCGAAATACACCTTGTTAAACACAAGGCGTGAAAGCCATTAATTAAGAAAAAAAAACGCAAGCGGGCTCGGGTTCAAATCCCGGTAAAGGCAGATATTTGTAAGTGTGATGAGCGAGAGTATTAGTTGAGTCTTGGATGTTTTCTATGAATTTAAGTATGTATTTATCTATATATGTAACTTTATCTTTCTCTAGTACCCATAGAACAGTCCAGTTCATAAATATGTGTACACTTTAGTACCTTGTCTATTTAATGCCATGTTTAAACTGCCATATATAAATTATCACAGCGATAAAGTGACGAGGTAATAAAGTGTATACATATTTATGCACTCGACAGTACAAGCCTAGAGGTTAGTTTGGGACAAGGCCAATTTATGTGAGATTGTCCCTTGGTATCCTTGCTTTCTAAATGACCTAACCATATTACATACACCTTTCGATTCGGTACAAAAACGTCTCTAAAAGTCGTAAAAGTTGGATACAAGACAAAAAGCCGTGTTAGAAAGAGCAAGATTAGCATTAAGCATGAGTGGCGGCGTTGGCATACATTGTGTGTGTGTTTTTTTTAATGAATACCAAATTTTATCTCATTTGCGATAGTTTTATTAACTGTTACTTGCTTAAGAAGTAATCTACATAATAAATCGAAATAAATGAATAATATTGATGACTTCTTTAATTGCAGGCTTTTTTGTCATACAACCTTTTTTAACTCTGTGGAGTATTTATACTAATCGTTTTTTTATACCATTTTTAAAAATTCCAATAAATATTCCAAATGTGACACATACTCGTAGTTGCATCAAATATTCAAAACATAGATAGATACAGATATACATTAAAACAATTACGGATATACGTTTGTACCGAATTTAATGAATCGAGCCAGTTAACAATTCGAATATTAATTGGTTATCCGAGTATGTTAATCTTATTTTAAATTAATTATAAAAGCCCAGCTGCTGAAAAAAATATGTTTTTGCAACATTTTGGAGACATTCAACCTTAAAATTTTTGCTTAATTTGTTACAAATTTCAAAACAAGAAGGAGTTTTACAAATTGAATATATTTTTAAACTAATCTCTATTGTAACGTTCGATTTATTTTATTCTAAGCTGATTTAAAAATAATCAATTAATATTTTTTTCTCACAACCCTAAAATACCTTCATTTAATACCTAGTATTTGTAATTCCATTATCCCAAACGTGCCGGATAGTTGCATCGAATATTCAAAGCCAACAATTAATAAACGATTACGGCCTTAGTTTGTAACGAATCGAATAAATCAAGTCGGTCAATAATCGATTCGCGAATTAATCGCTCGTCCGATTGTTCTATTCGATTAATCGTCATTTGTCCGCCGGTCGAAAGTTCGATGAACTTCGACCGCCTATTACGAGTTTGCGGGGGTTATAATGGATTTAAGCTTCAACCTTGTATCTAAATTGTACCCTTTCGCATCCAAGTGCTTTATTTAACCGGTAAAAGCCTATGGTCTAAGATCCGAATAGGAGACGCCTTTAAGTAAAGCCAAGTATTTTATATCAAATTTAATAGGTAGGTAGGCATTTATTTCATACTGAAAATTACATTATTCTATGTTACATAATCATAATGAATTCACAATAAGATCGTCAAAATGTAAAAAAATACAGTAAAAATAATAATGAAATAAAATAAACAAACGCAGTCAAAATGTAAAAATAAGAATTAAATTAAACAGAATAAAAATATAGCAAATTAGCTACAGTCACAAATCTCAAAAAATGTATAGAATAAAAAGAACAAATCAAATTAAAACGATCAAGTCAATAGGGAATAATAATAAATAAAACAAAAACAAGAAATCAATTAAACCTATTTATCACTATAATCTTTTACGGAATATAGTGATTGCGTCAATAAAAGATGTTTAAGTCGGCGACCAAAAATTCCATCCGAAGATTCGTTTTTTAGGTCTGCGGGTAGACGCTCATAGAAAGCGGGCCCTATTACGCGCGGGTTTTGTCGAGCAGCGCCAACCGCGATGAGTGGCGAAATGTGGCGAATAGGTTGACTGAAAAAAATTCAGTCCAGTACTTACATGATTTAAAAAAAAAAACTGAGAATGAACTTTTTTAAATTGCTATTGCTTGCTACTATTAAAATTGATATAAAATACTTTTCATCGAATAAACAGCCCGGTGCAAATCGTCTCCTATTCGGATCTTAGACCATGAAAGAAAAGAAATGTCATGGTAGTTGTCTGTACCTATCTTGTTGGTTTAGATTGAGAATAATTTAAACAAACCTTGGTGACTATTATTCCTAACACTGTGTACGTTGTGTTGAATGAGGCCCGTAGAATGATACACAAGAGTCGAATTTATAAATATAATCAGATGAAGTACTTTACAAAATCTTCAGTAAGACAAACACCGCGCGGCTTCGAGAGTCTTCCTCGACTGCCTGCCATCTGTTAGCGCATAGCGGAACTAGATTATATTTATTTTCCATTGACAAATATTTAACAAAGTTTATATAGAAAATATATATATTAATATATACTGTTATACACATCTTATTTATAATCAAAGCTAACAGTCGGTCATCCTGTAGTCGGAATGTCCCTATTTCGACCCACTCGGCCATTCCTATACCTAAGGGTATGACCACATACCAGTCAAGAACAAGATTGACATTAACAAGTATTCAAAGCATTACAATTAACAACATATAGCTAAAGATGGGCAATCGAAATAAAATAATTGATGTAATACAATTGATTCAACAGTCATGACATGATAAGTGACATACAACTGATACATTCAACTAAGGCCTGATTTTTCATCCAGAATATTTATCTTGTAAATATCTAGTTTTAAGCAAATACACTTCATTATTCTATATTAATAATCATTATATTATTGAATTAAATAATTTATGTGATTACAATTCAAATAATTAAATTAGCCACATTATAAGTGAATAAAATCGATACATTTAATTAAGCATTCTTTCATCCAAAATATTCATCTTGTAAAGATCTATTTTTAAAGAAATATATTTCATTATTTTATAACAACAATCATTATATTGTTATCATCGCATGGTTATACCATTGAATAACTTTATAAATCATACCAATTATGCCAATTTCTTACAGTATTACAGTTAGGTGGATACCACCAAAATATACTCATTTGGCTTAGGCCTCCCGAGAGCCAACATAATCAATAATGGCCACCCGAAGGCCACAAATAGGCGTCTCGTTGAATCTCAGCTTCCGTTTAGCCATCTGAAAGCCACGGCCTGCGACAACTGCATCTTCTTACATTGTGACCACCCGAAGGTCCATTTAACTCATCACTAATATTTTGTCCATCGGTGTCCCGTGATTATTATCCGAGTACCCGGCATGTATCTAGGCTGTAACTGGCAGAATAGGAAAGGGATTCTAGTATCTTGTAAACTACATCACATGTTAGATATGTAAATGGGTAACTAAATATCAGTAAATACGAAATATGCTGAAGTTATCCTGTTTGTAAATAAATATATCAATCTAAACTGGAATCTGTGTCACTGATATCGCTCTTTTCGCTAGCCATTGGAGATACGCCCATAGTGACCCATGGCTTAAGCTGATCAGCAGGAAATATATTTTTATAACGTTTCTGAGAGTGCCCCGGGATACTACAAACTTCATACCTGTCATGTCCCAAAACAGTGGATATTTTAAATGGGCCTCGGAATTTAGGTGAAAGCTTTTTACTCTTCCCTTTTTCGGGATTATTATTAGGGATCATTACTAGATCACCCATTTTAAAAAACTTAGTTGACGCCCTCTTTTTATCAAAGTTTTCCTTCATTTTTGTTTGTTCCCTGACTATTTTTTCCTGAACAGTATTCCTCACTTCCTGCCTATCTTTATCTGATACTTGCTCGTCAGGTTCTAGAGCCCCTCTAAGAATACCCTCACTTTGACATGTTGTTCGTTGCCCAAACACAATTTCAGCCGGTGATTTCCCCGTGCTTTTATTGATGGTGTTATTTAAGCTCCATTGCAGTTGAGCGACATTTGTATCCCAATCTCTTTCATCAAGCCCATGGTTCATGGCAGATAACGAGTTAAGGATTGTCCTATTATATCGCTCAATTTGCCCGTTTGCTCGAGGTGTAGCAACGGCATTGAGGACATGTTTTACTCCAATGGAATTTATAAAGGCTTTGAACTCATTCGATGTGAAAGAGGAACCTTGGTCGGATATTAATATTTTTGGACTACCAAATGTTGCAAAAATATCATCCAGTGCCTTAATTGTTGTTCTGGATCTGGTGTTCCTAACTGCCCTAACGAATATGAATTTGCTAAATCCATCAATAACTCCAAGAATGTACGTGTTTCCCCTTTTGCTTTTAATAAACGGACCTAAATGGTCCATGTGAATTGTGTGAAATATTGCGTTTACTTTAGGGATAGGGTGTAGGTATCCTGATTTCCTCCCTGACAGTTCTTTATTGTAAGCGCAGTTAATACACGCCCTAACATATTTCTTGACGAAGCGGTTCATTTTGGGGAACCAATAATCAGCTTGAATCTTTTCCAAAGTTTTATCTGTGGCAAAATGACCTGCTTCGTCATGATTTAGTTGACATATTCTCCATCGCGCCGAACTAGGAACAACCCATTTAAGTTTCGATCCCACGCGCCGGTACACCTTTTCATCGCGTAAAAGGTAATTGGTCGTTATATCCGTAATATCCTCATTGCTGGTCTCGAGAATACACTTAATATGCTTGATACGTGGATCTGTCATTTGCACTGTGTGAAGCCAATCATTGGTAGTAATGTTCAGAACCTCAATTTCCTCTTGGGGATCTGGTGAGGAAACTGGGTTGCGACTCAGGGCATCCACATGCTGCATATTATGACCCGGCCTGTATTCAATAGTGAAATTGTATTCTTGCAACGTAAGCCACCACCTCGCAATCTTCGGAATTAAGTCCCGTTTTGTAAGTGTTGAGCGCAAGGCGCTGCAGTCAGTAATCACCTTAAATTCGAGACCAATCAAATAAACTCGAAACTTTCTTAAAGAAAGCACCACTGCCATAGTCTCGAGTTCGTAGGAGTGCCAAAAACTCTCTTCCCGAGTTGTCTGACGACTAAAGTAAGCTACTGGCTTAAATGGAGTCTGTTCATCAGGTCTTTGAAGCAGAATACCTGCCAACCCTGACTTACTCGCGTCGCAGTGGACTTCAGTACTGAAATCTGGATTATATAATGCCAATATAGGTCTCGTAACAAGCTTGGCTTTTATTTCCTGAAAGGCAGTTTCTTGCTCGTTTCCCCATTGCCAGAGTTCACCTAATTTTGTTAGTTTCGTAAGAGGTCGTGCAATCGATGCGAAATTGTACACAAAACGCCTAAAATAACTAGCTAGACCAACGAACTGACGAACTTGGTGCACGTTCATAGGCCTTGGAAAGTCTGAGACGGCTTGTATTTTCTTGCTTCCAGGTTTAAGTCCAGCTTCCGATATCTCATAACCAAGATAATCGATCTCCGATTGGAAAAAATAGCACTTACTAAGGTTGAGTGTCAGTTTAGCCTCTCGTAAGAGCTCCAAAATGGATTCAAGTTTAGAGAAAGATTCTTCAATAGAACTACCCGTTGACAGTAAGTCGTCTAGATAAGGAATGGCCAGCTCGAACCGCTTAGCTCCAAGTGCCTTATTAATCATACTTTGGAACACAGCGGGTGCGTTCACAAGGCCGAATGGCATCCGTGTATACTCATAGTGGCCATCGGGAGTCACGAAAGCTGTTTTGTAACGTGACTCCTCTGCCACAGGTATTTGGTGATACCCGGATGCCAAATCCAAGCTGGTAAACAACGATTTGCCACTGAGCCGATCGAGCTGGTCGTCTATTACAGGCATCGGATAGCTGTCCTTTATAGTCTTTTTATTTAACGCCCTATAATCGACGCAAAGCCTAAATTCGTTGTTCTTTTTGCGCACCAAAACAATAGGACTAGCGTATGGGGATTGCGATTCTCGTATGATATTATTGGCTAATAAATCGCCTATCATTTCCCTTACCCTAGCACGCTCACTAAACGGTAATCTATAAGGTCTGTAGGTGACTGGCGTATCGTCGTTAAGACGGAGGGTCATTTCCGTTATATTGGTTAATCCCAATTCGTGCATGTTAAACGCGAAGCAATCTCGAAATTTGTTCAATAATTGAAGTAATTGGGTTTTCTCAGTGGCTGTTACTTTAGGGCCAACTTTTAACAGGTCTAACGTTATTGGTTCCTTGTGGTGCTGTGCGGGACTCATGTTAGATTCGGTAGAAATGGTTTGTATGAACTTTTGATCTACTTTGGGAATGAATAACTCCTTTCCTATTGATATTCCTCTTCCAATTAATTTTAATTTAGGAAGCACGATAGATTTCTGTGAAAAATTGATTATTATGCAACGGCCCTCACCGCCTCTAAACTCATACATGCCTTGTAGTACTATATACTCATTGCCAGGTTTAAGGCATATATTTCCGGGAATAAATAATAGTCCATTATAATTAGATTCAGTGTGTACATTTATATCTGTGAAACCTATAATGTTAGCCTCGTCAGTGTTCAAGATCTTGACCCTATTAACATCTGTACTATCACAGTACAAAATAAGTTCTGTGCTTGTCTTGTATACGGTTACAGTAGGCAGTTCAGTTAGCGACTGACCAATGAGCACATCGGTTTTGATTAACTGATCAGGGACGATATAAGTTTCTACATCAGCCTCCACAGCATCGACTACTATACTTACTATCGCCCTAGATATCGGGGTAATGCTTCCAAATGCGAAACCCTTTATTAGCGGAAGTCCACTCCTATCAGTGCCTAATCCTAACCTTGTAGCTACTGTTTCTTTCACTAACGTACATTGGCTACCAAAATCTATGTACGCTGAACATGCCATACAATTAACTGTTATTGATTTGAAATACTTACTATTTGCTTGATCAGTATTTGTTATCTGTAGGACGGTCTGAGTATTATTTGATTTCCCATTGTTAACGTCGTCCTTGAGTTGTTGGGGTCTTGGGAGAGCAGTAACAGTTCCACAATTTTGTGAATCGTGTCCAAGACGGAAACATTTGTCACATCGCTTTAATGGCTTTGTACATTTGCGAGCGGTGTGTCCTGCTTCCGCGCAATTAAAACATCTAAGTACATATTTAGAGCGCTCTCGGATTGGCAAAGAAACTCTACTTGAATTACTATTGTTACGAGTCGCATCATAATTACGCACCTGCTGCGGCTCATTTTTATTAGCTTGGCCCTCTTTTCTAACATTAATATTATTGCGTTTAGAAATGCGTCGCAAATATTTGAGTACCTGCGCAGGCCTTTTAAAATTCGAACCTTGGGCATTAAGTCTTATACCGTGGTCAAAAATACCGCCTACTATGCAGTCGACCGCATCTCGGCCAGTGATTTTACACATTTTCACTAATCCGGCTTTCTCATGATAATACTCCTCCAGTGACTCCTCGCGTCTGCTCCTCCTATTAAGCATCTCCATTAAACGGTCCATGTGATTCCTGTCATCTGGAAAAGTTTTTAAAATTTTCTTTTGCCATTGCCGCCAGCTCAAATCGACTGTGCTTCTTCCCTGGTACCACTGTTTTGCATGGCCAGCTAGCTTCGGTATAGCGTAGTAGATAATCTGTCGTTCACTCCAGCCATAAATTCTCGCGGTCTCATTGACTTTCCGTATCCAATCGACTGCAGACTGTGAATGGGCGTCAGGATCGAACTGAGGAATGACATGATGAGCGCCTTCGAAATGGTTTCCTTTATCGCTTATAATCTTAGCAAACTTCTTAAGAAAATCAGTCTCCTGATTTCTTTCGAAGTGATCAACATGTCGTCTTCGCTTCTTATGTCGATCTGAACAACCTCTACGGACGTAATCACTTTCGACAGACGAGCTAGTTGACGTGGCACTCGAGTCTGAGCGTCGGGATCTTTTCCTGCGGCGGCGCAATTCACGTGAGCTATTGCTATCCGAGTCCGACGTAAAGGCATGGCGATGACGTTTGGTACGGGTGCGGCCCCTCTTACGTGTCTTTTCACGAGATGAGGAGGAGGAGTCGGTGCTGTTCGAGCTGTCACCAGTGCTACTATCGGATGACAGTGCTCTGTGACGAGATCGGCTGCGATAAGTAATACGTGCCCTCTGTCTCCTGTTTGTTCTGGTAACCGAACGTCTTCGCGCCGAACGTTTCCCGGTGGGTCTGAGAGACCGGGATCCTCGTATGGTTCGGTCTTTATCAGGAGGTGGCGTGTAGTGAGAATCGTCGCTTGGCATCTCGTCGGCAGTAAAAGTGCGGAAACTAGTAGCTCTGGGTTTTTTTCCAACGTTCTTACCACTTCTGATTGTTGAATGAGGCCCGTAGAATGATACACAAGAGTCGAATTTATAAATATAATCAGATGAAGTACTTTACAAAATCTTCAGTAAGACAAACACCGCGCGGCTTCGAGAGTCTTCCTCGACTGCCTGCCATCTGTTAGCGCATAGCGGAACTAGATTATATTTATTTTCCATTGACAAATATTTAACAAAGTTTATATAGAAAATATATATATTAATATATACTGTTATACACATCTTATTTATAATCAAAGCTAACAGTTGTGACATAAAAACGAGGGGACAGCCTTACAAATAGACCTAGTCCTAAACGAAGCTTAAGGCTTGTACTATGGTTACTAGACAAAGATAGAAGAGAAGAAAGAACAGAACACAGATCCCCTCATCAGATACCAAGTTCGTGACAATAAAAGCAGCTCAGGCACCCTAACAATGAAAAAAAAAAATTTCAAAATCGTTCAACAGTTGACGGACAAATCGGTGAACATACATAAAAAAATTACATACAATCGAATATAGAACTCCTCCTTTTTTTAAATCGGAAAAAAATACGTAGTTTTCATCGGATCAGTAGGAACATAGTTCTAGAAAATTCAATATATTATTTTACCTTTACTTATAAAAAATAGTATATAAATGATAATTTAACATTTTAAATATATGTATATCATATTAATAAGTACCTACATTCCCTGTTATATAAAAATGCTACGTAATTGTACTGTTTCCTCCCAAAATATCACCTTGAAGTGGCTCCCCCCTCGTTCACTGTCAAAATTAATTTTAAACAAAACAAAACGCTTGCGAACATCTTTTGGTACTTCGAAATTTCGTACCAACCAACTTACCGAGACCCCGTAACTCTTCTAAAGCCCTTTTATACTACAGTGTAGAAGAGGTCTGCAATAATTGGTGAGCTGTAGTTGTCATCTAATTAAGGTTGAACCCCGCGACGCTGCGTGCTTCGTCTTTTTGGCTTAGCTTTTGCGTTGGTTAGGGGAGGGTTGGGAGGTCTTGTGCGGTGGTTTAGGTTTTTCTAAAAGGGCTGATAAGGCCCTCAAGCGACGGTAGAGACTGATAATGGACCGGCTGGCGTTACTTGAGGCTTCCAGGGAGTTAAACCGGGCATCTAATTTTAATTTCATTAGTGTAGCGTAGACAAACCTACTATAGGATAAGTTAAAGATATTCTTCGCTTATATTTGATATAACATGAAGTTAATTTATTTTCTCCAACATACGCGGAAATCTCCACCTTACTGTTGCAAAAACAGCGCCGGATTTTTTTTACTCCAGGCAACAAAACTAAAAAAAGGATTTTTTGTCTCAAATACTTTTACTTTATTTTTTAAACATATTGCAATTAAAAAACAATATAAATTGTATGTGATTTAGTTTATTACTCCTTCACTCCGCAATGGCTGAACGGATTTGAATGAAATTTGGTAGAAAGATAGCTTATACCTTGGATTAACTGATAGGCTATTAATAATTTAAATGTTCCCGAGAGAATAACGAGATTGAAATCTACACGTACGAAGTCGCGGCCAGAAGCTAGTAAATAATAAACGCCAAGTAATTCAAATTAGATTTATAATTTTATTTAATGATATATTTCAGTTTAATACTATGTTGTACTTATTTAGAATGTAAATGGCATTCTGATTGATGTCGTGTACTTTTAAAAGTAATAAAAGACAGCAATGTATTTTTTTTCGAGGGAGTTTTGGCACGGTGCTTCAAGAGGTACATTAACAATCGTGATATATGTTCTAGCATAGTTGGAGAAAAAACACTAAATAAGCCTCGGCCGGAAAGGGCGGTTACAGCGTTTTGGCCGCGCTTACTCACACTCAACCCGCAATGGCTTTCTTCCCTGTCTCTGCAGTAATTACTATTTAAGTGTTAATTTATTGTTAACAGTTAGTTTTAACATTCATAAAAACGTCAAATGTTGGAACTTATGACGTTATACAATCTGCAGTTAAAACTTAGCACGTTTTCTCTTTCAAAAGCGACATCTAGCGCACAATAGGATACAGAAAAGCGCCATCTATTGCCGAGTAGCGTATAGTATTTACAAGATTTCTAAAAATCCTTGTAGACACGCTATTACCTGGTTTTCCATTTTAGGTGCGGTACCCTAAAAACAAATACTTTATTTTCCCACATACCGTATCCATAATTTCGATCTACGTACGTCGATAAACAAGGACTTCATTCTATATTCCAATGCTAACTTAAGGTTAATACTCGGATCTCACATAATGTGTCACGGCCCTTATAGCAAACTCAACAAGATAATATCAACTGTATAACAGTGTAACTAAGGTGCAGGTTAGATTGTGTTTTGTTAAGTGATGTGTCGTGAATTTTATTTTTATCGCTCTCGTTACTTAGGGTGTCGTTATAAGGAGGCTTGTTGGGAATTTGAAAGACGATAGAGGGCGCTGACTTTTTTGCTGACATTGAAAAAGGGTTCTTTAAATCGGTGATTTGTTGTGTTACTAACGTTAATTGGAATATAATTGGGTTAGTACTTTCAAACTGTTGTCTCTTTTGTAAAAAAAAAATTAAGTGCGAGTGAGCTAAGATGCTGGTACATAGGAATATGTACCCGTGTAGGTAGTTTTTTCTTATCCTGTTTAAAATAAAACTTGTTTCTTACATATAAATGGAACTATAGGTTCTTTTATGTTTATAAAGTTATATCTTGTTTTTATGTGACTGTTTGTTTCCTAAATAAATTTTAAAAAATATATATGCCAAAGAAATTTTGATTTTAGTTATAAAAACGGATAATGTCTTCAATATAATGTTAGTTATAATGCGATATTTTTTTTGATTTTATATTTCGCCAATTTAAATTAAAAGAAAGTACCCGTTGACACCCGCGACTCTAAGAAAAATCTAACGACACCCAGCTCGTCGAAATTGGGCTATCCATTCAGCCTTTACAAGGGAACAAAGAACCATACATACATACAGATCAACAACATTCAGACCTCGGAATATAGGGGGCAAAGTTAAATGACAGCTAGGGATCGCCTATATCGATAAACTCAAATATCGAGGCTTTCCCCTCATACTAGTGATCGCTCCAAGTTTTGTTTATATTTTTTTTATTGAACGAATGCAAATGAAACAAACTAGCAACAATGCTGTTTAATCTTTATTTTAAAATTTTTGAACCTTCACTCATCATATTTTTTCCCTTATTGTGTATTTCAGAACTACTGTCCCATTCACTATTGTTAAAATAAACGTTCAGAATTTGTTCCAAGTTTTTTGAATCCATTTCAGGTGGCTAAAATACTTTTCAATTTCTGTGGAAATAATAGGGACAAAACAAAATAAAAAAATACACACTTACAAACAATGCTGGAGCGATCACTAGTATATGGGAAAAGCATCGATAAGTGAGTTTATCGATATAGGCGACCCCTAGCTGTTATTTAGTTTTGCCCCGTATATTCGGAGGTCTGATTACCCTCCTATAAAAACTATTTAATTTTGCAATACCCTGACCAATAAGTTAAACTTGTAGGTATAGTAATGGTTTTCTCGGAAACAGCATTACCGATTTCAATGAAAATAACGGAATATTCGGGGCCAGTAAATCGATCTGATCGGTCTTCGGCAAAACTCGACTGTAACCCGAACGACTCTAGGTAGTCCAGGTACTAACAGTAACAGAATATTTTATTGTGCCTAAAACGACTGTTTACCTCCCTAGACATGCACACAGCGTAAAACGTTACATTGGCAGCCTCCCAAAAATTGTAGAAATGCGCACACATTCGAAAACATACATTTGCATACGTTTTAAAATAAAGCAACACAATTTTAGAAACACAAATACTGAATGAGGGCCCTATTTGGCACAACCTTTGCATGTGTGTTTTATTGTTTAAAAGAAGCTTGAAGCTAAGAAAGGATCAGAATATTTTGTGAATGTTTCTCTGTCTAACTAATGTCGAGGAAAGGGAGGTACTAAGATATAGGAAGATTGTCTTTTGTGCCTACTGGATTTTTTAATCTGTGATTGCCTGCGACGTGATAGCATTGATTTTATTGAAAATTTGCAAAGAAAATGCGATAGTGTTTCTCTCGTTACAAGGAGGTACATGTTAAATAGTAAATCAACACGCGGTCTTATCGCTAACAAGGCGATCTTTTCCAGACACCCTTCAAAAGAAGAAGTTTAAAAATAAACAGCAGAAAATTGGCAATGACCCAACAAAAAAAAACATTTTACATCTAAAGAACACAAACCATCTTCCCTGTAACCAAGGTTTAACCATATCAACAGTAAAACATGACTGTCAAGGTAAACATTAGGGTCCCACTTGACTTCCAAAAATACCCGCCATCTATCACATGACAAGTCAAAAAGTCACTGTGTCAGTCGTCAAGGGGAAGTAACACCGTACTTTAAGCCCCTAGGGAGCGAAACCCGCATACGACATTATGTTTAAAAGGCATGTGCAAAAAGTCACATTTTGTGCTTATCTTATGGCGGTTTTGTGAAGGCATGAATAAAAGATATAGACGTTTGTTGACATATTACAGATACATAAGAGTTTTTTTATGTATATGAATGAAACGACGACGATGCGTTGGCCTAGTCGGTAGTGACGCTGCCTACGAAGCTATGGGCCCCAGTTTCGATGAGCGCGAATATTTGTTTCTGAAGCTTAGGTATTTTCTATGTGTTTAAATATTTATTTCTCTATAGATTCAGATTTTATTACTCAATATAACACAGTATAAATTACATGACGTCAAATTATTACATTGAGGTCGTCAGAAATATAGTTAAATAATAATAGTAAAAAAGTAAAAGTCCACACAAATACAGAGTAAATTAAGAATTTAAACGTCAATATTATTTATATTTCAAGATCCATATACTCATTTACAGAATAGACTGGGTTATCCAACAAAAGATTCCTAAGCCGGCGCCTAAACATTTCGTCCGATGGTTCGCGTTTGAGTTCGGCGGGTAGACGCTCGGAGTAGGTGGGACCGATGACGCGCGGGTTCTTTCCTGCAAGTGCCATGCGACGAGGAACAGTTCTCAAACGCCCTGTTTGGCGGAGTTGTTTGCCGACGACGTTTATTGTATATTAGTAGTTATATCGTTGCCTGGTAACCATAGCACACGCCTATAGAGCTTAGTTTGGGACTGGGTCAATTTGTGTGACATTGCACTCTAATAATGTATTTATGCGGCAATGAAGAATTCAATAACAGTTCTGCCAACGCAGTAAAAATATCATTTCTCTTCCCATTTCAGGGTTGTAATTTGTACTATAGCCTGTGTCAATCCAATTTAATAATTGTGTAAATAAACCGACTTCGTTAACGTTAACTTAATGGAATTTGAAACATATTCTATGTTTACAAGACTTCAACTTGATATCTCGTTAGGTTTTCCAAGAATATTTATTTGATTTACATATTTAATATATTGTAAGAAAAATCGAAAGGTTAACTTTTTCAAAGAAATACATGTTCAAATTCATCGAATCAAATAATTGAATTTGTGATTAGTTTACAACTTGTCATCGTTACTCAGACTATGATCGAGTTAATAACCTAGTTGTTTACATTTTTATTAAATTAGATTGACACAAACTATAGTTCACTACTACTACTCCTATGACTTATTTTGCTACTTAATTTTTTGCCGGAATTCCGAATAATTTCGTAGTGGGGCACGACTGCTTAGGTTGAAAACACTAGAAATGCGATAGTGTGCTACTATGATTAAATAATAATTATTAAAATAACTAAATGTTGATACATAGGTAATAGGTGAAAATTTAAGTAAATGACCTCTTGCGTGTAGTTGTAACACATCTATATAGACCGTTCGACATTTTATATTTGAAATTTGATGTAAATTCCATATTAGTTTTGTACACAACTACATGCAAGTGTGTATTAAGTTTTTTGCCTATAGTAATTTTAACTATTACGTAGACTCTATCCTTAAAATAATCCTAATTTGAGTAAGCGTCCATTTTGTTTTTGTTTATTTAGAGTCTGTCCAGTTGATGCACATAATAAAACGTTGTTTCTTTCTATTTATATAGGTACATAAAAACAAGCTCACAATTTTCTAGGGCACTTGTTTACCAAATTTTTAACTTTCTAATAACTTTACATCCAGATATTGCATTCAGAATTGGCATTTCGGAATCCAGTCAGCTCTCAGCGAATTTTAAGTAGGAAATTATAAGTTGAAGTGGGAACGAACAACAATCGATTTGAATATTTAGATGCCCGCCATTGGGATCGGGTTTGAGTTATGTTTTCATTACAAAATGCATATTTTCTTGGAAATCAGCATCTTATCAATACATATCCATATTCGTACTATACTATACTATACTATACTATATACTACACTATATACTATACTATACTATACTATACTATATACTATACTATATAATATAATATTATATTATAAATGTGAAAGTGTGTATGTTTGTCCGTCTTTCACGCTTCAACCACTGAACGGATCGAGATAAAACTTGGAACACATATTGGTCAGGTCCTGGAATAGGACATAGAATAGTTTTTATCCCGGAAAATTCGACAGTTCCCCAGGGAGCAGTGATAAACGACTTCTACGCGGACGGAGTCGCGGGCGAATGCTAGTTTTATTATAATTCAGATATCTATAAAATTTTCTGTAAATTAGGTATTTTATAATAAATATTCTAACATAAAAGTAAAATAACAATACTAATACAAAAAATAAACATTATAATAAATCTTACCTACGAGTGCCGCCAGCGGCGGGGCAGGGCTCAAGCTACCGGTGGTTAGGGCTGCAGAGAGAGGAACCTTCTCACAATAATATTATTATAATTATTATTAAATGAAAAGAAACGCAAAATGCTTTTTAATATTGTTTTAAATACTATATTTACAAACAAGACGACCATTTTTTTAATAAAGTCCGACAACACAATCGAGATTCCTTTCGCAATCTAAAATATTAGGCTTCGGTCTCTTTGTCCTGATTTAATTGAAATATTTCGTTTTCGAGTAAGTATAAAATTTAATATTTACGAAGCTTATTAATAAAACATATTTGGAAAAGTTTCTTGAGAAAATCGACACTGAGACCTTGATATTGGTGTATCTTTATTCTATTTTTGTTCTACTATATCCTATATCAGGTTTTCTATTTATTACAGTGTGTGTTTAGCCCATTTGCTTGTAAGTAGCTATTATTAACAAGTGAATAAGAGCTATGATAACGTCAACAAGATTGGGCTAGCTATCCAGAGAGGTAATGCAGCCAGTGTCATGGGGACCATGCCGCGAGCGGACCTGCTAGAAGGGGTGTTCTTTTTATAGTGGTAATTAATTAAAAAAAATATGTAAATATTTAAATACGTTTACTTTTAATTTATAATTGTATTCATGTTGAATTCTGTAAATATTATGTCACTAAATTCTCAATGAATCTAGTGATGTTGCTAATTCCTAGATGGGGATGAGATGGCAATTGAAAATATAGAGGTTTTGGGCCTCTGGGTAAAGCCATATTCCTTTTGACGTGTTGTTTTTAACTCAGCCGCCCTTACTGTCAAGTAAATAAGAGCTACCCACAGAAGAAAGACTGAAGGAATAGAAACCGTACTAAATAAGCAGAAAATACATTATGCTTCACTTATTTTTACTTATGGTTCTCATAGTGAGTTGGAAGGAGATGAATCTATAGCTGTTCTTTCGTTATTTGGTACATCATCACAAGTAAGGCGTGATTTGGACCTGTAAGCACCTATAGTATTTGGACCTATAGACAAGGAAAGACAAATCCTTCCTATAGGGAAGGACAAAGAAGTCCCTGTTGTGAAAATGACAGTTAAAGAAGAAAAAACAGCCTACTTTTTGTTTTAATTTTTTCTCATGTTTACGACTTTATTTACGATAAAAGAGCTGTTTTAGCCAAAAAAGGTTCATTTTGAGGTAGAAAGTTGTTTATCATAGAAGACAAGTAAGAATGAACAGACCTTTGGTTTGTACTATGGGTACTAGACAATGATATGAATACTTACTTATATAGAGAAATATAAACTTAAATACATAGAAAACATCCATTACTCAGGAACAAATATTAGCGCTCAGCACACAAATATCTGCCATTACCGGGATTTCAACCCAGGACAGGTCATAACTAATATTCTATCTTTATAATACGTTAGTAGTTGTTTCATTATTCCATTTGCCTAGGGGAAAAACAAATTGCAACCTTATTAATAGACATAAAGAGCTCAATCTTGTGTTATTAAATTGCACTAGCGCTCATTTTGCTTATGAGGCCAGTATATTTCGTTGTAAATTCTACCTTTTAGTATTCTCATAAGTTTTGTATTAAAAACTCTGTAGACAGTGTTAAAAGTTTGTAACATCACCCATGTCGGGATAATTAGAATTAATGAGATGTAGCGACGAAAAACGACGAAAAACACGTAAAAAGAGTGAGGATTTTCTCTCGCTTGTTTGAATAGGGACGAGACGCGTCGCGTATTTACTCGGTTTTCGGTTTCGCTCGTACTGACTCGAGTTTACAATTTAGTAGTTAATATCTTAATAGTTAATAATAGGACGCTTGCGACCTCGTACGCTTAGAGTTCTGCTAAATGTTGCCAGTAGATGTCAGTTAGTTCAATCTGACAGTTCTATTGATAAGCAGATTAAACAATAATTCGACATTAGGGTGATGGAACCAGTAATAGACACTTGATTCTTATTTTACAGAAGATAAGGGTTATTCATTTGTTTTGCAACAATCAATTTAGAACCGTATGATATTTGAATTAAGAGTGAAGTGTCCATTACTGGTGCCTGTCAGCTAAAAGGGTCCATCATTGGTGCCGTCACCCTACTGAACACCCCCTATTTTAACACCTTTCCCTTTCTTTCAAATATCCCTTCTTAATGCCTTAGGATATCCAAGTAATATTTCCTCCAAAGATCCAGTGGTTCCGGCTGTGCGTTGATCGATCAGTTAGTTAGTTTCTTCTTTTATTTATATAGATTCATTTGAAAAAAATGTGCAGTGTTGATTTTCTTGAGAGGTTTTTTTTAACAGTGGTAGCTAGAAGAAGCGTAGATAGATTCAGATAAGAGAAAATACCTTCAGATAAAAATACCTGCTTACCGCAACTGCGGCCTACTGGCTGAAAAAAAGACCGTCGGTGGCCTAGTGGCTTAGAGGGTCGACTCGTGATCGTAAGGTACCGAGTTCGTGTCGGTCACCATGTACCAATGAGCTTTTCTAACTTAAGTGCATTACCCGATGCTCTTACGGTGAAGGAAAACATCATGAGGAAACCTGCACATTCGAACAGCTGAGTGTGTAAGAGGCTAACTGCACAAAAGATCCTAAAGGGTCGAAGTGTATCCGAAAGGGCCCATGTGCAAGATAAGATAAGATAAGACTTGCTGAAAAAACATCTTTTATCTTTTTTTATTATAATATGTGAACGTATATGAGAGACTATAAATTAAATTACAAGAGCGTTACATTTTACGACGATGTATTAATTTCAATACACGAAAGATTGATGAAAGATGTAGGCGTCAATGTATGTAAAATAAAGTACGGACAAGACGTCGTGGACTCAAACACTCAATGGACTTGGATTCGATTGGTCTTACGCGAAAATGGGCATAAATTATTTGCCCTAACTCGAGTTAACTTCAGTTCTATCCAACCGAGTGACACGAGTCGAGCAGCGTGTCCCATCCCTACCTTGGGGACTAGGGATTTAAAGCAGTGGTCTGAAATTATTTCGTATTTAGTAAAATGTTTGGACGCTGTTTTTCGTAATGAGAACTTAGTTTTAATAGTTATTAGCACCTTTGTAAAACTGCGAATTTAAAACTTTTAATATATTTTGCTTGCTAAGTTAAGGTTTTTGCAATTTCAACGAAAATAATTTTCAGTGTCATACTTTATTGAAGCTTACATATGGCAGAGATTGATGTAGTACTTGGAACCGTATTATTTTTGTAAAATTGATGAGTTTTAAATTTAAAAATGCATTTACTTACAGAAACCTTTATTATTTTCTGCAATATGTAAAGAAATAAAAATAAAATAAATAAATATCAGGGGATAATTTCACAGCAATTGCCCGAGTCCCAAACTAAACTTTAGGCTTGTACTATGGGTACTCGACAACGATATAAATACTTATATAGAGAAATATATACTTAAATACATAGAAAACATCCACGACTCGGAAACAAATATTGGCGCTCATCACACAAATATCTGCCCCTACCGGGATTTGAACCCAGGACCGCCAGCTTCGTAGGCAGGGGAACTACCAACTAGGCCAGCGCGTCAACACATCAACATACATCATATATCTAGATTATTTTACAATCGTAAAACTTTAAATAAAATAATCTCCGCCCATATACGCTGATCAACCGAACACCCCTACAATATTAGATCGATATTTTAGAACTAAACGTGACTTGAAATTTTTAAACGTGAATTGTTAAGAAAAACACGACTTAATTACCTACGATTATAATTTGGGAACGAAATTAATAGAAATTTATTAGTGGCAACTCAATCACTATCTGGAATAGTCCGAAATGTTTAGGACTTATTGGAAGTCTTCCATGAGGGGACGAGAGCTTTTACGCTGAAAGTTGCACCCAGCACTGCTCGTCAGATCGTATACCAGACATAATCGTGACAATAAACCTTTACCAGTAAAAGCTTGGCGACGCATTCGCCTTCTGTTGTACGGTCGAGTTCATAAATATGTGTACACTTTAGTACCTTGCCACTTCAATCGCTGTGACAATTCATATATGGCAATTTAAACATGACATTAAATAGACAAGGTACTAAAGTGAACACACATTTATGAACTCGACTATATTCAAGCTTGCATACGAAGCTAGCGGTCCCGGTTTCGATTTCCGATCTGGGAAAATATTTGTTCTTGAGTCTTGGATGTCTGCTATGCATAATGGTATTTATTTCTCTATCTAGACACATATTTTAAGTAGCTATATCACGCACACATACACTCATACACATAAAATATATTAAGTAGAACTAAGAATTTAAGTTCAATTCGTAAAAATGTTTTACATTTCAAAGAGCTAGTTTTCTTCTGATACCAATTAATAAATACCTACGAAGGACTTAAACTTACTTCTTCTTCTTCTTTCGGTGCCTCTCCAATTACTGAAGGTTGGCCATCAACTCCGAATATTTATTCTTGTCCTTGGCGAGGCGGAACAGCTCCGCAGCATTCGATTCGATTCGTTTTTTTTTTGTTTTAAACTTACTGAAAGTGTCTTTATACCTATGTATATCGTTGCATAGAACTTTTAGTAAAGCTTAGTTCGGTACGTAGTAAGTAAATTTATGCGTTGAAGTTGAAGATTGGCAGTTTCATTTTATTTATTGGTTTGTGTGATTAACGCGAAAGTTATTCCTGATATTTTCTATACATTTAGGTATGTATTTCTATAATCATGTTTACTACTATTGGCTCAAGCTTACCTTGGGACTTGGTAAAATTTATATAACACTAGAGGACGCCCGCGACTTCGTAGCGTAGAATTAGTTTCCCGCTACTCCCCCTATTTCTTCCCGTTGGGGGTAGATTTTCGGGAAATCCTTTCTTAATGCTCACTTACATCATGAAAGGAACCCCTGTACCAAATTTCAAGTTTCTAGGTACATTGGTTTCGGCTGTGCGTTGATATAATTATAAGTCAGTCAGGTTTACCTTTTATATTTATACACCGTGCCCGGGACGTACCCGAAGGATATTAATCATTGATTCTAGACCCTTTTTGGAGCATATAATGTGGTATAACATGTAGTCCAATAACGCATAATTTCCGAGATTTTTATTATTTTTAAAAACAATTCCATAGTTAATTTAATTTGAACTCTGTCACCTTAACTTAAGGATTATGCGTTATTGGACTACATGTTATACCACATTATATGTATTCTTCAAATAGGGTCTAGGATCGATGGTTTAAATCCTTCGGGTACGTCCCGGGCACGGTGTATAGATAGAAGATGTCCCCCTGATATTTCTAACATTTAGTTCTTCAACCAAACTATTACAGCTTTAAATATAACTGCATTTGTGCGGCAGCCGTCGGAACGCGCCGCGCCTGCGTTTCCAAGTACTTACAGAGCCCTCGGCGGATACAATTTCGTACGAAAAATTGATTCAATTTGCGTATCTGCGAACGATTTTAGTTTCGTCCGCCCCAGATATTGTCGTATATTTCACTTTATAGGTTTTTAGAATATTTACGGGTGTGATAAGAACTTTTGTCGGGAATAAGTTTTGGAATACGAACGCCGTTTATACGGTTTTTGTAGTAGTACCGAATACTTCGAATAATAATGTTTTATTTCGTGTCGAAGTAACCAATTGAATCATAGGACACTATGGAACTGAATATTTCGAATAATAATGTCTTATTTAGTGTAGAAGTAACCAATTTGAATCATACGACACTATGGAACTATTTTAAAGTGATGAACTGATTCAAATCGTTAGAGAATTCTTGAGAATTGGAATATAAACTCACTTTGACATAGTTCTATAGTGGCATTTTAATCAAAATGAGTGTACCTCTATAGGCGTAGCCAAGATGCAAACGCTACTAACTGGTTTCTATTGCCGCGAAATGTATGGAGTTGACGTACCTAGCGGTCGACGCGATCTATTACATACCTAGCGGTCGATCCTCGGAAATCGCTCACTTAAAATTATGCATTTTGACTAGGCTTGTTTACCTATTTACGTTAATAAATAATTTGGTTACTATTTTTTATATTTTCCTCTTTGAAAATGCTTAGATGTTTATTGTTTTAAAAATAGGCATTAGCAGATATTGGATTTCAATTCACGAAGGAGCGCCCCGCAAAACAAATTGACGGATTGCACTGTTGTGTCACGTGAGTAGGTTAAATTAAATAATAGGGTGGCATTCTTTAGGGAGGGATCTTGACTAGACTTGTTCATCTACTTAACGTTAAAAAGTAATTTGGTTAATACTTTTCATACTTTTATCTTTAAAAAAGGTTACACCTTTAACGTTTTGAAGAAAAAAACGCATTTGCAGATTATTGGGTTTCAATTCACAAAGGACCGCCCCGCGAGACAAATTGACGGATCGCACGGTTGCGTCACGTGAGGGATTTCGTGAATTTGAAAACACAAATATAAAATATTTAATACGAAGGAGAATAAATAAGTCTTCGCCATTCTAAAAAGACGAAATAAGTTTCTCAAAATTGACTATTTATAAACATTTTCTTCAAAAAATAATGTTTTTACACATTTTAATTCTATGCATTTTGACCAATAACAATCATTATTTTTCCTAAAACGTGCATTTTTAGGGTTCCGTAGCCAAAGGATAAAAGGGGACCCTATTACTAAGACTCAACTGTCCGTCTGTGTCTGTCACCAGGCTGTATCTCATGAACCGCGATAGCTAGACAGTTGAAATTTTCACAGATGATGTATCTCTGTTGCCGCTATAACAACAAATACTAAAAACATATTTAAGGGGGGCCCATACAACAAACGTGTTTTTTTTTGCCGTTTTTTGCTGGATATTAATAACGGGAACTGATAATAGTGTTTAATGTTGTATAGATAATGGTATAGAACCCTTCGTGCGCGAGTCCGACTCGCAGTTGTCCGGTTTTTTTAAATATAAGATGGGTTTAAGGCTCAGTTTCCCTGGTCGATTGGACACGCTTGTAGCAACTCATTGACGAGTTGTTTCAGCATTATTGAATCGGGAGCTATTGCAATGATGCAATGTATCACGAAAAGCATGCTAGCTATCGACCATAGTACATTACTGCAAAGACCAGTGAGTGAGCCATCCTGGACGAGTAGGAGTTAGCCTTTATACATACGAGTCCAGGATGGCTCTTAATGGTCGAAGCATGTATAGTGCTTTTCTCAAAAATAGAACAAGTAGAATGATTAAAAAAAATATGTAAAATATTGATGACCACATTGTCATGTACATTGTACATAACCCTCAGGGCGCTAGTCCGACTCGCGCTTAGCCGTTTTTTTAATTAATTTAAACGATTTACTATATGTTAGACCGGTCGCGATGTACTAGGCGCGCATAAAACGGACATGGTGCGTGTGACGTTCTTGTAAATAAAGAGAAATCGCGCGATGTCTGCTCTGAACGAGAACTGCTTTGGGTTTACGATGCCCTGGTACTTTTGTGGGGAAATTGTTTTACGCGCACTTTTTTATTTATTTTTATTTATCTTCTAGTATCAAACTGCCAACTAGAGTTGATTATTCAGCTTTTTATGTATAAATAAAAAGCAACATAAATTGTTTTTTTTTTTTAATAATGGTGCTCTTTGCAGAAATCCTAATGGAGTCAAAATAGATTTCACTTTCATATATTTTTTTGTGATGTGACCTTTTCTTGCTTACCTCTGTAGTCTTTTTGAAGGCTGTCCACAGGTCTGTACCGATAGTTCCAAATTCAAATAACATGATATGTAATGGAATTTCATACTTACTTACTGGACACTTTTTGGTTTCCTAATTCAAAATCACTCTACTTACTGGACACTTTTGAGAGTGCTCCAGGAACTTTAACCTACTGGCTCCTATTTGATGATATTATGACAAGATTACATAGCATTTTTGAGAAAATGTTCTTAACCAGGTTTTTTTTAAACGCTTGCTCGGAGCGGAATAAAATTTGCGAGCGTTAGGATCGCTGGGATTAAGATGGTATTTTTCGTTTTTGATTCTTCCAGCAGTTGGATGGAGAGGCGACTTAAAAAGATAAGACCGGCTCGACTTCAAACTTAGCAAGTGAAAATGCAACTAAATAGCTAGTTAATAGTGTAGGAAAGACGAGAAAACGAAAGCGGTGCGAACAAATTAACGAGCGAAATTAACCGGTATTTCGAGCTGGAACTGTTTTATTTTGTTCTTTGATCAGAACCGAAATAATATCGAATATATACGAGCGGATTCGAAATGAAAATGCTCTATTTGTAATGTATGGCGTATCTGACGAGCTGGTTAAAAAAAACCCAGGTTTCTGAGCCCTGCCCTATAGCTTTACCTACTTGTACCATGTAAATACCTAAGCACCCGAGTCAAAACAAAATACAATACGACTGTCTTCTTTCAGTAAAAACTTACTCCTAAGAGCTAGCACTTGACTCCAAGGAATTAAAGCCCCAAGTATAATGCTAAAACTAGATTCTTTAGCGGAGCTCAAGTTCCAAATCTGATTATATAAGGTTTGCTTTGCATACGAAATACGAGTAATTCTCTTAGCGCGGGCATAGCTTACGACAACTAGCTAGTTCACTCTTTGCCGAGACAAATTATGCAAGGCAGTCTATCACATCATGTTTATTCGAGGCGCGTGCTCTGAATGGGTTGACTGCGACGCGGTAAATAGCGTCACGTTTGGAAATTAAACATTTTCATTGCGATGTTTTAATGCTCTTTACGCTGGACGACGATGTTATTAGAATAAAATTGATGACGACACGTATAGCCTAGTTGGTAGTTACCTACGAAGCTAGCGGTCCAGCCAGGGTTGGATTCCTGGTATGGGCACATATTTGTGTGATGAGCATGAGTATTTGTTGCTGTCTCGGATGCTGTCTATGTATTTATGTGTTTATTTCTCTATATAATTACGTTTATCGTTGCCTAGTAACCATAGTACGAGGCTAGCTGGAGGTTAGTTTAGGTCTAGTTCAATTTGTGTGAGGTTGTTCTCTGTTTTATTATTTTATTTTAGTAATATTAATATTTCCTAACGTATTTTTATTGAAAAATAAGTGACCGCAGTTTATTTTTAGTTTTGAAATGGTTTGTTTCATTCTATTTTTGGTATTGACCTAATGATTTGGTTTTTCCATTGTCTAGTATTAAATTATATTTTCGTGACACGTTAATAAATAACTTTTGTATTATTACACTAATATCTTATTCCTTATTTTGCAACCCAGATCCTGTCCCGACTCTTCGGTCTTGGCAAGTGTCAAAAGCAAACGAAACCAATACAAAAAATACTGTTTCGCAAGATCTCCGTGCGGGGAGAACTATATTTAGATTCAAAAGGTGATGTTATTGAATGTAATAAATATCTTATGAACTACCGTACAAAAAAAAGGATAAACTATCAAAAATATCCTTCCGGTACTTTAAAAACAATTCAAAATACTCTATCAGCTAATGCGACCTAATTTAAAGACCACGGTAAAGAGATGCCAACTAACTTTCCAACAGGATAAAATGTTTTTAACCGGTAACAAAAGTACGAGGCGCCGACGCTAACTCGCCCGGGTGTCTGACATTACCCTGTCCGGGGGCGGTTAGTGAGTCCCAGGGCGATGGAGTTCCATGCGATTATAGATGTGGACTTTCTTCTTGTGGTGTAAGCTACATATGTATATGAACTAATATTCTGTAATAAAATAATACATTTTGTTTGGTTTATTTAACTTTGGAGAAATCAATAATATTGCAGTCTTTTATCATTTTGGCTTCGGGAACTATCAAATTAATAAAATCAAAATAAAAAAATAATCAAATTTCTAAGATTAAAAGTATTGTTTGTTTTTGACTTCAGTATTTTTTTTAATTTAATTAGAATCAGTGCAGCGGTTTTATATAAGAAGCACGAGACGCCAATATTTCCAACCGACTAGAATGTTCTCTTTGTTTCTTGCCTGTAATAAAAGTGGTGTTTTTAATTTATGACTGCTCCAATCCAATTGACGTTGCAATGTATGGAAAAAGAAGTAACTAGTAGGGCGCTAACTCGCCCGAGTTGCTGACATTAGTCCGTCCGGTGTGGTTAGTGCGTCCCAGGGCGATTGACTTCCATACGATTATACATGTGGACTTTCTTCTTGTGGTGTAAGCTTGAGTTTTGGTAATGTAGATACATCAAAAGATGTACGATAGGAAATATTATTTGGTTGACATGTGTATTAGAACTCGAAAAATTTCTTAAATAAATTAAATTTAAATGAAAACTATTACGACAAGTTTACGTTTGTTTGTTAGTAACAGGAAACCAACATGTTTATACCTACTTTAAACCATACGGATTTTAAAATTCTTTGAATGTTTAAATAAGTATCTAAATATAGTATCTATGAGTTATTAAAGTCATTGAAGATTTGTTGGACATATTTTATTATTATTGGTTACTTTTGTTTTTTGTTTTCTCAAGTTTATGTGTTTTTTGTTTTTATTTAATAGCCGAATAAACAATCCGAGAAAATAATTAAATTGATTTATTATAATATTTATTTATCTTCTCTGCTTAAAATATTATAAATAAATAAATATCACGGGACAATGTCACACCAATTGACCTAGTCCCAAACTAAGCTCTAGGCTTGTACTATGGGTACTAGACAACGACATAAATACTTAAATAGAAAAATATATACTTAAATACATAGAAAACATCCATGACTCGGGAAGAAATATTCGCGCTCATCACAAAAATATCTGCCCTTACCGGGATTTGAACCCAGGACCGCTAGCTTCGTAGGCAGGGGCACTACTAACTAGGCCAGCGCGTTGTCAAATTATATCTTATTACTCTTTTTATTACAGTCATAGTAACAATAATATCAAAGATATAACTATGACTACACTTTACCACTGGGCCATTCTACTTTTCAGTGTACATTTTTGCTATCGTCCGATAAAAAGTATACCAAATTATGAATCCGCGAATAAATAAATAACTTGAACTTAGAATGTTTAAGTTTAACGATTTTCAAAAAAACGACTCTTAAATTACTCAATTATCGTTGAACAATCTTGGTACCTCAGTGGTAAATTGCACTTTTTCCATAGAAAAGGCGGGGACATCAATTTCCACTGCGTTACTCACTTTATAGTTATTACAAATAACTTTTTAAGAATTAGGATAATTCTAAATGTAAGCTTATTTACGTCCCTTTTCGAGTTTCAAGTTAGAAAACGCAGCACTTTACCGTTTTTTGAAATAAAAATAGTTTAGTGAGAACGTCACTAAAACTTATGTCCAACGAAAAGGAGAATGGCCCCACTAACTTTATATAAACATGACGTTCTTACTAGGTATAAAGGAAGATTAAAAAACATTCAGAAAATTGGTGTTTACGTTTGTAGAAAATAAATACGGCTCCACTTTTGACCGATTTTTATAAACATTCATATCTCCCTCCCATTCCCCAACTAATCCGCGATATGCTAAGTCAATTTCCACCGATGATGCTGACCTCCTACCCTTATTTACCCTTTATTTACCCCCGAAAGTTTACCTCAACCCATGCCGGGTCGATATCTAAGTTCGCTTCCAACCTTAAAGTATTCAACGCTCAAATTCAATTGGTAGAGCGTATTTGGCGCAGAATTCTATGGGATTTATGGGACGGGCGCTGGTGCTTGCCCATGTTGTTGAGTTGTGTGGTGTGTTAATAATTTATAATTAGAGCAAGTGTGTTTAGAAGTTAGAGTGCTTGATGGAAGAAGATAGTGAATCAATTGAGGCAATTAGCGGTTAGCCGGTTAGCCTAGTTGGCAGTGACCCTGTCTTTGAAGCTAGTGGTACCGGGTTAGAATCTTGGTATGGGCAAATATTTTACAAGCTTTCATCATCATTTCAGCCAAACGATGTCCACAGCAGGACATAGGCCTCCCCCAAGGATCGCCATAAGTGCCATAACGACCGGTCACGTGCTACCTGCATCCACCAAGTTCCCGCAACCTTCACGAGGTCGTCGGACCGTCTAGTGGGAGGTCTACTCACGCTGCGTCTTCCGACACGTGGTCGCCATTCGAGAAGCTTGTGGCTTCTACGAACAATGTACAACAACAATGTATGTGTATGTTACAAGGTTTATTGTACTTTATTTAACTTGCAATGTATGTGTGTACTCGTATGTACGGGTCAAATCTTGCAAGTTAAATTTGACCCACTTTCCGTTAACGCAATGGGCTGAAATTTGGACCACATATGTAAATCCGATGACAATGCAATATCATGGTATCTAAGAGCTGATCTGATGATGGAGTCGAAAGGTGGCGACAGGATCTCCGCTATGCTTATCGTACACCCACCGTGTGAGGACTCAATAGTTTGGTCTTGATAAGGAGATAAAGATTTTGCAAAAAAAAGTACAGTCGGCAACAAATGCTTGTCCCAATTTTTGACAGAAACTTATTTATGATGAGCGCGAGTTCCTGAGTGTTGGATATATTCAGTACATTTAAGTATTTATTTCTCTTAAGAAGTATGCTTGTTGTTGTTTACTACCCAAAGGATAGTGGGCAAAAAAGTTTTGGACGGCACACCCAAGTCCGCCACAGCTTAGACTACTTTTGTTTGGAAGGTATCAAAGCTATGTACTTCCGTACCAATGTGCATCAAATTCTGTCCATAGGTTCTCTATTTATTTCAAGTCGAATGGGTTTAACTTACTGAGCATTATTAAACAAACATAACATATTAACTCTTGTCACTGACAGCTGACAGACAAATGGCTGTCATCCGACTAAATGAAACACCTGACTGATTTTGAGAGCATCACTTACTGCACGCTAGTGCGATATCTATCTCTTTATACAATACACCATCAGTGATACCTACACAGTTTTATGTAATGAGACCCCAGGGATATTTTTTAATGCGTCATAATTAAAAATGCATATTTTGTTAGATGTTTCGAGTCGTATTCAATATATGGCTGGCTGGCTGGGTGTATTTTGCCCACTATCCTTTAGAGTTTAGTTTGGGCCTAGATCAGATTTTGTGAGATTGTCCCGTAATATATTATTTATATTTGTACAGTGTGTTACCAGCACCCTGGCTTTTTTTAAAGGAGGTTAAAATAACGTATATCTGTAACGTAACCATGACATTAATTTAATTATTAAAATTTTCAGGATTTGTTAACTTTCTAACAAAATTTTAATTACCAGCAATGTAAAGCACAGCAATTTGACAAGTGTAAATGACAGTCGACGGATAGTTTGATTGTTATGAATTGCCCCCGTACCACGACATGCCTTGTGCTCAGCAAAGGCGATACTGATAACGATGAACACGCAGCACATGCACTACATTAAAAATGGACAGTATCTAAGAAAATTCATTGTGAAGTTATTTTAATTATTTTTTAATTGATTATGCTTGCAAATAATTGCTAAAGCAACATATTATCGACAGTTTTAATAAATGCCCAGATGCCGGTAACACACTGTATATGAATATAAATATTACTTACTAAGGTCTGCTCATTCTTACTTGTCTTATATAGTAAACAACTTTCTAACCTCAAAATGAATCTTTTTAAGCTAAAACCGCTATTTTAAATAAAGCAATCACAGACAATACATTGGCCAAATGATGTCCAAAATGTTTATTCAGTTTACTTTATTTACGACAAAAGAGCTGTTTTAGCCAAAAAAGGTAAATTTAAGGTTAGAAAGTTGTTTACTATAATAAGATAAGTAAGAATTAACAGACCTTACATTAAATAAGAAGTATTTTTATTACAGTTAAAGGAAAGTCTAGTAATGTAATAATTCCATCCACTGTGTGTTAAACCGTAAATTTCCCTTCTTTTTTCCAATTTATCCGCTTTGAACGAGGGTGTTGAAGCGAAGAGGCCGAAAAGCCGTTTGTTTTTACCAAACCTACACTGCAGCCGGAAAATGCGCTTTGAGAATGCATTTTGTTTATTTAATCTCCTTTGGGTAGTACATTAGCATGTACAGCTGGAATTATAAGTATCTGGAAACTTTAGTACCTTATCGCTTTAACGCTTTTGACAGATAAGAGCAGTGTAGTTTCCGGGACCCAGACTGCAAACAAGAGGATTTCCTAACAGCTTTGAAATAAATTTCGATCTAAATGTATTGTATTTTAATAGGTACCTACCAGTTGTAAAGAAATAGTGCGTACGTAGGTCGGTGGTAAGGAAGGTTTTGGGAGATGTACCAAAGAAACTCATTACTTTATTTATTTAATCGTATGGCGATCTGTAGAATAGGCGAATACAGAGATTTTTATTATAAGTCAGCATTCAGCTTTCTCAGCCAATTAGCTGCGTCTTGAGTAAGGTTGTAGATGTCTTCTATGGGTCCCGGGTATGAATGTATTGGGCATCGCTGCATTATGTGATCCATGGTTTGAGCCTCCTCGTCACAATCACATAGGTCCGAATCGCGCCAACCCCATTTGTGCCGAAAGAAGTTACAGCGACCATGTCCTGACCTAAGCCTGTTTAACGTACGCCGGAGCTTTCGAGGTAGATTGAAGCCCTTAGGTTTGGCCGTTGGGTCTGCGACTTTGGCAAAGATTAAGATAATATAGATTAAGATGTCATAGATAATGACATTACTTTATAATATTTAATAACGTAAATTTAACTAATGTACACAATAGATGTTTGTTAAATTCTGTGTTCTCAGCGTAAAAGGATGTTTGGCGAAAATATTTTAGACCAACAAAATAAGTACATTAGGCCAAAAATAATTATACGTTTCAAAGGGATAACGTCTGATGAGTCTTTGATGTTTTCTATGTATTTAAGTATAATTATCTCTAAAATAATAAAGTAATTACAATATTACGTTATAGCTGTCATTGCTGTCACCTACTAGCCTACTACCACAGGTAATGCTGGTCATTGCCAACAGGTTTAAATGCATAATAGAGAACTTATGATATGTGTGTAGATAAACACTTTCCCCTTACTAATAAACGTTGAGTAACGGTGGTATAGCTATACAATGTTTTGCCCTTATCTGTCAAATTCAAATGTCACAATGACAGATAAGGACAATATTGTATAGCTATACCACCGTTTCTCAACGTTTATTAGTAAGAGGGTTAATCATCATTGCAGCGCCTCTATTCTATGCGGTAAAATCCAAATCGTACTTGACCTATTACGGTATTGGTTTTACACTCGGCCGCCATTACTGTCAAGTAAATACATACATGCATACATAAAATCACGCCTGTTTCCCAGAGGGGTAGGCAGAGATGACTTCTTTCCACCTGCTACGATCCTGACAAGTGTCTGTCGCTTCTTCCACATTCATACATCGAGTCATGCACGCACGTCGGTTTCGGGTACTTAAGATTCGGCCCTTTTCCAGTATTTCTCCGATTTGATTCGAAAAAGTACGCCTACGGCGGCCTCTTCCGACTCTTCCACTCACTTTTGCTCTGTATATCTCTTCCGTCAATCTTGTTTCATCCATCCTTTCCAAATGACCGAACCATCGAAGCATGACTTTTTCAATCTTAGTCACTACGTCTAGTACATAAGAGCTATCAAAACGTTGACAATACGATAAAAGATCAAAAACCCTGCCCTGCTCTACATTTCAAGATACAGGATGGTGTAAAGTGGCTCGAAATGGTTCGTGTAAACTGTAAATAATGTTTGGCGTACCGGTGTTTGAGCGGGTCCAGTGCACTGCCTTGCGCTGCGACGCTTTTTTAAATGGACTTTTTATTAATGGACTTTTTAATAAAAATTTGATTTACGGCTAGCTGTAAACTGTTAGGCGATAGTAAACGGTAAACTTACATTGTAAGTGCAAACGTCTTCCATAGTGATCGTCAGTGTTATTAGCGGACCCGCGCGGATCGAACCGGCAATCCCCCAGATTAGACGTGTTCGCGGCAGATCGATAAGCCCAACGATGTGCCTTGTCGGCGCCTGGCTCCTGCGGCCCGTGGGTGCCGGAGTTGTGGAGGTGGCATTTGTAATATTTATAAGGGACATTTTCAACGAACTGTTTTAACTATGTGTTAACGTTGCAAGTATGTTTACTTAGTTAAATTATTTAAAAATAAAATTGAAAATGAGAGGACTTTAATTAAATTGAACCTGTTTCATACTAAGCACTAAGCTTGTAGTACGATAAAAATTGTTATAAAGAGAAATACATACCGTAAAACGGGGTGAGTAGGGATTAAGGGGTGAGTAGGGACACAACCTAAAATAACTCATAAGTTGTTACAAATAAGAACAATTATTAAATGGACAATAAAGTTACGTCTATTGGAAATAATTTCAGCCTTATAATTAGTAACGTATGCTTCATTTTAGGTTGTGTCCCTACTCACCCCTTAATCCCTACTCACCCCGTTTTACGGTACTTATAGTTTCCATAGAAAACTCAGGGACAAATATTCGCGCTTATTACACAAATACTCGTATTTGCTCATAGCGGGAATCAAACCTGATAATAATATGTATTAATTTTGGAACCCTAATAATAAATACATAAATAATTTTACTAACAAAAACTATTAAACACAAAATATATTTCTTCTGACCAGATTTGAATACCTATACCACAAAGGAAGAAAGACTACGGACAAATAAGCTTATAATTGAGCATTAAAAAAAGTTGCTGTTCCAATATCTGTAATTTAGGTTAAGAATTAAATTGTTATCGTAGTTGCATTTATGAGTGTTATAATCATTTGTTTTGAAATAATTAAAGCTACGCGAGTTTATTCCTGACACAGATTCAAGCTGATAAATTATTGCAGAAAGCAATTAAGCGTTCTCAATTATTATTTACACAAGAAAGCAGACTCAATCATAGAACTGCAGTTTACTGCACTGACACAAATTACGCCAATTACGTAGGTTCGTTGAATTTTACTGAGATACTGCAAATTAATTCCCAGTTATAGGTATTATTTGCTTTGTCGCAGCTACATGAGCTGCCACAAAGAAATACTAATAATAATTATTTATGTCGAGTAAAAATAGTTACAACTCATATTGTTAGTGTTTGTTTAATCCTATTATTATACTTAAATTTACTTATTACATGGAGCATGTAGCCCACAGCAGTGTATGTGACGCAAATAGGGGCAGTCTAACCTGCTCCCTATCATGCTGAGGATGATGTTGGGGCTGGCCCGCACGCGGCGCACCAGGGACGCGGCCCGCTTGTGCATGGTGGTATGAAAACAGTCGACCCCGGCGGCTGCGAACATCCCTGATGCGCTACAGAAGCGAGGCAGCCCCACTATCACCCGGAACGCGTTGTTATACTGGACGCGGAGGGCTCCATAGGCCCGTTGCGTATAACACCTCCATAAGCTGTACGAGTACGGGGAGGTACAGTATGCTTTAAACAATGTAAGCTTCGCCTCCCTCGTACAGCGCGCAAACTTACGTGCTATCATGTTGGCCCGGACCTATATAAGGTTACAGAATTAAACATCTAGATTATTAACTCTTTAATTTTGGCGTTTATTACCTATGTTAGACTTTAAGTGTTTATAATGAAGCTATTTACTCAGTGGTTGCAGTGTTACCATCACAGCAATGATTTAGAAAATGTCGAATAAGGTAGCTTACGATCAACGATGAGTGGACAACCCAAACCTCACTCCCAATATTCAAACTACACAATCAATAAAAGATTCAGCACACGAATAAATCGATTATAGATATTAAACAGAATAATTTTTGTCACTGGCTGAATTCAAATTTCGATTAAAGTGCATTTTTTTTGCTTTTGTTTTAGTAGTGGTCAATACTTAAAGTTCATTCTTGTTTTTGTTATTTTTGTATTACTTATAATTAAAATCGAGTGAATATTTCCTTATTATTTCTTTCTTATTTTTAACAACTAAGAAAAATACTGGCTAAATCGCCGTCACTGCTTACGGTGCACTTTTGCACTGCTCTTTATCCTTTGACTAAAGTAACTGCCGGCTCTCTAAACCTGTAACGTCATTTAAGCGCGAGAAAATCTAAAAGAGTCCCCTCTCGCTTGGCCGCTCAGCCCCAAGTGTTTTAATCCCAAATGGTACAAGCAAGTGCGTAGGTAAAACAGTAAACGTAGGTAACTAAGCCAATAAGTATTCTGAATATTATGCATAAACAAAATTCAAATACGCTATCAACTGAAAATTGGCGCCACTGAAAATCAGCGTCGCGGTTCATGCCGTGACATAGTGCTGAGTGGCGTCAATTTCGACGTCACAGAATCACCTATGGCAACATTATGTTACAATTGTATTTTATTCCTTTTCTTCATTGTTTAATTTTGTTTTCTGTGTTGCCATTCTTCTTTTTATGTTCGTTTTTTTTTTCTTATGATCCTCGAATAAATGTTTCTATTTCTATTTATATTTCTATTTCTACATCAAATGACCTAATTGCGACTACTACGTTTAAAGCTGATAACTTTTAAATCAACTTATTTTCATTAAACTACCTTTTTATTCAAAAAACCGCGTCCAATTCGTTCCATCCGTTTATGAACTAAACCACACATAAAATTCGAGTTATTAACACCCTCTATTTCGCGTCGGGGTTCAGAATACCTTCTCCATCGATTCTCGCATCGCAGCCGCTGCGTGCCGCGGAAACAATCAATCAGCCTCCAGTCGGAGCTGAAAACAATATACTGCCTTCGCATTACCCACACAACGCTAATGCAGCGCTGTTTGTGCGCCCTAGCTGACAATCGCCATTATATAATCAGAGTTTGTTTGCACAGGGTGTACCTGTGAAAAGCGATCACATTGAATAGGGTCGGAAGGCACTGAGGAACATTTTGAGTCTATTTCTTTTTTAACCGACTTCAAAAAAGGAGGAGGTTATACGTTCCACTGTATGTATTTTTTTTTTTTTTATGTATGTTCACCGATTACTCCGTCAATTGTCGACCGACTTCAAAATTTTTTTTTTGGTTTGATAGAGTATACTTCCGAGGTGGTCCCATTGTCACCAAATCTGTATCTGATGAGGGGATCAGTGAGGAATTGAGGGAACTCCTCAAATATTGTAGGCAAACATATAGCGATTTTAGTATATTTAGTAACAAGTCCAGCATTTGCATTCAGAAAGTATAATTTGGTGTAGTGGAACTGATGATGAAGACCACAGATGGCCACCAGAACTCCTCAATGGTACCGATTTCAAGGGTGGCGATAAGATATCTCGATTAAGATAGTTCAGCGACTACCTACAACGAATAATATTTACTTGTTGAAATATGACTATGACTTTCCCGCGGCGTTGCTTGCGGCGCGCTTGATATAAGTTAAAGTTTCATTTCAACTAAGAAGTGGGACTACGTAACAGCGTATTATGATCACTAAAAAGTATAAAATAAAATAAATGTTTTAAAAAACAAAAAACCGCCTTCAAAAACGCAAAAAATAACTTCTTTAAAATTGTAGGCACCTAATAGGTTAGTCCGACTGAAGTCGGCGACCACAACATTTTCAACAAAAAGCCGACATCAGTTGGACTAACCTATTAGGTGCCTACAATTTTAAAGAAGTTATTTTTTGCGTTTTTGAAGGCGGTTTTTTGTTTTTTGTAACTACATTTGGTAAATCTAGAAAGTCAATTTCCATAGTGATTTAAAACGTAGTTAGTATACTTATGTCATTCTGATGGCATTACTCTAGTATGCTACCATTGAACTGGAATTTTTATGAAGACGAACGGTGCTTCAGGCTTTTCTATCAATGGCAAAAAGTCTAATAGGTCTCTTTAATATTGGCCATTTTCGATTTGCTTTTTATTAGTGAGTTTGCCAGAGATACAAATACAGTCATGAACTTAAGAAAACAAAAACTAGTCGATCTAATGGGTCCTTACAATTCTAGAACTAATAACACCCTTTATACATCGGGCTAGTTGTATTGCCGAGAGTAAGCATTTCCGTGCCACGTCCAAGAAAATACGGTCCGACGTACGGTACGCCAACGAAAACGTAGAGCACTTAAGTGCCTTGTTACGACCAACCTCAATCTGAACAGAGAATGACATGCACGTTGATGACAAAGGCAATCACAATACATGGCAATATAATATCCGAAGTGGCTCTAGCGTTACATCAGACTTTTCGAACCATCCTTTGTACAGAAAAACCGGAGACTTACAAGTACTTGTGCTATAGTACAAGACAACGATAAACTTAGACAGAAATAAATAGAAAATATCCAAGAGTCAAAAACAAATATTCACGCTTGTCATACATAAAAAACTTACCGCGATCGCAGGCTTCGAAGGCAGGGTAAGTTTTTAGGGTAAGCCGCGTAGGCACT
Organism: Acleris literana; assembly: GCA_946894065.1. NCBI lineage: Eukaryota > Metazoa > Arthropoda > Insecta > Lepidoptera > Tortricidae > Acleris > Acleris literana. The sequence goes on from OX335674.1 coordinate 1,211,240, forward strand.
ACCAATTAGGCTATCGCATCGTCTATTTCTGTCACACACCCTATAGCATATCAGAAATTTTTTAATGCCAGGAATAGTGTGAAGAATCGAATAATGTTAAGATGATGATGATGTTGTGTGTGTTGAGTTATGTGTGTATATACTCTGATTTTACTATACTTGTTCGAAAACAAGAAAATTATTTTAAATAAGTTGGAAGACCTTTTGTTTCCGTAAGCACATGTAAACGAGGTCACCACTAATTCCAATTGGATTGCGGACACCAAAAAATGTGTATACAAACCACATGTTTGAAATATGACTTAAACAAAGTGGAATATAGCTTAAGTTACGGAAACGCCTGTGAGACAACACACGTATTGGAGTAACGTAAAATTGTCTACACTATGAAATAGTTATTGTGCAATTTTCTGGATTACCTGTTCCATATTCGCGCCAAGCTATAAAATAAAATTCAGTATTCCCTATGCATGTTGTAACGTCAGCTACGTCAGGAGCTAACGTTTATGGCGCGGTTAAAACTAGTGCCGAGTGTACCACAGTAAAATTCATTTTATTGCCATTTTGCCGAACGTAAAATGAATTTTATGAGTTGTTCTTTTCTTTGCGGTGTTTCGTAGGTCTTAATGGAGTTTTATTAACTTTTATATTTCGCTCGTAATTGGTGAAGTTTCACTTTTGTTTGAATAATTATCATCATGTTCTTTTTCATCAATTGTTGTTTGAGGCACAGCATGTAATTCTTCTTTCACACGTCATTGGGATATCATCTTATTTATTGACCTTATTTCTATAGTTTTTTAAAACTTTTGTCACTAAAATAACAAACACCTGACACACCCTGTATTACAGGATTGGTAAAGACCGTTGAATTAAAAAAATATACAAAAATACATGTAGCCCTATAATTTTTAAACTACCCTATCGCCTTATCTTAAAAAATATTTACCTTTCTCTACAAATGTACTCGTAGTAGATGTAGCCCTGTCTGTAAGGTCTGTTCATTCTTACTTGTCTTATATAGTAAACAACTTTCTAACTTAAAAATGAACCTTTTTTTGGCTAAAACAGCTCTTTTGTCGTAAATAAAATAAACTGAATAAACATTTTGAACATAATTTGGCCAATGTATTGTCTGTGATTACTTTATTTTGTTTAAAATTGCTGTTTTAGCCAAAAAAGGTTCATTTTGAGGTTAAAAAGTTGTTTACTAAATAAGACAAGTAAGAATGAATAGACCTTAGACAAATACTTAAGTTGTTTTTCTGTTTTGACAAAACTTCTATCAAATTAAAACATCGCCAAGTCGACGCTTCAAATAGACATAATTATGCAACTTTTCGATCTTATTGTTGTATGACGTCAAAAAAAATATCGCGCTGTTCTGTTTATCAAAACAAAAATGAAGTAAGGTCTGTTCATCCTTACTTGTCTTATATAGTAAATAACTTTCTAACCTCAAAATGAACCATTTTTGGCTAAAACAGCTGTTTTTTCGTAAATAAAGTACCTAAACTGAATAAACATTTTGGACATCATTTGGCCAATGTATTTTCTGTGATTGCTTTATTTTGTTTAAAATTGCTGTTTTAGCCAAAAAAGGTTCATTTTGAGGTTAAAAAGTTGTTTACTATATAAGACAAGTAAGAATGAACAGACCTAGACAGATACTTAAGTTGTTTTTCTGTTTTGACAAAACTTCTATCAAATTAAAGCATCGCCAAGTCGACGATTCAAATAGACATATGCAACTTATCGATCTTATTGTTGTATGACGTCCAAAACAATTCAACACATATCGCGCTGTTCTGTTTATCAAAACAAAAATGAAGTACGCACATATGAAACTGATACCGTAATACTGCATTTTTCTTTTAAACGGCAGTGTTGCACTGTGGTTTAGCCACGCCATACGTTAACAAATATTTTCTTAAACACTTGCTCCTGATATATATTTCTTTGATACCTAGGGATTCTTTAATATGGACAACGCCTGCAACTTCTTGGAGTTCGATTTTTGAATCCTTTCTTAGGGTCCCCAACGAATAGTTTCTCCTTAAGTGCTTGTTTACGGAGGTTTGTTCGTGGTCTGCACTAAATTCAAACATATGGCCTTGTATAAAAGCGTTTACGCAGAAGCGGTTTTACGCGCGTTTGCTTCAAATACAGCGTTTGTTGCGGCGGAGCCCGCGGATGGCATCGCCGCGTTGCACGCAGCGTCGCACGCGTCAATAACGGCGGTTCCCGCCACTGCGCCCGCAGCGGGGCCCGCGGCGGAAGCTTCTGACAGTCTTGTGCCCCGCCGCGCGCTCCGCTATACGCTCCGCTACACGCTCGAGAGTCCGCCGCGGATGTAGCGGACACCGCTACTCTCTACGCCCCGCATCTTTATAAACAACACCGTACATTGCCATATGTTTGTGTTTGCGCGTGTGATGACGCGGTTCGCTGCACGCGCCGCCTCTCTGTAAACGGAAAAAAACGCCCGACGGGCCGCGCAACGCCAAGCCGCACGCCACTCGCGACGCTCCGCGTCTCCGTAAACAAGCCCTAAGTTCTTAAGTCTATTGATTTAGGCGTTGCGTTATCTATCAGTCAGTGAGTCTGTCACTGATCTAGACATTGTATAGATTTGTCTTTGTAAAGCCTTAACATTTCACTGAACTAAGCTTTGTTGACTCCTATTCTATTTAGAACTTCGCAAGACAAATACAGATCCGAATCGCACGCTCCGTAAAAAGCGAGAAAGTTTGTCAATTAAACCTTCCCCGCCAGTTTCCTTCATTGTTCGGAGTTCTTGACTGATTACTGATTAGACGAGGGCATAATTCAATGTACAAACGGTATTGACAACAAAACTCAGATTGGTTGGTACAAATTGGAACGTTAATTTCAATTGGAAGGTATCGAACAGAGGGATCGTATTGTTTGATAGACAGGCGCTCAGTTCGAATGGATGATTATTTATAATTAATAAAATAAGCTTTATGTTTTGAGCATTTCAATCGTAAGTCATGTTTTTAGTCGTCTGTATTATTTGAAAATGAATAAGTACTAAAATATTAGGGCGTCTATTAGTTGTACAAACCTCTAAAACAGACTCAATTACATATATTTCAATATTTTATGTATACTACATATTCTTCTTCTTTACTAGTCGATGACGGGGTTAAAATCAACATAAATATCAACATGCTAGGAAATTTGGGTGGTAAATACAGACACGTGGCGTATTCCAGCCGCCATACAAGTTTTTTCGATGTCGTAACGACTTTACTTACTCGAATGGAAGGAATAAATTCGAGCTTGAGGTACCTACTGTTCCAAACAAATTTTGTTTAGGTTATTCGAGGGCAAATTCAAATACAAAATTCTTTATTCCGCATAGAATGTGGTACATAAGATGGATGGTCATGTAATTTTAAATAGTTACACACATTTTACCAGCAGCTAGCATCCAAAAGTAGTAATTAATTTATCCTAAAACTCACAAGAGAGTACTCAATTAATTAATTACCCTTACCATGTTACGCTTGCTATTACATTTAACCAACACATTATGTATGTAAACTATTTATTATACAAAAAACAGAATTCAAATACAATATTTACAGCAAAGGACTGTACAAAGGCGAACTTATCCGTTTAAGGGATCTCTTCCAGCTAACCTTTGGGTGATTGAGGAAAATAAGAAAATAAGAGAAAAACAATAGTAAGTCCAACAATTATTAATTCACCATTTTATTTAAAATAATTAAAATAATCGGTTTACCCTTGTATCCCCGACACTCATATCATAGAATGTTTTACTTCGCTGAATTTTCATTTCGTCGACAGGCATTTACACGTGCAGGAGTTATAATTTTTTGGCGGTCACAGGTCTAAAATACGTAACCCATGCTTAAGATGACCTAAAAACAATAAGGTTTCAGCAGAAATGAGCTTTCGATGAAATGAAATTCGACGAAAGGAAATTCGATGCAATGATACATTCGATCAACAGAAAAACCAACAAAAAAAAACGGAGTAAAAACATTACTGTATCAACCATTTCTTTAACAAGGGTTTTCGTAAACAAGTTCAGCGGATTCCTCTATGTGTATTAATTCAATCGTAAAATGTGGACTAAATGTAAACAAGCATTTTTTCCTAATCGCCCTGTGTGTAGGGCAAGCACGAACCTGTTGGGTTACATAGTACTTTTTTTATGAAATACCTAGGTTTGTGTGTAGGCAGTTATTTCAAGGTCTTATTTACGGCAGGAGCTCGCGCTTTTGTTATGTACCTCTATAATCCTTTAATAACCTGACGTTTTTGTAAACACTAGCGACTCACCCTCACTTCGATTCAGTTTGTGTGAATTTGCTGTAACATACATACATAAACTCACGCCTTTATTCCCAGTTTGGGGTAGGCAGAGCTACAGAATTGCCAACAACTCTAAAAGCTTGATGATAATTCTGTAACCATATTTTGCATAATCAGGCTAAGATGTTTACCAGTGTATTAGTGACAGGTTGCAAGCCCATCGCCTAACAGTACTACAAGCCTTTATTCCCTTAGTCGACTCTTACGACATCCACGGGAAGGCATGGAGTGGTACTATTCTAAGCCGGCAACCACACAGCTGTAACACTTGTACAAAATCTAGATTTTGTTATACATACAAATATTAATCTTGAATCACTCTATCTATTGATACAAAATGCATTTTAATCCGTTGCGTATAGCACTATTTCGACCAAACGGCCCGCAACGGATCGGAACGGAAAGAATTTGATGGTCTTTAAACGATATTAAATCATGTTTACAGTATTTAAAGTCTATATTACCAAGCCGCGCACAGCAACTTGACCGCGGGCGTCTTCACGACACGCGATCGTAGCCGAAAGGATGTTGCGACGCGATTTTAACAGACGCGATCGGCTGTCGCCGCATCAGTGCGTATCCTTTTCGATCCGATGCGATGCGAGCCGTTTGGCGGAAATCATCCTTATAAGGGTACAGGCCGAAGGCTTTATGGTTTTGCTCAGTAGAGTAGAGCCCTGTACAGTAACAACACGGGAATGATGATCCACTTGCCACTGTTCATATTTTAGCCGTGTAATACAAATCAGGTTTAGTCGGTTATACTCGTATATCCAGTATGTATTACTCGGCTAAATTATAAAGAGTATAGTAGGAGATCCGAATAGGAGACGATTTGCACCGGGCTGTTTGTTTGATAAAAAGTATTTTGTAACCAAATTTAATATGCTAAGTAATATGGCGAATGGGTAGGCTGAAAAATTTCAGTCCAATACATAATTAATAAAAATAAAAAAACTTTGTTTTAAAAAATTGCAATAGCTTGTTTAATAGACAAATTACATACTAATCGAAAGTATGAAGCCTATAGATTATGCAAACGTTAGGTTGACTATTTTTTCCCGTCAAACTATTGGGTAGGCAGGTATAAACAGGTAAGTCGGTACTAATAATTTGCACCAAACCTAACGTTTGCATATTCTATAGACTTCATACTTTCGATTAGTATGTAATTTGTCTATTAAACAAGAATTAGCAATAAAAAAATAAAAATAAAATTATATAAGTGCTGGACTGAAATTTTTCAGCCTACCTATTCGCCACATATTATTTGGCGTATTAAATTTGATATAAAATGCTTTTCATCGAATAAACAGTCCGGTGCAAATCGTCTCCTAACTATTCGGATCTTAGCCCAGTAGCAACTAGCTTTACATTCCCGTGTGTTGCCAATGGACATAACTGTACTGTAATGTCCATTGGCTCCCGATCCTACTTTACCATTTCCTGGCTATGACGACTATAAAGTGAAGTTATAATTTGCATATTGTAAGCCGTAAACTTGCAGTATTTTACTGGGGCGTAAATTTACGCTAGCACCGGTCAGTTTACGCCCGTTTAACGGTGGGACGCGGCCGTAAGAGCATGACCGGTCATCGTGAAATTTGGACTTGAGACGTGTTTTGCATTTGGATGCATCGGCCACTAAAAATGTGGAATGGGGTTAGAACTTTGTAATCTTAAATTGAATTCAATTTATTTACTTATTAATAATTATCGAATATTTGTAGGTTTGGGAGCATTAAAAATATTCAACGTTAAATAAAGATACGTAATTGTTACAAATGGCATATCTTCCATATTTTAACAATCTACGGTCATTTATATACCATTCGAAATTCTAAAATAAAAACTATGAAATCAAATGACCTTAGGTACCTAAAAATACTGTTTTTAATTCTCACAAGCTACTCATCTTATAATGTTATCTTTTTCTAATCTATTTTTAAAGTTTCAAGTCTCTAGCTCATCGGGAACTTAGTTTAAAATCGATTGTGTTTTTTCCTGATCACAAGAAAGCGAGCGAATAAAAACGTGGTAAAAGTACGATTTATTATATAAACTTAAATGGCGGTTAACTTATAAAAACTTGCTCATCATACATTTTTAAAGTAAGAAAATTACTCTGCAAGTATAACTTAATTAAAAAGTTTCTTTGTTCCAGGATTTTTTTACAAGAATGCGGCTGTCCAATGGAGTCTAGCTTAGGCATTACAGAAACCGGTAAGTACATTTTATATTAAAAATAAATTGCATGTCTAAAAAACTGGCTGTCAAGAGCAGTGCCTTTTCTTTAAAAAAAGCGGTCAAAAATAACAGGTACGCTTCATTTCACGATCACGAAGCATTTTATTCTCTGTGGAAAAGTATATATCCGTTCCGTAAATAATTATTTTTCCCATTTACTCTTATAACAGATGATAAATGGAGTTTTTAGCACGGAGAAATTCAAAATTGGAAAACTTTACGGACGGCCAGTTATTGTTACATACTGATGAAACGGAAATGGAACCAAAAGTGTAGATACACCTTTGCATTATTAATGTTTTTAAATGAACTGTCATTTTGACGGGTAAATCTAGTGTAGGGCAAAAATTACACTAGAGCAAAGGCGACGACAATTCAAGTCATCGCATAATTTATTATGCACACTTTTTCTTGTTTCAGTTTTTACTTTAGTAAACGTTTGTAACGCCATCTATGTAAATCAAATATGCGCTATTAGAATGGCCATCATCTAACTCGTATAAATTCATTATTTACGAGAGAGTAGCGTTCTACTACTTTAATGTATTATTTATTTAACTACATTAAAGTATTTATTTATTTAAAATCTATCTATTGTTCAAAATGTATGGACTGACAGTTGACCACGTGGTTTATCGCAACGCACGTGCACGAGAATGTCATCCCATACATTTTCGACGAAAAGAAATACGTTAGTAGCGTTTGCATCTTGGTTGAGTTATGTGTGTATGTAGGTACGTATGCATGTATGTAAATACTTTATTGTACAAACGGGAAAATAACAAGTAGAACAAAATAGACAGAAACACAAAAGTATGTGCAAAGGCTAACTTATCCCTTTAAGAGATTTCTTCCAGTTAACCTTTGAGCGATTGGCTTATGCTTTAGTTTATGCGCCATTCTACCCGTAAATGTCTGATATGTGCCATGTTACCGCTTTCTCACGCCCAGTCTTATCGTGTAAGCGACAGCGCTTTTTTCCGGAGACGCTCGCATCACGAGGGCAGTAAATCAACCAGTACAATGAGCCACCGACACTGATAGATTGATTCTTTGTACTGTCGGCCGCGGCTGGTGTGCTTGTTTTATCGGCATTGGGTTGATATCAAGTCAAATTTGGATCAATTCTGATTTAAAGTTTAGACAATCTTTATCACGGACCCGGTTAAATACTAGTGGGTGCGATCCTCAGTAAAAGTAAATATTTGTGTCAATATTTAATAGTGAGGGGGAGTATTTCTATACTAATAAAGAAATACCAGAACCCTGGCTTATTTTAAAGTTAGTTAAAATAACGGATATCCGTAACGTAACCATGACATTAATTTAATTAATAAACAAATTTTCAGGCAATGTTAACTTTTTAACAAAATTTTAATTGCCAGCAGTGTAAAGCACAGCAATTTGACAAGTGTAAATGACAGTCTACGGATACTTTGTTTATTATGATTTGCCCCCGTACCACGACATGCCTTGTACTATAACAACGATACTGATAACGATGAACACGCAGCACGTGCACTACATTAAAATATGGACAGTATCTAAGAAAATTAATTGTGAAGTTATTTTAATTATTTTTAAATATTTTTATTTTTGCCCGTGTGGTTGCCGGATTAGAATAGTGCCACTCCATGTCTTCCCGTGGATGTCGTAAGAGACGACTAAGGGAATAAAGGCTTGTAGTACTGTTAGGCGATGGGCTTGCAACCTGTCACTAATACACTGGTAAACATCTTAGCCTGATTGTGCAAAATGTGGTTACAAAATTATCAACAAGTTCTTAGAGTTGTTGGTAATTCTGTAGCTCTGCCTACCCCACTCTGGGAACGAAGGCGTGAGTTTATGTATGTATGTATGTAAATTGATAATACTCGCAAACAATTGCTAAAGCAACATATTATCGGCAGTTTTAATAAATGCCCGCATGCCGGTAACACACTGTATATACATAAATAATTACCTAAATACATACATGGTGACTGGAAATTCGCCGTATTCCTTGAAAGGGGTTATTCTACAGCTCATTTGTAATGATTTAAGTCCAGTCAACCAGGGGTCAAAACTCATTGGTTTTCGAGTTATTCACGTTTTTAGATTTTTTTAAAAACACCCGCCTTTCGACCTAAATCTAGTAATTGTGTAAAAATTTCGTGATTTAGAAATAAAAAAAAAGCATTTTTCAAATAACCAATGAATTACCGATTAGGAAAAATGAAAATAAATGCCAAAAAATGCAAAATTTTGCAAATAAAAGGATTTGAAGTTAGAATTTCTAGTAATTATTTTCCAAATTTTGTAACATTTTAAAGCATAACTAAAAAAAAAGTAAGACACTTCGCGTACAAATTACAGGAATAGTTTGCTGAATTCATAAGCTTTCTAAAAAGGTACAATTTATGACATTTTAATACATTGTTTTTACAATTAATAATAATAATAGCAGAACAGGTAGAAGACTTGACTTAGCGTACTTGACTCTAAATGAGTTGTTTGTGTCGTTTTAGATTCTCCGAGGGCTTACTTTGTTTTCAGTTTCTTATCTTAACTTATCTTCTTGAGGTACAAGGCACAGCAGATTGCCTTTGGTGTCACAAACAAACTTTATTTTTATTTTTCGTAATCATTGGTTCATTGGCTATTTGAAAAATGTTTTTTTTAAATTTCTAAATGACGAAGTTTTTACATAATTACTAGTTTTAGGTCGAAAGGCGGGTGTTTTTAAAAAAAAACTAAAAACGTGAATAACTCGAAAACCAATGAGTTTTGACCCCTGGTTGACTAACTTAAATCATTACAATTGAGCTGTAGAATAACCCCTTTCATGGAATACGGCGAATTTCCAGTCACCCTGTAGAAAACATCTAAGACTTCGCGCTCATAAAACATAATTATATTTGCCCATACCGGAAACTTGGGACTGCTAGTTTTGTATGCTGGCCACTGCACTGCTGCAACTGCAACTGCTTAGCAGCCCTGTGCTCGTTAGCCTATTCCATGATATGTGGCGTTATCTACGAAAAGGGACCTTATTGTCGATGGCGCTTACGCCGCACTGCGTCACACGACGTTGTATTTATATCGGAACATCTTTAATAATGGCGGAAGCGCCATCGACAATAAGGTCCCTTTTTATAGATAACGCCACATATAAAAAAAACACTATTTATCCCCATAAATCTGTCAAACGCGTAATATCTAACACATAGCGCCACGTGAAACTCGGAACTAAAGCCATAATTAAACGTCATTTGCCTATCCTATTATCCGGGGAGCATTACCCGGGCAGTCCACGTGTTAATCCCGGGCACTTGTTTCACCGGGTACCCGGGTATTATACAATACCTAATCGTACTCCGGGCTTTATTTAGACAATTTAACGTTCACAGATGTATGGCTGGTTGTGGCGTGTGTATTTTCGTCCGGATATAACCTGATAAGCATAGACCATTGTTAGTTCGATTTGTTTATTCGGGTATGCTCGGGTCCGATCGGTTGTTTCCGGAATAAAGATGGCAGCTTTATAATTGGTGGTTTAGATAGATAGATGGATAGCGTTTATTTCCGGTATTGACCCATATAAAACTTAAGAATTTAAAATTACAAACAATAAGAGATTACATTATTACATTGCCATTTGGTGCAAGAATGCTAAAAGCCGCATAATGGTTCATTTGCATGCTAAGGGCAGTATATGGTCCATTGCATGCATCATATACTGCCCTTAGCATGCTATTGTCTGTATTTCAAACCCGGTCCATTTAAAATCCATCAGGTCTTAATCCTTAAAACAAGAGAAATAACTATACTTTGACGTAGAACTTTTGCGCAATTACGAAGCCAACGCCCAAGTTACAGGCATCTGTATATATATCAAAAGGCATGTAACCTGATTGTAAAAGTTCAGGAGCTGAAACCAGACAACATTTCAGTTGGTTAACTTCTTCTTTATTGAAAAAAAGAAAGTAACAAATAAAAAAAAAAAGTGACAAACAGACAAACAAAACACATCAAAATACTGACATAGACAACATGTCTGTTGTCACGAAATGGTTCCAACTCAGCTTTATGCTGGCGTTAAATCCAGCGCTGGTCTTCCACGAAACAGCCATTGAAACGAAGCAGCCATAAAAAAACACCTCTTGCCTCTCCAGGCGCCTATCATTCCTAGAAGAGCTATCTAGGTTATTTTTTAAAATGTTTTTCTGCAAATATAAAAACCTTCAACTTCAAATTATTATTTATTAAAACTTATTGGAAAAATTAAATAAATCACAGAATAAAATACTTAACTTAAAAACCTAACGCAAACATTATCGCACCATTACACTTCACCGTCTTAGCAAAAAAAAACTCATCCAAGCTTTCAATTAGAAATAATTCCGGGCACTTCCAACCACACAGGTAATTAAACCCCCGGGACAATCAATCATCCGGGCTTTTAAAACGTCAAGGAAAATCAAAATCTACCTCAGCTTTTAATATCATGAGGAATATTGTAAGGACACCGAAAGCTTGCGTTTGACGCAGCGCCGGAAGCTCGAGTTCTGAAGAAATAAAGGAGAAGTGGTATTTGTATTATATATTTGAAGACGTTCAGAAATATGTACAAATTCTATAATATGCACAGATGTGCTGCTTGGTAAAAATGAAAAGAAATTATGTGTCCTTTCTCTAGCCAAAATGGTACGTTTTGCCACAGTAGGTTACAGTGCGGTAGCTTCGGGTTCATACCTGTCTCTCACTCGCTCTCATACGATATTATTAAGAGCGGCTGAGAGAGAAGTACAAAATCGAAGCATCTTCTAAGTGCTCATAGGCTGTAAATTATTTTGTACCTGTTTTCAAGTTTAACGGCCGTCTGTCAGTTAATTATAAAGTCGTTCTTTAGTTACGATTTTTCATAGTTTGGGACACAAGTTTGAAAAAGGAACGAGTTAATTGATTTTAAAATGTCCCAGAATAAAACGGTAACCTAACCTAACCTTTTTTTTTAATGGGGGTCTGGACGAGTTATCTGACTTGCACAGACTAAAACTCCCGGGGCGTTGCGCCAATCGCCTTACAAGGAGGCTACGGGACCGCTACAGCGCCAAAATGTAGCCCCCCAACCTAACCTAACCGATGTTAAAAGCAGTTTTGGTATCCTGAAAATAGATAAAAATAAATATACATACTATCGCGATCGTTAATTTGTGACCCATTTCAAGAAAAATAGGCTTGAAGTCGTCAATGTCATTAGAGATGCCAAATCATTTGTAACTTATAGGAGACTCAACCTTATTGTTGTAGAATGTCAGAATAACTTTGGACCTAAGGTGGCTCCCAAAATTAAGTTCGTGACTGATCTGACCAAAACTATTTCGCCAAAACGGTAGCTAGACGAGACGTTAATTTAGTTATTCACTTCTTTTATTTTGAATTTAGAATCGTCCTGCCTCGGTGGCAAGTAAAATGCAACCAAATTAAGACGACTAGCGACGAGCAAGTGGCTTAACATTCAGTAGGTAACGAGGGAGTTAAGAGTTGCGTTAAGATTCTACGGCTGCACTAAGAGTTATTTTTTTTAAACTCATTCCTTAGTAATGATTTTTTATACACAAGTTTGAAACATGAACGAGATGATTGTGATTGATAATGATAATAAACTCACCTTGTAGGTCACTCGTTAGGTAGGTCCAACTTTGAGAAAGAGGTCACTCGTCGAATCCGACTCGGCTGGGCAGCGTTCGGGAAGCTTCGTAGCACCTTTTCGTCCAAATTACCAGCAGTGTCTGAAGTTAAAAGTCTTTAACCAGTGTGTGTTGCCAGTGATGACTTACGGATCTGAGACGTGGGCGCTAACAATGGGCCTTATAAGGAAGCTCAAAGTCACTCAGAGGGCTATGGAGAGGGCTATGCTCGGGGTTTCTCTGCGTGATAGAATCAGAAATGATGATATCCGCAGTAGAACTAAGGTTACCGACATAGCCCGAAGAATAGCCAAACTTAAGTGCCAGTGGGCGGGGCACATTGCTCGCAGGACTGATGGCCGATGGGGTCAGAAGGTTTTTCAGTGGCGTCCACGGACCGGGAGACGAGCTGTAGGTAGGCCTCCAACAAGATGGAGTGACGACCTTGTAAAGATCGCGGGAACGCGGTGGATGCGAAAAGCACAAGACCGGTCTGAGTGGAGAGCCTTGGGGGAGGCCTATGTCCAGCAGTGGACGTCTTTCGGCTGACATGATGATCGAGATTCCCGTCACAAGATACGTCAAACGTCAAAATAAACGTCAATCATTTTTGACGCAACTTGAGTTAAGTTCAATATACCGTGCTAAGCTTAGGCACAGACTTGGGTCCCTAGGCGGGCTGAGTGCGTGTTGGGGACATCGCGCATAACATTCAATTTGTCTGTAAATATACCTAGGAACTGTTTGAATTAGCAGTGCATATCGAATTGTCACCTGTCACCAATGATATTTTATATTAAGATACGTCATCTGCGCGCAAAAGCGTTCCTCTAAAAGGAAGGTAAATTGCCTTACTATCGTTCAGTTGCGCCGCGGCCGCTGACACGCAACCGTCGAAGACAATAAAGTTTTAGTACTGAAAAGTAACAGATATATTTCATAAAAAATGCCATCTTGTATTTTTCGAGGCTGCCGAAATTATACTGTAACTATAAAAGGAAGAAAGGATGTCTCATTTCATTTGTAACTACCTTAAAAAAAAAAACATTTTTAGTTTACATCTCCATACTTTGTTTAATTTGCACTGGCGGCGTCAGTTACCTGTGAAACATGAGATGCACAATTAGATATCACATGAGTGCGATAAAGACGGGTATGGCGGCCGGCACCGGTATCTAGGCACGCCGCGTCATTCGGGTACGCAATTTGATACAACTACCTATTTATCTCTTTCTAACTATAGCGTTCGCTGCGGATTGCCGTCTTTGTCTGTAGACATATGTCAAGGTAGCAATTGTCAGTAATTGGCGACGGGTTTTGAATGCGTTTAGTATGATCATAACGTGTCTAAATATAAAATATCATTGCCTGTTACCCTATTTCAGTCAGTTTAGAGAAATCGGAGCCAGGTTGAAAGCACTAGCAAGCCCTAAGACTCCATAACTTTAGTTGAATAATGAAATGTCAAAGGTTTTCGTCAATCGTCTGACATCATAATCAAAAACAAAGTTCAAGCAGACTTAAAATCCGGTCTCGTCAAACTTAAAATTAAAATTCCATGCAGCAATAAAACGTCACAGACCAGAGACAGCGGATGTGACGCGCTATCAATCATGGCGACGTAATGACGTCATCCATTATCAATTATTGACAAGCTACAGGCGGATTTTCCAAGTTTTCTCGGCCGATTGATCATTTTAGTTTAGACCTATTAGGCTACTGGCCATCAATCTCGCATAATAATGTGTAGAGGATAGTAAAAAGGCATATTGTTTGTTTTATTGTGACTAGTTCTTGCCGGTGGCTTCGCTTGTTTTGTGGAAACTTACTGTTTTCCAAAATGGCTTAAGTTCGCTTGATACTGTTTATGTATTTACTTTCTACACAAAAATAATCAGCAGCTTTCGTTCGGCTTTTCTAATGCTTATGCTAAAAAAAACGACATCGATTGTAATCACGCCTTTGAAAACATACTTATATTTGAAACCAACCAGAATTCAACTCCAAACTTGTAAATATACTCCTACGATACAAATTCCAAACCAACCGGTCAGTTTAGAGGGGTGTCCAGCGACGCCATTTAGCACCTCGTTGGGGCGGTCGGCAACTTAGCGCCGCTTGTTTTTGAATTTAGAACGATTGTGCTCTGACCGCGGGCGGCCGTTACAATTACAAACTTTTTCTTTTTTAAATCGAGGTCGAGGCATTGGAATATACGTTCAAAGTTAATTGTTTTTCTCAAAAATGTCCGGAAATGTTGACATTCCTATCTACATATTGAGACGCGAAGTACATAGTTTACTGACAGTTATCAAATTTAAAAAAAAAAACATTGCGTGCTCGCTAAACAAGCCCGCAATGTTGCATACAAATTCCATTACTATCTATCTTGTAACTTTTTAAAAAGTGAAAAGGTCCGTAATAAAATGAGGGCACAAGTCTTATACATCCACATTTTACTAGAAACATAACTTTTTTATTTGTGCCTGGAATAGCTTATATATATTTTTTAAACAAGACTTGCGTTTCTCCTTGTCATAAACAAAAAGGCGGTAAGGAGTGATGGTTTTTTCACATAAAGTTTCTGTTTGTATGCAATTCAAAAAATGAGTTCAGGCGATGAAGATTTGACTCCAACACAAATTTTTTCTTGCGATTTTTGAGAAAAGCACTATATTTGCCTCGGCAGGAACAGCAATTGGGGGCTTCGTATTTTTAAACGGACTCGCAAGCTCGTCCGTTTAATCCAATACTCAGCCCGCAATTGCCTACTTCCATGCCTAGGCAATAATGTACTATTATTATGGTGCCGCTACAATAAATGCGTTTTCAATAAAGGCGGGTTATCTTTGTCTTTTTTATATCAGATGAATGTGCTTTTTATTTAAATTAGTAACTGGTGGTTAGCTATATTTTAATTTAGGTGAGTAATGTTAAAAGTGTAATAAGCGCAGACTTTAAAAATAAAACTACTAATACTCATGGGAAAACCGTTATATCACAAAGCAGGAAACCTCAAACGAGAACGCACAAAAGCTAATTTATATCGGAAAATATCTATATGAGCATGAAATCAACATATTTCCCTATTCATGATCGTTGAAAAGGCCCGATGAATGATAGAATATGAGAATAACCAAGATCGATGTCCGAATGTATTATTGTGTAACCTATATTTACAATTATACAACATCGCGTTTGTCCGGGGTTCATCCGATACCATAATACATGATGTAAGTTACAATATTGTAAGCGCACATTAGAATGAGAGCAACGTAAGACATTTTTTTCTAAAAAAAAAACACGCTTTACTTATCCCGACAATATTTGTACTACTAATAATCAACTCACTTCACTACCATTGCTCTTAGCCATTGAGGAGTTCCTATGGTCACCTTCCGGTTCCATCATCATACCAGCTCGATGGTACCATATCATTGTAAGTATTGTCATCGGAATTACATAAGTATATATGTATGTATCGCCTTTAAAGATTCTATACATTTTAGTTCGTTTTTGTAACAAATGTAGCTAATAAAAGCGTTTTAAAAAGAATGAGCATCGTGAATAGAGTGTGAGTTTTTTGGAGCATCACAACACTGTATACTCAAGTAGTTGAATTAAAAAAATCTTTACCACAAGACGTATAAAAGAGTGCCTCGAACAGCGTCAAAGCAGCAAGATACCGCGCGGTTGAAAGGCGTTCTTTCAACAATATCGCTGGCAACCCTTTGTCTCGTGATTAATGTCCCCGCGAAATCCTGCAGGGTTACTCTACACCACATTCGAAACATCAAATGAACTATCTCTTTCACTCCTCATTCTTGACTACACTGTGGGAGGGATACGGATTTAATGAAACGGAAGTGTCGATTTTCGAATAGGGCCCCTGCATGCAAACTCGCGACTTTAGAAACGACTGCATCATTTCAAATATGAAAGGGTTTCTTTAGTTAATTTATGATTTTGCTTTTTATCCCATTTTGACAGTAATGTGTCGGTGGCGTCACTCGGTTTTGGTGTAGCTTCGTCAAGAGTAAGACATAAAGGCATTCCATCTTAGTCCTCAAGGTTGGCAATGCATTTGTAGTCGCAAGATTGTAATGTTGTCTTGAGAATGTAAGTGTGGGTTTCAGATCCCACTTACTATCAGGTGGCCTGTTGTCTCGTTTGCCTTCTCTACGATATAAAAAAAAATCTGTAGTGTTGTTAGAGCATGAGTTTCTCCCACGTTGGGAATCATAGTTTGAAGTCACGATATCTCTCGCTTTTTCTGCTGAACTAGTCTCAAATGACGAGTGAAAGAAATGAAACGTCCTACTTGTATTAGATGGATGCGAATGTATCATACATATAGGGCTAAAATAGTAGTTTACGTGACGGTTGGGTAATGCCAATTACGCAGAGTCGCGTACAATAATTTATCTATACACATATTATAAGTACTCTAAGATGGGTTCATAAGCCGAAAATGACCAGCATTACCTGTGGTAGTAGGTGACAGCGATGACAGCTGTAACGTAATTTTTGAAATTGCGTTATCGAATATTGTAAGGTAATGAGATCCAAATTTGGAACATCTACAAAAATTAATAGCTGTCATGGCTGTCACCTTCTACCACAGGTAATGCTGGTCATTGCCTACGGGTTTTGAACGCATAATAGAGGACTTAATATCTGGACATCAGAGCCAACTGGTCGGATGTCCACTTTTGACCAAAATCACTTTTTTTAGAATCATACTCAATTTTTTGTCCTCTTTCAGGCCATCTAACCGTTATATCGCTATCTCTTTTATTAACGAAATTAGATTTACTAAAAAAGGTCGGATGTCCACAATACCTTAGAAGAAAAATAGCGGATGTTTAAATATGACTTTTTGCTTCTAGTAATCTTAATGTATGGCTTTAAAAGTAGGTCTGATGTTCACATAAGACATATTGGTTTTATTTTTTTATTAGGACGGAGCGTCTGATGTTTATATCAGACCTTTTGGTTCGGGGAATTTCCACAATATCCACAACCAAAAGAGTTAGCGATAAATTTTAATGGGCGATGGAAAGAGACAGATAGCACACATACGCCCGACGATTGCCTAAACCTTACGTATGGCCGAGCGCGGCCGGCCGGCGATTGACATGTATAATACGGTTCGTGTCTAGACCGCGCATATGAAAATTCAGTGCAAATTCATTAATTAGTTAACAATTGCAAGTGCTTTTATTGTTAAAGTGGTACGACATGAATCCACATGTCATCAGGATATTCCAAGAGTTTCGAAAGGCAGAAAACAAAAGAAATCAAGGTGTCTAAACTCAAATAGTTATTTCATTACCTACCTACAAGTTTTGTTTTGTGCATTCGTTTTTAAACAGGATTTTTAGACTGAAGTATCAGTACCTGTATTGTTGTTTCAGATGATATTTTTCAACCAAACAAAAGACGACCTTCACTGTCAGTGCATGTTGATGATATTATAATTTCGAAAAGAAACACAATGGAAAAAGTTGCAAAATTTCATAAGTTGTGTCGTTGAACTCGTTAGCTTTAGTTTCTATTTCTACTGCTTAATTACATAGTATTTACAAGCTTTAATGCAACTTGGCCTGTTAGTTAGGTAGTTTGGGATAAATCTTGCAAGTTAAATTTGACCCTTTTCCCGGTTTCCGATTGAGCTGAAATTTACTATACTTGCGTATCTTCGGGAACAATGCAATAATTGGTATGGTAACACGGAGCTCGTCTGATGATGCAGTCAGAATGTGGCTACAGGAACTAACTCTTGGAATATCCTGTACACACTTGCACTTGTTAACAAATGAATTAATTCGCACCGAATTTTCACATCCGCGGTCTAGACACAAATTGGTTTATACTTGTCAATCGCCGGCCGGCCGCGCTCGGTCAATCGTCGAGCGTGATATCCGTTCATTTTTCATAATTTAATTTGCACTATTTTCATTTGCCATAATGATCACTGGCTATAATCTTCATAATGCCATAATACTCTAGTGTCATAATGTTCAACCTCCCCAATATCATATACCATAATAAC
Source organism: Acleris literana (assembly GCA_946894065.1). Taxonomy (NCBI): domain Eukaryota; kingdom Metazoa; phylum Arthropoda; class Insecta; order Lepidoptera; family Tortricidae; genus Acleris; species Acleris literana. The sequence goes on from OX335674.1 coordinate 1,229,582, forward strand.
ACTTTCCATAATATTTACTTTCTATAATGTTCATAATCCCTAATATTATATGCCATAACAGTTCATTTGCCATAATTTCGGAAAAAGCAGACCCAGACTGTACCAGTGTGTTTCAGTGGGTATAATGAAGTACTGGTACAATCTGGATTACGTACTACTATTATAATAACTTACCTATTCTTACCTACCTACTTTAAGGAAGGCCAGACCCGATTTTTTTATAGTACTACGCATAATACGCATTCTTTTAAGGCAAATAATTATTATGGCGTTTAAAATTTATACAATTTTATAACACTTTATAATCGGTATGGCACCTAACAATTATGTCAAGTGAAAATATGCCAAATTATCATTATGGCACGTGATTCGTTATGACTTATGGCATATAAATTTATGTCATATGAAATTCGGGCAAATGAAATTATTGCATATGAAATTCGGTCAAACGATAGAGAACCGTCGGGCGTATGTTTGCTTTTTGTCTCTTTCCATCGCCCATTAAAATTTATCGCTATCTCTGTTTGTTGTGGATATTGTGGAGATTCCCCGAACTAAAAGGTCTGATATAAACATCAGACGCTCCGTTCTAAGAAAAAAATAAAACCAATAAGTCTTATAGTGGAGATTCCCCGGACCAAAATGTCTGATGTTCACATAAGATTGAATAGATTTCCATTTCATTTCGAGCCATATAGTCTGATTTAAACATACGTCCTATACTTATTGCGTGTTCACGAATTTTCTTACAACCAAAATATCGGATGTTAATATCCGACCACAGCATAGCATATGCCTTGTTAATTTTAGGTCGGATGTCACACCCTTTTGATAATCAAATTTGAATTGCAATGTTATTGATAGCGTAAGAAAGAACTTTTATGTCAGAAAATACTTGCAGTTATATGCTCCTTCAACATTAATTACTAGTTTTCTTTATTTTAATACTGTTAGTCGGTGTCAAACGTTTTAAAGTTACTTTTGCTTGTCCTGAAAAGTGTCAAAAATGCACATCCGACCAGTTGGCTCTGATGTCCAGATATATTTCTGTAGAAAATAATAGTTAATTACGTGTCCCTGACCTGCTTCACCACAATCCTACAACTCAGAGCACCGCTGTGTAACATTCAACCATTGAACTCAGCATGTACGAGCTCGTACAATCACAACACAAGTTTGGGAGCAGTGGAGCGATACCCGATTCCCAGGCGGATCACAATGGTTAGAGTAAACATGTTTACTGTAACATAAGATACTTGGGTCACGGGAGGACTGTTGGAGTTCCGGGAATGTTATGATATATGTTACCATTGAAGTAATACACTTGTAGGGTACAGTGTATTTACAATTTAATCGAGAGCCAGGTATGCGTGAGGCAACGGTGACTAGGCAATTTTCGTACCTTTCCCGGATGAATATTCGGGCGTTTCAACCGCCGTTATTGTTGTCTTCAATATATTGTCAAAAATAACGATAACTACCAGCAACTTTTGATGTCAAAATCAACGGACGCGGAGGTTGTTTCCATTCCATTTAAAAGAACAAATTTATCGTTAAATAAAGTAAACCTTAATAATATGCGAAGACAATAATGAAATCACCCACCCCCGCACCTCGGCTCTCAATTAAAATCAGATCAGGGCCTCTATTCCACTGGGTAGAACTATGTTGCTTTTGACTTGTTATCGTATTGTTTTTACTTGACCTTTGTTAATTAAGGGATCCGTTTTTGAAATATTAAAAATTGAAGTGCTAATTGTCGTCAATTGTCCCCTCCCCGTACAGCCAAAACTACAAACACTAAAAATCAGAAAAATATCTTTATTGAAAGCACATATAACGAACTTCAAAGGTAAATTATCACGACTAAAGCACTATTTCCACCAAACGGCCCGCAACGGATCGGAACGGAAATAATTCTATGGTCTTTAAACGATAGTAAATCATGTTCACAGTATTTAAAGTCTATATTACCAAGCCGCGCGACCGATGCGATGCGAGTAAATCATCCTTAACTTGACTTGATTGGTTCTAAAGTGTTTATGTCTACTAGAATCATCTAAGACAGTACCAAATAACTTTAAATAAAGAAATAGTTCATACTTGTTGTTTTTTGAGATGCGTTTATGCGTAGTAACGGCTTCGGAGACCTACACTGAGCATGATCAGACATGCTCTTGCCCGGTTTTTAAATGCTAGAAGCACACGTCGAGGCCTCTACGTCACGCACAATAAGGGTCTCCCCACACCTATCGACGCGGAATCGGCTTTTGCCGAGTGTTTTACACCACACTATTCGCATTTAGCCGATCGGCCGTCTTAGCGGTTGTAACCCTACGTTCAGCAGTCTCATCCTCGGTATGGCCGCGCGGCCGCAGAGACGCCCGATCGCCTGCGATTTGCTATCGCAGCAGCTGTAAGCCTACGGTCGGCTCTCGCGTGCTCCGTACGTTGAGACGTCAGATAGCTCTCTATATAAAGTAGGCTGTCGCCAGCTCTGATCGGCTCTCATCGTAGCTACTCGGCCGTGGTCGGAACTGTTCAGCCCTCGCCGGCGCCGATCGGCGGTACTCGGCGATGTAAGAATGCGAACGCGTGCGGTTGGCTGCTAAAAGCGTCGTACGGATGCGAACAGAACGAAGAATTTCCGGTCGATAGACGTCGTTTCGCGTCGGCCGAGCCGATTGACGTTTGTTTCACTCTTATTGCGTAGACATAAAGAGTTTTTTGATCAGCTAACGCCGATTCCGCGTCGATAGGTGTGGGGAGACCCTAACTGAAATAACTGACTGGAAGACAAGTCCCTTTAAGGTATTGATCCGGTCTGCGAGGTATTGAGTTTAAAGCTTGAGCTCCCGGTTGCCTAGCACACGTGCTAATTGATATCAACGCGCCGAAGACAACGGCAGGCTTACGGACATGCAGCGAGGAGGTAGGGCGTGTTAATTAATTTATATGTAAACAGCATACGGTGAGAGGATTCGAAAAAAAGGGTTGCTAGTAAAAAAATTAAATCAAAAAGCGGTAACTTTAGTCATGTGAGTAACGTAAAGTAACTAAACTGCTATAAGAATGGTGGTATCTAAGACAAAACTCCCGTAGCTAGTGTACCATATTACTAATGGTCTAAGATCCGAATAGGAGAAGATTGTTTTTGAAAAGTATTTTATATAAAATTTAATACGCTAAATAATATGTGGCGAATAGGTAGGCTGAAAAATGTCAGTCCAGTACTTATATCATTAAAAAATAATAAAAAATGAACTTTTTTTTAAATTGCAAATGTTTGTTTAATAGACAAATTACATACTAATCGAAAGTATGAAGTCTATAGAATATGCAAACGTGAGGTTTGGTGCAAATTACTAGTACCGACTTACCTGTTTATACCTGCCTACCAAATTGTTTGACGAGAAAAAAATAGTCAAACTATCGTTTGCATATTATATCCTCGTAAGGCCCACCATACTACAAACATGAAGTTTTTTGTTAGTGGGACTTTGAATCTAACAGCAAGGCAATAAAGTTCAATTACGTTTGTTCAATAATGCCATTTTCAGTTCATGAAAATAGGAAAATAAACTTTATTCCCATTGCGATACAGTTCAAATTGAATTGCCTTGATTATATACATCCTATTGCACGCTGGGCCTTACGAGGATATAGGCTTCATACTTTCGATTGGTATGTAATTTGTCCATTAGACAAGCTAGTGTAATTTTTTATAACGAAGTTATTTTTTATTTTTTTTA